>CM040432.1:97947333-99182619 GCA_022702705.1 Papilionanthe hookeriana x Papilionanthe teres | reverse complement strand
GAGACACCCGCAGAGGTCATTCAGCATTGTAGACGGAGGAAAGGAGATTACATCCGTCAACGGGGATGATCAGTTAAAGAAAGATGTGACACAAAGTATGATTGCAGAAAAGGATATCAAGAGCTTGGTGGAACAGCAGGTGCGAGAAGCCTTAGCACAATCAAAGAGCGGAACATCCATTCGGACGGGTAGACCTTACCCGGAAGAATTAGATGATGCCCAATACCCGAAAGGCTTCGTACCACCTCTGTTCAAGACCTTTGATGGGACCGGAAACCCCCGACAGCATGTTGTACACTTTCGTGCCAGTTGTTGCAATGCCGGCGGAAGTGATGCATTACTCTTCCGATAATTTGTCAGTAGCCTGTCAGGGATCGCCTTTGATTGGTATGCAGAATTACCGAATGGTTAGGTGAAGACATTCTTAGAACTAGAGAACCTCTTCATCAAGCGATTTGCCGGAGCTCAGCACCACATCACTATAGGTGATTTAGTGCAGTAGAAGCGTAAGCCGAACGAAACTTTAGTGGATTACATACTTCGATGGAGGAACCTAAGTATGAAGTGTGAGCCACAGTTACAAGATCAACATGCAGTCGGCATTTTACTTAAGAGCATTCATGGTCCGATAGCACTTCTCCTCAAGGGATTTACCATTAAGACTTTCGAGAAGTTGTTAAGCAAGGCCGGATGCTTGCAAGAGGAGGCGAAGCAATTAAGTTTCGCCGACAAGACAAACAAGCAAAATCCTGTGAAGACTTTTGAAAAGAAATCCGGGATCGTTGCAGCAGTCGATAAAGGCAAGCAACCGATACAAATATCGTCAGAACGGCCGCAAAAACCTCAACGTAATTACCAGTAACCTCGACCCAGGCCTATCGGTCATCTCCACAGCATGAACAACCGCCTCGTCCGCAACGTACATTAAGGGAGCTTCGAGCAGGGAATACCCGTTCAAGAATGAGGCAAAGGCTCGAAAATCTTCCGTAGCTCGATGAAGACTCCGGACTTCCAGCTGCCGGAGCCTAAGAGACCAGAAGAAGTCAACAAGAAAGGTGATCCCAACTTTTGCCCTTACCACCGGATGCTTCGGACACAAGATGAAGATCGCATTACCTTCAAAAGTTCGGCTCAACGACAATCTTCGGAAAAGGGAATATAACAATCCCGAAGGAGTACATGAAGGAACCCCGAAAGGAGGTTCCAGTCAATGTTGTCTTGATCGATCTCATCGTTCCGATAGATCCCTATGCAACCGATGATGGATGGACTACCTCTTCGACGAGGTCTTCGAAAAAGATTTTGGATCACATCCAAACCGCTTCGGTGCTGAGCGTCAATTCGCAGTTCGAAACCCGTTAAGCCGACACCGTCACTTGCGATAGAAGAACCACCTCAACGGAGACGATTGAAGAAAAGAAGAAAATTGATGAAGAAGAGAAGATCGAGGCTCCTAAGGCTGACCAGGGCCGCTTATCCTAGGATAGTTGTTTCGGATTCGGGGGAGTAATCCCTCGAACCTCTGACTCTGTATGATTATCTGCTCACTCCGGTGGGATCTTATAATGATAAGGGTTATGGCATTGGCTACGTTTTGACTATTTCTTACGATTAGGTAACTAACGACAATCCGAACATCGATTTCGATACCAATGACAATTCTCAAATCATACACAATCTCGACGATCACAATGACGAAGAAGACATCCATCAAGGAGGCTATGAGAGTTCAACGAGCAATGAATCTATTTGCGAGTTTCGAGGAGCTCCAGTCACAATAGAGTTAGAGCCTTCAGACTCTGAAGCTAATCCAGAAGAACCTATCATTCCGATTCAGAAGGAGACATCAGCAAACTCAATACTAGATTCAGAAGAAATTACAGAAGTTAACTTAAGAAGTGGAAGAGTTCTACCTCCGAGAATCGGTCCAAAGGACAAAGGAGAGCAGTGGTTGTTCGGAGAAGAAGCAACCCCAGCGAAGAAATACCCATTCGAGAAGAAGCCAAGACACATGAAAATAAAGTGGACTACAACGTGCTAGCCTATCTTAGGAAACTACCGGCCAAACTGAGCATCTACGACGCTCTCATCTTATCAAAGGAGATGAGAGAAGCTCTGATCAAGGCCTTACTTGATCCAGAAATTTGCTTAGCTCAAATGGCCGGAGATTCCTTAGATGAGGTTTGCTCGTTAAAGGAACAGCTGAGGGTGTTACCTTCACTGGACAATGACCTATTACTCAGGACGACAGACCACAACCGACCGTCGTACATTTCGCATACAGTGGGAAGTTTACACTCTCCGGAGTATTGGCGGATCCAGGAGCATCAATCAATATAATGAGTCTTCGAACACTAGCATACTTGGAAATTGATGCTCGTGAGCTCGAAGCCGACAAAATGTTATTAGGAGGATTCAACCAGAAAGGAGAAAGAGCCCTTGGATCGATAACACTACTAATGAAGACCGGTGACTTAGCAAAGACAACCGTAAAATTTTACATAATTGATTCTGAAACGTCGTTCAACGCTCTATTTGGGAAGAGAAATGCCAGAGGGCCTTCGAGGACATTAAGCAATATTTAATGACACCTCCTGTCTTAGCAGCCTGGTCTCGGGTAGATCGTGATACTTTATACGCGGCTTTAGACGATTCTCTCGGAGTTCATTGAACTTGTGTCAATGTTGAGGGTAAAGAAAATGCTCTTTACTACCTAAGTCGTCGTTTACTTCCGACGGAAATAAGGTATCCCGCGATTGAAAAGCATTGGCTGGCCCCGATCTCGCCGCTCGAAAGCTCGGGCACTACATGCTTTCTCATAAGGTCAACTCGATTCTCGAAATTTAATCCATTGCAATACATGATGACTCGTCCAACACTTTCCGGAGACTTGCCAGATGGTCAATGATATTATTGCAATTGATATAACTTTCGTGCCTCTTCGTGCCGTAAGGGACAAGTCCGGCAGACTTCCTCGCAGAGACACACTTCTACGGCAGTAATCTCCTCTCAATGATGATTTGCCGGATGAACAAATAATGAGCCTAGAAGACCCCGATGATCGACGTTGGGAATTATATTTCGATGGAGCATCTTCGACGACACAAAGACGAAGAATCGCAAGTGATAGTGCCTGTAAGCGTGGAATCGGATTAATCTTTATAACACGTGAGCGGGGGATGTTAAGATACTCCTACCACTTGACGTAGGCGTGTACAAACAACGAAGCGGAATACGAAAGCCCTCATAACGAGACCGGAATTAGCTATTCAAATGGGGATAACGGACATCAACATCTACGGGGATTCGCAGTTAATCATTCAACAGATCACGGACAAAGACAAATTTTAAAACCAAGACTTCGAGCAATGCTTCCAAGCATGCCATACAGTTGTTGGAACAAATTCGAATGTGACAATCTACAAAATTCCTGTGAAAGAAAATGCTTTAGCGAGATGCGTTAGCTCACCTCGCAAAAGAATTTGCCTCGCTCGCAAGATGAATCAGTGGAATGTCGATTCACGTGACGTCGAGTCTATCACAGCTCGACTGTACACAATACACAAATCGAAAAAGAAGAAGAATCAGTTGCAATAGTGACGAAAAACACGGAAGATTGGCGCCGTACACATTAACGACTACACCGCAAACAGGAAAACTTCCAGACGATAGGTCGCTAAGCTCATCGATCAAGAAAAGAACTCGTCCTACGCATTAATAAACAACACGTTATACGTAAGGTCTTTTGATCAAATGTGGCTAAGATGCCTAAGCGGGTCCGAGGCCCGTGAAATTGTTAAAGAGGTGCATTCAGACTCCGTGGCGCTCACCACTGGTCTGAAGATGAAAATGAAAATTAAAAGACTAGTGGTACTACCGGCCCTCGATGATGACCGACTACATGAAAATCACCAAGAGCCGTCACCAATGCCAAGTGCACGGAGTGGTTCTACACCAACCTCCAAATGTGCTACATCCGACAACCGTGTCGTGGCCATTTGAATGTCAGGGCACGATATAGTGGGTCCAATAGAACCACCATCTTCAAAAGGACATCGCTTCATTCTTGCGGCTACAGATTACTTTTTCCAAGGCAGAAGTGCGCTCCACTCGTAGAAGTGAAAGCACACCACGTGCTACGTTTTTCAAGAACCAAGTTGTCTATCGTTTCTGAGTGCGCGCGTAGATCATCTCGCATAATGGATCAGCATTCAAAAGCACACGAATCAACAACTTTGTCGTGAGACACGAATCGACCGACGGTATTCAACAATTTACTATCCAAGAGCAAACGGCACTGGTCGAGGCTTTTAATAAAACCCTCGTTCAAATCTTAAAGAAAACCTTGGACGATAATAAGAGAAATTGGCACGAAAAGTTATTGGAAGCCTTATGGGCCTACCGGACAACCTTCAGAACTCCTACTCAAGCTACACCTTACACTCTGGTGTATGGGTCCGAGGCAAAGTTGTTACTCTTTAGATGGTTCAGCTCTTCCTTCACTCGTAATTGCAGTTGCAAACAAAATCACGACAGAAGAGAATGCCAAATTACGACTAGAAGAATTAGAAAGCCCGGAAGGGAAAAGACTTGCAGACGACAGCAGAATTTAGACTATACCAAGCTAAGATGGTTCAAGCCCATGACGGATTGAGTCCGTCCAAGAACCTTCAAAGTTGGTGACTTAGCTCTCGCTTCAAGAGACCCATCCTCGCACACCGCAAGATAAGAGTAGAAATTTGAACCCACTTGGGAAGGACCATTTGCGTTCATGAGCTTCGATGGCCACTACCAGAGGACCTAGCTAACTGCCAAGCGAGAACGACATATGCTTCCGATCAATGGACGATACTTGAAAAAGTATTACGCTACCACGATGTTTCGAAGGATTGAATTCTTCATCCCTGAAGCACGGCGAAGTAGTTACTTTTGACTGGGTCCGAACCCAAAAATAATAAAAATGTGCTAAAATAAATAAAATCATGATAATAAAGTTTTCCTTGTTTTCTTTTCCATATCAAAATCTCTTTCCTGTTCTTATCCCACCTCATTCCTGTTAAATTTAAAAATATAAAAATAATAAAAAAAAACTGTTTTTAATAAACATTTTCTTAATGTTCTTGTTCTTAGTACAGCCCCTGATCCTTTTCCTTATCTTTTCGCAGAGGAAATGTCGAATCCAGGCGGCTGGTCCCGAACTTTAGAAATGGCGTAAGCCTTGCACTCGACGAAAAGAGGGTGAAAGATGGAGCGATAATCGAGATCGACTCGAACTTCGCACCAGCCGAGCCTATAGTACGAGTGGAAAGCGATCGGGTCCCGACTGACCGAGAGGAACGCGCCAAGCCGACAATGAAAGTGGGTGGCCCAAGCCACCAATCCGACAACAAGAAAAGGAAAACAAGCATCGAAGAAGATAAGAGAATCGAGTCCGTAGTTGCTATGCGAGAGGGCGAGCTTGTCGGTCGCCGCACCCATAGAAACTCGGGGAAGTTCGAAGAGCTACTCTCATAGCAACTCAACGAAGAAATAAGAATCGCCGTGTCCAGTAAGATGTTAACCAAATTAGCAGACGGACCGGCGCGACGGGCGGTGGCTATCTGCCGGTACATACACTTCGAGTGACACCGGTTCACCGGGTACTTGAAGAAAGGAGGCCGGCTCTCAGGACAACAAGAGACCGGGGAAATCTCGAGAAGATCGGGAAGAAAGAAGGCCACAACGCCACCGGACAAAGCCACCGAGAATGCGTAACCTTGTTGCGAGCTGACCCCCGGAGAATGTCCCGACGGACATCATCCCCGAGGAGCCGAGGCATGCGGGAGAACGTGAAGGGATTGAGCCATATATCCCGCAATATGTCATGGAGCCTCGCCATTTACGGATTATTCCGGAATACGGAGCTTGGAAAGAATGCGAATGTTGAAAAGAAAACTTTTCGAATACTTCGAGAGAATCGTAGGCGAAGGATCGATATACTTGAGAGGCCCTCGAGCTGCATACGGACGTGTTCGTGGACACGAACAACAACAAATCGTGGACCGCATCCAGGGATTTGAAAAGAATGGGCCGAGCGGGCCGCCTAAGAGAAAACACTTACTCGGAACCCCGGAGATGGATGCCGGTGGAAAGGGAGAATTACAGTCCGATGCGGATGTCGTTGCTAACTTCGCGAGAAGACGGAAGGGAAACCCACCGGAATACTCCGTCAGTGGCCAGTGGTTCCAATGCCATTAGTCATCAAAAGAATGGTAAAAAGATTGATAACATGGAGGGTACTGCCGCAGATTGCATACCCAACAGCTGCATTATTAATATTTACAAGCGTGGTGATCGCATACCCCGCACATAGATTACCACGACTTTGTCAGACCTTTTTGCACGGTTTCTTTTCTGAACGAGTGTAATATCATGTTCGGATCTGACCTCCGGATAGCAGGCCCAGGTGAGTTCCGAGGGCCAGTAAAGATACCATTACTGATAGGTTTCGTCATGATACTGAAGGGCAACGGAGCAGATATCGCTAAACATTACATACCAGGAGTACCAGTGAAGCGGATCTCAGTTACTTTCAGAAGGATGGACGACAGGAAGACACCTTACCACTTCCGACCGGATCCGGAGCTAGAGAGCCTCCGGCCTTACAAGCTGTGAGTTACATGGAAAATATCACACCTCCAACGTACATCCATACGACATCCTTTCCAAGGATGGCTTGGAAGGTGATGTTATTGACCATGTACCCCACCATTCAGACATGGATTTCTGACAAATACCTTTTTTGGATGGATCGACAAAGATCATACATAGTCCGTTTTGAGTCTACATGGATTGTATGAGATGTATTCCAGATCGAGTTGTATGATGTATCTTCAGCATGATTAGAATGAAAGTGACCATGTCACATTTTTTTGGCCTTCACCTCTTTTGTGCAAATTGACTGGGAAAGGCCATTAAAGTTAAATGAACTTCGAACAAAGAACATAAAAGAAATAAAAAAAAGAATAAAAGAAAACTTTCCTTAAAAATCTAAAAAATGATGAACGCTAAATTCACATGAACATTAAATGAATGATAAAATAAATTTGAATCGTTAAAGGACAAACAAAACGAGCACAAATTTTAAATCAAATTCAAATTCAATCTTTCCAAATTTTAAATCAAATTTCAATTGAGTTCAAACTCAACCTCCCAAATCTGAAATCCAATCCGTTCTACTCTCTCTCTTGTCTGGGATGGAAGCGGTTGATTCCATTGACACGGATCGAATCTGATGGTGAGGAATTATATCCAATCCAAACCAGTGACTTCCGATCAACTCTTTTGAACGGGGTGTGTAACATCTACATATTCCCTCCTAATCTATTTCCTTCATGAAAGTCTTTTACAACTTTCATGAAATTCTCGAAACACCAAAGTTCCACACTTTTCAAAACAACATTACAAATCTTTGCAAAGTCAATGACTATTCAAAATTCAAACTTTTAGGTTGAGGATTTTACATCCGAGACTGCATTGCTTTAGGATCATTTCCTTATCGCAATGAAATACATCAAAAATCAAACTTTTGGGGTTGAGGATTTTACATCCGAGACTGCATTGCTTTAGGATTCTTTCCACTATCGCAATGAAATACATCAAATTCAAACTTTTGGGGTTGAGGATTTTACATCAGAGACTTGCATTGCTTTAGGATTCTTTCCCTATCGCAATGAAATACATCGAATTCAAACTTTTGGGGTTGAGAATTTTACATCCGAGACTGCATTGCTTTAGGATTCTTTCCCTATCGCAATGAAATACATCAAATTCAAACTTTTGGGGTTGAGGATTTTACATCCGAGACTGCATTGCTTTAGGATTCTTTCCCTATCGCAATGAAATACATCAAATTCAAACTTTTGGGGTTGAGGATTTTACATCCGAGACTGCATTGCTTTAGGATTCTTTTTCTATCGCGATGAAATACAACAAATTCAAACTTTTGGGGTTGAGGATTTTACATTCGAGACTGCATTGCTTTAGGATTCTTTCCCTATCGCGATGAAATACATCAAATTCAAACTTTTGGGGTTGAGGATTTTACATCCGAGACTGCATTGCTTTAGGATTCTTTCCCTATCGCAATGAAATACATCAAAATTCAAACTTTTGGGGTTGAGGATTTTACATCCGAGGCTGCATTGCTTTAGGATTCTTTCCCTATCGCAATGAAATACATCAAATTCAAACTTTTGGGGTTGAGGATTTTACATCCGAGGCTGCATTGCTTTAGGATTCTTTCCCTATCGCAATGAAATACATCAAATTCAAACTTTTGGGGTTGAGGATTTTACATCCGAGATCGCATTGCTTTAGGATTCTTTCCTATCGCAATGAAATACATCAAAATCAAACTTTTGGGGTTGAGGATTTTACATCCGAGACTGCATTGCTTTAGGATTCTTTCCCTATCGCAATGAAATACATCAAAATCAAATTCTTGGGGTTGAGGATTTTTTACATCTGAGACTGCATTGCTTTAGGATTCTTTCCCTATCGCAATGAAACACATCGAAATCAAACTCTTGAGGTTAAGGATTTTACATCCAATACCGCATTGCTCTGAGATCTCTCCTCATTGTAATGATTCAATCTAATCAATTCAATTTTCTTTTGAGGTTGAAGATGTTACATCTAAAACCACAAAATTCCAAATCTCATTTTCAAATTCAAATCCCTTTAATTAATTTTAACAAAACTTCAATCTAAATTAAAACTCAAACTAAAATCTAAACTTACACATCAAAACTTAAACTAAAACAAAATAAAATCTAAATTGAAATTCCCCCAGATCATGTGATTTGGGATTCACCTCCTTTTCCTTTCCCCAGTGAGAGTTCAGGAATCTCCAGTCTCAGAGATATACTTGACACTCCCCAGCGGAAACTCTTCTACTTTGTCCTAAGTTTGTCACTTGGACGTTTGTGTTGGTTTTGTTGATCGCTTCGGTCAACGCCAATACGCGCGGTGTGCTCCGTCAGCTCACCACACCTATTGGGGGTCCATTTGTTGACCTCATTTTTGATGAGGTCATCTCTTCTTCTTTTTAGTACTTAGGATCTAGCCTTAGGCTTTTCCTTTGACTATCTTAGAGGACTAGAATTGGGACCCACCACTTAGAAATTCAAACCACTTCTTAACTCCCTGCAAACTCCACAAACTTGACTATAGATCCCTAATCACCTAGAGGGTTGAAATCAAATGTGGAAGTTTAAAGGATGAGTTCCTATAGGACTCTTTGGCCTTAGGACTGCCCTGGGTGGCCTGGTCTGGTGAGGGCTGACTTACACACACCTTACATTTATACACTACACTTTCACCACCTCCTAAAACCACACCCATACCTAACTTGACCTCCTGACTCATAAAGGTGACTCACATGGATGGTCCGTAACCCCTAAGCCCTTGGCTAGGAGGGTTAGGAACAACATAGTGGATGCCTCAAATGAGTTCCTTCATGGCTCATGTGAGCTTGATATGGCTTCATGGCTCAACCAAAATGATTTTATTCCACTTACATTTACCCAATCTTCAATTTCCCAAATTTTCAATTTTTGACCCCCGGGACCCTACACCCGCTTAGCCTACCCAAAACCCTTGAAATCCTCCAAAATTTCCAAATCACCCAAAATTCCCCAAAATCAACCTTGAACATTTCCTCACCAATCAAGTTGATCATCCATTGCCAAAAATACCAAAAATTCCAAAAATTCCAAAAATACCTCCCAATACCCTCCAAATACCCAAAATACCCCTCTTGACCCAAAAATCCAAAAATTCAAAAAGTTACCAGAAAATCCCAAATATTCCCAATTTCATTTTGTTCAACTACACCATGGGCCAATTTTGTCAATTTACCCCACTTTTATCAAAACCCCCAATTTGACCCATTTTAACCCTAAGTGAACCCAATGTCAAACCAAGCCTACCCAATTGACCCAAATTCTGGTCCAATTCAATTCTAAACTTTAATTCAACATTCCCAACACCAATCTAGAACAAATCCAAGTCCAATTTGATTGACATTTGGATCCAATTTCACTTTTGGCCTTAAAGCCCAATTTGGACCCATGACCCAAACCTAACCCAAACTCACCCAATTCAACTCCAATTAACCCCAAATCTTTTCTAAACCTTCCTTAACTTCCCTATAAACAAAACCCTAACATGATTTGCCCAAAATTTAGACCCAAACCCCACTTAAATTCAACCCAAAACCAAAAAGCCCAATTTTGACCTAAACCCAAACCTAACCCAAATAAGCCCAAACCCCAAAATCAAAACCCAACCAAAGCCAAAACCTCTTTGAAACACTCCCATAAACATTTCCCAACATTTATTTTACATCAATTTCAACCCTAGCCCAACATTGGCCCAAGTTAACCCAATTTGACTTATATTGGACCATTCACCAAAGAAGCCCAAATTCAACCCAATTCAAACCCAAATCACTCCCAATTTGCTTCAAGTCACTCATGACACATCCATGAGCTAAACCCAATATTTGTTTGGCCCAATCCTTCACAAAATTCCCATCCATAAATCTATTTTTAAACCAAAAGCCCACTTACATGAAACCTTCCTAAAAGCCCAAATTTCATTCTAAAGCCCATATGACAAATTCTTCTCATCATACCCTTAATTAAAATCAATCCCTAAGTTTGAAAATTCATCATGAAGCCATTCAAAATTAATCCCCATACAAATTCCCATCAAAATATCAAAATTTTTCTTAAATCCATTTCCATGAAATTGACTTAACTTTTCCCGAGCCAAAGATGAGCCATGAAGCCATGCATGAGCCACATGGAAGCCATGAGAGCCTGTTTACATGTCACCATGCTATTTTGGGCAAAAGGAGGAGACTCTTTCCTTAATTCCTAAAGGTGATTAACCACTCCCATGATTCCACTAAACCTTGCTTAAGCTTAATTGTACTTGGATGGTGACCATTCCCCACTGATTAAGCTGACCTAAATCACTTTCTATTCAGCCTAAACCAAGCCTTGGGTGGTGCACATAGCCCAAATGGATGGGTTGACCAATTTGAGCGAAAATGAGCCCTCTCCCATTCCATTCTAATCCAAGCCTTTTACACATGGCATTTGCCAATCGCCACACTAAACCCCGCCACCGACCCACTCGAACAAGATGGTGACCGGTGCACGGCCGGCCAACCTCCAAGTCGCCGGAAAACACCACACCCGAGAGCTCGACATGTGAGCCAACTTTGGAATTCCACCTCGTCGAGCCGCCCCATTCCCAATGGCCACCATGGCCGTTCTTCCCATGCCCGGAGCAGGCTGATCCCAACCCTCGGCCATCCCCGTGAGGCTCTCCAGCCACCTCTATTTAAACCCGACCCCCTCACGGCCATGGGAGGAGAGTCACACAAACCTTGCCGAAACTCTGCCAAAATTGTTCCAAACCCTACTCCATACTTAGAGCAGTTGATCCCCAGTGTCAATTTGCCCCAATTCCCACTGACAGAATCCAATTTCTCAACTGAAATTTCACCCAAAACTGGGACACTTTGCCACGGTGAGCCAATCCTCAAATTGATTGGTCCTACACCTTCACCTGGACCAAGAGGAGAAGTTTTCCACTGAAAGCCCCATCTCCGAGGCCACCCAGCTTGCTCCGACCTCCAAGCTTTGTGATCGGTTGTGGTCACTTTCATAGCTAGGCAATTCACCGCGACCGGGAGATTTCATCCGGAGCTTGCCGGGACGCAATCGAAGGTGACACAACCCTCGGATCGAAGCCACACTTCTCCGAGCAAAGGTATGGCCTCACTCTTCTTCCCGAGCTTCTGAACTTTCTCCATTTTTTTTGAGTCAATTTCATGCCACATAAACCTTATGGATGTGTTCGTCTTCTCGAGACGAATCCATAGAGCATAAGAATGTTCAATTTGGTCAAGTATCGAGTAAGATCTTTGGCCTAGAAGACGGATGGTTTTCGGGCTAGGAGGCTTGGGGACGATGAACGGATGTCGTTCATTTAATACACGCGCGGACGGACGGCCAGGATCGCGCCGGATGAGGAGACGGAACGACACAGCGGGCCCCTGGAGCGCTGAGTCGGATGGCGGCGCCGAATCAGAAGGCGACGCTTGTGCGTTCGGAGCTGCCGAGGTTGACGCGGCGCCGCGTGGATAAATAGAAAATTAGGGTATTTTCTGATTTATTTAATTCCCTAAACTTCAAAAATCCAAAACTTTGTGTAGAAAAATCAGAAAAATAAAATAAAAATACCCTCTTGCTCAGTGAACAAAGGAGAATAATGTGGAAAAGAAATCATTTAATTTCATCAAGTATTTTATTTTTAATGATTTATTTCCCTTCAGCATTATTTTAATTCTCCATGCATATATGAAATTCACCATGGCATGAGACCATAGGGCTTTTGAAGCCTCTGAATTTGGGAACATTCCCTGAATTTTCCAAAGTCAGAGGTCATCCCTATGACATGTTATTGATTTTTCAAATTCATGTTGCTGTTTTGAGTATTTTAATTCCAATAATTAGCATGTTGTGAAATAAATTCTAGGAAAATTTGGTGATGTTTCTTATGACCAGAGGACCCTAAGAAAAATATTTTTTGAATTAGTTCATTTAAAATAACCCTAATTGGCTTAAACACCCAAAATAGGTCCCTAATTAATTAGAGCTAATCATACATCAAATTGACTTGAAATCAATTCTCCACTGACCTTTAGGATCAGAGGAACCCACCATAAAAATTTGAAGTCAATCGGAATTGGTTAGCCTCTACTAAATGGGTTGATTAAGCCATTTAGTCAATTTGAACTTTAAAAATTCATGACTTTCAAAATACTTTTAAAAAATTTACCAAATTGGTTTTGGAGCCTCTCTGATATCAAGGGAATTTAAGAAAATTAAAATTTCGATTTTCTAAGAAGTTGATTTTTTGTATTATTTTAATATTTTAATAATTAAAAAATAATAAAAATCAAAAAAATAATAAAATTCACCAAAATGTCATATTTTGAATTTCAATCATTTAGGAACAAACCCCATATTTTTCTCAAGTCTATTTAATGAGATATTAAATTTTAAAGCCCTAAGGTAATTTTAAAATTAAAAAAAATGTATATTTCTAATATTTCCACTAAAATAATTCTAATAAATCAAAGAAAAATCAGAAAATTGTAAAAATTGATTCTCTGATTTCCTTGATATCAGAGAGATTTTTGAAAAATATAAAATTAATTTTTCAACCTTTATTTTATTTTTAAATTAATTAATACTCCAAAACTTAAAATAATTATAATAAAAATAATATAATTCAAAAAATCACCAAAATTGGTCCAAGTGGTCCTCAGGTCATTAGGAATGTCCCATAATTTTCTTAAGGACAAAAACTTTCTCGTCATATTATTAAATTTTCTTGGAAATCCCTATTTTCCACCAAAAATAATTACATAAATAAATTAAATACGTAAAAATCACATTTTCTCCTCTCATGTCTTTATTGACATATGAGTGAAGTCACATAAAGATTTCAAGTTTATTTAAGCTCAATTTAGTGAGTTATGAAATTATTAAGCTTGAAGGGCAAAAAAGGTAATTAAAAATTTTAACCTTTAATTAAAACTTTAGGTTTAATAAAATTTAAAAAGTAAAATATTTGATCTTAATCTGATTTGGATGATTGAAGTTTAAATAATTAAAGGGTAGAAACCTATTAAACAATTTAAAGATAATTAAAATAAACTTTAATCAAATAATTGATTAAATTTGAAAGAATAATAAAGTTGGAATTATTAAATAGGGATATTATTAGGAAGAGATTTGTTTTTTAATTTAAAGATCCCTAAATTAATCATCTCAATAATATTTAATCTCCAATTAAAATGATAATTCAAATCTATGTTTTAAAATATTAATGGACCTAATCATCAAAATTAAGTTAAAAGTTAAATTATTAAACTCTTTTTAAATTTTCAATTAAATTAAAATTAGAAATAAAATTAAATTAAAGATTAAATTAAATCAAACAAATTAAATTAATTTAAAATTAGAAATAAAATTAAATTAAAGATTAAATTAAATCAAACAAATTAAATTAATTTAAAATTAAATTAAATCAAATAAATTAAATTAAATTAAATTGAATTAAATTTAATTAAAGTTAAATTAAATTAATTAAATACAATTAAATTAAAAAAAATAATTAAATTAAATTAAATTAAATTAAATTGAATTAAATTGAATTAAATCATATTAAATTAAATTAAAATAAAAATAATAATAATAAAAAATAAAATCATGTTAAAATTAAAATTAGATTAAATTAAATAAATTAAATTAAAATTAAAACTAAACCAAATTAAATTAAATTAAAGTTAAATTAAATTGAATTAAATAACATCACCTAAGACATAAAGAAATTCAAAATAAAGCAACTTGAACACTATTCCAAATTTAAACCCGTTAACTGAGATTAAACTAAATCACAAATCATTTGAACACCATTTGCCCTCGAAAACTTTTATTGTCATAACTCCTAAACAGAACATTAAATGAAGTGTTACTTCACTTATAGGATATTCAAATGTCCTAGTTCAATCGAGCAAGATAACAAAACTTGAATTCTCTGACGATTACTTCACTCGATTAATTAAATCCATTTGGACTTAAAACAATCCTATCGACATTGAAAAGATGTTTAAGATTCTTCTTAAGCACTTCCTCAATATGATAGGATACTTATAAGAACAATCGAACTTAATTATTCTTTCGATGAAGAAAATCGTCCTCAAACCAAAACACAAGAACCTAGACGTCATAGGAAATGATTAGCTATAGGATTAGGAATTTGGTAGAAAACCATAACCCTTCCCTTAGCTTTACCTAGGAACTTGCTTAAATATTCTAATCGTGTTTTAAGTGCAGCTTGGGATGACTGGAAGACCCTCCAGGTACGCTTTTATTTTATTGCAATTTACCTTATTGCAATTTATTTAATCGCATCGCACTTACTTTTCTTGCATGGTAAACAACTCGTTGCATGAAAACCCACACCTTTAGGATAGTCCCTAAAACTGAAACCAAAACTAAATTAAAAGTCATTGCAAGATAAAATTCACCGCTACAACATTTCAAAACATAAAACAACTCAAAATTTAATCACAAACAGAACACAAAACTGCAATTACAACTAAGTTAAAACGTCCTATTGGATGATCGGGAATAGCTCGGATGATGTAACCTACGTGTTGCTAACGGGATTTCCCACGGTCTAAATGAAAGTGTGGAACTCATTCAGCTGAGTTTAGCAAATTCATCTGGACTAAGTGAATCCGATAAAAATAACGATGCCGGAAGGATGGAACCGTGGGATCTTAACCGGTGTTGTTATAATCAACTTTAAGATTTGTTTTAAATAAAACATAAAAAACACTTGGAAATTAAGACTTCTCTAAACCAAAACATCTTTCTCATCTCCTGACTTATGATTTCTAAAACTAAACCTCTGCAACAACAAAGAGCTCGGAGCATGGTGGACAAGACGGCCATCGTCATCGCAGAAACCTCGAGTCTACTTCAAAGAAACTTTCTTAGAATTAAACAACAAAGCCATAGGATTTCGAGGTAGTTTGCCTAGTGCAACATAAATCCTCAACTCTTCGTTAGGCATTTGCATAAGCAAATTAAGCCCTAACCGGTCTTAGGACTCCGAGGTAGTCGTTTAGTACGACATAAACCCTCATATCTTCGAGGCTATTTGTGTGATCAAATCATACAAATATAAGTCCAAATTAATTTTTCTAAATTCAAGCCAAACAATAGGATAGTCGGGGAATTACCGAAGTTCGCTTTGAATCTGTAATTTCTCCTACTTTTCTTCCTTTGAATTCCCAAAACAAAATGTTCCAAACTTGATCCATTCCCTACTAAAATTCCAAAATTCAATCCCTTGAAAACTTAAACTTTGAAATTCTTGAGAGCAGAACTACTGATTATTATCGAGAGTTTTCTTAGGTGATTCCCGTCACTTAAGATGTAATTAACTATGTGGGCTTGCCCTTATAGGGAATTTTAAAGAACCTGTGTAATATAAACCCTGTTTAATGCTTTCATATTAAGCAGGGGAACTTGTCGGCTTATAAAATTGGTTCACAGACCAAACAGATGTCACAAACCTTTCTAGTTTACTTAATCAAGCCCCATCGTCAAGCAGTGTGTCTATTCTTCAGGATAGATACGCGGTTTGTGGTGCGGTGCTTGTTTATTTAAACTATTCGGGATGTGAGATCAGTTTGATTTCATATCTTAAAATCTTCAAATTTAAAATTATTTTCAAAATCAAATACTACTTTTCAAATTATCTATTTAAATTAAATTAAAATTTGCCGACAATTTCTATTAGGCGACCCCTCTTTTTAAAATACAACACACTCAACCTAAAAAATAAGCCGTACAATTGTTCGTGTAGGTAACACCTCGTTGTTCCTTTAAGGAGCAAACCTCATCTAAGGAATCTCCGATCATTTGAGCTAAGAAAATTTCTGGATCAAGTAAGGCCTTGATCGCAGCTTCTCTCATCTCCTTTGATAAGATGAGAGCGTCATAGATGCTTAGTTTGGCAGTAGTTTCCTAAGATGGGCTAGCACGTTGTAGTCCACTTTATTTCCATGTGTCTCGATTTCTTCCCGAATGGGTATTTCTTCTGCGGGGGTTGGTTCTTCCTGAACAACCGACTGCTTTCTTTTGTCCTTTGGACCCATTCTCGGAGGTAGAACTCTTCCACTTCTTAAGTTGACTTCTGTAATTTCTTCTGAATCCGGTATTGAATTTGCCGGTGTTTCCTCCCGAATCGGAATGACGGAGTTCTTCTAGATTAGCTTCGGAGTCCGAAGGCTCTAGCTCATTATGGATTGGAGCTCCTCGAAACTCGCAAATAGATTCATTGCTTGTTGAACTCTCGTAGCCTCCTTGGTGGATGTCCTCTTCGTCATTGTGATCGTCGAGATTGTGTATGATTTGAGAATTGTCATTTGTATCGGAATCGACGTCCGGATTAGGTTGGTTGTCGCTAGTTACGTAATCATTAGACACAGTCAAAACGTAGCCAATGCCATAACCCTTATCATTATAAGATCCCGCCGGAGCGAGCAAATAATCATACAGAGTCAGAGGTTCGAGGGATTTCTCCCCCGAATCGGAAACAACTATCCTAGGATAAGCAGCCCCTAGTCTAGCCTTAAGAGTCTCGGTCTTCTCTTCTTCATCAATTTTCTTCTTTTCTTCAATCATCTCTTGTTGAGGTGGTTCTTCTATCGCAAGTGATAGTGCCGACTTGACAGTGCTTCGAACTCCTGAATCGAGGCTCGCACGTAAGCGATTCAGATGTGATCCAAAATCTTCTTCGAAGACTTTGTCCAGGCGGTAGTCCATCCATCATTAGTCACATAGGGATCTATCGGAACAATGAGATCCGTCGAGATAACATTGACGGAACCTCCTTTCTGGGGTTCCTTCATGTATTCCTTCAGAATCGTTATGTTCCCTTTTCGAAGATTGTCGTTGAGCCAACTTTTGAAGGTAATACATTCTTTTATCTTTTGTCCAAGCATCCGGTGGTAAGGGCAAAAGTTGGGATCACCTTTCTTGTCGACTTCTTCTGGTCTCTTAGGTTCCGGCGATTGGAAATCCGGAGTCTTCATCGATCGTGGAACTTTTTCTGCACTGCCTCATTCTTGAACGGATATTCCCTACTCAGAAGCTCCTTTAGCGTACGTTGTGGATGAGGCGGTTATTCATACTGTTGAGATGACTGATAGCTGGGTCGGGTTTGCTGGTAATTCTGTTGAGTTTGCTGCGGCCGTTCTGGCGGTATTTGTATCGGCTGCTTGCCTTTATCGACAACTGCGACGATCCCAGACTTCTTTTCAAAAGTTTTCACGGGCTTCTGTTTTTCTGTTTTGTCGGTGAAACTTAATTGCTTCGCCTCCTCTTGCAAGCTTCCGGCCTTGCTTAACAACTTCTAGAAAGTCTTAATAGAAAATCCCTTGAGGAGAAGTGCTATCGGGCCGTGAATGCTCTTTAGTAAAATGCCAACTGCATGCTGTTCTTGTAGCTGTGGCTCACACTTCATACTTAGATTCCTCCATCGAAGTATGTAATCCTCCAAAGTTTCATTCGGCTTCGCTTCTCTACCACTAAATCACCTATAGTTGATGTGGTGCCGAGCTCCGCAAATCGCTCGATGAAGAGGTTCTCTAATTCCGAAAATGTCTTCACCGAATTGTTTGGTAATTCTGCATACCAATCAAAGGCGATTCTTGATAGGCTACTGACAAATTGTCTGAAGAGTAAAGCATCACTTCCGCCGGCATTGCAACAACTGGCACGAAAATGTGCAACATGCTGCCGAGGGTTTCTGGTTCCATCAAAGGTCTTGAACAGAGGTGGTACAAAGCCTTTCGGATATTGGACAGCGTCGAATTCTTTAGGGTAAGGTCTACCCGTCCGAATGGATGTCCCGCTCTTTGATTGTGCCAAGGCTTCTCGCACCTGCTGTTCCACCATGCTCTTGATATCCTTTTCCGGAATCATGCTTTGTGTTGCATCCTTCTTTAATTGATCATCCTCGTTGACTGGACGTAATCTCCTTTCCTCCGTCTACAATGTGAATAACTTCGGGGGTGTTTCTCTTTGGGGTTGAACCCGACTCCGGAGAGTGGCTAGGGCTGCAGCCCATCTCTTCCATCCTTTTTGCCATTTGGGCTATCGTATCATCTTTCTCTTGAAGCCTGCCTCCTCATTACTTCCGCTCCTCTCTTTCGCGGCTACTGGGGGCACCTTGTGAAGCTGACGAAGCTCGTGTTTCAACCATGTTAATTTCTGCATATTCATCATCCATGAACTCTGACGATTCAACTTCATCTCCGAATTTCTCTTCTCTTTCTCTTGCTAATCGCCGAATATCGGCTCTTAGCTTTTCCATAGCATCTTCTAATGGTCTTTTCCGTACATCCTTGCGGTTGTCATGTGATAACCGTCGGGTTTCCTTCTCATGAGTCCCCTTTATCGCGGTAGCACTTTCTTCGAACTCAAGTCTCCCGACGAGACTTTCCTTCTCGTGCCGTTGTTTTAATCTTAATTGTCCGGTAGTGGGACGCCATACCATCCTCCTAGCGACGAAGGTCCGGGACCGGATGGTCCGTCGACCCAAATGCTGGAAGGTGGTATCCTCCCTAATTTGTAGTCCTGAAACAACGACAGGTGGACTAGTCTTCATTTTCTTATTCGGCTTTTCCGCAACGATAGCAGGTTCTACTCGCGGCCCAAGACGGGACTTGGCTGGCACCCGCCCTATCCTTTTTAAAATCTCTGACACAGGACATTTTTCTTTCTTTGCTAACTTTTCTATCAGGGTTTGCAGTCGAGCAAATGGCGTAATTCTAGCCCTTTTCTTATGGTCGTCGTTGTAATATGCGGGGTGAGGCAATGCAGAAGCAATTTTGCGGACATTTTCTTCGTCCTCTGCGGCGGAGAGGGGATGGAACCTACTTCCTCCCAAGAGTGGTATGTATTCAGGCAACGGTGTATACTCGTGCAGTTCTGGGATTTCCTCCAGGAAAGCAACTTCAGTAGCTCTGGCTTCTCTAGCAATCCTTCTACTTCTGTTCCTTGTCTTAGTCCGTGTCAGTGGTGGAATTCTCGAGCTGGACCCGATTTCAAAAACAGAAGGTTTTACAGGAAGATCTATACCCTCCATGGCAACAAGTTCATCACAGTTCTGAATTTTCTTCCCCTTTAGTCTGGAAGAAGCCGGGGTAGGTGCAGAGACAACTAGACCAGTGGGGGTAGCAACAACAGTCCTTCTACGAACAACAGTACTCCTCTCAGTTGGAATCTTTTGCAGAGGAGGGAATTCATGAGTTGACTTTAGGTTAAACTCAATCAACGACTTCTCAGTTTCTGGTACTTTGCTTGTGAGTGAAAAGAGAGTGACGTCGGGGATTTTGATGTCAGTGTCCCCAAATCCTTGTCCGAATCGAATGATTCCATTATCGAGCGACTCGTCCTTGAATACGACTGAGTCCGGCCTATTGACAAAGGAGAAGATCAGTTTTGGGGCTTCCATTTCTGCAGGGCAGATTCCAAGTGTTAGTCCCTGAATAGTACTTCTTCTTGTCGTAAAACTTATGATGAGAAAGAAAGAGTCCGAACACATTTTCGTTTACTTTAGCGTATTTGTGATATTAAAAGAAAATTATTTTCGAAAAGATTTGTTTGTTAAGACAGAGAGTTATTAAAAGAAGGAGAATTGTAGGAAGGATAAAAGGAATTGATTAGGAACTGGAAAAGGAAGAGAAAGTTTTGTAGAAACTTCTCGACCTGCAAGATCGCTCCTAAACTAATACCTATTGGGGTCCACCCCACCTCCAAAATGAGGTAAAAGGATCTCGGAACCTCTCTGTTTAGGGGTGTCTAAACAAGGGGCTCCTAAATCCGAGAGAATGTTGGCTATACTCTCTCAAGGTAGAAATGAACATAGTATCCCAACGGAAAGAAGGGTAGTTTGATCCACTAGGGACATGGATACACTACCGATTTTTTTTGAAAGCAGAACTATCTGATTAAAAATGAAGAGAGGAATTTTCCCCAGCGGAGTCGCCAGAAATTGTCGACGAATTTTTAGGTTTGTGTTTTGAAAAGGGGGTCGCCTAACAGAAATTGTCGGCGAATTTTAGATTTTAAATTTAATTTAAATATATATATAATTTGGAAAGTAGCATTTGATTTTGAAAATAATTTTAAGATATGAAATCAAACCGACCTCACATCCCAGATAGTTTATATAAACGAGCGCCGCATCACAAACCGTGTATCTATCCCGAAGAATAGACATACTGTTTGGTGATGGGGCTCGATTAAATAAACTAGAAGATTTATGACATCTGTTTGGTCTGCGAACCAATTTTATAAGCCGACAAGTTCCCCTGCTTAATATAAATGAATTAAGCAGGGTTTATATTACCTGGGTTCTTAAAATTCCTATAAGGGCAAGCCCCTATAGTTAATTACATCTTAAGTGACGGGAATCACCTAAGAAAACTCTCGATAATAATCGCAGTTACGCTCTCAAGAATCTCAAAGTTTTAAGTTTTCAAGGGATTGAATTTTAGAATTTCAATAGGGAATGAATCAAATTTGGAACATTTTGTTTTGGGAATTCAAAGGAAGAAAGTAGGAGAAATTACAAATTCGAAGCGAACTTCGGTAATTTCCCGACTATCCTATTGTTTGGCTTGGATTTAGGAAAGTCCTAATGTTTATTTAATGTTTTGATCTTGCCAATTTTAATTAATTAGGACTTATGTTCGTATGACATGATCATACAAATAGCCTTGAAGATGTGAGGGTTTATGTCGTATCAGACGACTACCTCGGAAATCCTAAGACCGGTTAGGGCTTAATTTACATGACATGATCATGCAAATGCATAACGAAGAGTTGAGGATTTATGTTGCACTAGGCAAATTACCTCGAAATCCTATGGCTTTGTTGTTTAATTCTATGAATGTTTAGCTGATGTAGAGTTGTTTTGCTGACGAAGATGGTCGTGCTGCCCACCATGCTCCAAGCTCCTTGTTGTTGCAGAGATTTAGTTATAGAAGGTAAAAATCAAGAGATGAGAAAAGTGTTTTGTTTTAGAAATCTTAAAGTCCAAGTGTTTTTAAGTGTTTTAGTTAAAATAAATCTTAAAGTTGATCATAACAACACCGGTTAAGATCCCACGGTTCCATCCTTCCGGCATCGTTATTTTTATCGGATTCACTTAGTCCAGATGAATTTGCTAAACTCAACTAAATGAGTTCCACACTTTCATTTAGACCGTGGGAAATCCCGTTAGCAACACGTAGGTTACATCATCCGAGGTATTCCCGATCATCCAACAAGACGTTTTAATTTAGTTGTAATTGTAGTTTTGTGTTCCGTTTTATGATTAAATTTTGAATTGTTTTATATTTTGAAATGTTGTGGCGGTGAATTTTATCTTGCGGTGACTTTTAACTTAGTTTTGGTTTCGGTTCGGGGACTACCCTAAAGGTTTTGGTTTTCATGCAACGAGTTGTTTATCATGCAAGAAAAGTAAAGTGCATTTGCAATAAAGTAAATTGCAATAAAATAAAAGCGTACCTGGAGGGTCTTCCCGTCATCCCAAGCTGCACTTAAAACACATGTTAAGGCATTTAAATATTTCAACAAGTACCTAGGTAAAGCTAAGGAAAAGGTTTAGGTTATCTATCAAAGTCCTAATCCTATAGCTAGTCATCTCCTATGACATCTAGGTTCTTGTATTTTGGTTTAAGGACGATTTTCTTCATCAAAGAATAATTAAGTTCAATTGTTCTTATAAACGTCCTATCATATTGAGGAAGTGCTTAAGACAAATCTTAAACATCTTTTCAATGTTTATAGGATCGTTTTAATTTTGAGAGAATTTAATTATACAAATGAATTAATCGTCCCGGAATTCAAGTTTTGTTGTTATCTTACTCAGTGAACTAGGACATTTCAATATCCTATGAGTGAAGTAACACTTCACTTAACGTTCTGTTTAGGAGTTATGATAACAAAAGCTTTCGAGGGCAAATTGATGTTCAAATGGTTTATGATTTAATTTAATTTTAGTTAATGGGTTTAAGTTTGGAATAGTGTTCAAGTTGCTTTATATTTATTTTTAAATTCTTTATGTCTTAGGTGATGTTATTTTTAATTCAATTTAATTTAACTTTAATTTAATTAAATTTGGTTTAGTTTTAATTTTAATTTAATTTAATCTAATTTTAATTTTAACTTGATTTTATTTTTTAATTTAATTTAATTTAATTTAATTTAATATGATTTAATTTAATTTAATTTAATTTAATTTAATTTAATTTGATTTGATTTAATTTAATTTAATTTGATTTAATTTAATATGTTTTAATTTGATTTAATTTGATTTAATTTGATTTAATTTAATATGTTTTAATTTAATTTAATTTAAATTTTAATTTAATTTTATTTTTAATTTTAATTTAATATTTTATTTTTTATGTTGTAAAGATGATTTAATTTTAATTGTTAAAGTATTAATTTAATTGAAATTTTAAAAGGATTTAATTTAAATAATTTAACTTTAATTTAATTTAATGATTAAGTCTTTTAGCATTTTAAATCTTAAATTTGAATTATCATTTTAATTAGGAATTAAATATTATTGAGATGATTAATTTAGGGATTCTTAAATTAAAGAATAAATCTCTTCCTAATAATATCCCTATTTTAATAATTCCAATTTTATTATTCTTCCAAATTTAATTAATTATTTGATTAAGGTTTATTTTAATTATTTTTAAATTGTTTAGTAGGTTTCTACCCTTATTATTCAAATTTCAATCATCCAAATGAGATTAGGATCAAATATTTTACTTTTTAATTTTATTAAGCCTAAAGTTTTAATTAAAGGTTAAAATTTTAATTACCATTTTGCCCTTCAAGCTTAATAATTTTATAACTCATTAAATTGAGCTTAAATGAACTTGAAATTTTTATGTGACTTCACTCATATGTCAATAAAGGCATTAGAGGAGAAAATGTGATTTTTCTGTATTTAATTTATTTATGTAATTATTTTTGGTGGAAATAGAGATTTCCAAGGAAAATTTAATAATATGACCAAGGGAAAGTTTCTATCCTTAAGAAAATTATGAGACATTCCTAATGACCAAAGGACCACTTGGACCAATTTTGGTGATTTTTTGAATTATATTCTTTTTATTATAATTATTTTGAGTTTTTAGAGTATTAATTAATTTAAAAATAAAATAAAGGTTGAAAAATGAATTTTATATTTTTCAAAAATCTCTCTGATATCAAGGAAATCAGAAAATCAATTTTTACAATTTTTTGAATTTTCTTTGATTTATTAGAATTATTTTAGTGGAAATGCTAAAAAAAACATTTTTTTTAATTTTAAAATTACCTTAGGGCTTTAAAATTTAATATCTTATCATATAGAATTAAGAAAAATATGGGATTTGTTCCTAAGTGATTAAAATTAAAAATGTGACATTTATGTGAATTTTATTATTTTTGTGATTTTTATTATTTTTTAATTATTAAAAATATTAAAATAATGCAAAAAATCAACTTTTTTAGAAAATTACAATTTTAATTTTCTTAAATTTCTTTGATATCAGAGAGGCTCTAAAACCAATTTGGTGAATTTTTTAAAAGTATTTTTAAAGTTATGAATTTTTAAAGTTTAAATTGGCTAAATGGTTTAATCAACCCATTTGGCAGGGCTAACCAAGTCCAATTAACTTCAAATTTTTATGGTGGGTTCCTCTGATCCTAAAGGTCAGTAGAGAGTTGATTTCAAGTCAATTTGATGTATGATTAGCTCTAATTAATTAAGGACCTATTTTGGGTGTTTAAGCCAATTAGGGTTATTCCAAGTGGATTAATTCAAATCCTATTTTTCCTAGAGTCCTCTGGTCATAAGAAACATCCTCAAATTTTCCTAGAATTTGTTTCACAACATGCTAATTATTGGAATTAAAATATTCAGAATAGTGACCTAGAATTGAAAAATCAATAACTCTCCATAGGGGTGGCCTCTGACTTTGGAAAATTCAGGGTATGTTCCCAAATTCAGAGGCTTCAAAAGCCTTATGGTCTCATGCCATGGTGAATTGTATACATGCATGGAGAATTGAAAATGTGCAGAGAGTAAATAAATTATTAAAAATAAAATACTTGATGAAATTAAATGATTTCTTTTCCACATTATTTTCCTCTGTTCACTGAGCAATAGGGTATTTTTATTTTATTTTTCTGATTTTCCTAAACAAAGTTATGCATTTTTGAAGTTTAGGGAATTACATAAATAGGAAAATAACCTAATTTCCTACTTATCCACGCGACGCCCTGTCATCCTCGGCATCACCAAACGACCACGCGGCGCGCTCCCATTCGACGCCGCCACCTGACTAGGATGCCACGCGGCCCGCGGTTCATGTCCCGTTGCTCCGTCCGGCGTGATCCTGGCAGTCCGCTTGATACACGCGCGATCCGACGGCTCCTGGTCATCTTCTACGACTGGTGTGAACCCGTGACCGTCAACCTTCTAACCCTAATTTCTCACTCGATTCTCAACGGATTTTTGTGTTCTTATGCTCTATGGATTCGTCTTGAGGAGACGAACACATCCATACGTTAAACATGTATTGAAATTGACTCAAATTAAATAGAGAATCTCTGTAAGCTTGGGAAGAAGAGTGAGTCCATACCTTTGCTTAGAGAAGTGAAGCTTCGATCTGAGAGTTGTGTCACCTTCGATTGGGTCCAAGCAAGCTCCAGATGAAGTCCCTTAGCCTGGTGAATTGTCTAGGTAGGATTTCGACCACGCTCGATTACAAAGCTTGGAGTCCGGAACGGATGGGTGGCCTGGAGAGGGGGCTTTTGCTGGTAAACTTATTCCCTTGGTCTGGTGAAGGTGTAGGATCAATCAATTTGGGGATTGGTCCACTGTGAAGAAGTGTCCTGGTTTTTGTGCTGAAGTTTGAACTCAAAATTAAGCTCAGCTGGAGGGAATTGGGGCTGGAATCCAGTGGGAATCAAGTGCTTTATGTGTGGAGAGTGGTCTGGAATGATTTTGGCAGAGTTTCCTGAAGGTTGGTTCAGCAGCTCTTCCATGGCCGAGAGAGGTGGGGTTTAAATAGAGCTGGCTGGAGGCTCTCCCAGGGGGAGTTAGGGCTTGGGATCAGCTGCTCTGGTGAGGAGAAGAACAGCCATGGTGGCCATTGGGCATGAGGCAACTCAGCAGGTGAGAATTCCAAGCTTAGGCTCACATGATGCTCTCGGGTGTGGTGTTTTCCGGCCAGGGTCACCATCTTGACCAGGGAGGTCAGGGCTTGGCAATGGTGAAGTCAATTGGGCTTGGACATGTGTAAAGTAGTTGGATTTAAATGGAATGGGAGAAGGCTCATTTTGGCTTGGTTTGGGTCAACCCATGGAAATAGGCTTGGTGCACCTCCCCAAGACCTGATTTTGAGCTGAGGGAATCATTTAGGTCAGCTTAGAAGGAGTGGTAAAGTCTACATCCATGGTGAGGTGGCTAAGCATGGTTTAGTGTGTGACATGCTTAAGGTAAAAAAGGGTTTAAAAGGGTTTAAGAAAGAGATCCCCTCTCTTGCCATTAATGGTTTGATGAGGTGGAAAGTAGATTCCATGGCTCTCATGGCTCCCATGGGGCTCATGCATGGCTTCATGGCTCACCTTTGGCTTGGGGAAAAGTTTGGTCTATTTCATGAAAAAGGGTCTTGTGAATTTTGGCATTTTAATGAGAATTGGCATATGGCTTAATTTGGATTTATTTTATCATGGATTTAGAACTTAGGAAATGGCTTTATCAAATGGATGATGATAGAGGATTGTCATGTGGGCTTTGGGCTTTTGGATTTCACTTTGGATGGGCTTTCAAGATGGTTTATAGAGTGGGCTTTTAGATTTCAAAACAAATTTTAGGATGAAAATTTTGCAAAGGATTGGATCCAATAAGTGTTGAATTTAATTTAGAAATGTTTCATGAATGATTTGGAATCAATTTGAAGTGGTTTGGCCTTGAATTGGGTTGGATTTGGACTTCTTTGGTAAATGGGCCAATGTAGGTCAAATTGGGCAAACTTGGGCCAATGTTGGGCTAGGGTTGAAATTGAAGTAAAATAAATGTTGTGAAATGTTTATGGGAGTGTTTCAAAGAGGTTTTAGCTTTGGTTGGGTTTTGATTTTGGGGTTTGGGCTTATTTGGGTTAGGTTTGGGTTTAGGTCAAAATTGGGCCTCTTGGTTTTAGGTTGAATTTGAGTGGGGTTTGGGTCTAAATTTTGGGTAAATCATGTTAGTGTTTTGTTTGTGGGGATTTTAGGGAAGGTTTAGAAAAGGTTTTGGGTTAATTGGAGTTGAATTGGGTTAGTTTGGGCTAAGTTTAGGTCATGGGTCCAAATTGGGCTTTAAGGTCCAAAATGAAATTGGGTTCAAATGCCAATCAAATTGGACTTATATTTGGTCTCGATTGGTGTTGGGAATGTTGAATTGAAGTTTAGAATTGAATTGGACCAGAATTTGGGTCAATTGGATAGGTTTGGTTTGACATTGGGTTCACTTTGGGTTAAAATGGGTCAAATTGGGGATTTCGACAAAAGTGGGGTAAATTGACAAAATTGGCCTATGGTGTAGTTAAACAAAATGAAATTAGGAATATTTGGAATTTTTTGGAATTTTCTAGGAATTTGCTGAATTTTTGGATTTTTGGGTCAAGAGGGGCATTATGGGTATTTGGAGGGTATTGGGGGGTATTTTTGGAATTTTTGGTATTTTTGGCTATGGATGATCAATTTGATTTGTGAGGAAATGTTTAGGAATGGTTTTGGGGAATTTTGGGTGATTTGGAAATTTTGGAGGATTTGGGTAATTTCAAGGGTTTTGGGTAGGCTAAGCGGGTGTAGGGTCCTATGGGTCAAAAATTGAAAATTTGCAAAATTGAAGATTGGGTAAATGTAAGTGGAATGAAATCATTTTGGTTGAGCCATGAAGCCATATCAAGCCCACATGAGCCATGAAGGGACTCATTTGAGTCATTCACTATGTTGTTCCTAACCCTTTTAGCCAAGGGCTTAGGGGTTAAGGACCATCCATGTGAATCACCTTTGTTAGTCAGGAAGTCAAGTTGGGTATAGGTGTGGTTTTAGGAGGTGTGTGAAAGTGTAGTGTATAAGTGTAGTGTGTGTGTAAGTCAGCCCTCACCAGACCAGGCCACCCAGGGCAGTCCTAAGGCCAAGAAGTCCTATAGGAACCCATCCTTTAAACTTCCACATTTGATTTCAACCCTCTAGGTGATTAGGGGTTTACAATCAAGTTTGTGGAGTTTGTAGGGAGTTAAGAAGTGGTTTGAAATTCTAGGTGGTGGGCCCCAATTCTAATCCTCTAGGATAGTCAAAGGAAAAGCCTAAGGCTAGATCCTAAGTACTAAAAAGAAGAAGAGAAGACCTCATCAAAAATGAGGTCAACAGCAGTTCCATTAATTCGGAAGAAGTAACATCTTCAAATTGTACATCATTTTCAGTATTGGAAGAAGAAGCACCACGGTAGAATTTGATCGGTTTAGTACCACCACGTACTTCCTTGACCACCATACCCTCGATCTTATTAGAATGGATCGGGGTCAGGGTCATAGTATGTACATAATGGTTAATCTTCTCGTACATTGATTTGTATTCTTCATTCTTTTCATCTTCAAGAGAGATCTTGAACTGGGGTTTCTTTTGATTTACTGTTGCTACTTCTTTCTTGATTTCTTCTCCTTCGGAACTGGTCTCCCAATCAATGTTGATGACTGGTTTCTTCTGTCCAACTGTTCCAATGTCTCTTCCATGACCTCGTCCCCGGCCTCGACCTCGGGTGCGAGTTCTGGAGAAACCTTCACCATCTCGCCATAAGGGAGTGGTGAGTAACTGTTGGACTAGAATTTCTGGCTCTTTATCATCTTGCACTTCTTTTGCTTCATTTTGGTATGACATTTCTGGTAAAGATTGTTTTCTTCGGAGGCGTGTAGTAGGCTGCAGCTTCGTGAATTTTGATTTCATGCACGGAGAACGGTTGCAAATCACCTTTAATGCACTGTTCTCCTCCTTCGTAATACTTTATGCACTGGTGCAGAGACGACGGTACCATCCAGTTTTCATGGATCCATGGCCGACCCAGTAGAGCGTTGAATGATGTCTCAGAATCAATTATGTGGAATTTTGCGGTTGTCTTTGCCAAATCACCGGTCTTCATTAATAGTGTTATCGATCCAAGGGCTCTTTCTCCTTTCTGATTAAACCCTCTTAATAACATCTTGTCCAGTTCAAGTTCGCGAGCAGCAATTTCCAAATATGCTAACGTTCGAAGGCTCATTATGTTGATTGATGCTCCCGGATCAACTAACACCCTAGAGAGCGTAAACGTTCCAATAATGACTGAGATGTACAATGGTCAATTGTGATCAGCCGTTTCGAGTAGTAAATCATTGTCCATGAAGGTAACACCTCGCTGTTCTTTTAACAAGCAAACCTCATCGAAGGAATTACCGGCCATTTGAGCTAAACAAATCTCTGGATCAAGTAAAGCCTTGATTAGAGCTTCCCTCATCTCCTTTGACAGGATCAGAGCGTCGTATATGCTTAGTTTGGTTGGTAGCTTCCTAAGATGGGCTAGCACGTTGTAGTCTACTTTATTACCATGTTCCTCGGTTTCTTCCCGAATGGGCAATTCCTCCTCTGGGGTTGGCTCTTCCTGAGCAACCACCTGCTTTTCTTTATCCTTTGGACCCATTCTCGGAGGTAGAACTTTTCCGCTCCTTAGATTGACTTCAGTTATTTCTTCTAAATTTGATGTTGGATCTGACAGTATCTCCCCTTGAATCGGAATGATTGGCCCTTCTGGCGTTGCTTTGGAATCTAATAACTCCAATTCTATCGCAATTAGAGCTCCTCGAAATTCACAAATAAACTCGTTGCTTGTTGAGCTCTCGTAGCCATCCTTGTGAACGTCTTCTCCTTTGTCGTGGTCATCGAGGTTTAGTATGATTTGAGAATCGTTATTTATATCGGAATCGAGATCCGGATTAGGTTGGTTTTCGTTAGTTACGTAATCGTTAGAAACAGTCAAAACGTAGCCAACGCCAAAACTCTTATCATTATAAGATCCCGTCGGGGAGAGCAAATAATCATACAGAGTCAGATGTTCGAGGGATTTCTCCCCCGAATCGGAAACAACCATCCTAGGATAAGCAGCCCCTAGTCTACTCTTTGGAGCCTCAATTTTCTTCTCTTCTACCATTTTCTCTTCCTTCTAGGGCGGTTCTTCAATCGCAAGCGATAGTGCCGGCTCGGCAGGTTTCAAACTTTGAGTTGAAGCACGTACCGAAGCAGTTTGGATGTGATCTAAGATTTTCTTTGAAGACTTTGTCAAGATGGTAGTCCATCCATCCTGGGTTGTTTAAGGGTCTATTTGAACAATGGGATCCGTTGAAATGACATTGACGGAACCTCCCTTTTGGGGTTCCTTCATGTATTCCTTCGGGATCGTTATGTTCCCTTTCTGGAGATTGTTGTCAAGCCAACTCTTGAAAGTGATGCAATCCTCTATCTTATGCCCGAGCATCCGGTGGTAAGGGCAATAGTTTGGATGATCTTTCTTATTGACTTCTTCCGGCCTCTTGGGCTCTGGTAGCTTAAAATCTGGTGTCTTCATTAAACTACAGAACATTTTCGCTACTGCTTCAGTTTCGAATGGATATTCCCTATTTAGAAGTTCTTTCAGGGTATGCGATGGACGTGGCGGTTGCTCATAATGCTGAGGCATCTGATAGCTCAGTTGAAGCTGTTGATAACCCTGCTGAGGTTTTTGGTAAGTACATTGCGATGGTTGATAACTAGGCTGTGGCCGCTCTGGCTATATCTGCACTGGCTGCTTGTCCTTATCTACTGATGCGACGATTCTGGATTTCTTTTCGAATGTTTTCACGGGCTTCTGCTTATCGTTCTTGTCCACGAAACATAGCTGCTTTGCTTCCTCTTGCAAGCTCCCGGCCTTGCTAAGCAGCTTCTCGAAAGTCTTGATTGTAAATCCTTTAAGGAGAAGTGTTATCAGGCCATGGATACTTTTAAGCAATATGCCGACTACATGCTGTTCGTGAAGTTGTGGTTCACACTTCATGCTTAAATTTCTCCATCGAAGTATGTAATCCACTAAAGTCTCGTTCGGTTTCTGGTGCTCCACCACTAGATCACCGATGGTGATGTGGTGCCGAGCCCCAGCAAACCGCTTAACGAAAAGGTTTTCTAACTCTGAAAAGGTCTTAACTGAACCATTTGGCAATTCTGCGTACCAGTCGAAGGCAATCTCTGACAGGCTGCTGACAAATTGTCGAATGAGTAAGGCGTCACTCCCACCAGCATTGCAGCAACTAGCACGAAAATGTGCGACATGCTGCCAGGGGTTTCCCGTTTCATCAAAAGTCTTAAACAGAGGTGGTACGAAGCCTTTCGGGTATTAGACTGCATCGAACTCTTCGGGGTAAGGTCTACCCTTCTGAATAGATGCTCCACTCTTGGATTGTGCTAAAGCTTTTCGCACCTACTGTTCTACCGTGTTTTTAATGTCTTTTTCGAGAATCATGCTCTGTGCAGAATCCTTCTTTGGTGGCTTGTCTCCATTGACGGATGTGATCTCTTTTCCTCCATCTGTAATATGGATGATTTCTGGGGGTGTTTCTTTCTGAGGATGCACCTGACTTTGGAGAGTGCCTAAAGCTGCAGCCATCTCTTCCATCCTCCTTGCCATCTGGGAAATTGTGTCATCTCTTTCCTGAAGCTGTGCTCTCATCACTTCCGGTTCATCTCTTTTCGTAGCTGCTGGAGCACCCTGCGAGGCTGACGATGCTCGTGTTTCAACCATGTTGATCTCGGCACACTCCTCATCCATGAACTCTGATGAATCAACATCCTTTTCCAACTTTTCTCCTCTTTCTTTTGCCTACTCTCAGATATCCGTCCTTAGCTTTCCTATAGCATCCTCGAGGGGTCTCCTCCAAATGATATCGTTGTTGTCGTGTGATGGTTGTTGAACTTCTTTTTTGGGAGTTTCTTTTATTGCAGTAGCACTTCCTTCTGATTCAAGCTCTTTGACGAGGCTTTTTTTCTCAGGCCGTTGTGTTGGTCTCGGCTCGGTAATAATAGGTCGCCACACCATCCTTCTTGCAGCAGAAGGCCTAGGACCGGAAGGTCTGTCGGCTATATGCTAGTAGGTGGTGTCCTCCCTTATATGATGGCCCAATACAACAACAGGTGAACTAGCTCTCATTTTCTTCCTTGGTTTCTCTACGGCAGTGACTGGCTCTACTCGTGGTCCGAGGTGGGATCTAGCTGGCACTCGTCCCATTCTTCTGAGGATTTCTGACACAGGACATCTTTCTTTCTTTGCCAATTTTTCTATCACAGCTTGTAGCCGAGCAAATGGCTTTTTATTAACCCTTTTTCTTTTGCAGTTACTATAGTATGCTGGTCGGGGTAATGTAGCGGCAATCCTTCGGACGTCTTCTTCATCAGATGCAGCAGAGAGGGGTGAAACCTACTCCCTTTCAACAGAGGTACATACTCAAGCAGCTCTTCTCTTTCCTCAGGAATTTCTTCTAGAAAAGCAACTTCAGCAGCTTTGGCTTTCTCAATCCTGGCTATCTTTCTGCTTCTATTTCTTCTTTGAGTCCGAGTTAGGGGTGCAACTCTTGAACTGGACCCAATCTCGAAAACATATGGTATTGTAGTAAAATCTGTACCCTCCACAGTGAGAGGCTCACCACAGACTTGGATTTCCTTCCTCTTTAGTTTGGCAGAAGTCGGGGTAGGTGCAGAGATGACTAGACCAGTGGGGGTAGAGACAACAGTCCTCCTAAGAATAGCAGTACTTCTTTCAGCTGGAACCCTTTGCAGGGGAGGGAATTCTTGAGCCGACTTCAAGTTGAACTCAATTACAGGCTCTTCAGGTTCTGGCACTTTGTCGATTAGTGCGAAGAGAGTGACGTCAGCGAACTTGATATCTGTGTTGTCGAATCCCTGTCCAAAATGGATGATCACATTTTCAGGCATCTCATCCTTATAGACGGCGAAGTCCATTCCATTGGTGAAGGAGAAAATGAACTTTGGCGCAGTCATTTTCTGCAGGGTAGATTTCAAACGTCAGTCCCGAATTATGCTTCCTTTCGTCGCCAAACTTAGGACGAAAAAGAAAGAGTTCGAACACATTTTCGTTTATCTTAATGTATTTAAAGAGTTTGTTTATTAAAAGGGTCGTTTATTAGAAGATTTGTTAATTAGGAACGAAATGTTTAAAGAACGGAGTTTATAAAAAAAGGAAGACACCTGGTTCAAAATTGAAAAGGAAGAGAAATTCTAGCAAAACTTCTCAACCCCAAGGACCGCTCCTAAGCTAACACCTACTGGGGGTCCACCCCACCTCAGAAAAGAGGTAAAAGGATTTCGGAACCTCTCTGTTTAGGGGTGTCTAAACAGTGGCTCCTAAATCCAAGAGAAGTTGACTATACTTGTTCAAGATAGAAATGAACGTAGTATGCCAACGGAAGAATGATAGTTTTGGTCCACTAGGGATATGGACTCACTATCGATTTATGAAAGAAAAACCATCTGATCAAAATGGAGAGAGGAACTAGTCCCCAGCGGAGTCGCTAGAAGTTGTCGGCATATTTTTAGGTTAAGTTGTCTTTGGAAAAGGGGTCGCCTACAGAAGCTGTCGGCGAATTTTAAATTTTAAATTTAATTTAAATGTATATATAGTTTTAGAAAGAAGCATTTGATTTTGAAAATAACTTTAAGTTTAAAATTATTTTAAGATATGAAATCAAACAGATCTCACATCCCAAATAGTTTATGTAAACGGGCACCACATCACAAACCGTGTATTTATCCCGAAGAATAGACACACTGCTTGATGATGGGGCTCGATTAAATAAACTAGAAGATTGGTGACATCTGTTTGTTCTGTGAACCATTTCTATAAGCCGACAAGTTCCCCTGCTTAATATAAAGGAATTAAATAGGGTTTATATTACCTGGGTTCTTAAAGTTCCCTATAAGGGCAAGCCTCTATAATTAATTACATCTTAAATGACGGGAATCATTTAAGAAAACTCTCGATAATGATCATTGATTTTGCTCTCAAGAATTTCAAAGTTTAAGGTTTTCAAAGGATTGGATTTTGGAAATTTCAATAGGGATTAGCTCAAATTTGGAACAGTTTATTTTAAGAGTCCAAGGAAGAGAAGTAGGAGAAGCTGAGGATCCAAGAGGAATCTTAACAACTTCCCAAACTATCCTATGGTTTGGTTTCAATTTGAGAATTTATTTAATATTGCAATCCTGCCAATTTTAATTAATTAAGACTTATATTTATATGATATAATCACACAAATAGCCTCGAAGATGTGAGGGTTTATGTCGTACCAAACGACTACCTCGGAGTCCTAAGACCGGTTAGGGCTTAATTTACATGACATGATCATGCAAATGCCTAACGAAGAGCTGAGGATTTATGTTGCACTAGCCAAACTACCTCGAAGTCCTATGGCTTGGTTATTTAAAACTAAGAAATGTTTAGTTGATGTAGATTCAAGTTTTGCTGATGACGATGGTCGTGCTGCCCACTATGCTCCAAGCTCCTTGTCGTTGCAGAGGTTTAGTTTTAGAAGGTGAAAATCAGGAGATGAGAGAAGTGTTTTGGTTTAGAAATCTTAAAGTCCAAATATTTTTAATATTTTAATTAAAACAATTCTTAAAGTTGTTTAAATAGAACCGATTAAGATCCCACGATTCCGTCATTCCGGCACCGTTATTTTCATCGAATTCACTTATTCCAGATGAATTTGCTAAACTCAACTGAATGAGTTTTACACTTTCATTTAGACCATGAGAAATCCCGTTAGTAACACGTTGTCGGCATATTTTTAGGTCGTGTGTTTTATTTTGAAAAGGGGTTCGCCTAACAGAAGTTGTCGGGGAATTTTTAATTTAATTTAAATAAATAGTTTTGAAAAGTAGTATTTGATTTTGAAAATAATTTTAAATTTGAAGGTTTTAAGATATGAGATTAAACCGATCTCACATCCCAAATAGTTTATATAAACGAGCACCGCACCACAAACCGTGTAGCTATCCCTAAGGATAGACACACTCGCTCGACGGTGGGGCTCGATTAAATAAACTAGAAGATTTGTGACATCCGTTTGGTCCGCGAACCAATTTTATAAGCCGACAAATTCCCCGCTTAATATGAAAGCATTAAACAGGGTTTATATTACTCGGGTTCTTTAAAATTCCCTATAAGGGCAAGCCCCTATAGTTAATTACATCTTAAGTGACGGGAATCACCTAAGAAAACTCTCGATAATAATCAATAATTCTCGCTCTCAAGAATTTCAAAGTTTAAGTTTTCAAAGGATTGAATTTTGGAATTTCAATAGGGAATGGATCAAGTTTGGAACATTTTGTTTTGGGAATCCAAAGGAAGAAAAGTAGGAGAAATCACAGATTCGAAGCGAACTTCGGTAATTTCCCGACTATCCTATTGTTTAGCTTGAGTTTAGGGAAGTCCTAATATTTATTTAAATGTTTTGATCTTGCCAATTTTAATTAATTAGGGCTTATATTTGTATGATAAAATCACACAAATAGCCTCGAAGATGTGAGGGTTTATTGCCGTATCGGACGACTACCTCGGAATCCTAAGATCGGTTAGGGCTTAATTTGCAATGCAAATGCCTAACGAAGAGTTCGAGGATTTATGTTGCACTAGGCAAACTACCTCGAAGTCCTATGGCTTTGTTATTTAATTCTAGGAAAGTTTTGTCGAAGTAGACTCGAGTTTTGCTGATGACGATGGCCGTGCCGCCCACCATGCTCCGAGCTCCTTGTTGTTGCAGAGGTTCAATTTTAGAAGTCATAAATCAGGGGATGAGAAAAGTGTTTTGGTTTAGAGAAAATCTTAATTCCAAGTGTTTTTTTATGTTTTAATTAAAACAAATCTTAAAGTTGATTATAACGACACCGGTTAAGATCCCACGGTTCCATCCTTCTAGCATCATTATTTTTATCGGATTCACTTAGTCCGCATGAATTTGCTAAACTCAACTCGAATGAGTTCCACACTTTCATTTAGACCGTGGGAAATCCCGTTAGCAACACGTAAGTTACATCATCCGAGGTATTCCCGATTATCCAACAGACATTTTAATTTAATTGTAATTGTAGTTTTGTGTTCTGTTTGTGATTAAATTTCGAGTTGTTTTATATTTTGAAATGTTGTGGCGGTGAATTTTATCTTGCAATGACTTTTAACTTAGTTTTGGTTTCAGCTTTAGGGACTATCCTAAAGGTGTGGGTTTTCATGCAACATGCTTGTTTATCATGCAAGAAAAGTAAGTGCGATGCGATTAATGAAATTGCAATAATGTAAATTGCAAGAAAGTAAATTGCAATAAAATAAAAGCGTACCCGGAGGGTCTTCCCGTCATCCCAAGCCGCACTTAAAACACAATTAGAATATTTAAGCAAATTCCTAGGTAAAGCTAAGGGAAGGGTTATGGTTTTCTACCAAATTCCTAATCCTATAGCCTAGTCATTTCCTATGATGTCTAGGTTCCTTGTGTTTTGGTTTCAAGACAATTTTCTTCATCAAAGAATAATTAAATTCAATTGTTCTTATAAATGTCCTATCATATCGAGGAAGTGCTTAAGAAGAATCTTAAACATCTTTTCAATATTTCTAGGATTGTTTTAAGTCCAAATGGATTCAATTACACAAATGAATTAATCGTCCGAGGTTTAGTTAAGTTTTGTTATTATCTTACTTAGTGAACTAGGACATTTGAATATCCTATAAGTGAAGTAACATTTCATTTAATATCCTGTTTAGGAGTTATGATAACTAAAGCTTTCGAGGGTAAATTGGTATTCAAATGATTTGTGATTTAGTTTAATTTCAATTAATTTGGAATAGTTGTTCAAGTTATTTTAGATTTATTTTGAATTCATTATGTCTTTGGTGATGTTATATTTAATTCAACTTAATTTAATTTAATTTAATTTAATCTTTAATTTAATTTAATTCAATTTAATTCAATTTAGTTTGATTTGATGTTAAATTAAATTAATTTGATTTGATTTAATTTTAATTTAATTTGATTTGATTTAATTTAATTTAATTTAATTTTAATTTTAATTCATTTAATTTAATTTTTAATTTGGTTTAACTTAATTTAATTTGGTTTTATTTATTTAATTTAATTTAATTTAATTCATTTAATTTAATTTAATTTGTTTATTTAATTTAATTTAATTTAATCTAATTTAATAAATCTTTAATTTAATTTAATTTGATTTAATTTAATTTAATTTAATTTTTAATTTAATTTTATTTTTAACTTTAATTGAAATTTTAAAAGAGTTTAATAATTTAACTTTAGTTTAATGATTAAGTCTTTTAATATTTTGAATTTGAGTTATCATTTTAATTAAGAATTGAATATTAATGAGATAATTAATTTAGGGATTTTTAAATTAAAGAATAAATCTCTTCCTAATAATATCCCTATTTTAATAATTCCAATTTTATTATTCTTCCAAATTTAATCAATTATTTAATTAAGGTTTAATTATTTTAAATTGCTTAATGGGTTTCTACCCTTTAATTATTTAAATTTCAATCATCCAAATCAGATTAGGATCAAATATTTTATTTATTAATTTTTTATTAAACCTAAAGTTTTAATTAAGGATTAAAAATTTTAATTACCATTTTGCCCTTTAAGTTTAATAATTTCATAACTCACTAAATTGAACTCAAATGAACTTGAAATTTTTATGTGACTTCACTCATATATCAATAAAGACATGAGAGGAGAAAATGTGATTTTTCTGTATTTAATTTATTTATATAATTATTTTTGGTAGAAAATAGAGATTTCCAAGGAAAATTTAATAACATGACAAAGGGAAAGTTTTTGTCCTTAAGAAAATTAGGAGACATTCCTAATGACTAGAGGACCACTTGGACCAATTTTGGTGATTTTTTGAATTATATTATTTTTATTATAATTATTTTAAGTTTTGGAGTGTTAATTAATTTAAAAATAAAATAAAGGTTGAAAAATGAATTTTATATTTTTCAAAAATCTCTCTGATATCAAGGAAATCAGAGAATCAATTTTTGCAATTTTTTGATTTTTCTATGATTTATTATAATTATTTTAGTGAAAATGCTAGAAAATACATTTTTTTTATTTTAAAATTACCCTAGGGCTTTAAAATTTAATATCTCACTAAATAGACCTAAGAAAAAATATGGGGTTTGTTCCTAAGTGATTAAAATTCAAAATGTGACATTTTGGTGAATTTTATTATTTTTGTGATTTTTATTATTTTTTAATTATTAAAATATTAAAATAATATTAAAAATCAACTTTTTAGAAAATTGAAATTTTAATTTTCTTAAATTCCCCTGATATCAGAGAGGCTCTAAAACCAATTTGGTGAATTTTTAAAAAGTATTTTGAAAGTTATGAATTTTTAAAGTTTAAAATGACTAAATGGCTTAATCAACCCAATTAGTAGGGCTAACCAAGTCCAATTGACCTCAAATTTTTATGGTGGGTTCCTCTGATCCTAAAGGTCAGTAGAGAATTGATTTTAAGTCAATCTGATGTATGGTTAGCTCTAATTAATTAGAGATCCATTTTGGGTGTTTAAGCCAATTAGGGTTGTTTTAAATGAACTAACTCAAAACCTATTTTTCCTAGGATCCTCTGTTCATAAGGAACATTACCAAATTTTCCTAGAATTTATTTCACAACATGCTATTTATTGGAATTAAAATACTCAAAACAGTAACATGAATTTGAAAAATCAATAACTCTTCATAGGGATGGCCTCTGACTTTGGAAAATTCAGGGAATGTTCCCAAATTCGGAGGCTTCAAAAGCCCTATGGTCTCATGCCATGGTGAATTGTATACATGCATGGAGAATTAAAAATATGCAGAGATTAAATAAATTATTAAAAATAAAATACTTCGATGAAATTAAATAATTTCTTTTCCACATTATTCTCCTCTCGTTCACCGAGCAAGAGGGTATTTTTATTTTATTTTTCTGATTTTTCTACACAAAGTTATGAATTTTTGAAGTTTAGGGAATTAAATAAATCAAAAAAATCCCTAATTTTCTATTTATCCACGCGCGCCGCGTCAACCTAGGCAGCCTCCGAACGCACACGCGTCGCGCTCCCATTCGACGCCGCCATCCGAGTCGGCAGCCCGGGCCCCGCGGTTCTCGTACCGTCTCCCCGATCCGACGCGATCCTCGGCCGTCCGTCCGCGCGTGTATTGAATGGAGGCATCCGTTCATCGTCCCCAAGTGTTCTCACCCGAGAGCCGTCCACACTAAATCCCTAATATCTCACTCGATACTCAATGGATTTTCGTGTTCTTATGCTCTATGGATTCGTCTTGAAGAGACGAACACATCTATACGGTGATCATGCATTGAAATTAAAGCATTTGAAATGGAGAATCTCCAAAAGCTCGGGATGAAGAATTAGCTCATACCTTTGCTCGCAGAAGTGTGGCTTCGATCCGAGGATCTGTTGCACCTTCGATTGGATCCCAGCGAAGCTCCGGATGAAGTCTCCCGGTCCAGTGAATTGTCTAGGTGGGATTTCGACCAAGCCCGATCATAAAGCTTGGAGGCCGGAGCAACCGGGTGGCCCGGAGATGGGGCTTTTGTCGGTAGACACCTTCCCTCGGTCCGGTGAAGGTGTAGAACCAATCAATTTGGGGATTGGCTCACCGTGGAGAAGTGTTCGATTTTGGGCCTAGATTTCAACTCGAAATCGAGCTCGCGCAGAAGAAATGGCGAGAGGGATCTCGGCTGGGGATCAAGTGCTCGTGTATGGGGAGGAGTCCGGAACAATTTTGGCGCAGTTTCCTTAAGGTTTTGTTTCAAGCACCTCTCATGGCCGAGAGGGGTGGTGTTTAAATAGGAGAGGGTGGAGGGCCTCCCGGGGAGAGTTAGGGCTTGGGATCAGCTGCTCTTGGCAAGAGAAGAACAGCTCCAATGGCCACCGGGGATGGGGCAGCTCAGCAGTGAGAATTCCAAGTCGGGCTCACATGTGAGCTCTCGGCCATGGTATTTTCCGACGACCCGGTGGTCGGCCGGGCCGTGCATTGGTCACCATCTTTTTCGAGTGGGTCAGGGTCGGGGTTTGGTGCATTCAATCGAGGTTCGACATGTGTAAAGTGGTTGAATCAAAGTAGAAAGGGGAAGGGGCCATTTTGGCTTATTTTGGTCAACCCATGCAAATGGGTTGGGTGCACCTCCCCAAGACTCGGTTTTGGGCTGAGGAGGTCAGGTGGGTCAATCTCCCATGTGTGGTGGAGTCTCCATCAAGGATTAGGTGGCAAAGCATGGTTTAGAGTGTGATATACTTAAGGTAAAAAAAGGCTTAAGAAGGATTAGGAAAGTGGGCCCTCCTTTTGCCATTAATGGCTTGATCACATGTCAAGCCTTCCATGGCTTCATGTGGCTTGTCCATGGCTTGCATGGCTCACCTTTGGCTTGGGAAAAGTGGAGTCAATTTCATGGAAATAGATTTTAGGAATTTTTGGTAATTTGATGTAAATTTATATGAAACTTGATTTGGAATGATTTGATGATGAATTTAGGACTTAGGGATGATTTTAATTGAATGGATGATGTAGAGAAATATCATGTGGGCTTTGGGACCAATTTTGGGCCTTTGGATGTGGTGAAGGATGGGCTTTTAAAATGGTTTAGGAAAGTGGGCTTTTGAATTTTAAAATGGATTTTGGGATGAAATTTTGGTAAAGGCTTGGGCCAAATAATTGTTGGGTTTAGCTCATGGATGTGTCATGAGTGACTTGAAGCAAATTGGGGGTGATTTGGGTTTGAATTGGGTCGAATTTGGGCTCTTTTGGTGAATGGGCCAATATAGGTCCAAGTGGGCCAAGTTGGGCCAATGTTGGGCTAGGGTTGAAATTAATGTAAAATTAATGTTGAGAAATGTTTATGGGAGTGTTTCAAAGAGGTTTTGACTTTGGTTGGGCTTTGATTTTGGGGTTTGGGCCCATTCGGGTTAGGTTCGGGTTTAGGTCGAAATTTGGCCTTTTAGCTTTGGGTTGAATTTGAGTGGGGTTTGGGTCCAAATTTTGGGCAAATCATGTTAGTGTTATGCTTGTGGGGATGCTAAGGAAGATTTAGAAAAGATTTGGGGTTAATTGGAGTTGAATTGGGTGAGTTTGGGTTAGGTTTGGGTCATGGGTCCAAATTGGGCTTTAAGGCCAAAAGTGAAATTGGATCCAAATGTCAATCAAATTGGACTTGGATTTGGTCTAGATTGGTGTTGGGAATGTTTAATTGAAGTTTATAATTGAGTTGGACCAGAATTTGGGTCAATTGAATAGGTTTGGTTTGACATTGGGTTCACTTTGGGTTAAAATGGGTCAAATTGGGGGTTTTGACAAAAGTAGGGTAAATTGACAAAATTGGCCCATGGTGTAGTTGAACAAAATGAAATTGAGAATATTTGGGATTTTCTGAAATTTTTTGGGAATTTTCTGAATTTTTTGATTTTTTGGGTCAAGGGGGTATTTTGGGTATTTGGAGGGTATTGGGAGGTTTTCTTGGAATTTTTGATATTTTTGGGTATGAATGATCAATTTGAGTGATGTGGAAATATTTGGGATTGATTTTGAGGAATCTTGGGTTATTTGGAAATTTTTGAGAAATTTGGGTAATTTTAAGGGCTTTGGGTAGGTTAGGCGGGTGTAGGGTCCCGGGGGTCAAAAATTAAAAATTTGGAAAATTGAAGATTGGGTAAATTTGAGTGGAATGAAATCATTTTGGTTGAGCCATGAAGCCACATCAAGCCCACATGAGCCATGAAGGGACTCATTTGAGGCATCCACTATGTTGTTCCTAACCCTCTTAGCTCGAGGGCTTAGGGGTTAAGGACCATCCATGTGAATCACCTACATGAGTCGGGAGGTCAAGTTAGGTATGGGTGTGGTTTTAGGAGGTATGTGAAAGTGTAGTGTATAAGTGTAGTGTGTGTGTAAGTCAGCCCTTCACTGCACCGGGCCACCTGGGGCGGTCCTAAGGCCAAAGAGTCCTATAGGAACTCATCCTTTAAACTTCCACATTTGATTTCAACCCTCTAGGTGATTAGGGGTCTACGATCAAGTTTGTGGAGTTTGCAGGGAGTTAAGAAGTGGTTTGAATTTCTAAAAGGTGGGTCCCAATTCTAATCCTCTAAGATAGTCAAAGGAAAAGCCAAAGGCTAGATCCTAAGTACTAAAGGGAAGAAGAGAAGACCTCATCAAAAATGAGGTCAACAAATGGACCCCCAATAGGTGTGGTGAGCTGACGGAGCACACCGCGCGTATTGGTGTTGACCGAAGCGATCAGCAAAACCAATACAGATGTCCAAGTGACAAACTTAGGATGAAGTAGAAGAGTTTCCGCTGGGGAGTGTCAAACATATCTCTGAAACCGGAGATTCCTGAACTCTCGCTGGGGAAAGGAAAGGAGGTGAATTCCAAATCACATGATCTGGGGAAATTCAATTTAGATTTTATTTTGTTTCAATTTAAGTTTCGATGTGCGAGTTTAGATTTTGAGTTTTAATTTAGATTGAAGTTTGTCAAAATTAATTTGAAGGGATTTGATTTGAAATGAAAATTGGAATTTTGTGGTTTTAGATGTAACATCTTCAACCTCAAAAGAAAATTGATTTAATTGGATTGAATCATTACAATGAGGAGAGATCTCAGAGCAATGCGGTATTGGATGTAAAATCCTTAACCTTAAGAGTTTGATTTTGATGTATTTTATTGCTGTAGGGAAAGAATCCTAAAGCAGTGCAGTCTCGGATGTAAAATCCTTAACCCCAGGAATTTGATTTGATGTATTTCATTGCGATAGGGAAAGAATCCTAAAGCAATGCAGTCTCGGATATAAAATCCTCAACCCCAAGAGTTTGAATTTGATGTACTTCATTGCGATAGGGAAAGAATCCTAAAGCAATGTAGTCTCGGATGTAAAATGCTCAACCTCAAAAGTTTGAATTTGATGTATTTCATTGCAATAGGGAAAAAATCCTAAAGCAATGCAGTCTCGGATGTAAAATCCTCAACCCCAAGAATTTGAATTTGATGTACTTCATTGCGATAGGGAAAGGATCCTAAAGCAATGCAGTCTTGGATGTAAAATCCTCGACCCAAAAGTTTGAATTTGATGTACTTCATTGCGATAGGGAAAGGATCCTAAAGCAATGCAGTCTTGGATGTAAAATCCTCGACCCAAAAGTTTGAATTTGATGTATTTCATTGCGATAGGAAAGAATCCTAAAGCAATGCAATCTTGGATGTAAAATCCTCGACCCAAAAGTTTGAATTTGATGTACTTCATTGCGATAGGGAAAGGATCCTAAAGCAATGCAGTCATGGATGTAAAATCCTCGACCCAAAAGTTTGAATTTGATGTATTTCATTGTGATAGGGAAATGATCCTAAAGCAATGCGATCTTGGATGTAAAATCCTCGACCCAAAAGTTTGAATTTGATGTATTTCATTGCGATAGGGAAAGGATCCTAAAGTAATGCGATCTTGGATATAAAATCCTCGACCCAAAAGTTTGAATTTGATGTACTTCATTGCGATAGGGAAAGGATCCTAAAGTAATGCGATCTTGATGTAAAATCCTCGACCCAAAAGTTTGAATTTGATGTATTTCATTGCGATAGGGAAAGGATCCTAAAGCAATGCAGTCTTGGATGTAAAATCCTCGACCCAAAAGTTTGAATTTGATGTACTTCATTGCGATAGGGAAAGAATCCTAAAGCAATGCAGTCTTGGATGTAAAATCCTCGACCCAAAAGTTTGAATTTGATCGAGATTTGAGATCTGGAAAGATTGAATTCGAAATTTGGAAGGATGAGTTTGAACTCGGTTGAGATTTGACTTAAGATTTGATTTGAAATTTGGAAGATCAAATTTGAAATTTGATCGAGATTGGATTTGAAATTTGATTGAGAATTTGATTTGAGATTTGATCTAACACTTATGTTGATTTTGTTTATCTTTTAATGATTCGAATTTTACTTTATCGTTTATTTAATGTTCATGTGAATTTGGTGTTCGTCATTTTTAAGATTTTTTTTTAGGAAAGTTTTCTTTTATTCTTCTTTTTTTTATTTCTTTTCTGTTCATTGTTCGAAGTTCATTTAACTTTAATGGCGTTTCCCAGTCAATTTGCACAAAAGAGGTGAAGGCCAAAAATGTGACATGGTCACTTTCATTCCAATCATGTTGAAGATACATCGTACAACTTGATCTGGCATATATTTCATACAATCCATGTAGACTCAAAACGGACTATGTATGATCTTCGTCGATCCATCAAAAGAAGCATCTATCAAAAAATCCATGTCTGAATAGTGGGGCACATGGTCAATAACATCACCTTCCAAGCCATCCTTGGCAAGGATGCCGTATGGATGTACATTGGAGGTGTGATATTTTCCATGTAACTCACAGCTCGTAAGGCCGGAGGCTCTCTAGCTCCGGGTCCGGCTGGAAATGGTAAGGTGTCTTCCTGTCGTCCATCCTTCTGAAAGTAACTGAGATCCGCTTCACTGGTACTCATGGTATGCAATGCTTAGCGATATCTGCTCCGTTGCCCTTCAGCATCATGACGGAACCTACCGGTAAAGGTATCTTCACCGGCCCTCGGAACTCACCCGGGCTCGCTATCCGGAGGTCGGATCCGAACATGATGTTACACTCGTTCGGGAAAGAGACCGTGTAGAAAGGTCCGACGAAGTCGTGGTGATCTATGTGCGGGGGTATGCAGTCACCCCGCTTGTAGATGTTAATAATGCAACTATCGGGTATGCAATCCGTCGCGATACCCTCCATGTTATCAATCTCTTTACCATTCTCTTGATGACTAATGGCATCGGATCCACTTGCCCATGACGGAGTATCCCGGTGGTTTTCCCTTTCGTCTTCCGCAAAGTTGTAGCAAGCATCCGCATTGTATTGTGATTCTTCCCTTCCCCGGCATCCATCTCCGGGGTTCTGAGTATGTGTTTTCCCTCAGGCGGCCTGCTCGGCCCATTCTTTTCAAATCCCGGATGCAATCCACGATTTGTTGTTGTTCATACTCTGAGAATACGTCTGTATGTAGCTCGAGGCCCTCTAGTATATTGATTCTTCTACCTTTAATTCTCTCGAAGTATTCAAAGGTTTTCTTTTCAACATTCTGCATTCTCTCCAGCTCGTATTCCGGAATGATCCGCGGATGGCGAGGCCCGGTGACATATTGTGGGATATACGGTTCAATCCCTTCACGTTCTCCCCGCATACCTCGGCTCCTCGGGGATGGTGCATGTCGGGACATCCCCGGGGTTGCTTCGCAACAAGGTCATGCATCACCTGGTGGTTCTATCCGGTGGCGTGTCGGCCTTCTTTCTTCTGATCTTCTGGAGATTTCCCTGGTCCTTTCTGTTATCCTAGGAGCTAGCCTCCTTTCTTCAGGTTCCTGGTGAACCGGTGTCCTTGAAGCGTATGTACTGGCATTAGCAATTGTCTCGTCGCGTTGGTCCGCAGCTAGTTTGGTTAACATCTTACGGATACGGCGATTCTTATTTCTTCATTGCGTTGCTGTGAGAGTAGCTCTTCGAACTTCTTGAATGTCTGTGGGCGTGGCGCTGACAAGCCTGCCCTCTGCTGTAGCGACTACAGACTTCATTCTCTCATCTTCTTTAGTGTTTGCTTTTCTTTTCTTGCTGCTGGATTGGTGGCTTGGGCCACCCACTTTCATCACTCTGTCCGCCGGGCGGTTCTTCTCGATCAGCGGGACCCGGTCACTTTCCTCTTATCGTAGGCTCCGTCGGTGCGAAATCCGAGTCGATCTCGATTATCGCTCCATCTTTCACCCTCTTTTCATCGAGTGCAAGGCTTACGCCATTCTTAAAGTTCAGGACCAACCGCCCATTCGACATTTCCTCGCGAAAAGACAAGGAAAAGGATCGTGGGTCGTACTAAGAACAAGAACATTAAGAAAATGTTTATCAAAGACATTTTTTTATTATATTATTTTTTGTATTTTTCAAATTTAACAGGAATGAAATGGGATAAGATCAGGGAAGAGATTTTGATTTGGAAAAGAAAACAAGGAAAACTTAATTATCATGATTTTATTTATTTTAGCACATTTTATTATTTTCGGGTTCGGACCCGATCATAAGTAATTACTTCGCCCGTGTTTCTTAGGGATGAAGAATTCATTCCTTCGAAACATCGGGTAGCGTAATACTTTTTCAAGTATCGTCCGTTGATCGGAAGCATATGTCGTTCTCCCCGGCAATTCACTACGCTGGTAGGAACCTCCCGAGTATACCGCTTCAACCACAAACGGTCCTTCCCAAATGGGTTCAAATTTTCCCCTATCTTGCGGTGTGCAAGAATAGGTCTCTTGAGAACGAGAACTAAGTCACTAACTTTGAAGGTTCTTGGGCGGACCGACTTGTCATGGGCTTGAACCATCTTAGCTTGGTATAGTTCTAAATTCGTTGCGGCTGCAAGCCTTTTCCCTTCCGGGCTTTCTAATTTTTCGAGTCGTAACTTGGCGTTCTCTTCTCGTCGTGATTTTATTTGCAACTCGCAATTCCGAGTGAAGGAAGCCGAACCTCTAAAGGTAACACTCGCCTCGGACCCATACACCGCAGCGTAAGGTGTAGCTTGAGTAGGAGTTCGAAGGTTGTCCGGTAGGCCCATAAGGCTTCTAACAACTTCTCGTGCCAATTTCTCTTATTATCGTCCAAAGTTTTCTTTAAGATTTGAACGAGAGTTTTATTAAAAGCCTCAGCGAGGCCGTTTGCTCTTGGGTAGTAAATTGTTGAGTATCGCTAGTCGATTCCTTGTCTCCTGACAAAATTGTTGATTTGCGTGCTTCTGAATGCTGACCCATTATTTGAGATGATCCTGCGCGGCACTCCGAAATGGTAGACAACTTGGTTCTTGAAAAACTGTAGCACGTGGTGTGCTTTCACTTCTCTGAGTGGAACCGCCTTGCCCACTTGGAAAAGTAATCTGTAGCCGCAAGAATGAAGCGATGTCCTTTTGAAGATGGTGGTTCTATTGGACCCACTATATCCGTGCCCCAACATTCAAATGGCCACGATGCAATTGTCGGATGTAGCACATTTGGAGGTTGGTGTAGAACCACTCCGTGCACTCGGCATTGGTGACGGCTCTTGGCGATTTTCATGCGATCGGTCATCATCGAGGGCCGCAGTAGTACCCTAGTCTTTTAATTTTTATTTTCATCTTCGGACCCGACTGGTGAGCGCCACAGAGTCCTGAATGCACCTCTTTAACAATTTCACGGGCCTCGGACCCTCTTAGGCACCTTAGCCACATTTGATCAAAAGACCTTCTGTACAATGTGTTGTTTATTAATGCGTAGGACAGAGTTCTTTTCTTGATCTGATGGGCTAACGACCTATCGTCTGGTAGCTTTCCTGTTTGCAGGTAGTCTACTAATGGCTGTCGCCAATCTTCTGTGTTTTCTGTCACTGTTGCAACTGATTCTTTTTCTTTTTCTGATTTGTGTATTGTGTCTATGTCGAGCTGTGATAGGACCTGACGTCCGTGAACCGACACTTCCACCGATTCATCTTGCAAACGAGCAAATTCTTTTGCGAGGCGGGCTAAAGCATCTCGCTAAAGCATTTTCTTTCTCGGGAATTTTGTAGATCGTCACATTTGGAATCTGTTCCAACATACTCGTATGGCATACCTGGAAGTATTGTTCGAGTCTTAGCTTTAAAATTCGTCATCGTCCGGCGATCCGTTGAATGATTAACTCGTGAATCCCCGTAGATGTTGATGTCCGTTATCCCCATTCGAATGGTTAATTCCAGATCCCGTTATGAGGGCTTCGTATTCGCTTCATTGTTTGTACATGGTTCCGTCAAGTGGTAGGAGTATCTTAACATCCCCCGCTCCGGTGTTATAAAGATTAGCCCGATTCCCGCCTTACCGGCACTATCACTTGCGATTCTTCGTCTTTGTGTGCTGAAGATGCTCCGTCGATATATAATTCCCAACGTCGATCATCGTGGTCTTCTAGATTCATTATTTGTTCATCCGGCAAATCGTCATCGAGAAGAGATTCGGCCGCAAAGGGTGTGCTCGCGAGGAAGTCCGCTAAGACTTGTCCCTTTACGGCACGCAGAGGCACGAAAGTTATATCGAATTGCAATAATATCATCGACCATCCGGCAAGTCTCATCGGAAAGTGTTGGACGAGTCATCAAGTATTGCAATGGATTAAATTTCGAGATCGGGTTGACCTTATGAGAAAGCATGTAGTGCCCGAGCTTTTGAGCGGCGAAGATCGGGGCCAAACAATGCTTTTCAATTGCGGGATACCTTACTTCCGTCGGAAGTAAACGACGGCTTAAGTAGTAAAGAGCATTTTCTTTACCCTCATCATCGACACCGGCCAACGAGGCTCCGAGAGAGTCGTCTAAAGCCGCGGTGTAAAGTATCGACGATCTACCCGAGACCGAGGTCGCTAAGACAGGAGGTGTCATTAAATATTGTTTAATGTCCTCGAAGGCCTTCCGGCATTTCTCTTCCCAAATAAATTTGGCGTCCTTTTTAACTAGTGCCGAGAAAGGCCGACACCTACCCGACAAGTTTGAGATAAAGCGTCGAAGATATGCCGCCTTCCTTGAAAAGATCGTAGTTGTTTTAAGGTTTTGGGAGGCGGCATTTCTAAGATAGCTTTAATCTTTTCCGAGTCGATTTCAATTCCACGATGTCGGACAACGAATCCTAAGAATTTCCAGGAGGTGACGCCGAAAGCGCATTTTAAGGGATTCATCTTAAGGTTAAATTGTCTTAATCGTTCGAAAACAATTCTTAAATCATACAGGTGGTTTTCCTTTACTTTGCTTTTGATGACCACATCGTCCACGTAGCATTTGACTTGATTGTGGATGAGATCATCAAAAATTCTTGTCATTGCTCTCTGGGTAGGTTGCTCCTCGCGTTCTTCGATCCGAATGGCATCACCGTGTAGCAAAATACTCGATCGGCGTTCCGAATGCCGTAAGCTTTTCATCTTCCGGAGCCATTTTTATCCGGTTGTATCCCGAAGATCCATCCATGAATGAGAATATCTCATGTGTCGAAGCAATGTCGATCATTAATTCCGGGATCGGTAGAGGGAATTCATCTTTTGGACATGCCTTGTTTAAATCTCCGAAGTCCACACAGCATTCCGATCCGACCATTCTTCTTTCGATCGGCACCACATTGGCTAACCAAGTCGGGTATTGTTCTTCACGGACAAATCCGGCGTCTATTAGCTTTTTAACTTCGGCTATGACTTGTTGTTCGATTTCTAGACGCATTCTTCCGGGACCTCGTCCGACTGGGACGAAGCAGGATCCACTCCTAGCTTATGGACCGCAACCTCCGGAGCTAATCCTGGCATCTCGTCATAGTTCCAAGCAAAATAGTCTTTAAATTCCATTAATAATTTGATTATTTCTTCGGAGTCTTCTTTATTGAGTAAGGATCTAACAAAGGTAGGTCTAGGCTCTTCGCTAATACCTAAGTTAACTTCCGTTAACTCATCTATTGTAGATTTGATTTCTTCTTCGAATTCTGGTGGAGCGTTTCCAATTTGTAAATATTCGAGTTCGTCTGTAGTTTCCATGCAGTTTTCATTGGACTCGCAAGTGACAACCAAGCAAAATTCAGTATCGTCAACTGACCCTACTGTGCCGAATCCGAGACCATGCTTTGAATTGGGTGGACGACCGGAATTATTCCATAATTTTTCAAAATGTTGTGATTGACCTTTTGTCCATTGTCGAGGTAAGAAACCACGTTTAATTAAATTTTGGACACAGGGAGAGTACCACTCAAAAGGTAATTCCATTAATTCCGATGAAGTGACATCTTCGAATTGTACATTATTTTCGCTTTGGAGGAAGAAGCACCACGGTAGAACTTGATTGGCCTTCGCACCGTCGTTACGTACCTCTTTGACCACCACACCCTCGATCTTGTTAGAATGGATCGGGGTTAGGGTCATAGTATGTACGTAGTGGTTAATCTTTTCGTACATTGATTTGTATTCTTCGTTCTTCTCATCTTCGAGAGAGATCTTGAATTGCGGCTTCTTCTGACTTATTGTCGCTGCTTCTTGTTTGATTTCTTTTTCTTCTTCAGAACTATCTTCCCAATCAACATTGATGGCTGGTTTCCTCCGTCCAACTGTCCTAGCGTCTCTACCACGGCCTCGTCCCCGGCCTCGACCTCTGATGCGAGTTGTGGAGAAACCTTCACCATCTCGCCGGAAGGGAGTGGTGAGTGACTGTTGGACTAGAATTTCAGGTTTTTCGTTGTCCCGAACTTTCTTCGCTTCATTCGTTATGGTATCTCTGGAGAAAATTGTTTTCTTTGGAGGTGCATAATAAGCTGCATCTTCATGGATTCCAATCTCATGTACGGAGAATGGTTGTAAGTCACCTTTGATGCACTCGTTCCCCTCCATCGTAATATTTGATGCACCGATGTAGAGATGATGGTACCATCCCGTTTTCATGTATCCATGGTCGGCCCGAGAGAGCGTTGAACGACGTTTCGAATCAATTATGTGAAATTTTGCGGTTGTCTTTGCTAAGTCACCGGTCTTCATTAGTAGTGTTATTGACCCGAGGGCTCTTTCTCCTTTTTGGTTGAATCCTCTTAATAACATTTTGTCTGCTTCGAGCTCGCGAGCATCAATTTCCAAGTATGCTTAGTGTTCGAAGACTCATTATATTGATTGACGCTCCCGGATCCACCAATACTCCGGAGAGTGTAAACTTCCCAATTGTAATCGAAATGTACAATGGTCGGTTGTGATCCGCTGTCCCAAGTAGTAGGTCATTGTCCGTGAAGGTAACACCTCATCTGTTCCTTTAACGAACAAACCTCATCTAAGGAATCTCCGACCATTTGAGCTAAGCAAATTTCCGGATCAAGTAAGGCCTCGATCGGAGCTTCTCTCATCTCTTTCGATAAGATGAGAGCGTCGTAGATACTCGGCTTGGCCGGTAGTTTCCTAAGATGGGCTAGCACGTTGTAGTCCACTTTATTTTCATGCGTCTCGGCTTCTTCTCGAATGGGTATTTCTTCCTGCGGGTTGGTTCTTCTCGAACAACCACCGCTTTCCTTTGTCTTTCGGACCCATTCTCGGAGGTAGAACTCTTCCACTTCTTAAGTTGACTTCGTAATTTCTTCGAATCTAGTGTTGAGCTTGTCGGTGTCTCCTCCGAATCGGAATGACGGGCTCTTCCGGATTATCTTCGAATCCGAAGGCTCTAACTCTATCGTGATCGGAGCTCCTCGAAACTCGCAGATAGATCCGTTGCTTGTTGAACTCTCGTAGCCTCCTTTATGGATGCCTTCTTCGTTATTTTCCTCGTCGAGATCGTGTATGATTTGAGAATTGTCGTTGATGTCGAAATCGATGTCCGGATTGTCGCTAGTTACGTAATCGTTAGAAACAGTCAAAACGTAGCCAACGCCATCACCCTTATCATTATATGATCCCACCGAAGTGAGCGGATAATCATACAAAATCGGAGGTTCGAGGGATTTCTCCCCCGAATCGGAAACAACTATCCTAGGATAAGCGGCCCCTAGTCTAGCCTTAGGAGTCTCGGTCCTCTCTTCTTCGTCGATTTTCTTCTTCTCTTCAATCGTCTCCTCGTCGAGGTGGTTCTTCTATCGCAAGTGATAGTATCGGCTTAACAGGTCTCGAACTCGAATCGAGGCTCGCACCGAGGCGGTTTGGATGCTCGTCTAAAATCTTTTCGAAGACCTCGTCCAAGAGGTAGTCCATCCATCGTCGATCGTATAGGGATCTATCGAAATGATGGGATCGATTGAGATAACATCGACGGAACCTCCTTTCCGGGGTTCCTTCATGTACTCCTTCGGGATCGTTATATTCCCTTTCCGAAGGTTGTCGTTGAGCCAACTTTTGAAGGTAATGCAATCTTCTATCTTGTGCCCAAGCATCCGGTGGTAGGGGCAAAAGTTGGGATCTCCTTTCCTGTTGACTTCCTCTGGTCTTTTAGGCTCTGGCAGCTGGAAATCTGGAGTCTTCATCAGACTACGGAACATTTTCGGCACTGCTTCATTCTTGAACGGGTATTCTCTGCTCAGAAGCTCCCTTAATGTACGTTGCGGACGAGGCGGTTGTTCATACTGTGGAGATGACCGATAGCTGGGCCGGGGTTATTGGCAATTCGTTGTGGTTGTTGCGGCCGTTCGCGGTGGTATTTGCATCGGTTGCTTGCCTTTGTCAACCGCCGCAACGATCCTGGATTTCTTTTTAAAAGTCTTCACGAGCTTTTGCTTGTCCGTCTTGTCGGCGAAACTTAATTGCTTCGCCTCTTCTTGCAAGCTTCCGGCCTTGCTTAACAACTTCTCGAAAGTCTTAATAAGTGAATCCTTCGAGGAGAAGTGCTATCGGGCCGTGAATGCTTTTAAGTAAAATGCCGACTGCATGTTGTTCTTGCAGTTGTGGTTCACATTTCATGCTTAAATTCCTCCATCGGAGTATGTAATCCACCAAAGTTTCATTCGGCCTTTGTTTCTCTACCACTAAATCACCTATAGTGATGTGGTGCTGAGCTCCGGCGAATCACTTGATGAAGAGGTTCTCTAGTTCTGAGAACGTCTTCACCGAACCATTTGGTAATTCTGCATACCAGTCGAAGGCGATCCCTGACAGTGCCGCCGACGAACCGTCGGAAGAGCAATGCATCGCTCCCACCGCATTGCAACAACCGGCACAAAAGTGTGCAACATGCTCGTCGGGGGTTCCCGGTTCCGTCGAAGGTCTTGAACGAGAGGTGGTACGAAGCCTTTTGGGTACTTGGACGGCGTCGAATTCTTCCGGTAAGGCCTACCCGTCCGAATGGATGTCCCGCTCTTTGATTGTGCTAAGGCTTCTCGCACTCGCCGTTCCACCAAGTTCTTGATATCCTTTTCGTGGATCATACTTTGTGTTGTATCCTTTTTCACCGATCATCCTCATTGACGGATGTAATCTCCTTTCCTCCGTCTACAATGTGAATGACCTGCGGGGGTGTCCCTCTTTGTGGTCGCACTCGACTGCGGAGAGTGGCCGAGCTACGACCATCTCTTCCATCCTTTTCGCCATTCGAGCGATCGTGTCGTCTTTCTCCCGAAGCCGCCTTCTCATCGGCTCCGGCTCCTCTCTTCGCGGCCGCAGGAGCACCTTGCGAAGCTGATGAAGCTCGTGTTTCGACCATGTTGATTTCTGCATATTCGTCGTCCATGAATTCCGATGAATCAATCTCGTCTCTGAACTTTTCTTCTCTTTCTTTTGCCAATCGTCGGATATCGGTTTTCAACTTTTCCATGACATCTTCTAGCGGGGCTTTCTGTGTGTCCTCGCGGTTGTCACACGATAGCTGCCGGGTCCCCTTTATCGCAGTAGCACTTTCTTCGCATTCAAGTCTCCGGCGAGACTTTCTTTCTTGGGGTCGTTGTTTCAATCTCAACTCGCCCAGATAGTGGGACGCCATACCATCCTTCTAGCGACGAAGGTCTAGGACCGGATGGTCCGTCGACCAAATGCTCGGAAGGTGGTATCCTCCCTAATCCGTAATCCCGAGACTACGACGAGCGGACTAGCCTTCATTCTTTTACTTGGCTTTTCCGTCATGATGGCGAGGTTCTACTCGGGGCCCAAGATGGGATTTGACCGGCACCCGCCCTATCCTTCGTAGAATCTCCGATACTGGGCGCTTTTCCTTCTTTGCTAACTTTTCTACCAAAGTTTGCAGTCGAGCAAACTGCGTAGTTCTAGTCCTTTTCTTGCGGCTATCGTTGTAATATGCGGGCTGAGGCAATGCGGTAGCAATCTTGCGAACATTTTCCTCGTCCTCTGCGGTGGAGAGGGGATGGAACCTGCTTCCTCCCAAAAGTGGTATGTATTCAGGCAGCGGTGTATATTCTGGCAGCTCTGGGATTTCCTCCAGGAAAGCAATTTCAGCAGCTCTGGCTTCTCTGGCGATCTTTCTACTTTTGTTTCTTCTTTGGGTCCTTGTTAGTGATGGAATCTTTGAACTGGACCCGATTTCGAAAACAGAAGGTCTCACAGGAAGATCTGTACCCTCCACGGTAACAGGTTTACCATAATTCTGGATTTCTTTCCCCTTTAATTTGGCAAAAGTCGGGGTAGGTGCGTAAACAACTAGACCGAGTGGGGGTAGTAAGAATGGTCCTCCCCGTGACGAGCAGTACTCCTCTCGATCGGGATCCTTTGCAGGGGAGGAAACTCTTGGGTCGACCTAAGGTCGAACTCGAGCAGCGGCTTCTCAGCTTCAGATACCTTGTTCGTCAGTGCAAAGAGGGAGACGTCGGTGATCTTGACATTTGTGTTTTCAAATCCTTGTCCAAATCGGATGATCCCATTGTCGGGCAGCTCATCCTTATAGACAGCGAAGTCCAGTCCATTGGTGAAGGAGAAAATCAGCTTCGGGGCTTCCATTTCGCAGGGGTAGATTCGGTTTGTCGATCCCAAGTTATGCTTCTTTTCTTTAGGACGAAAAGAAAGGAATTGAAAAGAGTCCGAACTCATTCTTGTTCATGTATTTATAAGAAGGAATCATTTATTAAAAGAATCACTTATTAGAGGGTTCGTTTATTTAGAACGGAATGTTCAAAGGTGTAGAGAAGGTAAGGAATCCGATTCAGAGTTGGAAAGGAGAAGAAAGTCTTATGCAAGACTTCTCGACTCGAAGGATCACTCCTAAACTAACACCTATTGGGGGTCCACCCCACCTCAAAAATGAGGTAAAAGGATCTCGGAACCTCTCTGTTTATGGGTGTCTAAACAGTGGCTCCTAAATCCGAGAGAATGTTGGCTATACTTGTTCAAGGTAGAAATGAACATAGTATTCCAATGGAAAGAAGGGTAGTTTGATCCATTAAGGACATGGATGCACTACCAATTTTTGAAAGCAGAATTATCTGATTATAATGGAGAGAGGAATTCTCCCCAGCGGAGTCGCCAGAAGTTGTCGGCATATTTTTAGGTCGTGTGTTTTATTTTGAAAAGGGGTTCGCCTAACAGAAGTTGTCGGCGAATTTTTAATTTAATTTAAATAAATAATTTTGAAAAGTAGTATTTGATTTTGAAAATAATTTTAAATTTGAAGGTTTTAAGATATGAGATTAAACCGATCTCACATCCCAAATAGTTTATATAAACGAGCACCGCACCACAAACCGTGTAGCTATCCCTAAGGATAGACACACTGCTCGACGATGGGGCTCGATTAAATAAACTAGAAGATTTGTGACATCCATTTGGTCTGCGAACCAATTTTATAAGCCGACAAATTCCCATGCTTAATATGAAAGCATTAAACGGGTTTATATTACTCGGGTTCTTTAAAATTCCCTATAAGGGCAAGCCCCTATAGTTAATTACATCTTAAGTGACGGGAATCACCTAAGAAAACTCTCGATAATAATCAATAATTCCGCTCTCAAGAATTTCAAAGTTTAAGTTTTCAAATGATTGAATTTTGGAATTTCAATAGGGAATGGATCAAGTTTGGAACATTTTGTTTTGGGAATCCAAAGGAAGAAAAGTAGGAGAAATCACGCATTCGAAGCGAACTTCGGTAATTTCCCGACTATCCTATTGTTTAGCTTCGAGTTTAGGAAAGTCCTAATATTTATTTAAATGTTTTGATCTCGCCAATTTTAATTAATTAGGGCTTATATTTGTATGATAAAATCACACAAATAGCCTCGAAGATGCGAGGGTTTATTGTCGTACCGGACGACTACCTCGGAATCCTAAGATCGGTTAGGGCTTAATTTGCAATGCAAATGCCTAACGAAGAGTTGAGGATTTATGTCGCACTGTGCAAACTACCTCGAAGTCCTATGGCTTTGTTATTTAATTCTAGGAAAGTTTTGTTGAGTAGACTCGAGTTTCGCTGATGACGATGGCCGTGCTGCCCACCATGCTCCGAGCTCCTTGTTGTTGCAGAGGTTCAATTTTAGAAGTCATAAATCAGGGGATGAGAAAAGTGTTTTGGTTTAGAGAAAATCTTAATTTCCAAGTGTTTTTTTATGTTTTAATTAAAACAAATCTTAAAGTTGATTATAACGACACCGGTTAAGATCCCACGGCTCCATCCTTCCGCATCATTATTTTTATCGGATTCACTTAGTCCGGATGAATTTGCTAAACTCAACTCGAATGAGTTCCACACTTTCATTTAGACCGTGGAAATCCCGTTAAGCAACACGTAGGTTACATCATCCGAAGTATTCCCGATCATCCAACGAGACGTTTTAATTTAATTGTAATTGTAGTTTTGTGTTACGTTTGTGATTAAATTTTGAGTTGTTTTATATTTTGAAATGTTGTGGCGGTGAATTTTATCTTGCAATGAATTTTAACTTAGTTTTGGTTTCAGTTTTAGGGACTATCCTAAAGGTGTGGGTTTTCATGCAACGAGTTGTTTATCATGCAAGAAAAGTAAGTGCGATGCGATTAATGAAATCGCAATAATGTAAATTGCAAGAAAGTAAATTGCAATAAAATAAAAGTGTACCCGGAGGGTCTTCCCGTCATCCCAAGCTGCACTTAAAACACAATTAGAATATTTAAGCAAGTTCCTAGGTAAAGCTAAGGGAAGGGTTATGGTTTTCTACCAAATTCCTAATCCTATGTTAGTCATTTCCTATGACGTCTAGGTTCCTTGTGTTTTGGTTTGAAGACAATTTTCTTCATCAAAGAATAATTAAATTCAATTGTTCTTATAAATGTCCTATCATATTGAGGAAGTGCTTAAGAAGAATCTTAAACATCTTTTCAATATTTCTAGGATTGTTTTAAGTCCAAATGGATTCAATTACACAAATGAATTAATCGTCCGAGGTTTAGTTAAGTTTTGTTATTATCTTACTCAGTGAACTAGGACATTTGAATATCCTATAGGTGAAGTAACATTTCATTTAATATCCTGTTTAGGAGTTATGATAACTAAAGCTTTCGAGGGTAAATTGGTATTCAAATGATTTGTGATTTAGTTTAATTTCAATTAATTTGGAATAGTGTTCAAGTTATTTTAGATTTATTTTGAATTCATTATGTCTTTGGTGATGTTATATTTAATTCAACTTAATTTAATTTAATTTAATTTAATCTTTAATTTAATTTAATTCAATTTAATTCAATTTAGTTTGATTTGATGTTAAATTAAATTAATTTGATTTGATTTAATTTTTATTTATTTTGATTTTATTTAATTTAATTTAATTTAATTTTAATTTTAATTCATTTAATTTAATTTTTAATTTGGTTTAACTTAATTTAATTTGGTTTTAATTATTTAATTTAATTTAATTTAATTTAATTTAATTTAATTTAATCTAATTTAATTAATCTTTAATTTAATTTAATTTGATTTAATTTAATTTAATTTAATTTAATTTTTAATTTAATTTTATTTTTAACTTTAATTGAAATTTTGAAAGAGTTTAATAATTTAACTTTAGTTTAATGATTAAGTCTTTTAATATTTTGAATTTGAGTTATCATTTTAATTAAGAATTGAATATTAATGAGATAATTAATTTAGGGATTTTTAAATTAAAGAATAAATCTCTTCCTAATAATATCCCTATTTTAATAATTCCAATTTTATTATTCTACCCTTTAATTATTTAAATTTCAATCATCCAAATGAGATTAGGATCAAATATTTTATTTATTAATTTTTTATTAAACCTAAAGTTTTAATTAAGGATTAAAAATTTTAATTACCATTTTGCCCTTTAAGCTTAATAATTTCATAACTCACTAAATTGAACTCAAATGAACTTGAAATTTTTATGTGACTTCACTCATATGTCAATAAAGACATGAGAGGAGAAAATGTAATTTTTCTGTATTTAATTTATTTATATAATTATTTTTGGTAGAAAATAGAGATTTCCAAGGAAAATTTAATAATATGACCAAGGGAAAGTTTCTGTCCTTAAGAAAATTAGGGGACATTCCTAATGACCAGAGGACCACTTGGACCAGTTTTGGTGATTTTTTGAATTATATTATTTTTATTATAATTATTTTAAGTTTTGGAGTGTTAATTAATTTAAAAATAAAATAAAGGTTCAAAAATGAATTTTATATTTTTCAAAAATCTCTCTGATATCAAGGAAATCAAAGAATTAATTTTTGCAATTTTCTGATTTTTCTATGATTTATTATAATTATTTTAGTGAAAATGCTAGAAAATACATTTTTTTTTAAATTACCCTAGGGCTTTAAAATTTAATATCTCACTAAATAGACCTAAGAAAAAATATGGGGTTTGTTCCTAAGTGATTAAAATTCAAAATGTGACATTTTGGTGAATTTTATTATTTTTGTGATTTTTATTATTTTTTAATTATTAAAATATTAAAATAATATTAAAAATCAACTTTTTAGAAAATTGAAATTTTAATTTTCTTAAATTCCCCTAATATCAGAGAGGCTCCAAAACCAATTTGGTGAATTTTTAAAAAGTATTTTGAAAGTTATGAATTTTTAAAGTTTAAAATGACTAAATGGCTTAATCAACCCAATTAGTAGGGCTAACCAAGTCCAATTGACCTCAAATTTTTATGGTGGGTTCCTCTGATCCTAAAGGTCAGTGGAGAATTGATTTTAAGTCAATTTGATGTATGGTTAGCTCTAATTAATTAGAGATCCATTTTGGGTGTTTAAGCCAATTAGGGTTGTTTTAAATGAACTAACTCAAAACCTATTTTTCCTAGGGTCCTCTGGTCATAAGGAACATTACCAAATTTTCCTAGAATTTATTTCACAACATGATATTTATTGGAATTAAAATACTCAAAACAGTAACATGAGTTTGAAAAATCAATAACTCTTCATAGGGATGGCCTCTGACTTTGGAAAATTCAGGGAATGTTCCCAAATTCAGAGGCTTCAAAAGCCCTATGGTCTCATGCCATGGTGAATTGTATACATGCATGGAGAATTAAAAATATGCAGAGATTAAATAAATTATTAAAAATAAAATACTTGATGAAATTAAATAATTTCTTTTACACATTATTCTCTTCTGTTCACTGAGCAAGAGGGTATTTTTATTTTATTTTTCTGATTTTTCTACACAAAGTTATGAATTTTTGAAGTTTAGGGAATTAAATAAATCAAAAAAATCCCTAATTTTCTATTTATCCACGCGGCGCCGCGTCAACCTCGGCAGCTCCGAACGCACACGCGTCGCACTCCCATTCGACGCCGCCATCTGAGTCAGCAGCCCGGGCCCCGCGGTTCTCGTACCGTCTCCTGATCCGACGCGATCCTGGCCGTCCGTCCGCGCGTGTATTGAATGGAGGCATCCGTTCATCGTCCCCAAGTGTTCTCACCCGAGAGCCGTCCACACTAAATCCCTAATATCTCACTCGATACTCAATGGATTTTCGTGTTCTTATGCTCTATGGATTCGTCTTGAAGAGACGAACACATCTATACGGTGATCATGCATTGAAATTAAAGCATTTGAAATGGAGAATCTCCGGAAGCTCGGGATGAAGAATTAGCTCATACCTTTGCTCGTAGAAGTGTGGCTTCGATCCGAGGGTTGTTGCACCTTCGATTGGATCCCGGCAAGCTCCGGATGAAGTCTCTGGTCCAGTGAATTGTCCAGGTGGGATTTCGACCAAGCCCAATCACAAAGCTTGGAGGTCGGAGCAACCGGGTGGCCTCGGAGATGGGGCTTTGCTTCGGTAGACACCTTCCCTCGGTCCGGTGAAGCCGTAGAACAAATCAATTTGGGGATTGGCTCACCGTGGAGAAGTGTCCTGGTTTTGGGCCTAGATTTCAACTCGAAATCGAGCTCACAAAGAAGAAATGGCAGGGGGATCTCGGTGGGGATCAAGTGCTCGTGTATGGGGAGGAGTCCGGAACAATTTTGGCGAGTTTCCTTAAGGTTTTGTTTCGGCACCTCTCATGGCCGAGAGGGGTGGTGTTTAAATAGGAGAGGGTGGAGGGCCTCCCGAGTGAGAGTTAGGGCTTGGGATCAGCTGCTCTTGGCAAGAGAAGAACGGCTCCAATGGCCACTGGGGATGGGGCAGCTCGGCGAGTGAGAATTCCAAGTTGGGCTCACGTGTGAGCTCTCGGCCATGGTGTTTTCCGGCGACCCGGTGGCTGGCCGGCCGGGCATTGGTCACCATCTTGTTCGAGTGGGTCGGGGCTGGGGTTTGGTGCATTCAATTGAGGTTTGACATGTGTAAAGTGGTTGAATCAAAGTAGAAAGGGGAAGGGGCCATTTTGGCTTATTTTGGTCAACCCAATCAAATGGGTTGGGTGCACCTCCCCAAGACCTGGTTTTGGGCTGAGGAGGTCAGGTGGGTCAATCTCCCATGTGTGGTGGAGTCTCCATCAAGGATTAGGTGACAAAGCATGGTTTAGAGTATGATATGCTTAAGGTAAAAAAAGGCTTAAGAAGGATTAGGAAAGTGGGCCCTCCTTTTGCCATTAATGGCTTGATCACATGTCAAGCCTTCCATGGCTTCATGTGGCTTGTCCATGGCTTGCATGGCTCACCTTTGGCTTGGGAAAAGTGGAGTCAATTTCATGGAAATAGATTTTAGGAATTTTTGGTAATTTGATGGAAATTTGTATGAAACTTGATTTGGAATGATTTGATGATGAATTTAGGACTTAGGGATGATTTTAATTGAATGGATGATGTAGAGAAATATCATGTGGGCTTTGGGACCAATTTTGGGCCTTTGGATGTGGTGAAGGATGGGCTTTTAAAATGGTTTAGGAAAGTGGGCTTTTGAATTTTAAAATGGATTTTGGGATGAAATTTTGGTAAAGGCTTGGGCCAAATAATTGTTGGGTTTAGCTCATGGATGTGTCATGAGTGACTTGAAGCAAATTGGGGGTGATTTGGGTTTGAATTGGGTTGAATTTGGGCTCTTTTGGTGAATGGGCCAATATAGGTCCAAGTGGGCCAAGTTGGGCCAATGTTGGGCTAGGGTTGAAATTAATGTAAAATTAATGTTGAGAAATGTTTATGGGAGTGTTTCAAAGAGGTTTTGACTTTGGTTGGGCTTTGATTTTGGGGTTTGGGCCCATTTGGTTTAGGTTTGGGTTTAGGTCAAAATTGGGCCTTTTAGCTTTGGGTTGAATTTGAGTGGGGTTTGGGTCCAAATTTTGGGCAAATCATGTTAGTGTTATGCTTGTGGGGATTCTAAGGAAGATTTAGAAAAGATTTGGGGTTAATTGGAGTTGAATTGGGTGAGTTTGGGTTAGGTTTGGGTCATGGGTCCAAATTGGGCTTTAAGGCCAAAAGTGAAATTGGATCCAAATGTCAATCAAATTGGACTTGGATTTGGTCTAGATTGGTGTTGGGAATGTTTAATTGAAGTTTAGAATTGATTTGGACAAGAATTTGGGTCAATTGGATAGGTTTGGTTTGACATTGGGTTCACTTTGGGTTAAAATGGGTCAAATTGGGGGTTTTGACAAAAGTAGGGTAAATTGACAAAATTGGCCCATGGTGTAGTTGAACAAAATGAAATTGGGAATAGTTGGGATTTTCTGAAATTTTCTGGGAATTTTCTGAATTTTTTGATTTTTTGGGTCAAGGGGGTATTTTGGGTATTTGGAGGGTATTGGGAGGTTTTCTTGGAATTTTTGATATTTTTGGGTATGGATGATCAATTTGAGTGATGTGGAAATATTTGGGATTGATTTTGAGGAATCTTGGGTTATTTGGAAATTTTTGAGAAATTTGGGTAATTTTAAGGGCTTTGGGTAGGTTAGGCGGGTGTAGGGTCCCGAGGGTCAAAAATTGAAAATTTGGAAAATTGAAAATTTGGAAATTTGAAGATTTGGAAATTTGAAGATTTGGTAAATTTGAGTGGAATGAAATCATTTTGGTTGAGCCATGAAGCCACATCAAGCCCACATGAGCCATGAAGGGACTCATTTGAGGCATCCACTATGTTGTTCGTAACCCTCTTAGCCAAGGGCTTAGGGGTTAAGGACCATCCATGTGAATCACCTACATGAGTCAGGAGGTCAAGTTAGGTATGGGTGTGGTTTTAGGAGGTATGTGAAAGTGTAGTGTGTGTGTGTAAGTCAGCCCTTCACTGCACTGTGCCACCCAGTGGGCGCCCCAAGGCCAAAGAGTCCTATAAGAACTCATCCTTTAAACTTCCACATTTGATTTCAACCCTCTAGGTGATTAGGGGTCTACAGTTAAGTTTGTGGAGTTTGCAGGGAGTTAAGAAGTGGTTTGAATTTCTAAAAGGTGGGTCCCAATTCTAATCCTCTAAGATAGTCAAAGGAAAAGCTTAAGGCTAGATCCTAAGTACTAAAGGGAAGAAGAGAAGACCTCATCAAAAATGAGGTCAACACACGTGGGTTACATCATCCGAGGTATTCCCGATTATTCAATGAGACGTTTTAATTTAGTTGCAATTGTAGTTTTGTTGTTCTGTTTGTGATTAAATTTTGAGTTGTTTTATATTTTGGAATATTATGGTGGTGAATTTTATCTTGTGGTGACTTTTAATTTAGTTTTGGTTTCAGTTTTGTGACTATCCTAAAGGTTTTAGTTTTCATGCAACAATCTTATTTAACATGCAAGAAAAAGTAAAGTACAGTGCTTGTAAGTAATTTGCAATAAAGTAAATTTCATTAAAATAAAAGCGTACCTGGACTAATCCCAAGCAAGTACCTAGGTAAGGCTAAGGCAAGTTGGTTTTGGTTGTCCCAAGCTGCACTTAAAATATATATTAAGGCATTTAAATATTTATAGCAAGTACCTAGGTAAGGCTAAGGGGAGGGTTTTGGTTGTCTACCAAAGTCCTAATCCTATTGCTAGTCATCTCCTATAACGTCTAGGTTCTTGTATTTTGTTTAAGGATGATTTTCTTCATCAAAGAATAATTAAATTCAATTGTTCTTCCAAAACATCTCATCATATTGAGAAAGTTCTTAGGACGAGTCCTAAACATCTTTTCAATATTTCTGAGATTATTTTGAGTCCAAGTAAATTTAATCGCACTGTGTGAATTAATCATCCAAGAGTTTAGTTAAGCTTTGTCTCTTGCTCAGTGAACTTGGGCATTTGATTACCTGATGAATGAAGTGACATCTCACTTAATACTCCATTTAAGAGTTATAATAATTAAAGCCTTTAAGGGCAAGTTGGTTTGTTGAGAATTTTAATCATTCTTAATTTGAAGTTTGAGTTAAAGATTTAAAGTGATTTAGTTTAATTATGAGGTTTTAATTAATAATTTTAAGTTTGGAATAGTGTTCAAATTATTTTTGGTTTAAATCTTTATACTTTAAGTGATCTTAATATTTTAAATTTGTTTTAATGATGTCACCTTTAATATAATTTAAAATTGATTTAATTGAATTTAACTTAATTTAATTTAATTTAATTTCAATATTTTAAATTTAATTTAATTTAAGTGTTAAAATGTTAATTTAATTTAATTTTTACTTAATTTAATTTAATTTAATTTTAATTTAATTTAATTTAATTATTAAATTATTTAGTATTTTGAGCTTTTCTTTAATTTAAGGGTTATTTATTTTTTTATTTTTAATTTACTTAGTTTGGATTATCATTTTGATCTTAATTAAGAGTTAAATATTATTGAAATGATTTATTTAGGGATTGTTTTTATTAAAGAATTAATATCCTTTCAAATTATATCCCTATTTTTAATAATCCAAATTTTCACTAATCTTCCAAAATTTTAAATTGCTTAAATAATTAAAGTTTCACTTTTGGTTTATTAAAAGTGATTAATGGGTTCCTACCCTTTTAATTTCCCAAAGTTTCAATCATCCAAGAAAGATAAAATCAAATATTTTACCTTCCATTTTAATTAAACCTAAAATTTTAATAAAGGGGTTTAAATTCTTTAATTACCTTTATGCCCTTTTAGGCTTATTTATTTCATAACTCACTAAATTGAGTTTAAATGAACTTAAAATTTTTATGTCACCTCACTCACATGTCAATTAGGACATAAGAGGAGAAAATGTGATTTTTCCGAGTTTTAATTTATTTATATAATTATTTTTAAAGAAAAATAAGGGATTTCAAGGAAAATTCAACAACATGACCAAAGTAAGGTTTCTGTCCTTAAGAAAATTATGGGATATTCCTAATGACTAGAGGACCACTTGGACTAATTTTGGTGATTTTTTGAATTATATTTATTTATTATAATTATTTTTATTTTTGGAGTGTTAATTAATTATAAAATAAAATTGAAGTTCAAAACTGGATTTTATATTTTTCTTAAATCTCTCTAACCTCAAGGAGTTTAGAGACACAAATTTTACAATTTTTTTATTTTTCTTTGATTTATTGGAATTAATTTAGTGAAAAGGTTGGAAAATACATTTTTTAATATTAAAAATTGTTTTAAGCCTTTAAAATTCAATATCTTTACTTTGAGACTTGAGAAAAATATTTGGTTTATTTCTAAGTGATTAGGAGTCAAAATAAGACATTTTTATGATTTTTAATATTTTTATGATTTTTATTATTTTTTAATTATTAAAATATTAAATATATCATTAAAAATGAAAACTTTTATAAAATTCCAATTTTAATTTTCATAGACTCCTCTAATATTAGAAAGCCCACAAAACCAATATGGTGAATTTTTGAAATGTATTTTTGGGGTTATGAATTTTTAAAGTTTAATTTTAATCATGTGGCTTAATTAATTCATTTAGTGGGGCTAATCATTTCCAATTGACTTCAAAATTTTAAGCAAGGCTCTCTGTATCCTAAAGATCAATGGAGAATTAATTTCAAATTATTTTAATGTGTGGTTAGCCCTAATTAATTAAAATTCAATTTTAGGTATTTAGGCTAATTAGGGTTATTCTTAATGAATTAAGCCTAACCATAATTATCCTAGGGTCCTCTTGTCCTAAGAAACTTCACTAAATTTTCCTAGAATTTATTGAACAATATACTAATTATTGGAATTAAAATACTAAAAACAGTGACATAAATTTGAAAAATACATAACTTTTCATAGAAATGGCCTCTGACCTTGAAAAAATCAAGGAATGTCCCCAAGATTAGAGGCTTCAAAAGCCCTATAGTCTCATGCCATGGTGAATTGTCTATGCAAATGGAGAATCAAAATACTGAAATGAGTAAATAATTAATTAAAAATAAAATACTCATCAAAAAAACCTAATTTATTTTCCACATTATTCTCCTCTATTCATTGAGCAAGAGGGTAATTTTAGTTTATTTTTATGATTTTCCTACACAAAGATATGGATTTTCTAAGTTATGGGTATTTAAATAAATCAAAAAAATCCATATTTTTCTACTTATCCGCGCGGCGCCGACTCATCCACGGTAGCTCCGAAAGCCCATGTGTTGCGCTCCCATTCGACGTTGCCATCTGACTCAGCGCTCCAGGGGCCCGCTGTTCATGTAACGTTCTTCGATCCGGTGTGATCTGGACCGTCCACTCGATACACGCTCGATCGGACGGTGCCTGGTCATCGTCTACGACTGGTGTGCACCCGTGACCGTCCACACTAAAACCCTAAGAACTCTCTCATTTCTCAATAGATTTTCGTGTTCTTATGCTCTTTGGATTCCTCTTGAAGAGACGAACACATCCATATGGTTTACGTGTTATGAAATTAAGTAAAACAAAATAGAGAATCACTAGAATCTTGGGAGGAAGGAATGATCCATACCTTTGCTATGAGAAGTGTAGCTTCAATCAGAGAGTTGTGTCACCTTCGATTGCACCTAAGGAAGCTCCATATGAAGTCTCTGGCTCTAGGGAATTTTCTAGGTATGAAAGTGTCCACAGTCAATTTCAAGGCTTGGAGGCTAGAGTAACTGGGTGGCCTGGGGAGGGGGCTTTCACTGGGGAACTCCTTCTCTTGGTCCTGTGCAGGTGTGGGTGAGTTTAATTTGGATTTGGTGGAGGTTTGGGAGGTGTCATGGTTACGGGGCGAGAATCGAGCTCCAAAATCGAGCTCAATCAATGGAGTTAGGGGCAGGAGAACAGTGGGGATCAATTGCTCTAGGTGAGGAGAAGGTCCTGGAGCAATTTTGGTAGAGTTTTGTTTAGGTCTGGTTAGTCACTTTCTTTGGCCGAGAGGGTGGTGGGTTTAAATATACATGGCTGGAGGGCCTCCCAGGGGGAGTTGAGGCATGGGATCAGCTTGCTCGGTCGAGGGAAGAACGACCATGGTGTCTAATAGGGTTGGGACAGACTCAACAAGGAAGAATTTAATTTTTGAACCAAATGGGTGCTCTCGGCTCGGTGTTTTCCGGCGATCGTGGTGGTCGGCCGGCCAGTGGTCGGGTCACCCTCAAGGTCGTGGAGGTCAAGGTCAGGGTTTAGTGTAGTCAATTGGCCATGGACATGTGTAAAGGAGTTTGATTTAAATGGAATGGGAGAAGGCTTATATTGGCTTGGTTTGGTTCAACTCATGTATTTAGGCTAGGTTCACCCCCCATGATCTGATTTGGGCTGAAGGGAATCAGTTGGGTCAGCTAAGAAGGGGTGGTGAAGTCCCCATCCAAGGTGATGTGGCTAATTTTAGTTTAGAGTGTAGCATGGATGAGGTTAAAAATGCTTAATGAAGGTTTAAGAAAGAGCCCCCTCTTCTTTCCATTAATGGCTTGGTGAGGTGTCAAAGCTCTCATGGCTTCATATGGCTCGTAAATGGCTTCATTTGGCTTACTCATGGCTTGGGAAAAGGTTGACTTATTTTCATAGGAATGGGTTTTGGGATTTTTGACGAGTTTAAGGGAAATTGGCATGAGGCTTGATTTGGATTTATTTGATGATTGATTTAGAACTTAGGGATGATATCAATTAAAGGCATGATGAGAAGAAATTGTCATGTGGGCTTTGGAGCTAATTTTGGGCTTTTGGATTTGGTGAAAATGGGCTTTTAGGATGGTTTAAGAAAGTGGGCCTTTAGGTTTGAAAACAAATTGGTGGATGAAAATTTTGTGAAGTATTGGACCAAACAAATGTTGGTTTTAGTTTAGGAATGTGTCATGAACATTTTAGAAAAGGTTTGGTGTCATTTAGAGTGGAATTGGATTTAATTTGGGCTTTTTTGATAAAGGGGCCAAAGTGGGTCAAATTGGGCTAACTTGGGCTAAGGTTGGGCTAAGGTTGGATTTGATGTAAAATTAATGTTGATAAATGCTTATGGGAGTGTCACAAACAGTTTTCAACTTTGGTTGGGCTTTGATTTTGGGATTTGGGCCCATTTGGGTTAGGTTTGGGTTTAGGCTAAAAATGGAGATTTTGGTTTTGGATTAGGTTTGGGTCGAGTTTAGGTTCAAATTTGGGGTAAATCTTGTTATTATTTTTCTTGTGGGGATTTTAGGAAGGTTTTAGAGAGGATTTGGGATTAATTGGAGTTCAATTGGGTTGGTTTGGCCTAAGTTTAGGTCATGGGCCAAAATTGGGCTTTAGACTTCAAATTGGAATTGGATCAAAATGACAATCAAATTGGGCTTGGAATTGGTCTAAATTGATATTGGTGATATTTAATTGATTTTTAGAATTGAATTGGGTCAAATTTGAGGTCAATTGGGTTGATTTGGTTTGACATTGGGTCCACTTGGGTTGAGATTGGGTCAAATTGGGGGTTTTGGAAAAAGTGGGCCAAATTGGCAAAATTGGCCTATGTTGTAGTTGAACAAAATGAAAATAGAAATATTTGGGATTTTCTGGAATTTTTTAGGAATTTTTGAAATTTATGGAATTTTTGGTTAAAAAGGGCATTTTGGGTATTTAGAGGGTATTGTGGATATTTTTTGAAATTTTTTGTATATCTGGCTAAGGATGATCAATTTGAATGGTGGGAAATGTTTAGGAATTATTTTGATGAATTTTGGGTAATTTAGGTAATTTCACAAATTTTGGGCAATTTCAAGGGTATTTGGTAGGTTTGGTGGGTTTAGGGCCCCAGGGGTCAAATATTGAAATTTTGGGAAAATGAAGATTGATTAAGTGTGAGTGAAATGAAATCATTTTGGTTGAGCCATGAAGCCATATTAAGCTCACAAAAGCCATGAGAGGACTCATTTTAGACATTCACTATCGTCGTTCCTGACCCTCTTAGCCAGGGGCCTAGGGGTTGAGGTCCATCCATATGAATTGCCTACATGAGTCGGGAAGCCAAATTGGCTAAAGGTAGTTTTAGGGTTTGGAATGTGTGTGTGTGGGAGTGTGGTGTGTGCAAACTTACCCTCACCAGACCAGGCCACCCAGGGTAATCCTAAGGCCAAAGAGTCCTATAGGAAACTCATCCTTTAAACCTTCACATTTGACTTTAACCCTCCAAGTGGCTTGGGGTTTACAATCAAACTTGTGGGGATTGAAGGGAGCCAAGAAGTGTTTTGAATTTCTAAGCGTTGGGTTCCATCTCTAGTCCTCTAGGATAGTCAAAGGGAAAGCCTAAGGCTAGATCCTAAGTACTAAGGAGAGAGATCAAACCTCATCAAAAATGTGGTCAACAATGGTTTAATGGGGGTGGAATTAGAGGTTTTAGGGTGACAGACTGAAATTCCCAATTTGGTCATAACGTTTGGTAACTGAAGCTAGGGTTAGCCTTCAGGTGAAGGGAAGTGGGAGCTCTGAAGTGAGAGCCAGTATCTTCTCAACCTAACCTTGGATTTAGTGACTAAGCCTAGGATTGCTAATGTTCTTTACATAACTTGGAAGAGGGGGTACTCTGATGAGGGTAAAGAATATGAATGCTACTATTTGGCACAATACAAATCTACTATCAATATATATCAATCACTCACCTTAAAATCATTACAAGAGGAAGGACACTTTTTCACATATAAACCTTTCAATTATAACTTGGTGTGTGTGTGTTAGTTAATCCTGCTTAGAAATTTAGAAGTAACTTGTAGTAGTTGTAGTTGTTGTCAACCTTGCTCTAGCATCTTAAATAGTACTTGAACTTGCATTGTGGACTGAGTATTGGAATTCAACATATTTCCTATATTTTAAAAAGTTCCTACGTTACTCGTGGGATCGATAACTAGGACTCCACTAGAGCCATGTATTACTTGATCGATACACATACTTACGTGTACGGGTGACTGTCTAATTATTAAATTAAGCTATTTGTGAGACTAAACTGAAGCTATCTTTTGAATATTAACTTTTGAGGCAGGCATCAGCCCAGACCAAGTTTTTGGCTCCATTGTCGGGGAAGGTATAAACGGTAACTATCAAAATTGTAGTAGTTGAAAACCTTTACTTTGTAGTTTGCAATTTTGTGTGCTTGTTTACTTTTTAGTGTGTTTTGTGTGATTTTATATGCGTAGGATTAGATTTATAGTTTTAGTGTCTTACGATTCAGAGTTATAGCGTACAATTAGAAAAATTTGAAAACAACAAAAACAATCTGAAAATCCTTACAAAATGGCGAACAATTTAGATAATCAAAGAAAGGAAAATGAAAATCTACCAAGACCTTTAAGGGATTATGCTAACCCAACAGCGGATGAAATTCACTTGACTATTTAAAATTCTGATGTTGCTGCTAATTCATTTGAGCTTAAACCTACTATTATCCAAATGGTACAAAATAATCAATTCGGAGGAACACCTAATGAAGATCCTAATTTATATCTCGCTGGTTTTCTAGAACAGTGTGATACTTTTAAATATTACGGAGTGTCGAATGATGCTGTGATGCTTATAATTTTTCCTTTTTTATTAAGGGATAAAGCTAAGGCTTGGTTAAATTCGTTAGCACCTAGATCTATCAAAACTTGGGGAGAACTTTCACAAAAGTTTCTGTCAAAATATTTCCTCCATAAAAAATTGCTAAGCTGAGAAATGATATCACATCTTTTGGTCAGTTTGAAGGGGAATCAATTTGTGAAGCTTAGAAAATATTTAAAGATCTCCTTAGGAAGTGTCCACATCATGCTTTACCAAATTGGTTAATAATTCAAATATTTTATAATGGGTTAGTGGGATCTTTGAGATCGATTATAGATGCTACTACTGAAGGATCATTTATGTCAAAACCTTTTGATGAAGCATGTTCATTAATAGAAGAGATGGCTACTAATAATTTCCAATGGCCCTCTAAACGGGTAAATCCTAAAAGAGTAGCCAGTATTCATGATTTTGAAGCTATAACTATGATAGTCTCTCAAATGGCAACCCTTTCGAAGAAAATAGATCAGTATGAAATGAATTATTCTCAAACACCCCCAGTGTTATAGGAAAATTTAGTTAGACAGATAATAAAATCTCGAACTCCTTATGAAACCTTGAATGCTTTAAATAATATGCCCAACAATCCTTATTCAAATTATTATAATCTTGCTTGGAGGAATCACGCAAATTTCAACTGGAATAACAACAATGTTACTGTTAACTCGCAATGGGGAAACAATCCTGTGAATTAGGTTGAAAATTTGAACAACCACGGAAACACCAACTATAGATCTTCTTATTCTCCTAGTTTTAATATTAACCCATAATTTAAGGAAAATAAGTTGTCTACTGATGAATTAATTCTGAATATGGGTAATCAATTACAAGCTCAAGGTGTTACGATTAAGAATATTGAGAATCAATTATGACATATTTTCACTACGCTTAATAATAGACCTTCTGGAACTCTTCTTAGCAATGTTGAGATCAATCCTAAAGATCAAAACAAGGAGCAAATTAAGGCTATTCAATTAAGGAGTGGAAAGGAATTAGAAACAAGTGTGCAAAATGAAGTTGAAGTTGAGAAAGAGAAAGTGGATATTGAAAAAGGTTCTAATAAGATTTATCCAGACTTAGAATATCCAATTGAACTAATGAAGATTACTATTGAAAAACCACCTCCTCCATTTCCTCGAAGATTAAAGAAACAAAAAAGGGATAACAGATTTATGAAGTTTTTGGAAATCCTTAGGAAATTAACAGTAAATATTAGAGTAGATGCCCGATTATTTGAAGTTTAAGAAGGATATTCTTAAAAGGAAAAGAAAGTTCACACATCACGAGATTGTTGCACTAAGCGGAGAGTGTAGTGCAATTATTCAGAAGAATCTTCCCGAATAACTTAAAGACCCTGATAGTTTTACTATCCTGTGTCCTTAAGGTGAAAATTTTTTCAGAAGAGCGTTATGTGATCTAGGAGCTAATATTAACCTTGTGCCTTTATTGACTTTCAAAAGATTGAGAATAGGAGAAATTTCACCTATATCTTTGACTCTTCAGTTGGCTGATAGTTCCATTACTTATCCTAAAGGAGTTGTAGAAGATGTGTTAGTGAAAGTGGATAAATTTATCTTTCCTGTGGACTTTTTTGTGTTAGATATGGAAGAAGATAAAGAAATTCCAATTATTTTGGGAAGATCATTCCTTGCTACTGTGAGAGCTAAGATTGATGTTCAAAAAGGAGAATTAACTATGAGAGTTAATCATCAAGAGGTAACCTTTAATATTTTGAAATCTCTAAAATATCCCTCAACAGAAAAAGATGATGAATGCTTTCGAATGAAAATCTGTGATTATTTAAGAGATGATCATTTTAAAGAAGTGTTTGAAGAGAAAATGGAATGTGAAAATGTGAAGTGTGAGGATGATAAAGAAATGGAAGATGATTTTGATGATATGAAGAATGAAGATCTAGACTATGTTCAGGAAAGATTTGAAATGTTGGATACTACAAAAAGTGGCGATAAAAGTTCAATTCCATCTATAATAAAACCTCCTCAACTTGAGATGAAAATTCTTCCTAATCATTTGAAATATATGTTTTTAAGAGAATCATCTACCTTTCTAGTCATTGTAACTTCATATTTGAAAGAATATCAAGAACAAAAATTATTGGATACTTTAAAAAAATACAAAAAGACTTTTTGTTGGACTTTAGCAGATATTAAAGGAATCAGTCATTTGATCTGTATGCACAGAATTTTGTTGGATGACCACAGAAATCTAGAGCTGATCCGCAAAGGAGTCTGAATCCAATGATGAAAGAAGTAGTTAAGAAGTAAATTTTAAAATGGCTTGATGCAGGAATTATTTATCGAATTTCAGACAGTGCTTGGGTAAGTCCAATTCATTGTGTTCCTAAGAAGAGAGGAGTGACTGTTGCTGTGAATGAATGGAATGAAACTATACCAACAAGACAAGTTAATGGTTTGGCGAGCTTGTATTGACTATAGAAAATTAAATGCCGTCACCAGAAATGATCACTTTCCTCTTCCTTTTTCTAGATCAAATGTTGGATAGACTTATCGGACACAAGTATTATTGCTTTTTGGATGGATATACTGGTTATCATCAAATACCTATTGCACCTGAGGATCAAGAAAAGAATACATTTACTAGCCCTTACGGAACAGTTGCTTTTAGAAGAATGCCATTTGGATTATGTAATGCACCTACAACGTTTCAAAGATGTATGATGTCTATTTTTAGTAATGTAATTGATAATGGAATAGAAGTATTCATGGATGAATTTTTTGTATTCAGAACTTCATTTGACTTATGCTTGAATAATTTGGAAAAAGTTTTGGAGCTTTGCGAGAATTGGGAAAAATGTCAATTTATGGTTGTAGAAGGATTTGTTTTTGGGCATAAAATTTTTGAACTTTGTATGGAGGTAGACCCTGCAAAAATTTAGATTATTGAGAAATTATCACCTCCTATTACTATGAGAGGTCTAAGGAGTTTCTTAGGACATGCTGGATTTTACTGGCGTTATATTAAAGATTTTTCAAAAATTACTAAACCTTTGTGCCAACTTTTAGAAAAGATAAGAAATTTGACTTTAATGAAGAATGTTTGAATGCCTTTGAACTATTAAATGAAAACTAATAACTGCCCCTATAATCTTTTCACCTGATTGGGAGAAACCATTTGAACTTATGTGTGATGCCAATGATTATGCGATTGGAGTTGCTTTAGGGCAAAGGTATGATAAAATGTTCAAGGTTAGTTACTATGCAGGTAAAACTCTTAATGAAGCTCAGATTAATTATACCACTACAGAAAGAGAATTACTATCTATAGTTTATGCCTTTGAAAAGTTCAGACCATATCTAATTGGAACTAAATGCATAGTGCATACTGACCATTCAACTATCAAATATTTGATGCAAAAGAAGGATGTCAAACCAAGATTGATCAGATGGATACTTTTAATGACAGAATTTAACTTTATGATAGTTGATAGAAAAGGAACTGATAACCAAATTGCTGACCATTTGTCTAGACTGGAGTATTATAAATTATCTGAATTTGAGAAGAAAGTTACAGAAACTTTCCCTGATGAGCAACTTTTTACCATTATGGAAAGGAATTTGCCTTGGTATGCTGATATTGTGAATTATATTGTAAGTGATATTATGTCACCTGATTTAACAAGACAACAATAAAATAAATTTAGATGTGATGCTAAATTTTATTTTTGGGATGAACCTATTTTTATAAACAGTGTAAAGATCTTATTATTAGAAGTTACGGGCCATATGCAGAAACTGAACCAATTACTTGGAGATGTCATGATTCTGAATTTGGAGTACATTTTGGTGTTGATAAAACTGCTTATAAGATTTTGCAATCAGGATTTTATTGGCCTACTCTTTTTAGGGATGTATGCAGATATATAAAATCATGTGATTGGTGTTAGAGAGTAGGTAATATTTCTAGAAGAAATGAAATTCCTCTCAATTATACTTTAGAAGTTGAGATCTTTGATGTATGGGGATTGGATTTTATGAGACCATTTACTCCTTCATTTGGATATATATATATATATATATATATATATATATATATATATTGGTTGTTGTTGATTATGTCTCAAAATGGATCGAAGCAATTTCTTTATCTAGATGTGATGCTCGGAGTGTTTCAAAATTTTTAAAGAAAAATATCTTTACAAGATATGGAATGCCGAGAGTGATCATAACTCATGGTGGATCTCATTTAGGAATAATCAGATTCAGAGATTGGTTCGAAAATATAATATTCTTCATAGAATCTATATTGCCTATCATCCTCAGACTAGTGGTTTAGCTGAGGTTTCTAATCGTGAAATTAAAAGAATTTCGGAGAAAGCTGTGGATCTTCACAAATTAGATTGGTCTGTGAGATTAGATACTGCATTATGAGCTTACAGGACTACTTTTAAGACCCCTATCGGAATATCTCCTTATAGACTAGTATTTGGAAAGACTTGCCTCTTACCTGTTGAATTGGAGCATAAAGTATATTGGGTGATTAAAGAGCTAAATTTTAATTTGAAAAATGCAGGTGTGAAGAGATTTGTTCAATTAAATGAATTGGGAGAAATTAGAAATGAATCTTATCATAATGACAAGATTTATAAAGAGAAAATGAAATTATGTTATGATCGGAAAATATTAAGAAAAAAATTTGAACATGGACATAAAATTTCTCTATACAATACAAGAATGAAATTATTTTCTATAAAACTTAAGTCTAGGTTGTTAGGACCTGTTACTGTTATAAATGTTTATTGTTTTACAGCTGTTGATATTGAGGATCTTAAAACTAGAAAGATATTTAAAATTAATGGGCACATATTAAAACCAAATTTTAAAGGGTTTCAACCAAATTTTAAAGAGGTTTTAATGTTAAGTCATCATTAATAATTGAATGGTTTATCGGGCTGATGACGTTAAACCAAGCGCTTTATGGCAGGCAACCCATATTTATCCTTGTTATGTTTGCTTGCTAATTTTTAGTAGTTGTGCTTGTAGTTAGTCATGTTTGAGTCCTACTAACTCTTAAATATCATGAAAGAATGGAAAATATTGGATCATATTGAAAAATTGGAATATTTCAGATCAAAATGAAGTTCAGTGCAAATTTGACTACTGGCACCGCCGGCGCCAGAATGGCGCTGCAGGAACCCTATTCCAGAGAGCATGCACTGAATTGGGGATTTGGACGCCGCCAGTGCTCGAGTTATGGTGACGATTTTTGGAGTTTCAAATGAGGTTTTTGGCAGTTTTATGGGGGATTTTCTTCCTTATAACTCCCTAAACTCCATTTTTAACTCCCAAATTCCAGAAAAACAAAAAATTTCATTTTTAATTTGCATTCTGATCTATAAAAAAATACCTATTTCTTTATGTCTTAATTCTTATTAATTTCTAAGTATATAATGCTTTAATGAAAGGTATTTTTTGTGTTTTTGGATGTAGGTGATGTAAAAAGGTCTAAAAAGGAAAAATGAGCAAAAAGGAGCAAAAATGGAGCAAAATACAAAAAGTATAAAAAAATATGGCCTGGCGCCAGAAGTTGGCTCCTAAGCGCCAGACTCGATACAAAAATTGTCAATTTTTTGACAAAGTTTGATCGGTTATTTTGACGGAGTGAGCTGTTATTGGACATTCTAGAAGACTGGCAGTTTCCTTGATAATAGGACATGTGATACATTGCATTTGGATGCTCCAAAAAGGTTTTAATCGCGAAGAGGTGCAAGCTAAAGTGAAGAGGTGTGAAGAACCGGACGCGGTGTCCGGCGCCTAGGTGCCAGATTCCGGCGCCTAGGCGCCAAACAGACCTTCTAGAAGATTCATTGAATGTGGATATTTTTTGAAGAGGTGCCTCAATGCAACCCTTGAAGCCTATAAATAAGGGTCCATTTCTTCAGAAAACGTGCCCCTCCCATTGTAACCCTTTCTCTTATCCACTTTAGGATCTCTCATCCTTAGAGAGAAATTTAGGGCCACTTTTGTTTAGTTTAGTGAGTTTATTTTCAAGTTGTTGCATCTAGAGTTCATTACACTGTGAAGTCAGTAGGAATCAGAAGATCTGTAGAAGGAATATTTGAGATAAGTATTTTATTTTTGATTCAAAGTTTATTTATTATGTTTTGTTGTTTATTTTCAATGTATTCTGAGTAGTTAGTTTACTTTCTTCCTTCAATTATGAAGAGATAGATAAGATAATATAAAGATTCGATGGAGAATTGAAATTCAAAATATTTTCAAAATATTGTGATGACATTAATACTCGATCTTACTTTACTTTTTAAATTGGCCATTTAAATTGTTAAAACTCGTTGAAGAGTTTTGAAACCTTGAAGGAGAAGAACTCTTAACTTGTAAATGTCACATGAATCTTTGAGTAGTCGAAGCGCCATGTGCGGGCTATTCAAGTGAAGTGCAAATAAATAGGAAGATAAGATTTAAAGGGCGTAGAATTGATAAGTTTTTAGAGTGACGGACTAAATTCTTATAATTTGATTTATAGATTAGGAAAGGGTCACTAGTAGGGCCGACCATAGCCAACCTTAGACATCTAGTAGTGTGAGTCTAGATTAACCCATTCTACTAACAATACATCCGGACCTGATCTGCAAATTAGTCAATGTTCTTTGCACCTGGATCAAAGGGTAAAGAATAGGAATGCTTCTATTTGGCATAATACCATAAATTAAATTCTCCAACGAATATTAAATTATCTTAAAAATCTTAGATTAATTGAAGGAAAGAAAGTTATTTATTTTATATAGTTTTCATAAATCATTTTCTTATTATTGTTTTATTTATTTGCATCAAGTAAATTAATAGTAATTTATAGTTAAATTAGAGAATAAAAAGATATTTTCGAAATATAATATTTAGAAAATTTATTACTATAAATTTTCCCCGTGGGATCGATACTGGGGTTATAAAAGAAAACCCTATATTACTTGAAACGATACGTATACTTGCGCAGTACCCCTAGTGTGTAAAATATTTTCTAAAAATTTACATCATTTTGATTTTATTCACTAGCCGCTATTTATAAATTGGGTCAAGCTTTTGGCCATCTTTTCGAAGCGAATATTACCGCATTATTGCGGGTCGGGTCAAGTTTTAGCGCACGTTGCCGGGAAAGAAATAAAATAGTTATAAAATTTTGTAAAAAAAATATTATATTTCTAAAAATATTAAAATATAAAAAAATTATATAAATAATAAAAAAAGAAAGATATATTTTTTTATTCCTTGTTTTATGCGAAGATTTGGTTCTGAAGGATTAATACCTTTAGATTCTGAATTAGAAAGAACAATTAGAAAAATTAAAAAGGGAAAACAAATTCAAAAATTTCAAGAAATGACTACTTTACAAAATCCAATTGAACATAATGATCAAAATATTTATAAACCATTAAGGGATTATGCTAACCCTACGATTGATGAACTTCATAGTAGTATTCAAATAACCATCGTAGATGCTTAATTCTTTTGAACTTAAACCTTCTATTATTCAAATGGTGCAAAACAATCAATTTGGTGGATCACCAAATGAGGATCCAAATTTACATCTTGTTAGTTTTTTAGAACTTTGTGCTACCATTAAATATAACAATGTTTCTGATGATGCTATTAGACTTAGACTCTTTCCTTTTTCTTTAAGAGAAAAAGCAAAGATGGTTAAACTCATTAGCAACTGGTTCTATTAAAACATGGGCTGAAATGACACAAAAATTCCTTGCTAAATATTTTCCTCCTTCAAAAACTGCTAAATTAAGAAATGATATTACTTCGTTTAGTCAATTTGACGGGGAGACAATATATGAAACTTGGGAAAGATTTAAAGAACTATTAAGAAAATGTCCTCATCATGTTTTACCTGATTAGTTGATTATTCAAACATTTTATAATGGATTAATTGGATCTTTAAAATCAATTATTGATGCTGCTGCTGGAGGTTCTTTAATGTCAAAATCATTTGAAGAAGCTTACACTTTAATTGAAGAAATGACTAATAACAATTTTCAATGGCCTTCCGAAAGGATTAATCCTAAAAAGATGGCAAGTATTCATGATAATGAAGCCTTTTCTATTTTAGCTTCACAAGTTGCAGCAATGTCTAAGAAATTAGATAATTTCACAATTAATATTTCACATAATAACTCTGCTAATATTGAAGATTCTCAAACTATTGAAACTTTACAAGCTATTGCAAGTAAAAATAATCCTTATTCAAATTATTATAATCCTGGGTGAAAAAATCATCCTAATTTTAACTGGAATAATTCACAACAACAATGGGGTAATAATCAATCTCATCCCACTGGAAATTGGAATAATCAAGTTAATTCAAATTATAAACCTGCTGGATTTAAAAATCAACAGAAAAAGTTATCAATAGAAGAATTAATTTTACAAATGAATAATCAATTACAAAATAAAAATACTGCTATTCGTAATATTGAAAATCAAATGGCGCAAATTGCTACTTTAATTAATAACAGACCTGTAGGAACACTTCCTAGTAATGTTGAAATTAATCCAAAGGAAACTGGAAAAGAACATGAACAAGTTAAAGCTATGCAACTTAGAAGTGGAAAGGAATTAAAAGAAAGAATGCAGAATGAAATTGAAAAAGAGATTGAGGTTGAAGAGATTGAAAAACCTAAAGAAACTCTCTCTCCTAGTCAAGATCAAACTGTTATACTTGTTAATGTGGAAGTTAAAAAACCGCCACCACATTTTCCTCAACTACTGAAACAACAGAAATTAGATCATCAATTTTCTAAGTTCTTTGAAATTTTTAAGAAACTTACTATTAACATACCTTTTGCTGAAGCTTTGGAACAAATGCCAACTTACGCAAAATTTATGAAGGATATTTTAAGCAAAAAATGAAAATTTGAAGCTTTTGAAACTGTTGCATTAAGTGAAGAATGCAGTGCAATAATTCAAAAGAATTTACCTAAAAAGCTTAAGGATCCTGGAAGTTTCACTATACCCTGTGCTATTGGAGAAAAAATTTTTGGAAAAGCTTTATGTGATTTAGGAGCAAGTATTATTCTCATGCCATTTTCTATCTTTCGAAGATTGGATTTAGGAGATATTACTCTCACCACTGTAACCCTTCAGTTAGCTGATAGATCTATCACTTATCCTAAAAAAGTTATAGAGTATGTCCTTGTTAAAGTGGATAAATTTATCTTTCATGTAGATTTCATAGTACTTGATATGGAAGAAGATAAAGAGATACCTATTATTTTAGGGAGACCTTTTCTAGCTACCGGACGAGCTATGATTGATGTGCAAAAGGGAGAACTAACCATGAGAGTTAATGATCAAGAAATTAAATTCAATGTTCTTAAATTAATGAAGTACCCTGATAAAGAGAAATGTTATCGAATGGATATAATTGATTATTTAATTGAAAAACATTATCAAGAAAAATGTAAAGTCATTTCTGAAGAAAAATTTGAATTTTTAACTGATGAAGATGAAGAAGAAGAAGAAGAAGAGACTCATTTTATTAAAGATAATTGGGAAACTATAGACATAACTCAAAATGATATACTTTTACCATCAATTAAAAAAACCCCTGAACTGGAATTAAAAATGTTACCTTCCCATTTAAAATATGCGTTTCTTGGAAATTCGTTAACTTTACTCGTTATTATTTCTTCGAACCGAGTAAAGATCAAGAAGAAAAACTAGTAGGTGTGTTAAAGAATTATAAGAAAGCTTTTGGTTGGACTATTTCTGATATAAGAGGAATAAACCCTTCCATTTGCATGCATAGAACCTTAATGGAAGAAAATTTTAAACCTACTATAGAATCGCAAAGAAGATTAAATCCTATCATGAAAGAGGTTGTTAGAAAAGAAATTATTAAGTGGTTAAATGCTGGTATTATTTATCCTATTTCGGATAGTCAATGGGTAAGTCTTATTCATTGTGTTCCGAAGAAAGGAGGTGTAACTGTCATTTTTAACGATAAAAATGAACTTATTCCGACAAGACAAGTTACTAGATGGCTAATTTGTATTGACTATAGGAAATTAAATAAAGCCACTAGAAAGGATCATTTTCCTTTACCTTTCTTAGATCAAATGATCGATAAATTAGCTGGACACCCATATTTCTATTTTCTGGATGGATATTCTAGTTATCATCAATTACTTATTGCTCCTGAGGACCAAGAAAAGACAACATTTACAAGTCCTTATGAAACATTTGCTTTTAGAAGAATGTCTTTTGGTTTATGTAATGCGCCTGCAACTTTTTAAAGATGTATGATGTCAATATTTTGTGATTTGATTGACAAAGGAATTGAAATATTCATGGACGATTTTTCGATCTTTGGAACTTCTTTTGAATCTTGTTTGGAAAACATAGCCAAAGTTACGAAAAGATGTGAAGAAACAAATTTAGTTCTTAACGGGAAAAATGTCAATTCATGGTCACGAAGGCATTGTACTTGGTCACAAAGTATCACAAGAATGGATGGAAGTAGATCAAGCAAAAATAAAAATTATTGTTGAATTGCAACCACCTACTACTTTCACTGATGTGAGAAGTTTTCTAGGTCATGCTGGATTTTATAGAAGATACATAAAGGATTTTTCTAAAATTGCTAAACCTCTTTGTCATTTATTAGAAAAAGATGCAAAATTTGAATTTAATAAAGAATGTATTAATGCTTTTAATATTCTGAAAGAAAGAAAGAAAAATTAATAACTACACATATCATTGTTGCACCTAATTGGAATAAATCTTTTGAATTAATGTGTGATGCAAGTAATTTTGCAATTGGAGCTGTATTAGGACAAAAATATGAGAAAATTTTCAAAGTTGTATATTATGCTAGTAAAACTCTCATTGAAACACAAAGAAATTACACTACCACTGAGATGGAGCTTCTAGCTATAGTATATGTCTTTGATAAATTTAGACCTTATCTTCTTGGTACTAAATGCATAGTTCATACTGATCATTCTGCTATTAAATATCTATTATCTAAGAAGGATTCGAAACACAGACTTATAAGATGGGTTTTACTTCTACAAGAATTTGATTTTCAAATAGTAGATAGAAAAGGAACTGAAAAATCAAATTGCTGATCATCTGTCTAGAATTAAAAATGATATTATTCCGGAAGAAAATATAAATGAGAAATTTCCTGATGAATCTTTATATGTTATTCAAAAATACAAAACACCTTGGTATGCTGATATTGTTAATTATTTAGTTAGCAATATTTTGTCTTATGACTTGGATAACACATTTATTAAGAAATTTAAACATGATGCTAAATCTTATATTTAGGAAGAACCTCATTTATTTAAAATTGGTAAAGATTCCATGATTCAAAGATGTGTACCTTATGAGGAAACTTTTGCTATTATTCAAAAATGTCATGATTCCGATTTTGGAGGACACTTTGGCATAGATAAAACTGCATTTAAAATTTTAAATTCTGGATTTTATTGGCCTACCTTATTTAATGATGAGACAATATGTGAAAACATGTGATCGATGTCAAAGGATGGGAAATATATCTAGAAAGAATGAAATGCCTTTAAACTATATATTGGAAGTTGAAATTTTTTATATATGGGGTTTAGAGTTTATGGGACCATTTGTTCCATTATTTGGAAAAATTTATATTTTATTAGCAGTTGATTATGTTTCAAAGTGGATTGAAGCTGTAGCTTTACCAAATTGTGATTCCAAAAGTGTTTCTAAATTTTTAAAGAAAATTATATTTTCAAGATTTGGAATGCCTAAGGTAATTATCACTGATGGTGGAAGTCATTTCAGGAATATAAGAATTCAATCATTACTACAAAAATTTGGAATCAAACATAGAATTGCAACTCGCTTATCACCCACAAACAAGTGGAATGGTTGAAGTATCAAACAGAGAAATTAAAAGAATTTTAAAGAAGACTGTTAATCCTAAAAGAATTGATTGGGTTGATAGACTTGATTCTGCATTATGGGCTTATAGAACAGCTTATAAGACACCAATCGAAATGTCACCTTACCGGTTAATTTATGGTAAACATTGTCACTTACCTATAGAACATGAACATAAATCTTATTGGGCGATAAAGGAGTTTAATTTTAATTTGAATAAAGCAGGAGAAAAGCGATTATTGCAATTAAATGAGATGGAAGAAATAAGAAATGAAGCATATGAAAATGTGAGATTTACAAAGAGAAATTGAAGATGTTGCATGATAAGAAAATTTCAGGAAAATTTTTGAACCTGGACAAAAAGTATTACAATTTAACTCTCGTTTAAAACTTTTTCCTGGAAAATTAAGATCTAAATGGATTGGACCCTATATAGTTGAGAAAGTATACCATTATGGAGCTGTGGATATTAAAGATCCCAAAACAGGAAAATTTTTTAAAGTAAATGGAGTAAGATTGAAGCCTTATTTGGGAGATATTAAGAAGATTTATAAAGAGGCTTATGAATTGAGTCAACCTGAAAAAATATTTACTTAAGTCGAGCTGACGACGTTAAACCAAAAGCATTGTGGGAGGTAACCCATAATTATCTTTTGTTATGAGTGTTTTTGTATTTTAATGTAAGGTTATGCCTTGATCTTAATTAATTTTATATTACTTTAGAAAAAAATTTAATGCTTATAAGTCTTTGTTGACTTAGGCTGAAAATTATTTTAAAGTACGTAAGATTTAAAAATAGAATCACTCTATTCTGAATATGAGTAAAAAGGAGATCAAGTTAACCTTCATTATGATTGTTTACAATATGAGTTATTGATTCTAAATTACTCTTACCAGTATAATATACCTATCTTGGAGAATGAAATTTTGAAATTTGACGATTAGGCGAAACGGAGTTGAACATAGTTCCAGCGCTTAGGCGCCGAATTCGGCGCCTAAGCGCCGAATCAACTATGTATCAATAGTGTCCGGCGCCTAGGCGCCGGATTCGACGCCTAAGCGCCACGATTCTTGGGTTGTGCAAAAACCGAAAATTTTCAGTTTTTCACACGATTTTCCCCTTTAAATCAGCCTATCTTCTTCCCTAACCATCAAGTAATCAAAATTACGTCCCTTGCACTTCATTCTTGAGAGATTTGAGAAATTTTGAAGAAATGGAAGGAAGAAATCATGGAGAAGAGGCTAGGGACAAGGTCTCAAAGGATCCTCGACCCTACTTCGATGGTTTCATCGTTGTAAGTTTAGAGAAAATTTCTAGTCGATTGGATAAGTTTGAAGCAGAGTTTAAAAGCATTGGAGATCGCCTTCATGAGATGTTTCATCAAGTTGAACATCTAGAATGGCAAATGAAACTTCAATTTGATCATTTTGAGACTTATCAAGATGCTCAAGTTGAAATGTATGCGAAGAACAAGTGGATTGATGAAAAAACGGCTACAGATTTCCCGAGAGCGTTAGTATTCTTTCCAAGTGGAATACATAATTTCCCTTGTGAAGATTAGAGTATTCTAGTAATGAGATAGTTATTATTTGGTCTGTTCAGTCGTTGTATCGATTTAGAGAATCGATTGTGTTTGTTTGTGTATTTGCTTTCATGTTCAATGTGTGTTGTTTTTGCTTGGAAATTGTTATGTTTTGAGTGTGTATTAGGAACTTGAATCAAATATAATACTTATCTGGAATGTATTGAGTCAATATTGAAAGATTATGAATGGAATTTAGTGAGTTTGATTGAAACCTTATGTTTGATTGATGGATTAAATATTTAATTTTTATAAATTTTTGAAAAATGATGTGGATGTTAGAAATTGAAGCTCTACTCTGATAAGAGTAATTGGAAGTTGAATTTATGAATTTTGGTGGAAAATTAAATTTAAAAATAATTTTTTGTGAAAGGCGAGTCTGGTGCCTAGGCGCTAGAATTCGGCACCTAAGTGCCAGTTCAGCCTGTACCTGAAAAATTACTTAAATAACCCACAAAAGCCATTTTTGACGCCTAAACTTCATCTTCTTCCCCATTTTTGCGAAAATACATCCTTTAGATCCATTTTGAGGTCAAAACATCAAGGATTTGAGTACGAAACCACTCGATTTCTTCGTCTCAAGGTCAGATCTACACTTTAAACCATTTATTTTTTATTTTCACCATAGATTTCCCTAGGTTTTGCTAATAACCAAAAATTTTGAAAAATTTTTGGATTTTTAGTGATTTCTTTGGATTTTTAAACTTATTTTAAGTTTTATAAACTTAAAAAGAGTTTAAATCTTTGATTCCTAAATTTGTTCTTGTTTTCTTTCACGTTTAGATGGCTCCAAAATCTAAACGCGGGAAGGCACGAGATAACTTTGATAGCAGCAAATTTTCTACTCGTTGTTGCGCATTTTCGCTTCCACGAATTTGCAACGTCCAGAAAGTTCATTTCAGAACGAAGTTTCTATCAACCTGGAGAACTGATCGAAAACATTATCGTTGCACACAATTGGCAACGATTTTGTTATTTCACTGCTGTTGCTGTTATCCAGATTGTTTGAGAGTTTTATGCAAATTTTCTGAATGCCGAAGATTATGAAGTCTTTGTCAGAGGAATCGGAGTTGGATTTAGTCCTGAAAGAATCAATATATTTTATGGCCTGCCACCGACTATAGAGTGTTATTATTCTGGATTATCACCATCTGAGGGAGATTTGGATATGATCATTGCTTATTTGACTGACGGTACTGGATTTTGGAAGATCAGGAACGGAAAAAGGGTAAACTTCAAATCCTCTAAATTAAATGGTATTTCTAAAGCATGGCACTACTTTATTTCTGCAAGATTGTTACCTTCCAACCACCCGAGTGAAGTGACTAGAGATCGAGCGATCTTAAACTACTGCATTCAGGAGAGGAAGCCTATTGATGTCGGGAGTATTATTTATGATTCTGTGGATTCTACTGCGAGATCCAGCACTTCTGTTAGATTGGGATTTCCATCTCTGATTTATTCACTGTGTTAGTAATGGCGTCACTGCTGATATTTCTGAGGAGAAGTTAAAGTCTACCAAGCCAATTGGGCAGGAGAGTGTTAGTATCTATGATCGTCTTCGTGGGAAGAGATCGATCTCTCCTTCTACTTCTGCACATACTCCAGGTAGACCTTCTACTTCTCGACCCTCTACTTCTGCTGAGCCGCCATCGAGTTTCTGGGAATCAATGCATGATCAGTTTTTAGAGCAGCTGCAGGAGTTATTTCAAACTCTCTGCAGGATTGATACTATCGAAAGGAAACTTGATCATTTATCTGATTATATCCAGAGGAAGAGTAGTTATGATGCTGAGTATGATGAAGCCCTAGTCAGATTTCTGAAGGGTGAACATGATGTTAGTTTCCCTATTTTCCTAGTTTCACACCATTTGTTAATCCTAAGGACGTAGAATTTTCCTTTGGTGATGATGATGATGATGAGGCTACAGCTAGTGACTAGTAGTTATAGATCTTTATGATGTGCTACTCTGTTAGTTTGTTTTGTTTGGATTGTTTGTTTAGTTTTGTGTTTGATGTATGTTGATTTGTTTAAATATCTGTGTGGATTGATTAGTATTAAGATTATGTTGTAAAAATATTTTTAGTATATTGTGTTGAGACTGAAGTTAGAGTTAATTTATATGTTTGTTTTAGTCTACTGTTTAGTACTTAGTAATTTTGCTCTGCTTTAATTTTAATTTATTATCATCATAAAATTAGCCTGCTTACTTTTTATACATGCTTAAATTTTATCTTAATTATTCATAAAAGCATGAGTAGAAGTAATTTTTCTTTTTAAGATTGTTTTTACAAATTTATAAAAATTCTTATGATTTTCTTTCTCTCATACTTTCAAATTATCATAGTATATCAAAACTTAAGTTTGGGGGAAGGGAAAATCCATTCAAATTTAAATTTTATTTGTCCTTAAAGAGCTAATATTTTCTTAAAAATAAAAATTTTTTAACATAACTTAAGGAATGAAGAATTTATTTGAGATCACTTTTATTTTTGAAATTATAAACAATTTAGTGAAAATTAACCAAAATTTTACTAACTTTGATTGATTTTAAGAATATAATTATTTAACTTAAAGAAGAATAATATAAAGAATTTTTCTATTCATGACAGAAATAATAGAATTTTATAAATATTAAGTAATAAAAAATTATCACTTGAAAAAGAAAATATTGGAAATCTTTTTAAATTCTTATCTATACTATAATAATTAAGTGGAAATGTATAAGTTTTGAAAATATAAGTTAAGGATAGTGAAGTTCAAAACCATTAACATGCTATCCAGATATAGTAATCCTCTCTATATATAAATAAAAAAAAAGAGAAGAGAGGAGAAGCTTGAGGAAATGCCTAATCAAAAATTGGCTTCACCTGAATTATCTTATAGGAAGAAAACTAGTTACATATTTTACTTAATTTTTATACATTAATATTTATTTAGAAAAGATTTTTCAAGAAAATCTTTTTCTTGTAAATAATCTATGAGATCTTAATATAATAGACTTCTATTATTTTCAAAATGAATGAAAAGTTTGAAATCTTATGATTTGGTAGGTAAATATTCTTTAAATTATTAAAATTAAACCTAGTTAGTGAAATTGGGTTAATAATTTACTAAAAACTTTATAAAATAAAAAATTATAAGGAATCTTAAATATCTATCTTTTATTCCAAAGGTTATATATTTTATATAGTAGAAAGAGTTACTTGAGGACAAGTAACATTTAAGTTTGGGGGATTTTGATCTATAAAAAATACCTATTTCTTTATGTCTTAATTCTTATTAATTTCTAAGGATATTATGCTTTAATGAAAGGTATTTTTTGTGTTTTTGGATGTAGGGAATGTAAAAAGGTCTAAAAAGGAAAAAGGAGTAAAAATAGAGCAAAATACAAAAAGTATAAAAAAATATGGCATGACGCCTAGGCGCCAGAAGTTGGCGCCTAAGCGTCAGACTCGATACAAAAACTGTCAAGTTTTTTACAACGTTTGATCGATTATTTTGACGGAGTGAGCGGTTATTGGACATTCTAGAAGACGGGCAGTTGTTCCTTGATAATAGGACATGTGATACATTGCATTTGGATGCTCCAAAACGGTTTTAATCGCGAAGAGATGCAAGCCAAAGTGAAGAGGTGCGAAGAACTGGACGCGGTGTCCGGCGCCTAGGCGCCAGACAAACCTTCTAGAAGATTCATTGAATGTGGACATGTTTTGAAGAGGTGCCTCAAGGCAACCCTTGAAGCCTATAAATAGGGGTCCATTTCTTCAGAAAACGTGCCCCTCCCATTATAAACCTTTCTCTTATCCACTTTAGGATCTCTCATCCTTAGAGAGAAATAGAGAGAGAAAATCAGGGCCACTTTTATTTAGTTTAGTGAGTTTATTTTCAAGTTGTTGCATCTGGAGTTCATTACACTGTGGAGTCAGTAGGAATCAGAAGATGCCGTAGAAGGAATATTTGAGATAAGTATTTTATTTTTTATTCAAAGTTTATTTATTATGTTTCTCTGTTTATTTTCAATGTGTTACGAGTAGTTAGTTTACTTTCTTCCTTCAATTATGAAGAGATAGATAAGATAATATAAAGATTCGATGGAGAATTAAAATTCAAAATATTTTCAAAATATTGTGATGACATTAATACTCGATCTTACTTTACTTTTTAAATTGTCCATTTAAATTGTTAAAACCCGTTGAAGAGTTTTGAGACCTTGAAGGAGAAGAACTCTTAACTTGTAAATGTCACATGAATCTTTTGGTAGTCGAGGCCATCTCGTAGCTATTCAAGGTGAAGTGCAAATAAATAGGAAGATAAGATTTAAAGGGCGTAGAATTGATAAGTTTTTAGAGTGATGGACTAAATTCTTATAATTTGATTTATAGATTAGGAAAGGGTCACTAGGAGGGTCGACCATAGCCACCCTTGGACATCTAGTAGTGTGAGTCTAGATTAACCCATTCTACTAACAATATATCCGGACCTGATCTATAAATTAGTCAATGTTCTTTGCACCTGGATCAAAGGGTAAAGAATAAGAATGCTTCTATTTGGCACAATACCATAAATCAAATTCTCCAACGAATATTAAATTATCTTAAAAATCTTAGATTAATTGAAGGAAAGAAAGTTGTTTATTTTATATAGTTTTCATAAATCATTTTCTTATTATTGTTTTCTTTATTTGCATCTAGTAAATTAATAGTAATTTATAGTTAAATTAGAGGATAAAAAGATATTTTCGAAATATAATATTTAGAAAATTTATTACTATAATTTTTCCTCGTGGGATCGATACTGGGGTTATAAAAGAAAACCCTATATTACTTGAAACGATATGTATACTTGCGTAGTACCCCTAGTGTGTAAAATATTTTCTAAAAATTTACATCATTTTGATTTTATACACTAGCCGCCATTTATAAATTGGGTCAAGCTTTTGGCCATCTTTTGGAAGCGAATATTACTGCATTATTGTGGGTCGGATCACATTCAATGGATTTCAACAATGTAGAAACCCTAAGATTTAGAGTATTCAATCGACGAAAGTTCATCAATTTCGAGACGCAGTGATTACTAAACAAGGTAATGATGAAGAGTTGGATTATCAAGGAAAGAGATTTTGTAAATCAAGGTTTGGATAATCCTACAACAAGAGTTGAAGAGATAATTGTGTAGAGGCGTTAGGAAGTGTTATGCTACACTACCATCGCCGCAGTCGTTCATGTTGTGAAGGAATTCTTTACAAATCTTCATGGGATCAACCAAGGATTCGTCTATGTGCGAGGTATGTTTGTACCATTCACTCCTTCGAAGATAAATGATTTGTTTATGTTTGAGAACGTGCCTATCTACCATTTTACAAATTTCGATGCGACGAGAGACAATATGAATGAAGTTTATCACTATTTGACGGATGAAAGAGAAGATTAGGAGATAGGAGACAATGGATATGTAAGTTTTTCTTTTGCATCTTTAAATCTGGTATCAAAGCAATGACATTACTTTATTTCTGTAAAGTTACTTTCAACTTTGAAAATTAGTAAAGTGACAAAAGAGAGCGCTATTCTAAATTAATGTATTCAAACTGGAAGGTCGATCGATATTGGAACTATAATTGTGAAATCTGTATTGTGATTGATTGTTCATGGATCTAATTATGAGCTTGGACATCCTTCCACCATATTTCTTCTTTGCAGCCAGTAATAAGTTCCTTATTAGAGTTGGGAAGAAGTTATTCTTCCCTGGAGGCCTATTGACCCAACCAATCTTTCTGACTGTCACGTAGTAGGAGATGAAAGTGATATGAGCCTCATTGGTGATCAACCATCTCAGATTTCACAACCTATTTAGCCTTACTTTCCTGAAAGTTCTAGAGTGATTTTGAGGAAGATCAAGAAGTTGGAGAAAGATGTACAAATCGATAGTTTTTCGGTATCATTTTACATTAATTAATGATGTAAATCTAAAAATTTAGTCACATCGGCTCGGCAATAATGAACTATGTAAACTTTAAATTCATTCATATTGTACATTTTATTTGTAGTTATTCGTACCTAACACATAATTAAAATCTCTGCCAAAGGATTATAAGATACTGAGATTTCTCCTGGTCAAACAAAGAAGATGCCAAATAATTTGCTTTGTGTTTGACATAACAAAGTGTTGTTTTGGCTCACTTTTTCTCTTTTTACACACCCTACTACTATGCCCATTGCAGATACGGTACAAAATGGTTTGTCTACTGAGATGGTTTCTGAAAATGTTGAGTTTATTGATAAGAGTCGTTTGTTGGGGGGGTGCCAGGTGATTACCCCTGGATGGCAGGATGCGGTTACAACCCCTTCTTCTTCTGAAGATGACACACTATCTTTTCAGACTCTAACTACCGTGGAGGGTGCTCAGTTCCCCCTCCATGAGGTGATTGAAGATAGGGTTGATGCTAACATTCACGCCCAGATGACAGAACACATGTCTCCTAATGCTAATGAGGAAGTTTTAGAACCAAACACAAACCATCTTACTGTTATTAATCATTTGGATGTACTTGACGACTCTCCTATTGAGAGTGCAGGAGATTCCTGAGTATTGGAAGAATATCCTTCACAAACACCAGAACTCATTGCTGTCATGATCTTTTCCTCTACTGATGCTTCACTATCTAATGATATCATGAACTAGTCTTCAGAAAAAGAATGACAGGTTTACACTTCTCGGTGAAGGAAGAAGGATGGGGGCACTATTCAGTTTTGAGACTTAATAGATGATACCCTGGTCACTCCTGACAATGGTACAACACTTCAGAGTCTGTTATCTGGACAGATCTGCCACAAGAACTAGAGGAAGAGGCGGACCTAAAATGTCTCGTCCATAGACACTGTTATCTGCATGTTTGCATTTTTGAAGTTTTTATTTTTTTTTGTTGGGATATCACTGTTTTATGTATTGTATGGGTAGGGCACCTATATTGCGCCCTCATAAAACTTTCTGTATCTTTTTTTATTTCAATATAATTAGCCCTAGGGCTTATATATATATATATATATATATATATATATATATATATATATATATATATATATATATATATATATATATATATATATATATATATATATATATGTTTTGACAAAATATCAAGCAAGCACAAGTCAATAATCGCTTAGCCCAATTCAAATTCCATTCTAATGGGCTTATCTCGCTTGTCGGCTTATCGAGTTCACTTAAAGCTTAAAATAGCAAAAAATCAAACTTATTATTTAATAATCTTCAATCTTTAAACCAATTTGATAATCATATATACAATACAATATAATATAATATCATGCAATTAATGTACTAGATGTTATGATAATGATAAACTAAGGTGGAGGTGGAAATTCTAATGACGGAAAATAGTAGATAGAAGTTTTTTAGGGGGCCCAAATAGTTTAGGTAATAAATTATATCTATATAAACAAGGGAAAAAATGCACATCATAGCTCATTGATTTTGACAATTTGAACCCTTTTATTTCCTTGCATTCACATTCTAAAACTCATTTCTTATTTTTCACATGATCATTATTTTGTTAAATTAAGAGAATTAAGGCTAGAAGTGTTATAAGAGCATATAATAAATATAATTTTCCTAACTCTTATGACTTAATCTTTATTAATAATTAAATCAAACTCAATACTCAATTCACAGCATCTGCATCAGTTCAAATTTATGAAATGATTCATTGATTGCACCAAAATTATTTATAAGAAAATAGAATCCAATTTGAGATTTACTTAAATATAATCAGCACATATTTAAATAATAAGAAACGTTTCTCAGCATAGTTAATAATAATATCGCCATCCTAACACCTAACAATTCCATAAAAATTTCTCGTCTATTGCAGTCTTTCAGTCTTAATTAAAGATGAATAAAAAAATTATTCCAGCTAGCTATCATGACTAATAAACGAAAAAAAATAAAGAAAAAATAAAAGAAAAGACAAAGTCTCCATCCTTTTAGTGCTTGACTTGTGAACTTAGAGAAGAATTGAAATACAACTACATTTTTTTTTTCAATTCAATAACCTTATTTTCCCACTCTTTATTTCAATGGAAAATGATGTTTTTTTTGTTTAATATATATCTGATAATTTGATGTATTTATTTTGTAAACGTAAATATTTTTTACTTGAGAAAATTCTGCTGAATTGACTATAAAAATAGAATTCATTCCCTTTAGTGACCTATTCAAAGCCAAAGAAAAAGCTCTTACCCACGAGAAAATTGTTCAAGTTTCCAACAAACCAGCTAATGCCCTCACGTAAGACTTATATACGTACCAACATACATTTATATATATATATATATATATATATATATATATATATATATATATATATATATATATATTTAAAAGAGAAATCACTATTTGCGAGAGGCCAAATACCGATTTCTTTATGTCTGCTACTACATGCGTGGAGGTCGATGCATATATATTCGAGGACTCGCGTCATGTGGATCGAACCTCGCGACTCGAGGACTTACGTAGAACCCCGCCAACCAATAGGCAAGACTACGGCATATATATAAATATATATATATATATATATATATATATATATATATATATATATATATATATATATATATATATATATTATATTTTGATGTTAAGTTTTGCTTTATCAAATTGGCTTGAGAATCCTTCATCCAATTTATTTAACCAAGAGTGGACCTCTTCTCCTTCCCTACTCCACTCATTTTCTGCTTCCCCTTTCGCAGCAAATTGAACCCAGAAAGTGGGAAGAAAGGAAACCAAGTGAAGAGATCTAGCATGCTTTGCAGGCTTAAAGCCCCTACAAATACGAGATAACCTATCGCAGGTGAAGCCACACAAGCTTCAGGGCTCTCTCTCTCTCTCTCTCTCTCTCTCTCTCTCTCTCTCTCTTTCTCTCTTACTCTCTCTTTTGTCCAAGCAGTGAAGCTCTTACAGTATTTCAATTGGGACTATGACATGTTCTCTATATCAAATATCTTTGTACTTAATATAAATTCTTAGTGAGGAAGAGATGAAGAGAAGTATAAGGAGGAGGTATTGGCGTGTCTCAACCTAAGACATGGCTGAATTATTTCCACATCCATGTTCTTGGCTTGAGCCGCGTCAATATCTCCTTCGATACACAGTCTCAAGCTTCTCTTCTTCCTATATTTTCCTATATTTTTCGATTTTCTATCTTTTATTTCTTCTGTTTTTATAGATGACATAATCCTAGTCATACTATTCTCCATACGTATTCAACTTCTGAGTTATAATCGAATCCGGTATGGTCTAATTTCTTCTTTATTTTTCTCTGTTTATAATTTTTCTCCCGTTACTTTTTATCAGTATTTGAAATAAGTGTCCGTTAAATAAATTGTTGGGATATTTTCATTAATTGTTGTAAGAATAAATAAGTGTTCAAACAAATCATATTTCACGACCTAATCATCTCTAATAATTCCATTGGTACACTAAAGGAGAACACAAGCATGAACGAAGCTAATTATGTCACCCATTTCATGATTTCCTCTATTTTATATGTAATCATGGTTGTCATGGGCTTTCTTCTTCTTCTTTTTTGTGTCGAATGATGACTTATATATACTTCCTAAGTCTTATATATATATATATATATATATATATATATATATATATATATATATATATATATGCAAAGTACATTTTATGAAGTCCTTAGTTTTCTATACTTGAGAAATTGTATTTCAAGTTTGTAGATGCTTCTATGCTTTCCTATTGATTGAATTTCTAGATAAAATAAAAGGAAAAAAAAAAGTGTAGGGCCTATTTTGGTAGACTGCTCTTGAATTATTGATAGTTTGCATTTAATTAGTGACATAATTTCAATGTCTTATTGTTCAAGCTTTCCTATGCAAGAAGAGCATAATATTATCATCAACGTCTTTATCAGTAATTAATTAGGGTTAGGTATATTTTTGTATATTATCCTTATCTCTTTTGATAGAAGAAAATGAAAGTAGTTGGTTTCTTTCCTTATGATCATCAGCTTGAAACTTTTTTGTTCTTAATTAAGTTTTCCCCTTTTTTTTTTTAAATAGCTTTTCCTTTTTCTAATTTGGAGTTGTTATTTGTGTAATACACGTATAGTTGAAAAATATAAATTTTATATCAGAATAACAGTACTCTTTCAGTAATTTCTTCAACTAATATATCTCTACAATTTCTTCCTCTAAATATAGCATTTGTGAGAATTAAGTTCTCATATTAATAAGGTTATTATATTTACAAAATTTGAAGACATTCTCTTACCAAACCAAACCATACATAATTCTTAGTATATAATAAAAATAAAGTTTTTTTTCTTTAATTTCGAATGGGTATGAATCTGAAAATTTTAATTAAAAAATATATAAATATGGTTTAAATTTGATTGACTTTCAGATGATGCAGCATTTTAATAGCAAGATTCATAGTGAAAGATGCTAAAGTTTGCCTAGAAAGTTCTGATAATGCATGAGGCAAATGAAAATGATGGCTATGATGAGATTGGACCACCTTAATAAATGCAACGGCTCCAGGAATCTTCTTACTATCAACGTTAAGTGTTGAGTAGGAAGAAAAAAAGGGCAAAATTATTAGTAACAGGACAAACAATTCCGGAGGGAGGAGGGCAAATGCATATATAGTTGCTATTAAGCTATTATAAGTATTAAAGATATTTTGTGTTGGTCTGTCAAATATTTTAAAAGGGTGATTCATCAATGTCTAAGGTGTTAAGAGTGATTAAGTGGGTTGTGAGCCAGCCCATGAACTCATATTTCTTAGCCTTGAAAATCTTAATATAATAGCCTCAATGAGTATTTTATATATTAGAAATAAGGATCCGTTTGGGGCAGCTTGTGCCATTAAGGATAAACAGCTTATCCTGAAACGCGGCCCACGGGTTGACCGCGGAGTTCGACCTGTGGCCTGCGTGTAGTGTAAAAAACTCAACCGCGGAAGGACGCCTTTTCAAAAAAGTGTGAGATAAACAGTTAGGCTACGTTTTCAAAAATGCTGCCGCACTTATAAGCGGCCCCAAACGGGTCCTAAGTACGGTAAAGACTGATGCATAAAATTAATTATGCATGGTAACCCTTAGTTGGCCACCTACCTAAAATAATTGTAGGAATTAGAATTGACTATTATTGAATTTTCTAAGTTGATGATATCTCACACTTAAAGAAAGTTTTTAAAAAAATAACAATAGAAAAATAAATAGTTTTGAAAATTTTTACAAGAATGGGGATGAAATCATGCTAATGTTAGCAGTTATTTTGAGGTATCTCGGGAGGAACTATAATGAATTCGAAGTATTGGTTTCACTTTCTCAGCAAATTATCTAAGAATGTGTTGGTATAGAAAGATTAGATTATTGGCTCTCATTCTTATGTATGCTTATACTATAGGATGAAATTGATTTGATCATTGATATATCAAGAAAACTTTAATCATCCTATAATTCTCATTCAAACAAGTATTATTAGATATAATGATCAGTTGGAGATCAACTTGTTCAGGAAATCTATGGTTCCTAAGGTTTTTGTTCTATTATATAATTATTAACAAGATTCTAGAGCAAAAGACTCCAACCGTGAGCTTATATGGTGGAGTGGGATCTTAATGCATTTACTTGAAGGAATTGAAATATTTTTATTTGAGAGGGAGAGATTGTGGAGAGTACTCATGTGAAAAAGATTATTAAAGAAACTGATAACAATAATTTAGTCCCAAATTAAATAGTTAAAAAATATATTGATTTAAATTTCAAAATTGTTAGCCCTAATAAACAAACTTATGTTTTTCTAATTAAAATGAGATTAAAGATTTTTAAGGAAAAGGGGTTAGCTTTAGCTTATTCAAAGGAAAATGTGATGAATGTAAAAACTAAACAAGAAGAAATTAAGTAGGTGGAGTGACAGTAGTTAAGTGGCTAGACAATTACCTTAAAATTGTTATAGAAAAAAATGGATAATTTGAACCACCAAAACAATAAAACCCTTAACACTATGAAAAGAAAAATGACAGTCACTAATTATTTTTAAGCAAAAGGAGTAATAGAAAAGAGAAAATGGTGAGACTAGAGTGAATGAGTGAGTGTGCGTGTGTGTTTTTGTGTGTGTGTGCTTATGTTCATGTGCTTGTATGTGTTTGTGAGAGAGAGATAACGGGAATAGAAAGGTTAAAATTTTATTCAATTAAAATAATTCTTTACACTATATAAACTTAGGACATAAAATGCTTTCCTGATAGTGCATTCATTAACAAGAAAAGGAATCACATGCCATTATTATTATTATTATTATTATTATTGTATAACATAGTATAATTAAAATTTAAAACATTTTGACAATATCAAAATTAAATGGGTATATGCTTTCTAACTAATTTTGGAAGATAAAAATATTATAATATATTTGTTATATCATTGATTTTAATCTAGAAAAATCTTTTTTAAAGGGTTAGAGGATGACTAGAGGAGTGATAGAGTTGGAGATGTACATGGTAGAAAATGTAAAAATTTGTAAAATGTGTTATAGAAAAAAATGGGGAACAGTATCATAAACTTTGTTGGATGGTTAAACAGTAACATAAACTAAATGGCCTGCTATATAAGGCGGAAGAACATGTGAATTAAGAAAAATTATGCAACTAAGAAGAATCTATTTTGAACTAATAAAAAAGTATATAGTGATGAGGTTGTGTCTATGGTGGAAGTGAATTTATGCACTTAAAATCTTATGTTTAAAGCAATATTGACATTTTTTAAATCATTCTATATTAAAATTTGAGTTCGTTCTAGTGTAATAATAAATTTTAAAAATGGTTTTCACTGAGGATCAATCTCGCATGCAACACAAATGAATGTTAAGAACTCTAAATATTCAAATTTTGGTATAACTTGATTCATTTGGTCAAGTTCAAGCTAAACATTATAATCATGTATCTTTGGGAAATTATCACTCTTTAGGACTTATGATTGTTGAAAGGGTATGTTTTTAAACTAGCAAAAAATTTATACTAACACAATGGTGTTTAATTTTATGTTTCCACTCTTGAAGTTATAAAATAGTTGAATAATTCCATAAAGTTAGAAAAGTATTTTCTTATAAATCTTGGTGAAGAGGATGATAATTTAGCAATCCATAATATAGTTTGTAATCAACAAAATGTGATCAAATATAATAATAATTATTTTGATGTTGATGTTGTTATGAATTAGTTTAAATAAAAAAAGATCAACATACTCATTTGTATTGATCTTAAAATTATGATGAATATAAAATTTTTTTTTATCTATCTTTATAAAAGATTCTTAAAATCTAGAAGCATTTTTAAATACTTATAGAAAATTATATATTTTTAGATAGCAACATTTAGGAATTATAAGCATTGTTGTAAAAACTTAATTTAAATCTAAAATATATCTCTTAAGTAGATGTTTATGACATTAGTGAAGCATATGAATGTAATAATGGTTTGTAACCTTTAATAAAAATTTAGAATTTCTTATTTTTAAAGGAGATGTTATTAAGTTACTTTGTAATTATTAATCTCAAAAAAAATCTCTAAGGTATGAGTTGCATGAATAGCCTTAGTTCTAACTCAAGTTTTATGTTTAAATGAGGTCTAAATTAATGTTCGTAAGAAATCTAATGGTCAAAATGTTTTAATAATTCTTTTCACTTCTGCTCTTAGCTTACAGGATAAATAATTTAATCAAACATAAATAATAATAAGTAAAATAAATCAAAAACCAATCAACTTTAAGCCTATCCAGTTAAATTTTACTCTAGCTATTAGATAAAAACCAATTCATTTGATTAGATAATATTCAAGTTAGTACACTCATCAACAAATTCATCCATGCATTGACAAAGTATCCCACTTGATTTTCCATGAGAGAAATACCCTTTGCTTAAGTACTCACATACTCATTATAATCTATAAGTAATATTATATCATCAATCTAAATAAAATTTTACTAACTAGTGCATCACTATAAGTTAATAACCTAGTGATAAGCTTTAATGGTGAACTATACAGTTAATGATTGCCAACTTTTAGCCAACATGCATGTCACTAACAAATTAATATTTTTGGTGTCTTCAAACTCAGATGCTTGTTATGAAATATAATAGACCAAAGATCATATGTAATTGGCTTTAGACTTTCATTTAACATATATGGATCTATGTTGAAATCAACTATAGCCCTATTAAACTTCGTACCCAAGTGCAAAATAATTTTTTCTTCCGATTGTAGAAATAATGTTTAAATGACTTGAGAACAATAATGAAATTCTTCTTTTCTTTTCTACACCTTCAAGTCTGATATCCTTAAGTAGCAATCTTCGATGGTTGGAACTCCATAATGCTTCAAATTTGATGAGGTTAAAGTTGTGCCAACACTATAGAAGTGTCGACAATGTCTTTACCTCTCATTAGGACCTTAACTCAAGAGCTTTATCTAGATTCTAATCGCTTAAAAAATTTTATATGATAGATATTATTGCTTAAGCAAATATAAAAATTATTCAAGATGGGATTGAAGTAGCAACATGAACCCCTTTCATAGCACTATCAATACGAAGAATAAGTCACTTCTAAAAAGGTTGCTTTGTAGCATGCTTTTCTCTAACTCAGACTTCTAATTACTTAAGCTACCATTCATAGGAATCTCTCTTTAAATAATGAATCCTATTATTTAAACAAGTCATGATAAGTTGATTAAACTTAATAAGTATGTGTAAAACTTATAAATTAAAAATTAAAAATATGAATTAAACTTACATAGTGTCTTGTGACCTTCTCTAATCATTACATCAATCATCTTCTATATCATATATATTGTATTGATAGTCAAGTTATTAATCTTTCTTAATTGGACTTCAAAAACTCATCAATGTATATCTTATCATTCTTGACATGATTGATTATACTTTTCCAATTTAACAAAAAGGATACTTAAATTATAATAATTTATTATACCTTTTAATCACATTTTCTTGATATATTTACAAGGAAAAAATATAGTATCATATTTAAAATTCTTTTTAAAATAAAAATGCACCTAAAAAGATTAACACATTATCTTTATCTATTGCTCAAAGGAAGGTAATGATGCATCTAATGCTCGTAAATGAATTTGACTTTATTTGTATTAGGACCAATTCTTAAATGTTAAGGATCTTAATAATCTATGATAATAATGGGATTCATAGCTATGAATGAACTAGTCCATATAAAAATATAAAATTTGCAATAAAAACAAGTTAAGAAACTCATTAAATTCTATATCTCTAATGTGAAGTCATAATCCAAGCAACATTCTAGCTCCGTCAACTTTATACTCATCCATTGAAGCCACATCCAATCTAACCTCAGGAATATTTTAGGAATTTTATCTTCTTAGTAGTCATTAAATCATTATTAAAATAAAGAAAATAATAATATTTAAAAAAATCAATAAACTAGAACTAAAGAAAATTTTAAGTCACTAAAAATTATATATGAAATAATTAGACGGAATCATAATGCTCTTTATAGCAAAATTTTGCATACACTTAATTACCTTGGCCATAGGAACATGATATATTCACATTTACTTCACCAAGTTTGAAAATTTGTTCAATATATTTTTGTGATAATCACGCATCAACTTGGGAACTAAATAACGTGCTACACTGGATTCAATTGCCTAGTGAACCAACTTCTAACAAGTGTTGAATTTAGAAAAATAATGACTTCAAATTCTATGGCAACTTCATACACGTCAAGTACATAATACATCAATGGAATAAGGTCTACATTTGTGTTAATGAAAATTCTCAATTTGAGGTATACGAATAAAAATAAAAGCTAATGGTCAGGTGCTCAGAAGGAGGGTTTGACAAAAGTGATTCACGAAAACTATCACACAATAATCTCTAAAACTTCTTGATAAACTTTATGGCTTCAAAACAAGAGCCACCACCCTTTGTTAAATGAGGTTGAGCAAAATCAAGGATTATGACAAGAACTCAACACATGCCATAAATCAATTTATCTGAGGATTCTTCAAGAATTTCTTCATCAACATGACTTTCAACTTTACCTTGCAACTTTATAGAAAATTTCTCAGACAGAATTATGCAATAGTAGGACAAATAAAATACTAATTCATAGATCTCAATTTTTTTACATCACAATTTTTTAATTTCTACTCTCTTCACTTCAAACCTCAATATTGACTTAAGGTAAAGCCATTATTTTCTTCAATTTTTTTTTTTGAATTTTGAGTGTACTTCTTGTTTCTACCTCTAAACTTTTTATATATGAATCCTTATCATATGTCCTTGCCTCAAACTTATTCATTGGACATGATCTTGAACTTCCTCTTTATCTAGGAATTTTGAAAATGATCTTACTACTTTTCTTATGAGACTTTTTAAACATGCATGTCTTCCCCCACAACCTCAATATTATGCAAAAAAAAATTGAGTAAATTTTCTATAATAATAGTTATTTTGCCAACTTAATCAAGCTTATTCACCATATCCAAAGTGCTCATAAGTGAGCAATTTTGAAAGTTCTTTATTTAGAAATATTTTGGCTGCACAAGGTATACTCATGGAATACAACTTTTTCACCTAACTCTTATTCTCTATTTCATTGCTGAATTTTTTATTTCCAAACTCCCATTCTCTATTTCATCGTTGAATTTTTTTTTCAACTAACATAGAAGGGTGGGAAAATAAGTCCCCACCTAACCACCTTCTCTTAAATGTTATAAATCTAGTCTTTATTATTGCTACTATATCCAAATGTTTACTTATTGTATTCTTTGGAGGGATTTCTTTCCAATAATTGCTTCACTCGGTTTAAAGATGTATTTGATAATCTCCTCCATTATTGCAAGACTCTTCTCTTGATTACCTATAATACCCTTAACTATTTCAATTTTTTCTTTCTTTGATAAAGGTAATTTCAAGATGATGATTTTTTAGCAACCTTAAAATTCAATAATTTTGTTTTATTTTTTCAACAATCATGCAAAAACCTTATCATTGATAAAGCTTATGATGCTCTCCATTCTTGCCAAAGCATAATAAATAAAAAAATTAATAAATTATTAGAGAAAAATTGATCAAGGAAACCTTCCAAAAAACTTTAATCCCCATATTATAAGCATCAAATATTGATGTGGCTAATAATTATCAAGAATTTAAGCATTATCAAGAATTTAAGCATTTTGTATATTCAATATGTCAGTCATCCCAAGCCCCTCTATAAAGTATTAAAACTCTTTTTCGAATTTTTGAAAAAATATGCAAAATAGAGAATAAATATTCATTAATCTTTATTTATGTTTGATTACTTAAGTCATCAAGAAAGCATTAAGTGAATTTCTGCAAGACAAGTTTTGACTTAGCATTCATCAAACTAATAAATGATAATGCCTAAAAGAGCCCATATTATATCATGACAAGTTAAAGGAGATAAATTGTACTTATCTTAAAAAAATTCATCAATAAAACTTGATTACTCATCTATAAATTCACTAAGCTATTAAAGTGAGTCTCACCAAAAAAAACTCATCAATGTGCTCAACCTCAATTTAGAACTCACTAAAAGTTCATTTGAAGGACAAATGAAGATTGTTCTTATCCCTCACATAAGAAATCTTACATAAATTCTTATTATTTCGTTATGTACTTCATGTGATGTGACTCATAGATTACGAAAAATTTAAACGTAAGAAAATTTGGTGGAGTGATTAGTTAGAGGATAAAAATGAGATATTGGGTCACTTATGTCAAATATTAGGTTCAATGGGCTATGTGTTAGTTGAGAACTAATTTGTTTTAGAATTTTTAATATAAAAGTATGAAATTAACTCGTGTAGAATGAGATGATGTTAGTAATAAGGGGAGAGGTGTGAGAGGATCTAAAGGTTGTAAGATTGGATAAATTAGGTCATAATTAGTGGAGTAGAGATATAGAGAGTGGAATTAAGATGTGGGTTTAGGAAATGAAGATGGAGGCTTAGAGGATGATTGGAAATAATTGTTGACCTCACTTTTGGTTGAGGTCTAGTCTTTCTTTAAATGGCCTAGGGTATAGCCATAGGACTCTCTTGGTGACTTTTCTTAGAAGACAAGAAATGAAACCATACCACAAAGAAATTCCACATGCATGCTCTCTTAGCTTAGGGCTTTCATATGTTAGGGTCTAACCCCTAATCTCTAAGGGGTACAAGGCTAAACATAAGGAAGACCAAATAGAATTCCCTATAGGTGTTCATGCCCTAGGATCAACCCTGTGAGGTCTAGAGCTCTTACACTTCACACTCACAACCTAAATCAAACACATCCCATTCTGATCCCCTAACTCTTTGGAAACTCATTTAAGTGGTTTTCCCAAACTCTTAGCCTCAAGCTAGGGTTTGGCTAGTACCAACACATAGAGGACCAAATGAGGGTGACCCTTGTTCCATGGCTCAATTCAAACAATTCCATAACATTTACCTTCAACCAATCTCAATTATTTCAAAATTTCAATTTTTAACCCCCTGCTCCTAAAACCTACCTTGAATACCTAAAATTACCCAAAATTTTCAAAATTTTCAAAATTACCTAAAATTCTTCAAATGTCATTCTAAAATATTCCCCACCACCCAAACTAACCAAAACACCCAAAATCACCAAAAATACCAAAATATCCCCAAAATGACCAAAATACCCCTCCTAGCCAAAAAATCCAAAATTTCCAAAAAATCCCAAAAATTCCCTATTTCATTTTCTTCAACTACAAGATACCCCATTTTTTCCAAATTAATCCAATTTTTCCAAAGCACCAATATAATTTATTTTAAACCCAAACTTGACCTAATTAAGCCAATGTCAACCCAAATTGATCCCAATCTTGCCCAATTTCAAATAAAAGCTCAAATTCAATATTCCTAAGCTCATTCTCAACCAAATTCAACCCAAATTTGACCCATGATTAAACTCAATTTCAATCAAATCTCAAAATCCTCAATGTGGCTAAGTTAGCCAAATACCCAAATTGAACCCCATATTGATCAATCTTTCTCCAAATTAAACCCTAAACTTTGTATAAAATCCCTATGAACCAATTACTAAATTCAATTGCTTTCAATTTGGTCCCAAAAAATCCTCCAAGATCAATTAATCCAAAAATTCCTAATTTGGCCTAAAGACCTACATGTCCCAAACCACTAAATTGATTGTCCTAATCCCAAAATTTCCATCCAATTTATGTTGAAAACTCTTTATGACATCCTTCTTGACATTTCTTGACATTCCATTAATTCCTAACCCAACATTACCACATTAGCCCAAGTTGACCAAATTTACCCAAAATTGATCATACACTTAAGGCACATAAATTGAATCCAATTCAACTCAAATTCACTCCAAAGTTGTTCTAAAGCCTTCATGACATATTCTTAAACCAAAAACAAAATTTTTTTGGCCTAAAATTTGAATCCAAACCTCACCCAAACCCATTTGAACTAAAATCCCCAAATTTAGCCTAAATTAAACCCTTCTCCTAAATCCTTTTAATTGATTGGCCTAAACCTCAAATTGGCACCCAATTGATGTTGAGAACTCTTCCCCACATCCCCCTAGACCATTTGGAATCTTTAATTAGCCTTGGAAACAAACTTAGCCAACTTGCCCCAAATTCACCAAAATCTCAAATTCTACTCAATTGACCCATCAATTGACCTCAAAATCATTCCAAGTTTTCATGAAAAATCTTTATTACAACCACCCACACCATGTTGCTCAATCATTTGGGCTCAACTCAAGCTCTAACCCAACCTAGACCCAACTCTAGCCCAAACCCCCAATTTTGGACCAATGCACCAACTTGACCATACAAAACCTAATTTGACCAAACCAACTCCTCCACGGCCATTAAACTGACTCTAGGGATTGGGCTAAACCCACCTAGCCCACCCTAGTGGATCTATGGACGAAAGGTCCCCCAAATTAGGGGATTTCATCCTTTAAATGGTTAATCCTAAGGGAGATTTGCCATGATAGTTTAACTACTTAAGCTCACCCCATGATGGCCTACCCACTGGTGCACCTGACCCATTGGTCACCTCCCTTGGCCTGGCCAGCTGGCCTAGTGGCCGGAAAATGCCAAAAATTAGAGCCACCTCCCCCTTAGCTAAACCCAAATACCACCCTATGGCCAGCTCAGCCCCCAATTGCCATCAGAGCTCTTCTGCCCTCCACCTAAGCAGCTGAATTCATCTATCAACAAGCCTCTAACTCAGCCCAATGGCCTTGGCCATAAAGAGAGCTCTCCACGGCCAAGAGGGGGTGCTGAAAAATTTCCTGACAGAACTCTGCCAAAACTCCACGAGAGCCTCTCCAGACTTACCTAAGACTATTCCAGCCACTTTCCCCTTGGTTCCCATTGTCGGAGCTCATTTTCAGAGCTCAAATTTGCCCGAAAACCAGGACACATTTCACCACAGCTCCACTTTGCACGAAATCCAAATTAACTATGCCCACACCTTCCCAGCAGTGAAAGAAGAAGATCCCCCATCAAAGCCCCATCACAGAGAGCCTCTGCACCAGACTTCCATCAAAGCTTGAAATCGAGTCTGGTCACTTTCATACTTAGACAATTCACTAGGGTAAGAGGCTTCACCCCTGAGCTCCTGGGACTCTAACGAAGGTGTAGAGCATCGCTGATCGAAGCTTCACTTCTCAGAGTCAAGATATTGCCTCATTCTTCTTCTCGCGCTTCTTTGGATTCTCCATGTAATTAGGGTTAATTTAAACCATGATTAGTCGTATGGATATTTTCGTCGTGCTTAAACGAGTCTGTAGGATCAAACTCGAAGTGATTTGGTTATGTCTAGGTCGAGATCTTAGGTCTAGAAGGTGGAAGGCCCTCGGGATGAACCAGTCGAAGACGATGAAGGAGCATCGTCGGATCGCGCGTGTAATGCTTGGAAGGCCGGGATGAAGCCGAACAGTGCTTTAGTGCATAAAGTGCTGGCCAAGTTAGCACACTCGTGGATGGCTACGTCGAATGGGAGCGCGTCATGTAGCCGTTCAGAGCCGTTGTAGGATTTGCGTGGCGTCGCGTGGTTTAAATAGAAAAATAGGGTATTTATGAATTATTTAGGGTGGGCAACTTAGAAAATTCATATCTTGGCCTAGAAAAAATATAAAAATAAAATAAAAGTGCCCTAGTGCTCAGTGAATAAAGGAGAACAATGTAGAAATGGTTTGGAGTACTTTTTATGTGTATTTTATTTTTAATAATTTAAATATTATTTTCAATCTTTTTAATTCTCCATGCATATAGGAGTGTCACTATATTTTGAAATTATGGTATGTTGTTCCCTCTGTCATGAGGGATTTTCCCTGATTTTTCTAAAGTTAGAGGAGATCCCTAGACAGAGGATCATATTTTTTAAGTTTATGACTATTATTTGATAAATTAAATATGATAATTAGCATGTTGCCTAGAAAAATCCCAAAAAATTATGTTAATTTGTCTATGGTCAGAGGATCCTAGAAAAAATTTTTCTGATTTAAAATAGTAAACTAAGCCTAATTGCCCACTTCATCTAAAACTGATTTGTAATTAATTGGGATAAAATAAAAATCAAAATAACACAAAAATTGCTCTCCACTGTGTTTCAGGGACAGAGGAACTCCACTAAAATTTTTGCAATAATTTTGAATTAATTTGATGACTTAAATAATTTTTCTAAGTTTAATGTCACTTTTGATACTTAAATGAATTTTAAAAATTAAAATACATGTCAAAAAATTATAAAATGGTTTTGGAATTCCTCTATGATCAGGGAGATTTTATAAAAATAAAATCAAAATTTGTACAAAAATTTTATTTTCAATCCTAATTTAATATTTAAATAATTAAAATATATAAAAAATTACAAAAATAATAAAAATCATGGAAATGTTCCAAATTGCTTCCTAAATATTTAGGAGCTATTGGGATATTTTTCTTTGTTGTTTAAATGGAGATGTTAATTTTTAAAGGTTTAAATTAATTTTTAAGGGGTAAAAATGAATTTTCTTAACTTTTTCACTAAAATAATTCTAATAAATTAAAGACAAATTAGAAAAATATGAAATTTATTTCTTTGGTTCCTTGACTTTAGAGAAATTTTTAAAAAATATAAAATTGAATTTCCAACTTTTAAAACATTTTATAATTAATTAAAACTCTAAAATTTAAAAATAATTCTATTATTTAAATTAAAACTCAAAAAATCATGAAATTTGATCCAAGTGGTTCTTTTGTCTAGGGTTACCTCCAGTAACAATTTTAAGGGATTAGAATTAGTCTTGGTCCAGTTATTGATTTTTCATCGAAAATCCTATTTTTGAATGAAAATAAATATATAAATTAAATTAAATTTTGAAAAGTCACATTTTATCCTTTAATGTTTTAATTAATCCATTAGTAAGGTAGAATAAAAATTTTAAAGTCATTGGGATTAAATTTGATGAATTATGAAGTGATAGGATCTTAAGGGCAAAAGGGTAATTTTAGACACTTAGCCTTAATTAATATTTAGGCTTAAATTCAAGAGAAAAAAATTGGTAAATTTTGATTTTAATAAGTGCATTTGAATGATTGAAACATTAAGAGATAAAAGTTAGAAACTCATTGCAATTTTGTCACATCAAAATTAAATATTTAAATTTCCTTAATTATTATAATTTGGAAGAAAAATCAACATTATAAGAACCTTAAGGTTAGGGGTTGATTTTGGAAGTTAATATTCCACTAATTTAATCCCCCTTCCTTTGATGTTTAAATGATAAATCAACATTTCGATAAGGATCATAATCTTTAAAAAAATTATAAAATTCCCTTTTCTAAAAATGTAAATAAAATATATACCCATTGAAAGTTAAGGGGCTTAGTAGTGAACTAGGCTAGATCAAATTTGATTAAAAGAGGCTTAGAAAGGTTAATATAATCAAAATTAAAGTATTTTTGAAACATTACAAGCCCTCAAATCAAAATTTGACTAAGAATCCTAATAACTATAATTTGTCATTTTAGGGCCTTCACCCACATAATTCCCAAGTTAAATGATAAATGATGTATTACCCTACTCATTAGGGATAGTTAAAAAATTGATTTTAATTGAGCATTAGGATATTTTTGGGATGAGTTATTAAGCAACATAATTGGTTTAAATGAACCCAAGACTTTCCATCAGACAGTAAAGGGGAAGCATGGACTTGCATCCTCTTTCTAACCTTTTGGATACCTCAGGGGTCTATTAAACTTAATATGACTTGCTTAATAAAACCATCCTCAATCACATCAATAGAAATTCACTAAGGCAAAACATAGCCATCATAGGACTTGGTAGACAACTAGGATCTAAACATAGACATCATAGGAATTGGTAGACAACCAGGATCTAAACATAAACATCATATGACTTTGTAGGAATTCACCAGGATCTTCATAAAGACGTCATAGGATTAGGTAGTTACTACTTTTAGATCAACTTTTTTATGTTTTCTAGCATGATTCAATTTCTGCAAAATTATAAGTGGTTATCGCAAAGAACACTAAAGTTTTAGGTGGAGGAACGAGAAGACTTGTCAGGTACACTGTTATAAGTTTACAGCATTTTCTTTTTCCGCATTTTCTTTACCGCATTTCTTTTCTTGCAAGCTTGTATGATAAACAACAATGTCACCCTGCATAAAAATTGAAACCTTTAGAATAGCCACAAAACTGAGATCAAAATTAAAGTTAAAAGCCAAAACAAGATAAAAATTCACTGCCACAACATTGAAAATATAAAACAACTCAAAATTTAATCACCAACAGAAAAAAATTCACAATTGTAACTAAATTAAAACATCCTGTTGAATGATCAGGAATTCCTTAGAGGAGGTAACTCACGTGTTGCTAATAGGGTTTTCCCACGGTCTAAATGAAAGTATGAAACTCATTAAATTGAGTTTAGTAAATTCATTTAGACTAAGTGAATCAGATGAAAATAGCGATGTCGGGATGATGGAACCGTGGGATCTTAACCGGTGTTGTTATAATCAACTTTAATGTTCCCCTAATAAAATATTAAGACACCTCAATTTAATTTTTTCCAAAACACGACACTTCTCTCATTCCTCCTGATTGTTATTTCTTCTGTAACAACAAGTTCGGGGCATACACAGTGGGCAGCATGATCAAGAATGAAGAAGGACATGTTCAGGAGAGCAAATAATGATTCCACAACATCAACTTCTTTCTTTATAAATAAACTACAAACCATAGGACTTCGAGGTAGCTTGCTTAGTGCAGCATAAACCCTCACCTCATCTTTTAGGCATTTTCCCCTAGTGCAATATAAGCCTTAACCCGCTTTAGGTTTCCGAGGTTGTCATCAGATATGACATAAATCTTTCTAATTTCTTGGCTATTTACTTGATCAGTATCAAAGTGAATGTAAGCCCAATTAATTAAAATTGGCAAGATGAAATATAAATAATCAAGTTGAAGTCAAATAATATGATAGATCGGGAAGTCACCAAGATATCCTCTTGGATCCATGATTTCTTCTAGTTCTTCCTCCTTTGGATTCCTCAAAATCAAATGTTCTAGAATTTGAGCCTTTCACACCTATTGGATTCTGACTATCACAATTTCATTCAAGATTCTTGAGCCTCTTGAAGTCGTAAAAATACTTTTCCTGATTTTTATCAAAATTTTTCTTAGGTAACTTCGGTTATCTAAGATGTAATTAACTATAGGGGCTTGCCCTTATAGAAAACTTAAACGAACCCAGCATTAATATAAATCTCATTTAATTCTCTTTTGTATTAAATGAGGGAACCTGTCGGTCAACATAGCAGGTTTCGTAGACCAAACAGATGTCATATTTGATTAGTTTATTTAACTGATCCTCCATATTAGGCGATGTGTCTGTTCCTCGAGATAGATGCATAGTTTAATTACAAGTGCTCATTTATTTAAATTATTCAAGATGTGAAATCAGTTTGATTTCATATTTTAAAATTAAAATTATATTTTTAAATTATATATATATATATATAGGAGAGAATATGGCGTCGTCTTCCTCGCCAACTTGTGGCTCTACTAGGGTTTCGTCTCATGGCGAACTCTAGTGACTGTTACCGCTATATACCACTTTGACTTGCCTCTTCTCTGGCGTCGCCCTTGTCGTCGCTTTCGTTGTTCTCCTCTACAGACAGAACGACGCAATTCTTTGGCTTCGCAGAGCTTGCTCGTCCCGGTTTGCAGGCTGCTCGCAGAGCTTGCTTGGCTCGTCCGGGTCGCAGGATCTCTAGATGGCTCGTCTGCTCGCAGGGCCTGGTTATCTGGACGGCTCGCCTGTTGTGCAGCTGTCCTGTGGGATCGCTCTGGAAGGCTCCAGTCGTCGTCCTGCCGACAGAATTTTCTGACTGAAGGGCTGCTTGATTTGCGACTTGTGTCTGTCTTCATGGTAGCTAAGGCATCTTATGCTGGAGCTGTGGGCAGCAATTCCCACAAAAATTTGGATCATCTCTTCTTTCCACAAGAGTTTCATGACACTGCGGCTGGAAAAAGATATGGTGCTTTTATCAGGCCAATAGGTGTTAAAAATGAGAAACCTGTGGTTATCTTCACCTCCCAGTAAATGAAGGTTCTCTCTGATGATATTAAGTTCACTTTAGTTGGGAAATTTCAATTTGGTCACCCCACGATGGATTTAGTTAGAAAATTTTTTGAGAATCTGAAGCTCATTGGAGTATGGAAGTTCGGAGTTTTGGATGACAGACACTAACTTATTAGAATTCAGAAGAAGATTATGCTAGAATCTTTGCTTAACAATCTGTTTTGGTTGCTGGCACCAACGTGAAGCTTATCAAATGGAATCCTGATTTTGACCCATCTAAGGAACCTCCTATCGTTCCTATGTGGTTCAAACTTCCAGGACTCCCATTTTATTTATACAATCCACGTGCTTTGTACAACATTAGCCAAGCTCTCAGTATTCCTCTCAGAGTTGAATCACCTACCTTTGATAGGGTCTTGCCAGGTGGTGTCAAAGTTCAGGTGGAGAGGGATTTCACTCTTCCATATGTGGATCGATTTTGGATCACAAATTGTGAGGATGGGTTTTGGCAGGAGGCTGTGTTGGAGAACAGGCATCTCTTTTGCCAGCATTGTAAAACGTTCAGGCACATTAGGGACACATGTTATAGACTGCATCCTCCCTCTAGGAAAAGGGCTTCTGGGCCTTCTGCTGCTGCTGGGATTTCCCAACAAAGATTCATTGCTACCCTGGCTCAGGAGAATAGGGTAGCATCTGATGCTGATAACAGTTTAAACTCAGTTGACAAGGCTGTCGAGGAGACTTCTCAACCGATTGTGCAAATTGCCACTCTGGTGACTACAGTGGTTACTGAACAAGCTAGAAGTGTGGCCCTTCCTCCTGTGGCTCAAGCCATCCAGGGGGCTACTTTAGCTGTCCACTCTAACAGATACATCCAAACTTTTAGCAGAAAAAGAAGAAATCCTCTACCCAATGCCGAACCCACCGGTATGAATCAGCAGGATCAGTCAATGGAGGAGGAAGAAGCAGAAGAAGAAGTAGAAGAAGTAGAAGAAGAAGATGATGGAGAACAATGGCAGGTTTATCATTCTCGATGGAAGAAGAAGCCTGGAGATACACTTCTAGTTGATGATACTTTGGTTACTCAGGGCAATGGAGTAGCATTAAAGAGCTTAATTTATGGATCACCAAGGCACAGAGCGAGAGGATCACGTTCTCGTTCTTAGGCATTGTTTGTGCCCTTTTTTGTTCTGATTTTGGATCCTTTTGTTAGCTTTGTATCGTAGGGGTAAGGCTTCTTCTATTGAGCCCTCTCCTCAAGCTTCTGTAACCGCTTGTATTTCAATAAAATAGGCCACTAGGGCTTTCCAATATATATATATATATATATATATATATATATATATATATATATATATATATATATATTAGAAGTCCTTCCGAAGCGGGGAGACGGGATTTCGAGTCCGACGATCGACAACTTCTACTAGGCGACCTATTTAAATATATAATATAAACTTTTATGTGCCGACACTAATGTGAAAGTTGGTGGAGAAAAAATTGATTTACTAATGGTGTTAGAGGTAAAAGACAAATGTAGGCTTGGATAACTTGCTATCTCACCAAGGAATGCCAAGGGTTAGGCCACCAAGCCATCAAACCAAAGGAGTATATTTAAGTTTTTTTTTTTAATTACTAAATGATAATTTTTCATTCGAGAAAGAGGGTTATTTTTTAGTCTTTACAACATCCCTTAAAAAAATTTGAATAAGAAAGGAAATGTAAGTTGTCACATTTATTGTAGGCAATAAATTATCCAGACACATTAACTGGAGGTATTTAATTGACATGCTATTTTATAAAAAAAAAAACTTACTTACATTCAATATAATACTTTAATGATTCAATTCAAAATTTAAATTTTTAATACATGGAGTTTCATAAACAAGTAAAAAATTAGAGGATTTAAATTCTAAGCACAAAAATTATATTTCATGGGCTAATATGGTACTCATTCTTCTTTCTCGAATTATGTTGGGCTTTTAACTTTGAGAACTTGGGGCCATTTGGATAGTTGAAAAGGAAAGTGTAATTGAAATTTTGTTTATTTAAAATACTTTCGAGTTGCTTAGTTTAGCATGAATTTATTTATTTCCAAACTCTCATTCCCTATTTCATTATTGAATTTTTTTTTTCAACTAACATAGAAGGCTAGGAGAATAAGTCCATACCTAACCACCTTCTCCTAAAAGTTATAAATCTAGTCTCTATTATTGGTATTATATCCAAGTGTTTACTTATTGTATTCTTTGGAGGGCTCTTTTTTCCAATAATCGCTTCACTTGGTTTAAAGATGTTTTTGATAATCTCCTCCATTATTGCAAAACTATGCTCTTGATTACCTATAGTACCCTTAACTATTTCATTTTTTTCTTTCTTTGATAAACGTATTCAAGATGATGAAATTTCAACAACCTTACAATTCAATAATTTTGTTTTATTTCTTCAGCAATCATGCAAAAACCTTATCATTGGTAAAGCTCATGATCCTCTTCATTCTGCCAAAGCATAATAAATAAAAAAAAATATAAAATTATTAGAGAAATATTGATCAAGGAAAACCTTCAAAAAAGCTTTGATCCTCATTTTATAAGCTTCAAATATTGATGAGTCTGATAATTATCAATATGTCAGTCATCCCAAGCCCCTCTATAAAGTATTAAAATTCTTTTTGAATTTTTGAACAAATATGAAAAATAGAGAATAAATATTCATTAATATTTATTTATGTTTGATTGCTTAAGTCATCATACAGGCATTAAGTGAATTTCTATAAGGCAAATGTTTAATGCCTAAAAGAGCCCATAGCCATATTGTGCCAAGTTACACGAGATAAATTGCACTTATCTTGGAAAAATTCATTAATAAAACATGGCTACTCATTTATATATTCACAAAGCCATTAAAGTGAGTCTCACCAAAAAAAAAAAAAAAAAACTCATTAATGTGCTCAACCTCAATTTAGAACACCCTAAAAGTTTATTTGAAGGACAAATGATAATCTTTCTTATCCCTCGCATAAGAAATCTCACATAAATTTTTATTATTTTATTTTATAGTTCATGTGATGTGACTGATAGATTACAAAAAATTTAAAGGTAAGAATGGTTGGTGGAGTCATTAGTTAGAGGATAAAAATGAGATCTTGAGTCACTTATGTCAAATATTAGGTTCAATGGGCTAAGTGTTAGTTGATAACTAATTAGTTTGAGAATTTTTAATATAAGAGTATGAAAATCACTCATGTAGAATGAGATGTTTTTAGTAATAAGAGAGGTGTGAAAGGATCTAAAGGTTGTAAGATTGGATCAATTAGATCATAATTAGTGGAGTAGAGATATTAGAGAGTGGAATGAATGTGTGGGCTTAGGAAATGAAGATGGAGGCTAAGAGGATGACTGGAAATAATGCTAAAGATGGTGGAGAAAAAGGTGATTTACTATTGGAGTTAGAGGTAAAAGAAAAATGTAGGCTTGGATAACTTGCAATCTCACCAAGGAATGTCCCACCAAGCCCTCAAACCAAGTGAGCAAATTTATATATTTTTTCTGATTACTAAATGATAATTTTTCATTTTAGATAAAGGGTTATTTTTTAGTCATTACAAAATCCCTTTAAAAATTTGAAAAAGAAAGGAAATGTAAGTTGTCACATTTATTGTAGGCAATAAATTATTTAGACGCATTAATTGGAGATATTAAATTGGCATGCTATTTTATAAAAAAAAATTACTTACATTCAATATAAAACTTTAATGCTTCAATTCAAAATTTTAAATTTTAATACATGGAGATTTCATAAACAAGTGAAAAATTAGAGGACTTAAATTCTAAGCACAAAATTATATTTGATGGGCTAATATGCTACACATTCTTCTTTCTCAAATTATGTTGGGCTTTTAACTTTGAGATCTTGGGGCCATTTGGATAGTTGAAAAGGAAAGTGTAATTGAATTTTATTTATTTAAAATACTTTCGAGTTGCTTGATTTAACGTGAAATAAATATTGAATTTTATGTTTTTTTTTTTTAAGAAAGCAAAATCAATATAAAAGACTTTTGTCTTTGCTGGCTAGTGGTGGCAATACCGAGCATCAACAATTTTGAGCCATAGGCTAGCACCGGACTACTATGGGTGGTGGATGGTGGTGGCTAACGAAAGACGGCAACAACTGTGGCAGGTGGTGACAAGGGCACTTGTAAGTCATTGCGACTGGTAGTGAGCAGCGATTGGCAACTAACGTTGATGGAGTCTACAGACGAAAATGGTGGTAGATGATGGAAGACAATGAAGGACAAACGATGATGGAGAGAACAACAGTCAACATGCAGTGGTCATTATATTTGAAAATCACTCAAATTTAACAAATTTGGAATGCACCAATTTACTATTTCCTTCCAAGCAAACACCGAAATTTAAGAAATCCCTACATTTGATTAAGTTTATACCACAAATTCTTCAAGCTAAAAAGCCCATAATAAATGATATGTTACAACGTCCTCTTGATTATTTTTAATATTTGGCTCATCTAAATTATTATGGCGTGCTGCATCATCTTGTGTTACCAAACCTGATCAGCTCTTACAAATAAATTATTCTGCAGAAGCTTGAGATAATCTTATTCTTCTGCGTCAAAAAGCTACAAATTGAAATCTGACAAAAAATACCTTCTTATTCTTTAGTTCTCTCTTCTTTCTATTCCCCTCTTTGGGCTCAATTCATACCTCAAATAAGATTTTAATATTTTATTTGAACTTTGAATCTAATGAGTATTTGGTACAAACATATAAAAAGTGAAATATCAATTAATTTTAAAAGCATAAAACTTCTTATCAGCACAATAATTCACAATCTATCATAAATTGTGAATAAAATTTTTTTAATCTATTTTTTTAAGTATTTAGATGCATATCGAAAAATGTATAAATATTTATAAACCTAACATCTAGATCTTCTCATTACTTACATATCACTCTGAAGTCTAAGCCACATTCAAAAATACTACTCACATGTAAAATAAAATACACATTTTCATAAATTTTGATGTAATTAAAACATTGATATTATACAAATATATATAAATTCCTCTGTTTTTTTTATTAAGATACAATAAATTTTACACTTTCAAAACTGTGATTATGCCCTCCAAATAAAATATGTTTTAAATCTTAAATTTTAAAGTAAGAAACATATCTTTTGCAGGATAATTACAAAAAAAAAAAATGCGCACCACATACAAATCAATCTCTATGCAAACGGTTAATTCCTTATTTCGGTAATCTGCAGTCAAATAAGAGATTCAATTCTACAAGTGAAGCTCATAAAGACGTGACTGATAGTCTGATTGAATGTAATATAAAACGTCAATCATCAAAAAGGTCTTCACAAAAAAGTTCCCAGTTGCGACATTTATCAGATAACTTTAAGGCGTCTTTTTTTTGGAGAAAATTTTATGTTCTCTCCTAGACTATATCTGTCCTGATTTATTATCCATAGATATGTTATAGGCATTTATGCAAATACAGAGCATAAATCCCAAGCAAAGACTGTCAGACCTGAGCTGGGTCGGGTCTATGACGGGTCGGGTCTATGACGGGTCGGGTTTGGGTTGGGTCAGACCTGGGGTATATTGAGCTGAACTTAACCTGGATTGGGTCTAGGTTGGGTCGAGTTTGGGTTGGGTCATAGAATTAGGTTTTAGGATTTGGGATAGGTTGGGCTAGACCTGAGTTGGATCGGGTCTAGGTTGGGTTGGGTTAGACATGGGTTTGGTTTTAGGGTTTGGATTAAACCATTTTAGGGATTAGGATTAGGTCGAGTCCGAGTCAACTCGAGTCGAACCTAAGCTCAAGCCTAATCCAAGCCTATTGAGTTGACCTAAACAAGATTTGTTTAACTCAAATGCTTAAATCAAAACACTTAAGTTAAAAAGAAAAGAAAAGAAAAGAAAAGAAAAGAGGAAAATACTTTACTAAACGGCGGCTGACCGGAGATTGGAGGACTTCAAGTGCAGAGTCGAGCACGAGTTAAGCACACAGAGCAAAGCGAGGATGCCTGTGAGCATAGAGAGGGACCAACAAAGAGGAACAAACAGAGAGCGACAAACAACCGCCTTTTATAGGTGGCAACGGTTGTCCTTGGTCGTCGTTCGGACGGGAGATCGACAATCTGGATTACTCTCATGGTTTTCACAACCGTCAACGGTTGCCAGATCCGAATAATAAACGAGTTGAAAACTAATACTTGAATTTGAGCTTGACTCGTTAACCCAAACATGACCCGAAATTCGGTGCTTATTCGGGTCATGTTTGGATTTTCGGGTTCAACTCGAACTCGATCCCGATAATAAACGGGTCGAATTCTCTAACCCGAACACGACTTGAAAAATATTCGGGTCAACCCAAACCCGAATTTTTTCAAGTCGAGTTCAAGTCGTGTTGACGTGTCGGGTCAATTTTTAACACCTCTATGCCTGAGTACTATATTTATTGATTATTTTAAATCTTAAATAATAAAGCTTATATATTCTAAATGTTTATTCTTTTGATTTTGAGTATAAATATGAAAAAGAATAAGTTTCACATGGCTTTAAAATCTAGCCATTTAAATAAACATTCTATAGCTACTACTAATAATTAAAGTCTAAATGTTATTTTAAAAAACTTTTTGACTGTTGCTGTGGAATTTATTTTACTTGTTCAATTTCAGGCGGTTGTCTCTTGTGAGCGAGGAAAAGATGCGGGACACGGAAGAAAATAAGCGATCCAAAACGTAGGCCGCAGGGTATATCCCGCGACCGCATCAATTAAGGGAGGTAAAATGCAGTTTTTAAAAACGCACCTCAAACATAGTAATCAAACATCTAAGCTGCATTTTAAAAATGCATAAACAGCAAATAAGCTGTCCTCAACGGACCCTTCATGTGATATGAAAGATTTGGGTGGTATAAAATAAGAATAAAATCTGGATGTTAGATCTGTAAATAAATTAGAATTAGATGGTATGCATGTAAATGCCCTTTTTTTCTTATAACTACAAAATAGTTTTGTATACTTTCATCATGACTCATATTATTTGGGATCTACTGTCTTCTAGACCGGATTTATGACAAAACCTCTAATATTCCTCGAAATCTCATTAGTGTGTCATTTAGAGTTAAAAACTTTATTTAAAAGCATCTTCTTCGATCTTCAGAGCTAATACTGCACATTATTTTATCAATTTAGATGCATACATTTCGCCTATTATAGTTACATCCTACTAAAATTATAAAAGTTTATAAAGTAGTCGAAGCTTATTTAAAGTAATATAATGTTCAAAGGTTATCTGGCAGAGGACTAACCCCATTTGGGGCAGTTTATTGGGCTGCGGCGGCTTTTTCAAAATGCCGCCGTAGTGTTTGAAAAATACGTTTGGTTAGCTTTTCGGTGCCTCTCCGAAACGCTGTTGGGATTTTGTTAACAGTTCACGAAGTGTTTGAAAAATAATATTTTTTTTTCCTTTTCTTCCTCAATTCGATGCCGCCTTCGGATTTCATTAACTTCGCTATTCCCTTGCCTTTTCTACGAACTTGTTGCTGCCACCTTCTCGATTGGGACTTGTTGCTGCAACCTTCTCGATTGGGACTTTCGCCAAAACCTTTCTTTTTCTTCTTCATTGCACCTCCTCTTTCGGCTACTCAAGGAGGACCGATGTCGAAGCCTAGGGCATTGCACTTGCCTCTCTCTCACCTCCTCATATACCACTAAACCCTCTCGATCAACTCCTTTCCTCCTTAGCTCAAATTCATCACCATTCTGACCAAACCCTCGCAATACAATTACAATTAGAGCTAGTCCGGAAAGCACCGGCGAGATCGTAGCATACAGAGACCACTAAAACTCCTATCTTTCACCAACCTTCCCTCAAACCGCAACTCCATTCATTCTTCCTCCCTTTTCTTCATTTCTTTATTTTATCTTTTCTCTTTCTATTAAAATGTGATTGGAATATATATATATATATATATATATATATATATATATATATATATATATATATATATATATATATAATATAATATAACTTAATTATATGGCATCTAAATAAATGATTAGTTTTAATATATATGATTGCATAATTGTTAATATTTGGAGATTTTGATATGTGTAGAACCCTTATGTTATTTGAATCAATATTAAATTCAGAATTATTTCTGTCTTAGTTAAGTAACAACTCCTTATGAGATAAACGTGCATTTTCTAGTTATAGATGTTAATCTTGCTAATTGTATTAGATTTCTAGCTCACTGTAGGTTTGCTTACTTATCATTTAAATTTCTTAACGAATTTGCATAAGTAATTAGTCTTACCCTATTGGTGCATAAACTCTTGTTAAATTATTTGTCTTATATTTTTAGTATTCAATATTTTATTTATAATTTGATATGTCAAATCTCGTTATTGTAGTTTCACAAACATTTCTTTTGAGAATATAAAATAAGTTAACATCCATTCATCGTGTCATGCATTGCCAGAAAGTATCGCCTTCTAGATCCGAGATGTGACAGAGTTGTTCCAGTAATGAAAATGGATGGTAATCAAATTTCATAAATTCTTAAAAAAAATTCAAAAATAGACACCAATCTCCTATTAATGAAGCAATAATGGCAAGCATCAAAAGAAAAATGAACCTCAGCTCCATTGGATCATAGTTATACCAACCTAAAAATTATTTTTTTATATAGGTTCACTTTATTTAGTATGGTTTAAGAGAAGTAAATACAGAAGTTTACTTGAAAGCTTCAGTAGAAAAATTACACAAAATTAACTCCAAAGGAAATGCCTCTGGATCAAGTCCAAGGAGAAGAAATGTGTGGAATACACTTGTCTAATTCATTCTAAATCTTCAACAATCCTCATCAAAGCAATCATAACATGTTTAAATTATTTTCTACAGATTTTTCCATAGAAATTTCAAATCTACCCCAACTAAGAGGTAGTTGTAGTATTTCTTGGTGGAAAAAGAGGTTATTCCCCATTAAGGAGGAAGTGAGCTGATTTGGCAAATTTAATGGTTAGTGTTGATTTAAAACCATAGTTGGTGATCCCAAGGTGTCTGAATTGAAGCCTAAAAGTATCCATGTGGTTCCCCACAAAGTTGAACATCAAAAGAAAGTGTCTTGGTCATCCATTCTTCAAGTTGACTCGTTTCGACTCTGCCAATTTTTCTCCAAATTGTCTTTCCGTTATGTGCATAATAATGATCTTTGACGTTTGAAATACACCCTTCATGCATTCATAGCTTATGATCTACCTTTATATCCCTGTCTAACACATTTACATAAATAGACAAGTGGCACATAGTCACACAACTTTACTGTTGATATACAACAACAAATGACATAAATTTATCATTATGTTCTCGGTTTAATTTCAACCACGGATATCCAGAGCCAGGTTGTTTCCTCAGCCTATTATACTTTATGCATAAATGATATGCTACATAAATATGTCATAAAACTAAGCAAGAAAGGTACCACATATTTTGCAATAGGTATATACCTTAAATTATGAACTAATTTAATACCTGACCAACATATATAGTTAGCACTTGGGGCCAAGTTGGAACTTAGTACTTCAGATCTATGTTTTAGAAAATTTCAATTCTTGGGCAAATCTAGCTAGATCCAATGAAAATACTCAAGCTCTATGTCCTATAATTGTTGTACCCCTGCTTTACTTCCTTAAGCTCTTTCACATTCTACACCATAGAGATGCAAGACATAATGAATTAATTTGCCAGCACTATAACACCTTACCTTCGATTATTATTGCATCTCGATTTGTCTGTAGACTCCTACTTCAAGGAAAGAATTGTGAAGGAGATAAAATGAGCTGGATGAGAGGAAAATCACTATTTTTTGTGTAAAAAGTAAAGAAAAATATGATTGACCTATGGTAACATCTTCAGGCGCCGATCACTTGTTGCATAGGTTTTCCTCTGTTTATAGGAGGTTTTCTAATATCATACAAAATGACTACTATACATAGATCCCTACAAAATCTTTGACTTATTCATTCTTGATCGCTTCTGACTTTGACATTATAATTAATAATATCTCTAGCAACACCATACCTTGATGTACATTCACCATAATGCCTCATTGATTCACATCCAAATGAGGTGGAGCCTGATTAAAAAAAAGAAAAAAAGGAGATTACCGCTCCCGCCTTCCCGCGAAGCGATGCTATGCTTCACCTCCCGCCTACGATTCGCGAATGGGGGAACTACTCCCGCCTTTTCCAAAAGTTTCCTCCTCTCCATGTCTTAATTAAAAAGGCCAGGGAATATAAAATAATCTTCTCAGTTTCTCCTCCTTTATGATTGGGTTCACGGTGAAGAATTCCATTTTGTTTTGGTTCGTTTTCCTGCATTCACTGAGGAGGTGGCAAGCATAAAAGAAAAGAATTGTAGAAGAAGACAAAGGCGAAGCGGAGAAGGAAAGTAAAGGAATTGCATGCATTGTTTTCTTTTCTTTTCTGATTTCATCTTCTATTTCGGTTGGCTCTCCGGTAGAGAGTAGAGGAAGATAAATAGATATTTATTTATTGTAATCGTCAAGGCGATCGACGACGGTATAATTCCCCGAGTAATAAAATCCTCTGCAACTCCGTGAACATAGACAATTTGTCGAACCACATAAATTTGTCTCTCTTTTATAGTGTGAATTTTTCTCATTCTATTTGTCACTTCGTCGTCAATCATTTTACATATACCACAACAAAAACTGGTATCAGAGCCGTGGTTCGAATCTGAGGAAGACTGATGGCTGCAGATGAAGTGAAGATTTTCAGGGATCGAGAAATTTGATGGCACGGACTTTGGTTACTGGAGGATGCAGATAGAGAGTTATCTCTATGAGAAGAAACTTCATCTTCCGTTATTAGGGAAAAAACCAGAAAGGATGGATGATGCTGAATAGAATTTGTTGGATTGATAAGTTCTGGGGGGGTTATTTGATTGACTCTATCGAGGTCCGTTGCACACGTCATCAAAGAAATGACTATTGCAGATATTATGGTAGCTTACGTCAGGTATGTATAAAAAGCTGTCAGCGAATAACAAGGTATATCTGATGAAAAAGTTATTCAATTTAAAGATGACAGATGGTACGTTTGTTGTACAACACCTGCATAATTTTAATACTATCGTTTTTGGAAATTGAATTTGATGATAATATATGTACATTGATCTTGTTAGCTTCATTGTCAAATAGCTGAGAAGCTGTGATTATGGTTGTTAGCAATTCTGCAGGTAAATCTAAACTGAAATATGATGATATTCGTGATTTGATTTTGGCTGAGAAGATGCGCAAGAAAGATTCTGGTGAGACCTCAGGTTCGTGCAGCATTAAAAGTTGATTCCACAGGGAGATCATAGAACAGGAACTCAAATATAGGAAGATCGAAATCAAAGCACAGAGACAGGAGCAAGTCAAGATCTGATAAACAAGTAACTTGCTGGAATTGTAGTAAAACTTGTCACATAAAGAGAAACTGCAAAAATCTCAAGAAGACAGAAAATGATGGCGCAAATGTGGCTGAGCAATTCAGCTCTAAGGTGAGTTGTCCTCGACTAAGTAGATCTATTGGATAATGAGGTGGATTTGGTCCCTCCAACAAGTGGATAATCTATCTTGGCCAAGCTTCATGCCTGTGGGTTGATTGCGGTAGACGAACTAGTAACTCATACTCGCTAATCATATTTGTCAATTCGTCAACTTGGCGAGGCAACTCGGCTCAGGAATTTGGTGGTCTGCCTAAGTAAAATATCTGATTCTTAAGCCCTAATTCAGTCAAGCAGCATTAGACTATACAATTACAGAAGGTCATATGAGGAGGTGGTCCAAAGAAGACATAGAGAGGAAAATAAGACCCATTTTAAGCAACAAGAAAAAACATACACTTTCGTGACCTCCCATGATAAAGTTAACAAACTTGAAAACATCCATTATTCAAAAAGCTTCCTAGCTTAAAATTCATGTTGCAGGAGGTAACATAACTGTAACTTGAACAAATGTATAACCTGACTATGGACCTATCAAATCAGCTAAGACTTTGGCCTTAAGCAAGCATACATAAATGACTAAATTCGGTTACCAATTAACCAACTGCCAATATTAAATACTCTTCTTCATCAAAAGTTCTACTTTACAAGATATTTGCATCCATAATTACCACTGTAAACCTGAGGAAAAATTAGATTAAGGAAAGAAAAACAAAGAAAAAGTTTTAGTGCTTTACCCATCGAGCTAACTCTGCCTCCAAACCAATCAATCCCAACCACAATGAACTTCCTGACAAACATCCTTTGCTCCAAAACCAATCCACCGTCTGAGCTCTTCATCACAACATCTCCTTCACGAAATCAAGATTAAGGGTGTCCCTCACAATGAGTATCAAACCAAGCATCAAAACAACCATAATCCCTGATGACATGATCCTCTGCTCTAACTCCCTCGGCAGCTTTCGGCCACCCGTGCAGCCTCCACCAGCAGCAAAGCCAAAGTTCCACCATCCAAAGCAGGCAATGGCAGCAGATTGATCACCGCCAAATTCAAATTAATCACAGCAGCAAACTGAAACAACCCATCTGAACTCAACCTCGCCACTTCCGCCCCAGTAGCAATAATAGCCACCGGCCCTGCTACCTTTCCAGCCGTCTGCGAGAAATTCATGAACGTCTCCTTCAACCCATCCAAAACTGTGGATGTCAGCGAAACAAATTCCCTTCCGGAGAATCGAATGGCTTCAAAGATATTCGCCGGTCGGATTCTGGTAACCGTGAAGTTAGGGGAGAGCTGAACGCCAATCCTTCCTGTGCCGTCAGAATCCGTGTCCGGTACAACATTGACGATGAACGGGACGGGTATAGTTTGGCGGGAGATTTGGAAGGGAATGCTCTTTCCAGGGCTGGACTTGATCAGATCCACGAGACCGTAGACGGAAGGCCCGTCGAGGATAACGTCTCCGGGGAGAAGTCCGGCAACAGCGGCGGGAGATAGAGGCCGGACTTCGGGGATCAGGATGCCAGGAAGGGGTTGCCGCACGGCGGCACCGAGTGATACGCATTGGGAAAAGAGAACGAGGTAAGCAAATAACAGATTGGCGGCCACACCTGCAGAGACGACGAGGAATCGATGGGGAAGAGGACGGTTACGGAGGAGATCTGGGTCGTCGGGATCGAGACCAGATTCGGGGAACTCGGGGTCATCGGCGTCGGGAAACGCAACGTACCCGCCGAGAGGGAAGGAACGGAGGGAGAACTCGATGCCGGAGGAGGAGGAGAAGCGAGCGAGAGGTGGGCCGAATCCGATGGCAAATTGGGAGATGCGGATGCCGAGGAGGGAGGCGGCAAGGAAATGGCCGGATTCGTGAACGAGTATGATGGCGGCGAGAACAGAGGAGGCTTCAGCGACGGATTGGAAGCCAGAAAGATCGGCGGCAGGAAGGGGAGGGTGGCGATGGCGGGGGGAGGAGAGGAGGATGGGGTGGGGAGTGGGGAGGGAGAGGGGTTTGAGGAGGGGGAAAGGGGAAGGAGAAGGAGAGGGGGCGAGGGGGAATTTGGAGGGGAGGAGGGGAAAAGAGGAGGAATGGGGATGGAAGGAGAGATGGAACATAGCTTGGGGTTTAAGGGGTAGAGGAAGGGGAAGATGAAGGTGGAGATGGGAGGGAAGGAGTTCAATGGATAAAGCAACATTTAGAGACTTTTGTGTGGTTAGCAAGTTTCAGGAGGCTATGAGCTGATGCTGATAAATGAAGATTAAGCTGGTGGCTGCAGTCCACGTGCAGAAATGACGGAACATTTGAACATTATTTTGCGGAATGAATTCATGTAAAAGTTATAAATATATAAGAATTGCGTGTCATATATGTAAATTTTTCTATTATTTTTTTTATGTATTTTCATATTTAAAATTTTGGAATGATTATCTATATATAACTAAAAAAATTATTATTTATAAAATTAATATTCAGTTCATTTTTTTCAAAAGTCAGTTTACATGCATAACACACAAATCTTATGTATTTATATATTTAATGTCTAAACTTTCATATTTACATACCTAACACTCAATTATTTGATATCACATAAAAAACATCATCATTTCATTTTAAAGAGAAATACACTTTTTCATGTCTACACTATAAGAATATGAAATTTTTGTGTCAGAATCATATGCAACTCAGACGCAAATCCAATGATACTTAAAAGTTAGCGTATGATTTGTGTCTAATTTTTAACATTTTCAATAGTTATAGTCAAAATAAACTTTTAATTGAAGGTTTTAAACTTATAGCAACCTATCGGGAATGCTCAAACCCAATGTGTTTTCCCCGGGCACTGATGAGTTTAGACATGCAGCTCCGCAATAGCAACTCACTAGCCTATGTAGCGTACACAGATGGTTAGCGCTAAATAATTCTTTCAAAATTTGAATTATTGTATAAATATCTAAATAAATCTTACTAGCCCTCAGTAGTGCTCCGTATGGGTGACTGGTATGCTAATATGAAGCGTAGCTCCCCTGGCCCCCACCATCGCCTGATTCGCCAGGTTCGCCTGTCTCATCATCTCATAATCAAGAGAGGCCCAAGATGTGCTCAACTGACATCAGAGCCCCTCACCAATCCAAACAGGCCGCTCTCCCCTTCGACAGGTTATTATGAACATGTTGGCAAGGTGATGCCACTCCAGAATCTCGAAGATTTGGCGGATCTGGTGGTTGTGCTTTGGGAGCCATGTGAAGGACCTCTGCAGCGTAAGAATAATCAATATGCCATTATTGAAAACTAAATCAAATTTACAAATTTGATTCAAATTACATGATCGTACCTCAAACTCCCTGATCCACATGTCTCAAGTGGTTATTGATACATACATCCATGACAGATATGGGTCGTTATACCTGCTCTTGATAATGTTTATGATGCAGGCGACAGGCAGCTCATAGGAAATGAATTTGTTTAAGAAAAAAATTAGTTACAAAAAAACATATAACATGACAAATAAAAATAATACACTTTTAAAATTAACTTATGACTCTCATATAGCGGTAAGTACAGGAATTGACAGGCTAGGCTCAAGAGTTGTGTCGGCGGCGGGTAGAGGAGTAGGTGCGGAAATAGCTGACGTCACAGGGGACGGGGCAAGAAGAGGTGTCGAAAGAGATGTAGCAACAGCTAATGGGGGAGGAGTTGGCACAGAAGGTGTAGAAGCAGCAGACGGGGAGGTGGTGCTAAAGAAGGTGCAGCAGAAGTGGAAGCATGTTGACCTCATTTTTTGTGAGGTATGTTTCCCTCACTTGAGTTTAGGCTCGTACCGCACGACTTCCCCACTGACTCTCTCTTGACTTCACTTTTGTGGAGGTTTAGTTTTTCTTTAGAAGAGTCTAGGGTCTAGTCATAGGACTTTCATGGTGACTATCTTAGAAGACTAGTGATAGAGCCCTTGCTACATAGAAATTCAAAAAACTTCCTTGCTTCACTTGGAGTTTCAAATGCTTAAAGTCTAACCTCTAAGTACTTAGGAGGATGAGGCTAAGCATAAGAAAACTCAAGAGGAGGTCCCTACAGGATGATCAAGCCTTAGGACTCACCCTGGGTAGTCTGGTTTGGGTCAGGCTCACACACACACCTAAACTCTATACTTACACTCACTACCCCAAGCCTAAACCAAAAATGCTTATACTTGATCCCCTTCTCTTTTGAAAACTCATGTGGGTGGTTCCCCAATCTCTTAGCCCCAGGCTAGGGTTTAGCTAGAACCTACACATTAAGATCCAGAGTGGGATTGCTTTCGGTCCAAGACTCAAAGAGGTTGAAATTCTCAATTGGCACCCAATTTTACCAAAATTCCAACCTTTGACCCTTTTACCCCTAAACCCCACCAAATTACCAAATTGCCCCTACAACCCTAATTTTGACTAAAATTTCCAAAATTATCCAAACTACCTAAATTTCTCCAAAGATCACCAAAAATTTTTCTCCACCATCAAAATACCCAAAACACTCAAAATTTCCTAAAATACCCCCAAATTAGCCAAAATTACCAAAATTCCCCTCAAATTAAGGCTGGAAGGTGGACGACTCTCGGGATGAACCAGTTGAGTACGATGAACGGATGTCTTCCATTTGTGCGTGTATTGAAGGGACAGCTCTGATTGCGTCGGACGGAACCATGGTGCAAAAAGTACGATACATGTAGCTGCCAAGTCAGACGGTGGCGTCGAATGGCGGAGCGCCAAGTAGAGCCGGAGATCTCTATGCTAACGCGACGTGACCCGGCCCGCAATTACGCAGTAATTTAAGTTCCATAAAGATGACAAAAAACTTGACCCAATTTATAAATTGAGGCTAGCATACAAAATCGAAATGTTATAAAATTTAAAAAATATTTTACACAGTAAGGATACTACGTATACGTATCGTTTCAAGTAATATAGGGATTTCTTTTAGAACCCCAGTATCAATACCACATATAAGCGAGGTAAGAAATCCTTTAGGCTAATTCAAGTCTAATACTATCAGGCCTTAGTTTGGAATGTCGATTAAAGTGGTTTTTCTAATAACTATTCCTAAATGAAAATCTTAAATATAAAGATAATTTATTTGGATAAATTGGTTTGGAGAATTTTAAGATATTAAAGACTACCCTTTTCGTGCAATGACCTAGATAATGCGTAGGGATGAAATGCTTAGAATTTAATGTAGTAGTGATAAATAGGAGCATACATATTATTTACCCTATGGTCAAGGTATAAAAAATATTGGCTAATCTAAAGGTTGGTGTAGCAGTGTTATTAGTAGTGCTGGGTAGGTTCTAGTCTCTCGCTTCTAGATTACCCATCGTGCCCACTCTATAGGACTTTCTAGTGACCATTTTTCCTCCCTTTAGACCGAATTGATGAATCTAGCATGTCACTCTAGAAACATTCAATTCTACACCCATCAAATATTATCTCTCTATCTATTTGCACTCCCCTCAGACGAATACTTCTAATCTTCCAAAGTGAAATGTGGTACACATTAGTTAAGAAATCTTAGCCCACAGTCAAGTCTATAAGATTTCTTTATAAATTTTAACAATACAAGTGATCGGTTTGCAAAGTAAATTAAGTGCCGGTGAAAATACCATCACATTAATAAAATAAGAGAATATCTAAGCAAATCTAGATTCCTAAACATGCATCTATTTCATTGCAAAAAAAAATTAAAATGATTAAAAAATAAAATAATTGATAGAATTACGTGATAAATTAAGTGCCAACAAGGAAGATATATCTTTAGTATTTTATTAGTTTATGCAACTATCTGTCACCTAGAAGCATCTAATAGAAACAGATTATAAAATTATATTTCTTTAAAAGTTTTATTGCTGCCTAACTATTTTACAAGCCAGCCGGTCTATGTGAGTGCACTCATGTTGTGAGATCACCACTCTCCCTAGTCTTAGTTTCACTTACAATAGATTTTAACATAACCTATTGCCACCTAAGTTATGTCGATAAAGTAAAAAAATATTACTCATCACATGAAAATAAAAAATAATTCTGTCATAAAAATAATTTTCCTACACATGCCACTACTTCGTATTAAAAGAAAAGAGTAAGGGAAATTACTTATGAAGCATGGATAAAACGCAACAGAAAACTTTGTTTAAATCAAAGAAAATCCACTATAAAGTGTTTACAACAATTACAAGATAATAAAAAACACAATACTTAGCATTTTCCCTCTGAAAGAAAGAAAATCTCTCCACCAAAGTCTCGTGTCGATCCATGCGCCGCTCGTACATTCGTTACATATATCTCTCAAAATCCCTCACCAATCTCTCCAAATAATGTAGAATTCTACATCTTCTACTCACACACACACTCACACATACGCCCCATGGACCTTATGTAAAATGACTCTAGAATGACCCCAAAATGACTCTCATAAACTGTAGAATTAATCCATATTTATAGAGCTTGAAAAAAGACCAGGGGTTGCTTCAGACACCTCTTCAAAATACGACAATATTCAACCAATCTTCTAGAAAATAACTGTGGTGCCTAGGCGCCAACCATTTTGCTCCAAGAGACACATCTCTTCATTCAAATGTGTCTAGGTTCATTGAATACCAAATTGGGTCTTGCATTGCCACCTAGGACCTTCCAGAACATCTTGGAACCACCAAAAACCATCCAAACCCGTCCCTGACCGTTTCTGGCGCCTAGGCATCAGTTTGGGTGCCTAAGCACTATTTTCTCATTGTCGATGGTGCCTAGGCACCACCCTGCAGACAGCTTCACCGTTTTGCTCCGTTTCGCCCCGTTTCTGTTGTGTTGTGCTCTTAACATTTAGACCTACAAAATAAGTATTAAAGTAACCTTTCTTTAAAGTATAATTTCATTCAAAAACATGTGAGAAATGTAAAAGAGATAAAGCATAGAAGTACATATCAATATGTGTGAGATCAAAATTTTCTTCCTTGCTCATTTTGGCTCCAAATTGCATCATTATTGCTTCATTTTCTTCAAAAAGTCCTTTTGTTGTTCCTGAAATAAAAAACATGCAAAATATATTCCTTTAAAGTATAATATCATTAAAAATATGCACATAAAATGATTACGAAAAGTACACTGAGAATAGGTAATTTTTAAGTGGATCAATTTCCCCCAAACATAAACGTTACTTGTCCTCAAGTAACACTATAATATTTCAAAACCAACATAAGCAAATTATGTGAATGTGTTTCTTTAGAAGATTCTAAAATTTTGTTCTAAAAAATTAGTATTCCAACTTAGAAAAAATTTTAGTAATTGAGACCAATTTAAAGTTTAGAAATTTTCCAAAGTGAAAAAATATGAAAATATGAGCTACTATCTAATTCAGAAGTACTTGTAATTTTTCCAAATATAGAGTTTATGCATTCTATCTTCTCTACTTAAAAATTTTCATTTAAAAAAATTATACTCACTATATTATATTCTAAAGCTTAGGATTTTCTCAAATCTTATGCATTTAAAAAGATCAGATGTAGAACCAATTTATAGACACTAATCCTTAGCTTCTCCTCTCATACTATACTTTACTTTTCTTTAATTTTTCTTTTCTTTTCTTTTTCTTTTTCTTTCTGGCAAGGATTACTATATCTGGATAGGTCTTTAATGATTTTGAATTCTACTCTTCCTTTCCTAAAGCAAAGGTCTGATATATCATTTACTTAAAAATATAATAACAGTTCTGAAAACTACTTTTAATAAAAGAAATATAGGTATTGAGAAAAAAGTCTAATCCTTCTATATTTTTCAAAAATAAAATATCTTTTATTAAAGATAGTTACATCATAATTAATGATCTCTTTACTAAGAAAATTTTTAACTTGAATTTTTTTTCTTTCATCACTATAAAGTTTTAACCAAATTTTCTTACACATTTCTATATTCAAAATTTAATTACCCTAATATAACTTCATACATATAATCATTTTTCAAATAAAAAATCATTATTTTTAACATACCTGAGAACAAATAAACCTTAAGTTTTGAAAATTGATTTTTGATCCCCCCAAACTTATATTTTTAAATTATTTTGCAATCAATTCCGTAAAATATAGCAGGAGGAAAAATAAAATTTGAATTTACCGACAACTACAAGATCCTATCAAATTCATATAAATGCATAATCAGGATAGAATGTCTGCAGATGAAAGTAAATATAACTTAAAACATGCTTTCAATAATATTAAACTAAAAAGGAAGTATACTAACTTTAAAATTTATTTTCTTCCTACCCTCTAACTTGATTTTTAACATGTATAACATTCAATACATAAAATATAAGTAGAAAGAAAAATAGTTAAATAATTTTATCTACCACAAATGTCTATCAAGAACATCTATACGTATTCACCAGGACATACCAATTTGCAATAGAAAGTAAATTAAAACTAAACATGCCATAATAAAATTAAACTAATGAAAGGTCTAACAAGCATGACATGTATTGACATAGGAATATATATATATTTAGGTGTTCTCCAAATCTTAATATTGTTGTAACATAAACATAGACACGCAATATAAATGAGGTCAAATCCTCCTTTAACTCGTCGTATCTCACTACCTTACTTCTGATTGCTAATGGAATCACTACACTAATAAATTGTTGGGTAATAATAAATGATTTAATAGAGTCTAGTCCCATGGATACGATTATTCCTTATATGTTGGGTCACGAACACCAACATCAGGCATCACTTTATCCTTTTAAGTAAGCACCTCTAACATTTATAAGGATCTTGCAAGATCATCCTCAGGTTACTCATTAAATAGGTTCACGACTCCCACCAAATGAAAATAAGGTCAACAAAAAACTAATGGAAATTATGTTGGATCCATAAGAAGTTAAGGAATCACCTCCCTCATGACACACATAAAGATCAAATTAAACTATTAATAATCCGAACTTCAATCAAAGTGATCAATTCATAATGACACAAGAAGATCAATTTAATATGCTAATAATCCAAACATCCATCCATCATTAATCAAGCAGATCAATCCACACTAAAACAAACACAATAAAACACTAACAATCATGACTGTCAACCATACTAAATCAAATCATACTGATAACAATGGGTTGCCTCCCATAAAGTGCTTGGTTTAACGTCATCAGCCTGACAAGATCAATCGCCCAATCTTTTTCAGATCCAGGGATTTCTACAAAATCCTCAAATTTTAATTTTTCTTTTAGCTCTTTCTTTCAAATTGATTCAGATTATAATTCCTCATGTTTCTTTCAAGATCCAATATTCTTCTAATGATTTTCTTAATTTTCATATTAATAACATCATTAAAATTTATAAAAAATTGATATCTATAAGATAATACATGATCTCTTAAATTTTGGATTGGGTTCTCTCTAGTTAATTCATATTCTAAATCAAATTCTACTTGGGTTTCTTTTTTGTCTTAAGTTGTCCTTGATTAGGATTATAATCCAAATCTGAATATTCATTATTTTGTCGATCTGCCATTTCTTCCATAAATTCATGGAATCTTTTCTAATTCATAATCCTCCTAAAAATTCTCTCTCAATCTGAGTCATATAATTTAAGGTCTGCAGCTCCTGAATTACGCATGCAAATCTAAAGACTTAACTAATATGACAGATATTAAAAATATTTTTGATTTTTTTATATTTATTTATTATTATTTTTTTAAAATAAACATAAAATAATTAAACACACTAAATAATAATACTATAATTTCCAAATCTAAGTCTTACAGGTTTAACTAAACTTTTTCTAAAATTCTTACCGTTATCTCCCTGGCAACGGTGCCAAAAACATGACCCGACCCGCAATTACGCAGTAATTTAAGTTCCCTAATGATGACAAATAAACTTAACCCAATTTATAAATTGCGGCTAGTATGCAAAATCAAAATGTCGTAAAATTAGAAAATAGTTTACACACTAAGGGTACTACGCAAGTATAAGTATCGTTTTAAGTAATATAGGTCTTTCTTTTAAAAACCTATTATCGATCCCACAGAGAAGCGAGGTAAGAAAACATTTAGGCTAATTCAAGTCTAATACCATGAGACCTTAGTTTGGAATGTCGATTAAAGTGTTTTTTTTCTAATAACTATTCATAAATGAAAATCTTAAATATAAAGATAATTTATTTGGATAAATTGATTTGGAGAATTTTGAGATATTAAAGATTATCCTTCTCGTGCAATGACTTAGATAATGCATAGGAATGAAATGATTAAAATAATGTAGTATTGTCAAATAAGAGGATACATGTTCTTTACCTTATGGTCAAGGTATAAAGAACATTGGCTAATCTAGAGGTTGGTGCAGGAGTGTTATTAGTAGTGCTTGGTAGGTTCTAGCATCTCACTTCTCGATTACACATTGTGCCCTCTCTATAGGACCTACCAGTGACCCTTTTCCTCCATTTAGACCAAATTGATGAATCTAGCCTGTCACTCTAGAAACATTCAATTCTACGCCCATCAAATCTTATCTCCCTATCTATTTGCACTCCCCCTCTGACGAATTGTTTTGATCTTCTAAAGTGAAATGTAGTACTTACTAGTTAAGAAATCTTAGCCCATGGTCAGATCTATAAGATTTCTCCACAAATTTAATAATACAAGTGATCAGTTTGCAAAGTAAATTAAGAGCCAGTGAAAATACCATTACATTAATAAAATAAAAGAATATCAAAACAATTCTTGATTCCTAAACATGCATCTATTTCATTCCAAAAGAAAAGTAAAATGAAGATATAAGAAGTAAAAGAATTGGTAGAATTATGTGATAAATTAAGTGCCGAAAAGGAACATATGTCTTTAGTATTCTATTAGTTTATGCAACTATCTGTCACTTAGAAGCATCTAATTGAAACAGATTGTCAAATTATATTTCCTTAAAAGTTTTAGTGTCGTCTAACTATTTTACAAGCCAACTGGTCTATGTGAGTGCACTCAAGTTGCGAAATCACCACTCTCCTGAGTCTTAGTTTCACTTACAATAGATTTTAACATAACCTATTGTCACCTAAGTTATGTCGATATAGCAAAATAAATATTACTCATCACATGAAAATAAAAATAATTCTACCATGAAAATAACTTTTCTACATATGCCACTACTTCATATTAAAAGAAAAGAGTAAGAGAAATTACTTATGAAGCATGGATTAAACGTAACAAAAAACTTTGTTTAAATTAAAGAAAATCCACTAGAATGTGTTTACAATAATTACAAGATAATGAGAAACATAATACTTAGTTTTTTCCCTCTGAAAGAAAGAAGAAAATCTCTCCACCAAAGTCTCTTATCGATCTATGCGCAGCTCGTACATTCCTAACATATATCTCTCAAAATCTCTCACTAATCTCTCCAAATAATGTAGAATTGTACATCTTCTACTCACACACACACATAAACACACGCCCTATGGACCATATGTAAAATGACTCTAGAATGACTCCAAAACGACTCTCCTAGGCTGTAGAATTAATTCATATTTATAAAGCTTCGAAAAAAACCAGAGGTTACTTTCGACACCTCTTCAAAATTCGGCCACATTCAATGAATCTTCTAGAAAATAACTGTGGCACCAAGGTGTCGGTTCTGGCTTCTATGCGCCAGCCATTTTGCTCCAAGAGACACATCTCTTCATTTAAATGTGTCTAGATTCATTGAATATCTAATTGGGGCATGCATTGTCATCTAAAACCTTCCAGAATATCTTGGAACCACCAAAAACCATCCAAAACCATCCCCAACCGTTTCTGGAACCTAGGCGCCAGTTTCTGCACCTAAGCACTATTTTCTCATGCGGGCAACTTCACCGTTTGGCTCTATTTCCACACTGTTTTACCTCATTTTAGTTGTTTTGTGCTCCTAACAAAATAAGCATGAAAACAACCTTTCTTTAAAATATAATTTCATTCAAAACACATGAGAAATGTAAAAGAGATTAAGCATAGAAAGACATATTGATATGTGTCAGATCAGAATTTTCTTTCTTGCTCATTTTGACTCCAACTTGAACCGTATTTGCTTCATTTTCTCCAAAAGTTCTTTTGTTGTTCCTGAAATCAAAAACATATAAAATAACTTCCTTTAAAGTGTAATATCATTAAAAATATGTACATAAAATGATCACAAAATGTACACTAAAAATAGGTAATTTTTAGGTGGATCACGGCGCTGCGTGGTTTATATAGAAAAAAATGATTTTTGTATTTATTTAAATAAAAAAACCTTAGAAAATCCATAACTTGGTGTAGACACATAACGAAAATAAAATCAAAATACATTGATGCTCAGTGAACAGAGGAGAACAATATGGAAATAAATTTGATGTTATTTGACTTATATTTTATTTTTAATTAATTAACTATTGTAAATAATACTTAAGCTATAATTTGCTCCATACATTTCACCACGACATGAGGTTTGGAGGGCTTAAAGCCTTTGTGATCAGGGATCTCCCTGATTTTTTCAAGGTCATGGGACATCTCAAGCCAGAGATACCTAATTTTTAAGTTAATCACCTCTATTTTGGTATAACAATTATAGTAATTAAAATTTTAATCAGAAAAATACAAAAGTTGTTTTGGTAGGTGGTGCAGCTTTTTTAATTTATTAAAATTTATGAACTCAGATTTATATATATATTGATTTGGTTTTTTATTAATTCACACAATTAAATGAAAGTATACGTATCGCTCAAGTAATACATGGCTCTAGTGGAGTACTAGATATCGATCCTACAAGGATGCAATTAATTTTATGGTGTAGCACATAAATCACTTCTCGAATCACAGCACAATTCTTAAAATAAAGACAATCAGTTGTAGTTACTAATTCTGCCAAAGTATGCTCTAATCTTCTAGCAAGTTAAACTAACACAAGACTAAATTTATAAGAAAGTTCAGTTGTAAGAAAGAATCTTCCTCCTCTCCAATTATAATATGATGATTTTTTTGACATAGATCAGTGATGCATATGTATTGTGCCAAATAGGAGCATTTATATTCTTTACCCTTTTTCAAGCACATAAAGAACATTGGTTAATCCTAAGCTCAGTCCCCAAATCCATGGTTAGGTTGGGATGATATTGGCTCTCACTCTATAGCTCCCACTTCCCTTCCCCTGAAGGCTAACTCTCGCTTTGGTTTCCAAACCCTAAGACTAAATTAAGGATTTCAGCCTGTCACTCTGAAATCTCCAATTCTACGCCCATCAAAGTATATTTTCCTATTTATTTGCACTCAACCCCCATGAACTACGTCACTCATTCAAGATCATTGAATGTGACCATCACTTTTGTTATGGAACTCATAATCCTTTCGGAGCATATGTTTCCTAACACGTTTTAACAATTTAATTACCCATATCAAAAAGTAAATGAAGTAGAAGTGAAAAGGTCATCACAAATTCTCCATAATAAATCGGCACATCATTTCCATATCACAACATCAACAGATCACATGAAAGGAGGAAGACAAAGAGATCTAATCAAGACTCAAGAGAAAAAGGTGACAAAATATGGATTATATATATAAAAGCAACGTCATACAAACAAAGTAAAGAAAAGACAACTTATCTCATACTCTTCCCCAAGCGAATCTCAAGGAATTCCTTTGACTCCTCTTCTTTCTTCACAATAACACACAATTCTCTCTTTAAATAAGGAAGAAGAAATCTCTCACTTTCCCTCTCCTCTTATACTCCTTAGAAGAGAACACAAAAACCCTAGATTTCCTAAACAAAATGAAAAGACACACTCACTCTTCACTCCCTTACACTCTAAACTCTCTCTCCCTCTCAAAATTTGGCTCCAAAGTAGTTTAAATCCGGCCATAATTGATTTCCCAAGAGTTTCTTCAAGCATCCCTCTAAAATCTGGCCAAATACATTGAATCTAGTTTGAATTCGAGATAGGGCGCAGTTCGGTGCAGGATAGGGCGCCGTCCGGCGCTATTTTCTGCCTTATGGTCCAAAGTCTTTGTAAATTAGCGCGGTCCGACACTGGTGACAGTGTCGTTCAGCAATTTGGTTTTCAGTTCCTTTTCTATCTACTATTTGAAAATAAAATTTTTATAGAAGTAAAACCCATCTTATCGATCCAGGTTTAGAATCCTTCTTAGATATTAGATATTTAATAGCGAGAATGATCAGTATGAACTATGCATTTAGTACCAAGAAGATAAAGTCTAAATTTATCAAAGGCATATACTATAGCTAGAAGCTCCTTCTCAGTGGTAGTGTAATTTCTTTGTGTTTCAGTGAGAGTTTTATTAGCATAATATACAACCTTAAAAACCTTCTCATATTTTTGTCCTAATACAGCTCCAATTGCAATTTTTGCAACGTCAACTGATATTTATTAAGAAAAATTCTGACATATGTTTAATCTCTCTCTCTCTCTCTCTCTCTCTCTCTTAAATGTATATATCTTCATGACGCCGGGATTCTTAATATTCGTTAGTTCACACAATTCATGAGAGATTTGTGTTAGAAAGGTGAAGTAGAGGATGAATGTATTCTTCAGAATTGAACTATATGTTATGTTTTCTGATTGTTCTCTCGCAGAATGGAGGGGTTGATCTAATGGGAATAGGGAATGAGATGGCTCTGTGAGAGTCAGACGCAAGGTCCCCTAAAAAAGACCTAGAGAGAGTCTATTTTCTTCAGTCACTCTCCCCTTTTTAAAGACATGATGCTTGTTAGAAAATTTGCGGCAGTAGATTAATGGATTATCGTCTTAGCATTGTACGAGAATTAAGCACTAAAGTAAATGAAAGAGAAACAAGTAGTGATGACTCTATAAGTTTTTACGTGGAAAACCCGTAAACGGAAAAACCACAGGGCCTAACCCAATTGTGAAAATTCATTATTGATTGATTACAAAAATCTCTTATCTCACATACGGGAAATGGTAACTATATTTTTCAGATTACAATATTTGCCTTTTCTATTACAGGACATCATGTTAATTGTTCTCATTTCAAATTATCTCTTACAATATTGTAATCTGAAATAAAAATCTCTTATCTCACATACTGGACATGATAACTATATTTTTCAGAATTAACTTTTAATGGTTCTCATTTCAAATTATTTTCAAAAATTAGTAACATGATTTCCTGTAATAGAACTCAATTTCATATAATTGTATTTTGATTTTATTTAATTTTTTTATAAAATTGAATGAAAGTATTTGGTAATGAAAAGTAATTTTGTAATGTAAGATATTTGGTATAAGAGAATAAGACTATAGTCAACTATTCAAAGAAAGAAAAATTATATGTTTGAAATATTAAGAGTCTTAAAATTATATGTGATAGGAAAGGATTGAGACTCTATAATGAATCATTAATAAGCTAGATAAATTCTTATAAGGTAAAGGAATGTGGTAAGTTTCAAATTTAGGGTGAGAAGGGTGAAGTTCAAAATCATTAAAGGCTATCCAGATACAGTAATCCTCACTAAAAAGAAAAGAAAAGAAAATAAAAGAAAAGAAAATAAAAGGAAAGCAAAAAACAAAAGAAAAGAAAAAGATAAGTGAGGAGAAGCTTGAGGAGACATCTAATCAAAAATTGGCTTCACTTTGACCTACCTAAAGGGAAAAACTTAATTACTTTCCTGAACTTATATGTATGGATTAACATCTTTACTAGTAGTGTTCTCATAAACTTCTTTTCATGTAATCCTTTTAAGTGCCTTAATGGGACAATCTACAATCATTTTTGAAATGAATAGAAGGCTAGAATCTTAGACTTGATTACTAGATATTCCTACACCTGCATAATTTACTTGAATTATTCAAAGATCTTTCTGAAAATTTTAATATTGTACTTATCTTAATCGAAATTATGGTATTCTAGAAAGAAAATTCATTGCAGTGGATCAAAATTTTATGTATTAACTAAAATTACTTGAGAATAAGTAATATTTAAGTTTGGGGGATCTTGATCCACTGTAGCTTTTTACTTTTCATTTCATACTTATTTTTGATGATATTACACTTTAAAGGAAGGTATTTTTGATGATTTCATGCAGGTATAATGATTTTAGACCTTTGGAGCAAAAGGAAGCAAAAATGAGCAAATTTAGAGCAAAAAGGGATAAAAATTACATTTTATTGAATTAGCATCGAACGGTGCTCTCACCAGTTCTAGACAATGCCAGTTTCCAGAGAGTTGCGACATTTTTGCTGAATAATGCGCCGAATGGGGCTCCAACCAGTGCCAAACAGAGCCCTATCTCAATTTTGAACTAGATTCAATGTATTAGGACGAATTTTGAAAGTTTACTTTAAGAAACTCTTGGGAATTCAGTTTTGGCCGAATTTAAACACTTTTGAAGCCAAATTTCAAAGGGGGGAAGAATGGAAGAGAAGAGTTTAGAGTTTAGAGTTTAGAGAGAGTTTCATTCCATTTTATGTAGGAAGTTTGGTTTTGTGTTTTCTCTTCTAAAGAGTGTGTGAGGAGAGGGAAAGTGAGAGATTTCTTCTTCCTTACTATTCTAAATAGAGAATTGTGTGTTGTTGTGAAGAAAGAAGAGGAGTCAAAGGAATTCCTTGAGATTCTCTTGGGGAAGAGTTTGAGATAAGTTGTATTTACTTTACTCTATTTGTATGACGTTATTTTTATATATAAAATCCATGTTTTGTCATCTTTTCCTTATGAGTCTTAAGTAGATTTCTTTAGCCTTCTCCTTTTCATGTGATGTGTAAATGTTGTGAAATGGAAATGATGTACCGATTTATTATGGAGAATTTGAGATGATCTTTTCGCTTAGAACTTCATTTACTTTTTGATCTGGTAAATTGAATTGTTAAAACTTGTTGAGAATATATATTCTGAAAGGATTATAAGTTCTACAACAACAGTGAAGGTCACATTCAATGTCCTTGAATGAGAGAGGTAGTTCATGGGGATTGAGTGCAAATAAATAAGGAAATATACTTTGATGGACATAGAATTGGAGATTTCAGAGTGACAGGCTCAAATCTTCAATTTGGTCCTAATGTTTAGAAACTGAAGCTAGAGTTAGCTTTCAGGTGAAGGGAAGTGAGAGCTCTCGAGTGAGAGCCAGTATCCTCTCAGCCTAACCACAGATTTGTGGACTAAACTTAGGATTAGCCAATATTCTTTATAGTATTTTATTATAAATATAGTCTTGTGTTAGTTTAACTTGTTAGAATTTAGAACATGCTTTAGTAGAAATAGTAACTGAATCTGTTTGTCTTTACTTTAAAAATTAAGCTACTTGCAATTGTGTTGTGATTCGATAAGTGATTCTTGTGTTATGCCATAAAATTAAAGCCTCCCTGTGGGATCAATAACCAGGACTCCACTAGAGCCCTATATTATTTGAGCGATATATATACTTGCGTTAAGTGTGTGACTCATTATCATCTAAATCTATATATATATATATATATATATATGTATATATATATATATATATAAATCTGAGTTCATTAATTTTTACAAATTTAAAAAGGCGCACCAAACTTTCTTCTCAAATTTCTTAATTTTCTTCAAAATGATCAGTGAACTTTTAGGAAAGTAAGAAGGAATAGGAGTCGAACTCTGAGATGGTTGATCTTCAATGATACTCATGTCATTCATATCACCAACTGCCTGGTTACTATGTTCATCTGTTGAATCTATGGGCTTCCAAGGTAGAAGTACTCTTTCCTAATTCTCATATGACACTTATGATTGGCTGCAGAGGAGAAATATGGTGGAAGGATGTCCAAGCCCATACTTTGATCCATGAACGATCAATCCCAAAACAAATTTAACAATTATAGAACCAACATCAATAGGCATCCCCATTTGAATACAATAGTTCAAAATAGCACACTCCTTAGTTACTTTACTGATTTTCATAGTTGGGAGCAATTTTGTACATATAAAATAATGTAAGTGCTTCGATGTAGGATTTAACAATGTAGTCTCTTATCTCTCATTCATCACTTTCATCCATCAAATATCTATATATATCATTCATGTTGTCCTTCGTTGGGGCAAAGTTTAAATAGTGTCAGATTGGCACATTCTTAATCATGTATAAATCTTTAATCTTTGCAGAAGTAAATGTGAGAAACCTACCTCGCAGATAGACTGGTCCTTGGTTGATTCCATGAAGATTTGCATAAAACTCCGTCACAACTGGGACAACTACAGCTGTAGTAGTATAACATAACACTGCACAACGTCTCTGAATAATGATTTCTTCAATTTAAGTAGTCAGAGAATTTGTACTCGATTCACAAAGCCTCGCTCTTTAATCAACCTCATCTTTGAGATATTCTTGTTGAATAAATGTTGCGCTTCAAAATTGACAAACTCTCTACGGTTGAAAACTTGAAATCTTGAAGTTTCTATCGAGTCGGAACATTTGGATGAGATTTGGGATCTTCCTTTTCGTTCCTCTGGTAGTTTCTACGTCTAGGGTCAGTTTTTTGGAGTTCAAGTGGAAGAATTGCCTCCTATAACCACCAAAATTCAAATTTAAAGATGAAAAACTATTTTCTAAATAGCAGCACGGTCTAACACTGATAACAGAGTCGTCCGGCGCTAGTTCAATTTTTGTCAAACTTTGTTTTGTCCAAATTCATTCCAAACTTTGATTTGATTTATTTCTTTAATGTTGTTAATGATAATTAAGCAAGGGTAGGACTTAATTAAGTAACAAATAAACACTTAATAACTGTGGGTTGCCTCCCACAAAGCGCTTGGTTTAACGTCGTCAACCCGACATAACTTCAAGTTATTCAGATTGATCTAACATTAAAACCTCTTTAAAATTATGTCTATTGTCTTTAAAATATGGTTTTAATATTTTTTCATTAACTTTAAATATTCTTCCAGATTTAGGGTCTTCAATAATCACAACTCCAAATTGATAGATTTTTACGATAGTGAAAGGTCATGTCCATCTAGATTTCACTTTCCCAGGAAATAATTTCAATATTGTATTGTATAGTAAAACTTTTTGTCTAGGTTCAAATTCCCTTTTAACAATCTTCTGATCATGTCATATTTTTCTTCTCTCCTTGTATATCCTATCATTATCATTTGATTCATTTCTGATTTCTTCCTATTCATTCAATTACAATATTCTTTTCTCATTAGCGTCTTTCAAATTAAAGTTCAATTTCTTCATCGCCCAATATGCTTTATATTCTAATTTAACTGGTTAGTTAAACTAACACAAGACTAAAGTTATAACAAAGTTCAGTTGTAAGAAAGAGTCTTCCTCCTCTCCAATTTTATCATGATGATTTTTGTGACATAGATCAATGATGCAAATGTATTGTGTCAAATAGGCGCATTCCTATTCTTTACACTTTTCCAAGCGCATAAAGAACATTGGCTAATCCTAAGTTTAGTCCCCAAATTTGTGGTTAGGCTGGGAGGATACTGGCTCTCACTCTAGAGCTCCCATTTCTCTTCCTTTGAAGGCTAACTCTTGTTATGGTTTCCAACCCCTATGACCAAATTGAGGATTTCAGCCTGTCACTTTGAAATCTCCAATTTTACGCCCATCAAAGTATATTTCCCTATTAATTTGCACTCAATCCTCATGAACTACGTCACTCATTCATGGACATTGAATGTGACCTTCGCTTTTTTTGTAGAACTCATAATCCTTTCGGAACATATGTTTCCCAACAAGTTTTAACAATTTAATTGGTCAGATCAAAAAGTAAATGAAGTTCAAAGTGAAAAATTCATGTCCATAGTAAATCGGCACATCATTTCTATATCAACATCAACACATTACATAAAAAGGAGGAAGAAAAATAAATCTACTCAATACTCGTGAGGAAAATATGACAAAACATGGATTTTATATATAAAAGCAACGTCATACAAACATAGTAAAGAAAAGACAACTTATCTCAAACTCTTCCCCAAGCGAATCTTAGGGAATTCTTTTGACTCCTCTTCTTTCTTCATAAGAACACACAATTATCTCTTTAGATAAGTAAGGAAGAAGAAATCTCTCACTTTCTCTCTCCTCCTACACTCCTTAGAAGAGAACACACAAAACCTAGATTTCCTAAACAAAATAAAAAAAGGTTCTCTCTTCACTCTCTCTACACTCTAAACTCTCTTCTCCTCTCTAAATTCGACTCCAAAGTAGTTTAAATTCGGCCATAACTGATTTCTCAAGAGTTTCTTCAAGCAACCATCCAAAATCTGGTAAAAAACATTGAATTTAGTTTGAATTCAGGATCAGGCGCGGTTCGGCGCAAGATAGGACACCATCCGATGCTATTTTCCGCCTTTAGCATCAAAAGTCTCTGTAAATTGGCGTTGTCTGGCGATGGTGACAGTGTCATTCAATGCTAGTTCAATAAAATGCACTTTTGCCCCATTTTGCTCCAAATTTGTTTCTTTTTGCTTCTTTTTGATCCAAAGGCCTAAAATCATTGTACCTGCATGAAATCATGAAAAATATCTTTCTTTAAAGTGCAATATCATCAAAAATAGGTATGAAATGGATATTAAAAAGCTATCAAAATTTTAGTGGATCAAGATCCCAAAACATAACTATTACTTATCCTTAAGTAATTTTAATTAATACATAAAATAATGATCCACTGCAATGAGTTTTTTTTTCTAGAATACCATATTTTTGATTTAGATAAGTACAATAGTATAATTTTCAGAAAGATCTTTGAATAATTCAAGTAAATTCTGTAAGTGTAAGACTATCTAGTAATCAAGTCTAAGAGTTCTAGCCTTTTATTAATTTCAAAAATGACTATAAATTGTCCTATTAAGGCACTTAAAATGATTACATTAAAAGAAGTTTATGAGAACACTACTAGTAAAAATGTTAATCCATACATATAAGTTCAGGAAAGTAATTAAGTTTTTCCCTTTAGGTAGGTTTAAGTGAAGTCATTTTTTGATTAAGCATCTCCTCAAGCTCTCCTCACTTTTCTTTCTTTTATTTTCTTTTCTTTTGCTTTTTTTTCTTTTCTTTTCTTTTGCTTTTTTTTTCTTTTCTTTTCTTTTGCTTTCTGCTTTTTTTTTAAGTGAGGATTACTGTATCTGGATAGCCTTTAATAATTTTGAACTTCACCCTTCTCACCCTAAATTTGAAACTTACCACAATTCTTTAGCTTATAGGCATTTTTTTAGCTTATTGTTGATTCATCATAGAGTCTTAATCATTTCCTATCACATAAAGTTTTAAGATTCTTAATATTTTAAACATACAGTTTTTCTTACTTTGAATATTTGACTAGTCATATTCTCTTATACCAAATATCTTAGCCTACAAAATTACTTTTCATTATCAAATATTTTCATTCAATTTCACAAAATACTTAAATAATATCAAAATACAGTTATCTAAAATTGAGTTTTATCACAGGAAATCATGTTAATAATTTTGAAAACACTTTTAAATGAGAATAATTAATAGTTAATACTTTCCCTCCCCAAAACTTAAATTTTTGAATATTAATATAATTAACATGGGAAGAAAGAAAACATACAATTATATAACTCATACACCAATATGTTGGGCTTTTCATACCTTTGAATTTAGGCATGTTTTCCTTCATAAATTAGAACAGTATGCCTAAAATAATTAAGAGCATTTCTATACACAAATATGGTTTAGAAATTTGCAAGGGAAGAAGTTTAAAAACATAAAACATAAACTATGCGCACATCTTTAGCATCCAACTACTACTATCACAGATTACTAAACCACATGCAAACTCAACTATCACATCACATACATCACAATTCAACATAAAGTGTGCTACAAGCACAACCAAATACAAATTACATCACAGATACCAATCAGAGAGAGTCTCAGGAATATCACATATACAAAATACAAATACAAAAAAAAATGAAAATAAAAATACTAAACTACCAATCATCATCTGCAGGAGCTCCACCATTATCAAGTTCTTTAGGCTGGTATGGAGTGTACTCAGGTTAAGTAGAAAATACAGCACTAGTGTCTCCCCTAAAAAATCTCATCTGTGCGTCATGATAAGCTATCTCATATTCTCGCCACCGAACTTGATAATCATCATTTATCTTATTCCTTGTTTCTAGCCCTTCTACTCTGGTGTTCAACCTTTCTAACTGATCGATAACATCATGTAGAGTAGGTTCCCTAGATGTAGACGCTCTCTCATGGCTAGAAGAAGGTTCATCATCTTTCTTACTACATTTTCATCCTACATGGGCTTCATAAGTTTTCAGATTTATTTTAGTAATGGGCTTCAGGGGATGGACTACCTCATCATTATCTTCAGTTGCTACACCTGACCGAATACACAAGGCATGAATCAGGCTGGGGTGTTCTAGTCCACCTGTAGTCTCTCCTTTTAAACTTGTCAAAATAGTCTTATGAATAATAGCCCCAATATTAATATTCTTCATGTTCTGAATACAATAATTCAAAACAGTTCTATCTACAGTAACCTCGCTATGATGGCTGGTGGGCAAAAGTCTCATAAAAATGAAATAGTGTCAGGCTTTCGATACAGGATTCAAAGTAGAAAAGGGGAAGTTAACTTTTTGTTTCGTTTAATCTTCCATCCCCCTTTTCCATCAGTCAAAAGTTCATAATTGTATCCAATTTTTTTTTAATAGAAAAATTTTTATATTCACATAAAAAGGGTTCTCTCAACTGATAAAATGAATTTATGCGGGCAGGGGTAAACTCAACCATTTCTCCTCTAACCAGGATATATTCACTCTTAGAATAGTATAAATTAGCATAAAACTCCCTCACAATCCCCAGCATCGCTTCAACAGCGAAATAACAAAAAATCTCCCATTAATGATTCACAATCAGTTCTTCAATCATACCTCCAGGATTTTCAAAGGCTTTCTCTTGAATACATTTTTATTCCTAAGAAATGTACTGAAGTGTGAATAAGCCTTGAAATTCACAAATTTACTCTCATCATAATCAAACTTTCTCTTCCCCTTAGCCATTCTTGGAGCCATTTGTCTAAAAATATCATGTTTATCCAAATAAATTTCAAAATTGCAATGTAATGGACTTGCTGGCCAGATTAGTTAATTATTCAAACATTTTATAATGGATAAATATGTTCCCTTAGATTCGTAATTACGTCAATGGAGGATCTTTAATGGTAAAATCATTCGATGAAGCTTGTTCTTTATTTGAAGAAATGGCTACTATAATTTTCAATGGCCCTCATAATAGGTAAATCCAAAAAGTGTGGCTAGTATTCATGATGTTGATGCTTTTATTATCTTAGCATCTCAAGTTGTTGCGATCTCTAAGTAGTTAGATAATTATGCTATAATTTTTTCCCAAATATCTCATTTAAATGATGAAAACATAAGACAAGTTAATGATTCTCAAATGTTAAAAAAATTACGTGTTGTTTCTAGTAAATCCAATAATCCATATTCTAATTATTATAACCCAGCTTTAGAAAAACCATCCAAACTTTAATTGGAACAATTCTAGTAAAGGGAAACCAGCACCGGGGAAATAATCAAGTAAACCCAACTCGAAACCGGAATAATCAAGGCAGTTCAAACTATTGACGTTCTTATCCTACTAGTTTTAATAAAAACAACAATTTAAGCAAAAAGAAGTTGCTCCATAAAGACGAACTAGTTATACAAATGTAAGTAATCAATTACAATGTTATGAAAATCAATTACAAAGCGAAAATGTTGCAATTAGAAATATTGAGAAACAACCGGACAAATTGCTAATGCACTCAATAATAGACCCCATAACACTTCCTCGCAATGTTAAAATAAATTCTAAAGATAATGGAAAGCAGACAGACAAATTAAAGCGATGCAACTTAGGAGTGGAAAATAATTAAAGGATGGAATTCAAAAAGAAATTTAAGTGGATAAGAAAATAGAAGAAACTTAAAAAATTAAAGAAAATATTTCAAAAGAAAGAACAAATTGTTTCTTCAACTAAAATGATTTAGATGTACCACCACCTCTTTTTCCTCCAAGACTTCGACAAAGAAAAGCTAGATCAACAATTTTCAAAATTCTTTGAAATGTTTAAAAAACATACAATCAATATTCTCGTTATTAAGCTTAAGCAAAATGCCAAGTTATACTAAATTTATGAAAGATATATTAAAAAAAGGAGGAAATTACGTACATGGCCGTTGCACTTAGTGAAGAATGAAAAAGGTAATAATTCAAATGAAGCCTTAAAAAAACTTAAAGATCCTACTAGTTTCACTATACCCCGTTCTATTGGAGAAAAATTTCATGGAAAAACCTAATGTGATTTTGGAGCTAGTATTAACGTATGCCCTTATCCATTATTTCCGAAGATTAGATTTTAGAGAGATATCTCCTATTACCGTAACCCTACGCTTACCGATCGATCTATTACTTATCCTAAAGGGGTTATAGAAGATGTACTTGTTAAGTGGATAAATTTAACTTCCCGTGGATTTTATTTTACTCGATATGAAGAAGATAAAGAAATTCCCAAGAGTTTGGGGAGACATTTTCTGCTACCAAATATGCTACGATTGATGTACAAAAAGGAGTTAACAAATGAGAGTTAATTATCGAAAGCAATATTGAATGTTCTTAAATCAATGAGGTATCCCGCTAAAGAAAAATTTTATGATGAATATTTTTAATTATTTTGACATTCAAACATTATCAATAAAATTGCGGAAGTTATTTCTCGAGGAGAAAGTTAAAGTATTATATGGCTAAAAAATAAATTAATAATGATTTTGAAATTGATTTTGAAGAAAATCCTTATAAATAAATGTCGAGGATACTAATTATGTTCGAGAAAATTTTCGAGATTTTGATACCATGTAAAATAGTAAATCTTTAATTCCTTTAACCGAACAATCTTCCGAACATGAGCTAAAAGTACTTCCTTCATGTTTAAATTATGCATTTTTAGGAAATTCATCAACCTTACCCGTAATATCCTCTCGAATTCACAAAAAACCTAAGAAAATTGTTAGAGATATTAAGAAATTATAAAAAGATTTTGGTGGGACAATTTCTTATATAAAAGGAATAAGTCCTCAATTCGCATGCATAGAATTTTAATTAAGATAATTATAACCTAGTGGTTGATCCTCAAAGAAGATTAAATCTGACATGAAATATGCGAGAAAGAAAGAATTTTAATGTGGTTAGATGGTATTATTTATCCTATTCGATAGTGCATGAGTTAGTCTTATTCAATCGTATCTTAAACCTAAGCGAGCTGCTGCTAATGAAACGAGTTAATTAATTCCCACAAGACAAGTCACTGAAGCCAGAATTCAGACGATTATAGGAAGCTAATAATGCCACTCGAAAGGATCATTTCTTACCTTTCTTGGATCAAGTTGATAAATTAGTTGGCACCAATATTTTTAAGATTTTATTTTGAATATTTCTGCTATTACCAAATACGATTATTCCAAAAGATTAAGAAAAGACTACATTTATAAGTCCATATGACTTTTCGCTTTAGAAGAATGTCGTTTTGTTTATGTACGCAATCGTTAACTTTTCAAAAGTTTACGATGTCTATTTTATGTCACTTAATCGGGTAGCAAATCGTTTTGATGGATGATTTCTCAATTTTTAACCTCTTTTTAATCATGTTTAGACATCATTTAGCAAAGGTTTTAAAACGCAGCGAAGAAACCAATTTAGTTCTCAATTGGGAAAATGTCAATTTGTGGCCACATATGGAATAGTATTGGGACATAAAACTTCTAAAAGCCGTAGGAAGTTGATCAGTTAAAATTCAAATTATTATCGAATTACAACCCCCTACTTCATAATACTTCACACAAGAATTTTCAGACATGCCGGATTTTATAAGTGTGATATTAAAGATTTTTTAAAATTGCTAAAACTTATGCCATTCTTTTAAAAAAATATATTAATTTGATTTTAATGGCGATTTTCTTAAATGTCTTCAATTTATTAAAAGAAAAGTTAATTACTCGCACCTTTCATTTTTTTATTCGACTAGGAAAACCGTTACAATTAATGTGATATGATTATGTGATCGAGTACTTTTAGGACAAAATATAAAAAGATTTTTAAAGTTATATACTACGCGTAAAATTCTTAATGAAACACAAATTAATTACACTACAACTCGAAAAAGAGTTATTGGCACAAGATATACTTTTGATAAATTTAGCTATATTTACTGAACAAAAATGGACAGGCATATGAATTAATCCGCTATCAAATATTTGATGACAAAGAAGGATGCAAAGCCAAGATTAATTAGAGGGGTTATTCTTTTGCAAGAATTCGATTTTCGTATAATGGATAAAAATGCTGGGCCGATAATCAAATTTGTCGATCATTGGCCAAGATCAATCTCGATAAAGAAAAAATAATAATACAAGACAAATGAATATTTTCCTACGAACAACTTTATGTTATTAGTGAGTGGAATATACCATGGTATGCAGATATAGTTGACTATTTGGTTAGTAATATTTTACCATAAGAAATAACAAACCACCAAAAAAATAATTTTATTTATGATTCACAATTTTACCTTTGACGACCCTTATTTATATAAAAGATGTGTAGATTTAAATTTTTTAAAGTCGTGTACCAAATAATGAAAACTTTAAAATTATTCAAAAATGTCACAAATATGAATTTCGAGGCATTTTGTGCTTCGATAAGACTGCTTAAAATTTTACATTCCGGATTTTATTTCGTCACATTTAAAGATGTTAATAATTAGGTTAAAACTAAGCATCGATGTCGTAGAATATGCAATATTTCTAAAAGCGATGAAATGCCTTTTAAATTTTACTTTAGAAGTAAAATTTTTTTATTTGGTGGGGTTTGGACTTTATAGGAACATTTCAGACGATTCGAGAAAGAATTATATATTATTAATTCGGATTATGTTTCTAAACGGACAAGTCAGAGCCTTTGCCTAAATGTGATGCTAAGTGTTTCAAAATTTTTAACTAAAAAGATTTTTACTAGATTTGAAATTCCTAGAATAATCATTACCGATGGAAGAAGTCAATGCAAAGAATTCCGTAAATTATATATTACTTAGAAAATATGAAATTAAACATAGGATTGCCACAAAGCCTTATCACCCCCAAACTACTGATTTAAGAAGTATCAAATCATGAAATTAAAAGAATTTTAGAGAACCGAGAATCCTAAAGAACTGATTGGTTGATGGGGATGATTCTATTATGGGCTTATAGGACCACTTATAAAACTCGATAGAATGTCTCCATATAGGCTCATATATGGAAAAGCTTGTCATTTACTGGCTGAATTGGGAGCATAAAGCTTATTTGATGATAAAATAATTTAATTATAATTTAAAAGATGCTTGAGAAAAGCTAAGTATTATAATTAAATGAACTCATGAAAATGAGGAATGAATCATATGAAAATACTAGAATTTATAAAGAAAAGATGAAGACCAGAAGATCAAAGATTTTAAGCAGTTAATTTTGTGCCCGAACAAGAGGTTTTATTATATAATACCCGATTGAAATTGTTTCTTTAAAACTTAAGTCCATGTGAATGGGGCCATATATTTCGTGATATGTTTATCTTTACGGGGTTGTAGATATAAAAGATCCAAAGACTCGACATTATATTTAAAGTAAATAAACAAAGATCAAAACCTTACATTGGGGAAAAACAAACCTTATTTTAAAGATAATTCGATGCTTCGAGTCATTTCGAGTAAAATATTTGGATAAGTCTAGCTAACATTAAACCAAGAACTTTCAGGGAGGCAACCCATAAATTATTAGCGTAATTTAATTTTTTTTTATTTGTGAATATATCGTGATCCATCCTCGCTTTTATAGCAATTATTTAACACCATTTAATGACTTATGCATGATTGGAATCTAAAGATATTTCGATGATGTGCAAATCGATGTTCATCAGATACTAGCGCCTAGGCGCCAAAATTTGTGCCTAAGCACTGGGAGACTCCGTGAGCGTCGGCGCCTAGGCAACGAATTGGCCCCTAAGTGCAATGTATGACGGGACATGGAATAAACCACCAAAATGTAGTTTTTCCCATTTTTTTCTTTATAAAAACCTCTATCTTTCATCCCCATCAACAAAGTCTACCATTTACAACCTCGAGAGAGGAGAATTGAGAAGGTTGAGTTTTACTTCTGTTTCATGGAGAATAAAAACTATGGAATGGAGAGTGAGGATAAGTTTTTGCATAAGGATGCCCTAACTTATTTCAATGGTTACTTACTCAATTGAGATGATAATAATTAAATAGGAAGATCAAGAGAGTTGCTACTTTTGAATAAAAAGATAAATTAGATTTACTCTTCACCAATATGAGCACTTAGAGTGGCAACAGCTTTAACTGATCATTCGCATGTTATGAAGATTATTAAAGTACTTGTGATAGCATAAAAAATTGATCGATGAGAAGAAGGCCATGGATCTTCCTCGTACCCTTTCTTTCTTTATAATTTTCGTTTCGTAGTGCTTTTAGCATGTGAAAGGGGGGATGAATGTTCCCATACAATCATTGAAGTCTAGAAATGATTTAGTGTGTTGTTTAATTGTGATTTATTTAAGTATCAGAATGAGTGGTGTGTGACTTCATGCCGGGTTGTTTAAGTGTTAAATTTGTGATTGTCGTATGGTTGTATGGTGTTTTTCTATATTTCGAATCGCTAATTCGAATATCTTGAATGAAGTGATTGTGTTAAATCTTATGTTAGAATGATGGAATTAATCGTGAATCGGAAATCGCGATTTAAAAGTTGGAAGCGTAAGATGTTCTAGAATGTTAAGGTGAAATCGAATGTTTATTTATTAAAAATATTAGCTTTATGGAGAGTTACCGTAAGAGATGATTAGAATTTTTCCTAAAAAAGCCAAAAAAATCGAGTCTGGCGCCTAAGCGCTAGAACTAGCGCCTAAGTGTCGAAAGCAAAGGCCTATAAGCGTTCTGGGCTCACCTAAACCGCCGAAACACATAGGTTTCATGATTTAAGCTGTGTGGATGCCATTTTTGTCGCCCAAGCTTCATCTACTTCCCTCTCTTATTTTTTACAAAAAATCCATCATACTCTGCCTTTTAGAGCTTCAATATTCAAGTTTCCCCCCCCTCTGATCAAAATCACCGGATTCCATCATCTCGTTAGATTTGTACATTTTGGTGTATTTATTTTTTGTGATTTCACCATGGATTTTTCATATTTTGATAAGAGATCAAAATTTTCAAAATATTTGATATTTTAGTGAAAATCCACTGATTTAAGCGTCGTTAGTTTAAAAATGCTTGTAGAAAGCCATCTATCTTAATTCTAAAATTTGTTTAAATTTTTCTTCAAATATTTAGATGGCTCTTAAAACTAAGCGAAGAAAGGACAAGGAGGTTTTTGACGTAACAAAATTCATTATCGTTAATGCGCATTCGACATAATGAATTTACTACTACGAGAAAATTTATCACGAGTTTAAGTTTCTACTACCTCTATTTTAGCCGTAGAGAACATTTTTACGCATAACACTAGGAGACTTTTTAATATTTCATTGCCATTACTTTCATAGTTGTGGTACGAGAGTTTTATGTAAATTTAATCGAGGCAATTGATGACAAAGTTTTTGTTCAGACGGAGGAGTTGAGTTTAATAGCGCAGTGGATCAATGAATTTTATGGCTTGCTTCTTATTAATGATTGCTTTATTCGAGTATACTCCTTCGAGGTCAGAAATAAGAGATTAGTTCTTATTTATCATGGATGAGGAGTTGACGGTAAAAAATGATAAAAAGGTAAATTTTCCCTCTTACATGCTCAATGCTACTTCTAAAGCTTCGACTATTTTTATTTCTCGCCTCGCCTCCCTTCCTTTCGAACCATCCGAGTGAAGTTACTAAAGAAAGGGCTATTTTGAACAATTTCATTGAGAGGTGAAGCCAATAGATCAATTATTTTTTAGGTTATTAGATCTTTTACGAGACTAAGGTACTACTTCAGGTCTCGGGGCTTTCCATCTCTTATATATTCTATATGCAAAGATTTTATCGTGAAATTTCGATCTTTCAGAGGAGTAGTTTAGTTTGGTGAAGCCTATTTGGGAGGCTAATGTTAATATTTATGGATGACCTAGAGTTAGAGCCTCGATGCACCTTCTACTCTAAACCTCTACCTCTAGACTTTGACTTCTATCATATCGAGCCTAATTAGATTAACACAACGTGTGTGAGATATTTGGAGTACTAGAGTGAAATGTTTCGATGCAATGTTGGATGGAGAATATGGAGAAAAATTTTTATCATATGGTTGATTTGTTAATAGGGAAGAGTGACTATGATGTTGAATATGATGAGGCATTGGTTAAGTTTATGAAATGAGATCGAATGCGGAGTTTCCTACATGCCCTATACTTGCACAATATGCATGCTCGGAATACTAGATGATGATATCGATGGCGATCGAATTGGTTCGCTCGTCGACACCGTCACTCATGTCATGTCAATATCATGGAGTCGTCAATTTCTTCTCTATCTATCACCTCTAATTCTTATCCTTCCTAGACTTATTGTCGGAATTCAAGAATTTGAAGAAGGATTAATCATGATAGAGATTGAGAGAAAAAGAGATCAAATGATAATCTCATGTAAAAGTCTTCGATTGGTAGTAATTACTCAAGTTTTTCATAAGAAACCATATGAAATATTCGATAACCAGATAGGTCTTGCAAGATGAAAATACCTATCCTCAGTTCTTTAATCTTCCATAAGAGAAAGCTCATATAGTTAATTACATCATGAGCAATTAATATTGCCTAGAAAACTCTCGATTAAGGTTAACATTTATCCTCGAAAAAGAGTAAGTGTTGTCGTGTTAAGCTTGATTTAGGTCGAACTTGAGGTTTATACATGTTAAGTTCGATTTAAGTCGAACTTAAGGATTATATGTCGGTTTGTTAAGTTCGATTTAAGTCAAACTTATGTCGATTTATGCCAAATCTTGTCGATTTATGTTGAATGTCGAATTATGTCATTTAATGCTCATGATTGTTTAATTTGGTTTGAAATGTCATTTAATGTCAATTGACTAAATGCTTCGATTAATGTCATTTAATGCTCATGGATTGTTTAATTTGGTTTGAATGTCATTCAATGTTAAATTTGATTTGAATGTTGAATTTATGTCAATATATCGATTTTTGCTCAATTGTCAAATTTAGTACGATTATGTCGATTAATTGTTTAAAATGTCAAATTTATGTCGATTAATTGTTTGGGATGTCAAATTTATGTCGATTATGTCGATTTATTGTTTAGAATGTTGATTTTATTAAATTTAAACTTAAATCTGAGTTCATGTTTGCTTCGTTATCTTCAAGTCAATTAGATTAACTCGAGTTCATGTCTGCTTGAACTTGCTGAATTAACTTGAGTCTATGTTCTGCTTTAACTTAAGTTACATTAGATTAACTTCTGAGTTCATGTCTCGTTTGAACTTAAGTTGAATTAGATTAACTTGAGTTCATGTCCGTTTGAACTTTGGGCTGAATCCAGATTAACTTCTACCATGTCTCTGCTTGAACTTAAGTTGTGCTGGATTGTGCTAGATTCAATACTGATCGAATTAACTTCAGTTCATGCCCGTTCAACCTAAGCTTATTTTTGACTTAAGCCTAACATGGTTTAGACTTGCCAGGTTTAGGTTAGACTTAGGTTCCCGCTTCTGCCGAACCTGGCCTTGGTTTGACTTAAGTCTAATGTAGGTTAGACTTAAGTTAAGTTTAAAGTTGTTCGAATTGTGTTAGCCGACCTAGACTTGGGGTGCCGACTTAAGTTCAATAAGTGGCCGAACTCTAAATTAAGATTTAACTTAGGTTGCTAGGGTTCTGCTAGGTTGAACCTAGACTTAGGGTTGACTTAAGTTCACATGGGTTGAACTCAAATTAAGATTTAACTTAGTTGCCAGTTCAAGCCAGTCGAACTCGTACTTGTGGCCGACTTAAGTTCAATATGGGTCAACTTAAGTTAAGTTTGAACTTAGGTTTGGGTTTGGTTAAACCTTAGTTAGTTATACAATGATTTAATTAGGTCTAATGTGGTTAAAAACTTAATTAGGTTTATGTTTGATTAAACCTTAGTTAAGTAAGGTTTATCATTTTAATTGTGTCTAATGAATTAGACTCATTTAGGGTTTATGTTTGATTAAACCTTAGTTATTAAGGTTTAATGGTTTAATTAGGTCTAATGAGTTAGACTTTAATTAGGTTTATGTTCGATTAAAACCTTAGCTAGTTAAGGTTTAATGTTTTAATTCAGCTCCACGAGCTGTAATCTAATCGGGTTTTTTGCTTGCCTTAAACCTAATGTTTAAGGAGGTTAATTAAGTTTAATATGTCCTAAACTTAATTAAAGGTTTGATTTGTATTAAACCTAATTTAGTTAAGGTTTAATGTAATAATTAAGCTTAATCTTTGCCCTTAAACTTAATTATAAGAGTTTGATTTTGGTTAATTAAGTTTATTATGTCTAAACTTAATTAAAAGAGTTTGATTTTGATTAATTAAGCCTAATATGTCCTTAAACGTAATTACAAGAGTTTGATTTTGTATTAAACCTAATTTAGGTATATTTAATGGGTTAATTAAGCTTAATATGTCCTTTAAACTTAATTAAAGATTTGATTTTTGTATTAAACCTAATTTAGGTAAGGTTTAATGGGTTAATTAAGTTTAATATGTCCTTAAACTTAATTAAAGATTTGATTTTGGCTAATTAAGTCTAATATGTCCTTAAACTTAAATTGCTAAGTCAGTTTCGATTAATTAAGTCTAATATGTCCTTAAACTTAATTAAACTAGCTGATTTTTTGTATTAAAACTCTAATTTAGGTAAGCTTTTAATGGGTTAATTAAGCTAATATGTCCTTAAACTTAATTAAAGATTTGATTTTACTAATTAAGTTTAATATGTCCTTAAACTTAATTAAAGGGTTGATTTTGATTAATTAAGTCTAATATGTCCTAAACTTAATTAAAGTGTTTGATTTTTTGTATTAAACCTAATTTGTGTAAGGTTTAATGGGTTAATTAAGTTTAACATGTCCTTAAACTTAATTAAAGATTTGATTTTTGTATTAAACCTAATTTAGGTAAGGTTTAATGTAAGGCTTAATATGTCCTTAAAACTTAATTAAAGATTTGATTTTGGTTAATTAAGTCTAATATGTCCTTAAACATAATTAAAAGGTTTGATTTTGATTAATTAAGTCTAATATGTCCTTAAACTTAATTAAAGGGCTTGATTTTTGTATTAAACCTAATTTAGGTAAGGTTTAATGGGTTAATTAATTTTAATATGTCCTTAAACTTAATTAAAGTTTTATTTTTGTATTAAACCTAATTTAGGTAAGTGTTTTACTTGCTATCTAAGCTACCATGTCCTTAAACTTAATTAAAGATTTTATTTTGCTAATTAAGTCTAATATGTCCTTAAACTTAATTGCAAGGTTTGATTTTACTAATTAAGTCTAATATGTCCTTAAACTTAATTAAAGGGCTTGATTTTTGTATTAAACCTAATTTAGGTATGGTTTAATAATTAAGTTTAATATGTCCTTAAACTTACTTAAAGTTTTGATTTTGGTTAAATAAGTTTAATATGTCCTTAAACTACTAAAGGGCTTGATTTGATTAATTAAGTCTAATATGTCCTTAAACTTAATTAAAGTGTTTGATTTTGGTGTTAAACCTAATTTAGGTAAGGTTTAATGGGTTAATTAAGTTTAACATGTCCTTAAACTTAATTAAAGATTTGATTTATGTATTAAACCTAATTTAGGTAAGATTTATCGGGTTAATTATTAATATGTCCTAAACTTTAAATTAAATATTTTGATTTTTTGTATTAAACCTAATTCTAGTAAGGTTGAATGAAAGTTAATTAAGTTTAATATGTTTTTAAACTTAATTAAAAGAGTTTGATTTTTGTCTTAAAACTCCTAAGGTTTACTTGTTTAGCTAGGTTTAAGTTGTCTTTAAACCTAATTATTTGATTGAAATGATTCATCACTTGCTTAATCCATGATGAGATGATTAAATATGTGAAGAGAGGTTTTGAATTATTAATTTTAAAATTAATAAATCTTAACCTTATTTCAAAATGTCTTGCATTGTTTTCATGACTTCCAGAATTGTTGTTTTAGATGTCAGTTCGTTATCCTAATGCTCTCAATCATATTGCATTTAAATTTTTCCAATTTTTTCCAAATTTTATAATTGTTTTTGAAAAATAATTACAAAATATCATGGAAATTAGGAAATCATATCCTAGAGCTATCCTAGCCTTAGAAAAAATCGTAAGATGTGCCTAACGACTTAAAGGTAATTCCCTAAAATTTCATATTTTTTCGATTTGTAAATAACTTTTAATAATTAAAATACTCCCGCAGAGTATTTAATTAATTAAAAATTAAATACCGAGAATAAAAATTATGATTTTGGTTTCATAATTTCTTTCTCATCAAGAGCTTTCGCAGGTATTTTTATTTTATTTTTGTGACCTCTGGATCAAAAGATATGGATTTTTTAAGTTATGGAGGTTTCCGAATTAATCCACTCGTAAAAATCCAGCGCCGCCATGCGTCCTCATACCGTCGAATGTGCGGGAGGGGATCCGTGCGCGGCGCGGAATGTCGAACAACACGGGATGCGTAGATCGAGCCGTCCGTTCCCGTTTAATTCAAAAAATTTCGAACATTTAAACTTCAAACTTCAATATTTCACTCATTTCAATGAAATTGAGGATTTTTTAACCTATGATTCATTCAGACGTATAGATTGTATCTATACGGTGATGATACATTTCGGGTTAGTATAACCCAAGATATTTCAAAAAATGAATTATTTTGGAGAAAATAAATCCATACCTTGGCCACAAGTATGTCGAGCTTCGATCGGCCCGATGGCCGCCTTCTAGACTCCCAAAGAAGATCTTTGTCACTCAATTTGGTTTTGTAGCTAGCCTTGGTGAGCAATTTTGGGTAAAATGGCCAAGTTTGGGTTTATTTGGGATTTTGGCCAAATTGGCTTGATCGGGGCTAACCCTATAGCTTCGCTTGGTCAGAATAGGTTGCCGAGGTCCCCAGAAGATTTTTTGTGTTTGGGAGCCAAGGGATTTGGACATCCTATAAGATTTTATGGGTCCATTCTCTCCTCTTGGATCTTTGGCCAAGGGGGCATTTATAGCCATGAATGACAATGGATTAACCTTGTTCTTTTGCATGGATTCGACCATGGTATAGTTAGGGTCAGAGTACAACCTCCTAGTGTAAACCAAGCTTCACCTTTCTTCCTCCATAAGAATTTTGCCACTTAAGCAAGTGCACATTTCAATACAACTTGGCTTAAATCTTGTCATGATGGATTTTAGCCTTTGTTTCCATTCCATTGGCTAAGTGGAGGTTCATGGTGACTAAATGGCCGAGACCTCTCCTTGCAACACTCCTCATTTTCATCATTTCATTTAGAAAGTGTGACACATTAGCCCTCTCTTAATATTTTTCTAAGAAATATCACATGGTTTTAACCATGGTGCGAAGGATGGTTAAAGCTTTTGTCTCCTCACTATTTGACGGCTGGAGGTAGCTAAACTAACCTCACCATGGCAAGACACCACACTTTTAAATTACCATGGTTTTGCCACCTAATTTTTCATGTCATGATGGCCTTTACCATGGTTAAATGTGAGTGATTTATGAATTGACTTTTCTTTAATGGATTATGTGTGATGTCATAAAAGAGTTTTAGATTTTTTAGAAACCATATGTCGTAGTTTTAAAAATTCCATTTAATGCCTTCTTTCAGGACTTTTCATATTTAATTAATTATGTCATTAATTAAATATTGAAAATTATTTTATTAATCAATAATTAATTGAAATAATTCCTGCATTAATTATTTCCGATTAATATCCATGTCATTAAAATCGATTTTTGTCTCTTTTCATGACTTTTTAATTTAATTTCCATTTTAATTAATTATAGCATTAATTTAAAATATGAAAATTAATGAGCGATCAATTAAAAATAATTTTAGAATTAATTATTTGATTAATTCCATTATTTTTAATCAATTTGTGGATTTTGTGATTTTATGGCTTTTGAATTTAATTTTTCATTTTAATTAATTAGTTCATTAATTAAAATTTTAAAATTAATTCATTAGCCAATTAATTAATCAAAATAATTTTCAAATCAATTATTTGATTAATTTTGTCATTTATTGATTTTTTAATTTAATTTTCATTTTAATTAATCATGTCATTCGATTAAATAAAATATTGAAAATCAAATTATTAGTTAATTTAATTAATCAAAATAATTTTTTTGAAATTAATTGACACTTTACATTTAAGTGGGGTTTTAAACATGTCATCGATGTTTGATCAAAATTGATCATTTTAACAAAAATTGACTTTTTAGGTCATGTGTTGACCCATTGGGTCAATAAAGGTGATTAGACTGACGTTATTTTACCAAAATTATCATTTTAGGTCAAAAGGTTGACCTGTGGGGTCAATGATCGTCATAAAACCGGATTTGACCATTTTGACCAAAATCGTCATTTTCGCCGTGTTGACCGTGGGGTCACCGTGGTCATCATTGGGTCAAGATTGATCATTTTGACCAAAATTGTTATTTTAGGGTCAAAAGGCCGACCAGGTCAATGGCCGGTCATTGGCCTGGATCGACCATTTTCACCAAAATTATCATTTTCAGGTCGTAAGATTGACCGTAGTCAACGGTACGTATTATCGTCAGATCGACCATTTTGACCAAGATTGTCATTTTCGGTCAAAAGGTCAATCTATGGGGTCAACAGGTCGGGTCATTGGGTCGATCGGCCTTTTCGACCAAAATGTCATTGGGTAAAAAGGTCGGCTACGTGGTCGCCGTGGTCAGGTCATTGGGCCTGGACTGGACATTTTGACCAAAATTGTCATTTTGATTAAAAGATCAATTCGTAAATAACAGTATGTGTCATCGGGTCGTGATCGCTAATTTTCACCAAAATTGTCATTTTCGGTCAAAAATATTGACCCGCGTAATAACAAGTACAATATCGGGTCAGATCGACCATTTTGACCAAAATTATCATTTTGGTAAAAAGGCTGACTGCGGGGTCAACTGGTCATCATTGGTCGACACCATTTCGACCAAGATTGTCATTTTCGGTCAAAAGGTGCACTGGTCAACAAGGTCAATATCGGGTCGATCACCATTTTGACCAAGATTGTCATTTTAGGTAAAAAGGTTGACCTGGTGGGTCAACAGGTCGGGTCATTGTCCGGATCGACCATTTCGGTTCAAAAATTGTCATTTGATAAAAGGTATTGATCCATTGTAAAACGTAGGTCAATGAGATATCTCATTCGATTTTGATGATAATGATGATGATGAGATGAGTATGCTTCGCATTTCTATGTTGTACTCCATGTTTTTCATCGCTTATGTGTGGATCTCTGGTGTATGGCTTTGATTAACGCTTAATGTTATTTTGTTATCATATTAATTTTCGCCTCCGCTTATTTAAAACCGCATATGTGTTAGAGTATTGTTTTACATCGGCAGTTTCATGTTATACCCGGGTAGATTTAATTGTTTACTACTATGCATTTTTGTTTATTGTACCCGCACTGCTTCTAATTAAACTTTATTCCTATTTATTAAAACTCGAATTATTTTGGATTAACTAAAATCCGAGTCTGTGGGGGACAAAGAAGAAAAATTATTTTTTAAAACTAAACCTTATTTTGCCTTAAGTAAAATATGTTTTAGAAAAATTATTTCAATATAACATACGATATGTGGAGATAATTTAAGATAACTACACTTTTGAATTAATAATGATAGAGTAAAACTTAAGAAAAGATATTTAATAATAAAGATTAATCAGGATTTAAGATATTTAAGATAAGAGTAAAAGGTTATGATTTTACTATTTAAAATAAAGAAAATTGTATTTTTGAAAATGTTAAAGATCTTGAATGATTATTTGAAAAGCAAAGAATTGGTGACTTATGGAAAATCTTTTTTCAATATTAATACGTATTTATCAAGCAGGAAATGTAGAAAGTTTTTAACTTTAAGAAGAGGATACGGAAGTTCAATATCATTAAAGGCTATCTAGATATAGTATCCTCACATGACATAAAATAAAAGAAAAATGGATTCGAAATGATCCCGAAAGAAAAGAAAATAAAAATCAAAGTTAGCAACAATCAAAGCGTGTTTAAAGTTGCGAGAGCGCTAATCAAAAAAATCGTCACTTAAATCAACTTAAAGTAACAACTTAAAAACATTTCTAAAGCTTATTTATAAAGTATTAGCTTTTTCCTAGCAAAATTTTCGTGAAATTCATTTTCTATAATTCTTTTAAGTATTCTAACATATCAAATTACAATTATTCTTAAAATAAATAGGAATTCCGATGTCTTAAATCATCATTAAATTTTTTTTTCTCATTTTAAATTATGTTACTAAAAATTTTTCTAATTTTTTACTATAGAATTTATAAAACAAAAGTAATAGAAATCTTAAAAACCCATTACCATAAGTTATCTTCTTCTTTTATTTATATAGTAATAAAGGTTGGCTTCGAGGATAAGTGATGCGTTACTTTATATACTTATAAATGCAGACTTTATGAATTTACATTTATACATTTATAATGGTTTAACAAAGTCACACTTTCAACGCAATTACACGTATCGTGACAAGAATAATAGCTCTACCCTGAAGTTCTCATATCGATCCTATTGTGGCGGTGAACGTCTTTTAAATCGATAATATAGCACTAAAATCCTACCAAATGTAACACCGTTTAAGTGTACTACAACTAGTTAATGCAAAGTTCAATAATAAAATTACTACAATTACTTCAACGTACTAAACTCTTAACTAACACACGCACTAACTTATGTGATTTATAAGATACTTCTACATGAAAAAGTGTCTTTCTTCCCGCATAAAGATCATGATGTGGATGATGAAGAATGTTAATTATTTGTATTTGGTACAATAGATTTGTTTGTTTTACCCTAAAAGAGTACCTCTCTTCTAAGCATGTAAAGAACATTGTCATATTTTTAGTTTAGTCACTAAGTCTAAGGCTAGGCTGAGGATACGGCCTACTACGGAAAGTCTTACCTCACCCTTCACCCGAAGGCTAAATATGTTTAGTTACCAATCTTAAGACCAAATTTGGGATCCCATTCCCCGTCACCATGAAACCTCCACTCAAGTCCATCAAAACTCATTTCCTATTTATTTGCACTTAATCCCCATGAACTACTCAATTCATTTACGTACATTAAATGATTTTCATTCTTGTTGTAGAATATTCAATTCTTTTGGAATTAATATTCCTCAACATGTTTTAACAATTCATCAAGTCGGATTGAAAGTAAATTTTAAGCCTTCTAAATGAAAGAGACATCACAACTTTATTATACTTTAAGGGCACATCAATTCCACATCATCACTACTTTATGCAAGAAGAAAGGCAAGGGAAACTACTCACACTATGAGAAAGATATAAAAACACATGGATTTTATATATAAAAGAAGAGTCATACAAACCACAAAAGTAAATATAACCTCTATCTCTTTTCTTCAAGCAAATTCTTCAAAGTCCCCCCGATTCCATTTCTCTTCCTCGTAACACTGATTTCTCCCTTTGAACAAAGATTTAAGAAGCAATTCCTCACTCTTTTACTCTCTTCTCCCCTCCTTAAAGAAAATCTCTTAAAATCACAAACCCTAACTCTCTCTTTACACTTTCCTCACACTCTCTGCATGCCAATTCTCTCTCCTCCTCTCTATTTTCATCATGGACACTTAATTTAATGTTAGGAACGAATTCCCCAAGAGTTACTCCAAGCACCTCTTCAAAAATCTGCCAAAACTTTTGAATTCGAAGTGAACCGACATAGGGCGCCGGCGGCGCCCGATAGTGGTGTCGGCGGCGCCCTATCGTGTCAATTAATTCTGGAGTCTCTGGAATAGGGCGCCGGCGGCGCCAGGGCTGTTTTTCTCCAAAGTGCTTCATTTTGCTCTATTTTTCTTTTTGCATCTTTTTGCTCTAATCACCCATAATCATCATACCTGCAACAAATCATGAAAAATACCTTCCTTTAAAGTGCAATATCACCAAAAATAGGTAAAAACATATAGCTAAAAGAGTATATATTTTTGGTGCATCACTTAACACTTAAAATAAACTAAAAATAAACTCACTAAATAATAAAGAAGGTGGCTCCCTAAAATGATTGGATGGCTATATAGTGCTTGGGGACTAAAGAATGCTAGAAGGGGTGAAAGGGGTCATTATCTCTGTAGAATGGGCTCCTATTTATAGAGCTCTGAATTTGACCAAGGTTGCTTAAGGCAAGTCTTCAAAATTCATCCAATTACAATGTATCTTCTAGAAGGTAACTGTCGTGCCTAGGCACCGGGATCTGGCGCCTAGGCGCCGGACTCCATGACCAGGTCTTTCGCACCTCTTCACTTTGGGTCGCACCTCTTCACTTTGGGTCACACCTCTTCACTATTAAAACTGTTTCATTACATCCAAATGCATTTTATCACATGTCTTATATAACACGAGTAACTTCCAGTCTTCTAGAAGCTCTAATAACTGCTTAACACCATCAAAATAACTGCCCAAATTCGTCAAAAATCTTGTCTGCGTCTGTATCGAATTCGTGCTTAGGCGCCGGATTCTGGCTCCTAGGCACCAGGCCTACAGTTTCGACAACTCTGCTCTTTTAGCTCCATTTTTGCTCCTTTTTGCTCATTTTTCCTTTTTGAACTCTTTTTTCTCACCTACAAAAAACATAAAAATACCTTTCATTAAAGCATAATATCCTTATGAATTGAATCATAAATAAGGCATAAAAATTGGTATTTTTAAAGTGGATCAATTTTAACAATTCAATTGGCTAGATCGAAAAATAAATGAAGTTCAAAATGAAAAACCATCACAATTTTCTTAACATTTTTATGGCGCATCAAATCTACATCATCACTTCACCATATCTCATTGCAAAAATAAAGACAAAAAATCTACTCAGAATACATGAGGAATATACAACAAAACATGGATTATATATATAAGCAAAGTCATACAAACCACAAAAGTAAATACGACTTATCTCTTTCTCTTCCCCACACAAATCTCTTATAGATCCTTTGATTCCTTTTCTCTTTTCTCTACAACACTCAATTCTCTTTTTAGAATGGTAAGAAGAAGCAATCTCTCACTTTACTACTTCTCTTACACTCCTTAGAGAGGAATCCCTCACAATACAACATTTCTACACACTCTCTACAAATCCTAACACACTCTCTTCACTTCAAAATACTTCTCTCCCTCTCCTCTCTCTCTCTCTTTTGGCATCCAAAATAGTCTAAAATAAGTTAGAAACAAATTCTCCAAGAGTTTCCTCAAGCAACCCTTCAAAAAGTATTCCAAATACATTGAATTTGACTTGAACCAACATTGGGCGCCAGCAGCCCTGGGCCGCCAATTAATTGTCAAACTCTCTGTATTTAGGCGTCGACGATGCCAGAAGTTAATTTTCTCCATTTTTCCCATTCTTGCTCCAAATTCATTCCTTTTTGCTTCTTTTTGCTCCAATCACCTAAAATAATCATACTTGCAGCAAAACATGAAAAATACCTTCTTTTAAAGTGAAATATCACCAAAAATAAGTAAAATTATATAACAAAACCTAATATATTTTTTGTATATCAGCGACCTTGTAGCGGGTTTGTGAATGGGTAGAGAACAAGGATCGTCCTTTCGTGCTCTACCTATGTTGGTAATATTGTAGGATACTTCGAGGGATCCATGGCCTCCTTAGTTGGTTTAATTCGAGAAAAATCACAACTCCCAATCAACACAAGGTTGAAAATAATACTTATCAGATAATTTTCATTATTAGCCTCATGTTAATAAGTAGTTGAACAACCTTTGGATGGAATAAGCAATAACCCATTCTTATGGGAAAGAAAATTATAATCGCATAATTCTAGTACTAATTTATTGAAAGGAAATAACATTGATTGAAATAACATTAATTTAATTATTGTTGGTAAGCATTAATCACTTCCATCCCATGATTTTTGGTCCCAGACAACTATGGTAAGCATCAATCACTCCCATCCCCTAATTCTTGGTCCCTGACAAATCTTCCCTCCTTAAAGATTTCCTTGTCCTCAAGGAAAAAATGTGTCTTCAATTTTGTCAGATTTCCCACAAACGACGCCACTTCTTTCTCAAATTTAAAGAATTGAATTTTAATTAAAAAGCTCTTCTTCCTTTCCGCAACTGCTCCTGTAGATCACGACCAACCATGATTTTATTGCTAGGCCTCTGGTCCCACGTAACTTTATTGTTTTCCCCTCCCACCAAAATCTCATCCATAGGTCATTGAATTTCCAAATAATTGGACCCAGTTTTTTAAGCCATTGAGTTCCAAAAACAACATCACATCCTTCCACTGGTAAAAGGTAAAAATCTACGTGGAATTGAACCTTTTGCATTAAAATAGGGAGCCTTTCACACAATCCTTCACTTTCATCTTATTTCCATCCACCACTTGAACCAAAAATTATCCTTTCTTTGTATGATAAATTCCCATTTTTGTAGCTAACTTTGAATTCAAAAAGTTATGAGTGCTACCAGAATCCACTAATATTGTAACGCCAGAATCTCCAACTTTTCCAAAAAAAATGCATGGTCTAAGGTGTTGCATTTCCTGAAATAGCATGAGAACTAATTTCGGGGATCTCTTCTTCCACTTCCTTTTCTATGGTAGTCTCCTCCAACGGCTCATCAATAGAAGGAAAAATTCCTTCTACTAAAAATAACTACTTGCAATGAAGGCCCGGGGAAAATTTTTCATCACAATTGAAGCATAATCCGCACATCCTCCTTTCTTGCAACTCAGTCAGACTCAACCTCTTGATGGTGAGGTTACGAGCTTTAGTAAGAGATGCTGAGGGTAATGGTGGATGCCCCTTGGTGGATGGATCCTTCTGAGGTTCCACACACCCTCCCTTTTGTTGGTCATACATACGAGACTGATAAAGTCGTGCCAGGCCGATAGCGGCGGACAATGAAATTGGATTACATGCTTGCACATGAACTCGTATTGCATCCTTTAACATGCTCACAAAGCACCTGACTTGTTGTTCTTCAGACAAATGACCAACTTGATGTAACAAATGATCAAAGTCCATTTGGTAATCGCAGATGCTTCCTGTTTGTTTAAGATTTGTGAGATCCCCAAAAAAATTTGGTATCTTGAAAGCCCATATCGTAAATACAACTCGTACTTGAAAACTTTCCAATTGACACCTTCTCACTGATTTTTGAAACGTTTGTACCACAATTGGACATTTCCATCCAAGTGATAACTAGCCATGGAGAGTTTTTCCGCCTCTTCCGTGTCTTGGAACTCAAAAAATTGCTCAACTTCACAAATCCACCCGGTTGGATCATCTAAGCCATCATAGTATGGAAAGTCCAACTTAGTGATTTTGGGTGCGAGAGAGCCTCCTCCCGAAAGGATATGATGGGGTCCATGAGAAGACTCGGCATCATCATCATGTCCTCCACCACAAGTGGAAAAACGAGTAAACATGCTCTCCATATGTTTTAAGAGACATTCTTCACTAGCTTTCATAGCTTGTTGTAGTTCCTTTCGGCCCGCAACCAATGAGCCAAGCTCATTCTCCACATGCTCGAGACGGTGGTCAGACATGCCTGGCACTGATACCAAATTATTACGTGACAGATTTTGCGACCTTGTAGCGGGTTTGTGAATGGGTAGAAAACAAGGATTGTCTTTGCGTGCTCTACCTATTTTGGTAATATTGTAGGATACTTTGAGGAATCCACGGCCTCCTTAGTTAGTTTAATTCAAGAAAAACCACAACTCCCAATCAACACAAGGTTGAAAATAATAATTATCATATAATCCTCATTATTGGCCTCAAGCTAATAAATAGTTGAACAGACTTTGGATGGAATAGGAAATAACCCATTCTTATGGAAATGAAAATTACAATTGCATAATTCTAGCACTAATTTATTGAAAGGAAATAACATTGATTGAAATAACATTAATTTAATTATTGATGGTATGCATTAATCACTCCCATCCCATGATTCTTGGTCCCAGACAACTATGGTAACAATCAATCACTCCCATCCCCTGATTCTTAGCCCCTGACAGTATATGTATCGTTTTAATTATATAAGGCTCTATTGAGTCCGGAATGTCAATCCCACAGGGAATGGGAGATAGATAATTTCTATGGAAAGTTCTAGTCTATTACTTTCAGGTCCTAGTTTGGAATGTCGTTAGAGGTGGTTTTTCAAACAGCTACTCCTAAGTTAAGATTCTATGACTAAGTTAAATCTATCTAGATCAATTGGTTAGATGAAATTCAAGATTAACAAAAGTACTTTTTTCATAAGATTTACTAGATAGATACTAGATGTGATTACTAGAAATTATAATTTATGTAGGAACAAATAAGAGCTAAAATCTATTTACCCTCTATCTAGCGTGTAAATAAGTATGGTGTTTGGTTCTTGCTTTCGGCTCTCACCCGAGAAACTCCATGTTTAAACCCTATTAGCACATCTCCCTATATTTGCTTTGCCTCTTGCCTACTTCACCATAGCCTATCGAACAATGTGAATTTTCTAGTTGTTTCACCACTGCTCTTCAAAGTCCAATGGGTGACAACTGATTTTAACAAGTCATATGACCAGTATAACATGTAAATGAACCCTAGTAGAATACTCATCACATTTAAATAAGAAAAATCAATTCCATAACATTCATTATTCTACAAATACTACCTAAAAATCACAAGATAAAAGTGCAGGAATTCTATTCACAAAGCACGTTTAAAACCACGGAATACATCTTTGAAATCAAAGCAAATTCACTAAATATGTATTTGACTGAAGTTCATTTATATGCTTGAGTGAATTTCATTTGCTGCAGGGTTTACGTAGTGTCTTAAAGGTTTTTGTATGTGATGATGTTCATATTCAATAGTTTGATTATCAAAATTATTTTGTGAAATATTCGTCATTTCTTTTAAATTGTGAAGTTCTTTTTGTTTTTGAATTTTTCTTATCGATCTTTCTAATTTAGAATCGGAAGACACTAAATTTTCATATCCTGAAGCACGCATATAAAATTAAAAGGTCTACAAATAAAAATAAACAAAATACTCAAAATAATTTTTTTTTAATTTTTTTGTTTTTTTATTTATATATTTTATTTTTGTAATTTATAAATTTGTTGCATATTTTATATTTTTAAATTTTTAAATTTATAAATTATATGTAAAAAAAGTACTTAAAAAAAGAAACAACACTACGATTTTCCTAAAATAAGTCCACACTTCAAAAACAAATTCTAAGTCAAAAAGTTATGTCGCTTCCCCGACAATGACACTAAGAACTTGACCCGACCAGCAATTATGCAATTATTAACTTTCCAAAAGATGGCAAAAAACTTGACCCAATTTATATTTAGCAACTAGTGGGTCAATTTATATTTAGAGGCTAGTGTGTATAAATGATGTCATAATACTTAGAATTTGATTAATATTTTACTTACTAAGCACACTACGCAAGTATATGTATCTTTTCAAGTAATATAAGGTTTTCTTTAAACCCCAGTATCAATCCCACAAGGAAGATGAAGCTCATTTTATCAACTTAGAAAACTCAACTTAAACTGCAAACAATTATCTAGGAAATATGGTAACAAGTTTGTGTAAAAAGTTGTTACTAAATTACTGTAAAATCAGTTTCAAAGCTTAAAGAAAATAATGTATTTCTAAACTAGTTTTTGAAGAAGTGTTCAAATTATGTGAAAGTTATTTTCCCTTATAAAGAGATCATAATCAGTATAGGAATAAAATGCTTAAATATTAAAATGTAGTTTCGTGAAAAATAGGAGCAATCTTATGTTTTACCCTCTCCCGAATGCATAAAGAACATTGACTAATCTAAATTTAAGTTCCAAAATCTCTCAGGTTATGTTAAGTAGGTTCTGACCTCTCACTTCCAGATTACCTACTGTGTCCCTCTCTATAGGACTAACCGGTCATAAGGTTCCAAATCTAGATCAAATTGGTTAAAGTCCTAGTCTGTCACCAATTCTACACCCATCAAAATTTATCTCCCTATCTGTTTGCATTAACATATGGATTACATTCTCACCGACAAAATTAATGTGATTCTTACTAGTTGATGAACACATAGCCCTCCTGGGTCATTATGGATTCACAACAAATATTAATATTTCAATCGGTCAGATTAAAGATGTAAATGAAGAATGAAGTAATGAATCATCACAAGTATATAATAAGATAAATCATAAATAATTATAATCCTACACGTGATTACTTCTTATTGCAAGGAGAAAGAATAAGAAAACTACTCAGAATTCATGGGGATAACATAACAAAATATGATTTATATAAAAAGTCAAGTTTATATAGTAACACGAAATAAAAACAAAAGTACATAATACGGATCTCAAACTTCTCCCCAAGAAACTCCTGAAGTTCCATTTATGACTTATAGCTCCAATAGACACACCAAAACACATTAAAAATACTCTCACTCACACATGCACACACACCAAGACTCACGACCCCCCACACCATACACATCAACTGCTATCCTTTTTTTCGACCAGCCAATGACCTATTTAAATAAAGCTCTAAAAATTACCAAAATTCACTTCAAGCACTTTTTCAAAATTCGTCCAAATTCATTGCGTAAAAGCCAAACCGTTTCTTGCACCTAGGCACCCAACCGTGACGCCTAAGCATCAACCTTATAGAAGCCCGTTCTAGTTACCTGGCGCCTAAGCGCCAGATCCTAGTGCATAAGCGCCACGTTACATTTTGCTCCTTTGCTCCATATGACCTCTTTTTGCTTCATTTTTGCTCCTTTTGCACCAAACTCCATTTCTTGTGCTTAAATTAAAAAAACACAAAATATCTTCCATTAAAGCGCAATATCTCTAAAAATCAGCATAATATATATATATATATATATATATATATATATATATATATATATATATATATATATACATACATACATACATACATACATACATATAAGACGTGTCAATAGCCCTGTGCTAGTTGTTACTTTAAATGTAAGAAAAATTCACTGGATCAAGAGTATTCCTGAGCAACCAGCAAAATATAATTAACTAAGTGGACTTAAGTCCTCTTAGAAGTACTATGGATTCATGAATATGCAAACACACTTAAATATCTAATTGTTGGTAGCTTTTGTAGGCGTTTTTTCGCATATATTGGTTCAAACTATTATGGTCCAATCTTGTTTGAACTTATATGCTTGACCTCCATAGCAAGATTTGCTGCATGAATATTCTCCATGTTCTTTTTCTTATTTGTCTGCATTTGTCGTATGTCTTGTTTTTCCAGTTCCTTTATTCTTCTGATCGTTCATATGATCCGGAAGAGAAACTTATTCATAAAAGAGAACTATACAACAATGAACAAGCGACAACTTCTTTAAAAATAAAAAGAGAAGTGAAAGAAAACACTCTCCTTATGGAGTTAAGCAGATTTGGATTGAACCATGTAAATTGCACCGTATTTGATTGTTTGTTTGTTGTGCAATTTTATTTTTCACATTATTTTGCATGACACTACTTGCGATCACTTTTATTTTATTTCATTTCTTTTTTTAAAAAAGTATAATTATTCAGTGTATTATCTTTCCTTTTTTATTGATAAAAATAAATCAAGCTATTTTAAAATCACTCAAAATAATTAGTACGCATTTTGAATTTTACCAAAATAACAGCAACAATTGAGTGCTGTTAACACCACCACATAAATAAAATATGCTCTATTTCATGAGAAAACATAAGAAAAATAAAAAGAAAATTTAAAATTTAAAATAAAAAACAAAATTTACCCCAAACAGCCCCAAGGAAATATTTTGTTGGCTGTTTAATTTGATTTAAAAATAACTCCTCATTTTCCATTAAAAAATTTGGTCTTAATCTTTTTCAATAAATTATTTTAAAAAGAATATTTCCTATAACTAACTTTGAATGAACAGTAAAATAGGTATGGGAAAGGTTTCTTTTAAGATTAGAATATGTCTTCAATCGGTTCTCAGCAAACGGAAAAATTATTGCATACGGACACTGTATGCAGAAATGCATACGGTCTCCGATCTCCACCGTCCATCATACACTAAGGGTGTATTACAATGAGCCGTATTTTAAAAGAAATCTGTGATGGACGGTAGAGATCAGACGCTCCGTATGCAATAATTTTTCCAGCAAACGACCCTCACATTCATCGCATAGCACATCTTGTGCGAGCTCAAACCCAAAAATAAAAATCTTTGTTAAAGGAATAATAAGAGGTAAAGTGATATGTATGTAAATATAAAAAATTTAGATGTTAAAAATGTAAATACACAAGATTTATGTGGCATGTATGGTTCTCTACTGCAAGAGGTCAATGTTGATGTGGGTTTGATGTGAAATCTTTTATGGATGTTACAATCAAATGATGAAATCTATTACATGTTATTATTTTTGCAAGGTGTTTTTGTCATATACATTCAACCAAGTTACTCTAAAATTAGAATAAAACTATAGAATTTGTATAGAGTCAAAGTCAAGTCACGTAATAAGATAAAAGTTAGAATAGGATCAGAATTCTATTTCTTAGTTCGATCCATATTTTGTTTGCTCCAATGATGGCCGCTTAATAGTTAAATTATAGGCAATAAGCAAACCTTCCCGTAAGAATGGAGATTTTTTATTTACTATATAAATCTCTAAAACATAAAATATAATTAATGTAGTTATACTAAACTCATCAATCGATACCAAGTCTACCTAACTATAAGTCAAATTAGATTATGAGGTGGTGTTGCCGTGTAGGACACAATCAAACTAAACTAGACCTGCATTTTTTTTTTATTATTATGATGAATGGAATGAGAGAAAATATAATTTAAGAAAGAACTAAATGTGTTAAATAGAAGCATGAAATATTGTATTAAACGAGTAACAAACAAGTGTTATAATATACTTGTTGCGTGCCGAAAAATTAACGGTGGAGGCGGTAGAGTGATATCCGACGTCTTAATTTTGCACGAAGATCTAACACACACAGAGATGATAAAGAGGTAGCAATAGGAGACGCCAAGATTTTTTAGTGGGAAAACTCAGAGAGAGCAAAAATCACGGGGCCTAGCTTAGTCAAAGTAATATATTATAAGTGTTCAAATATAATGGTACACTTTTTTCTCACAACTAGGAGAATGGGGTTACTATTTCACACCAGATACAACACTTATCGGTATATAATGTAAAGAAAAATGAAGGTGTTAGGAACACCGTATTATGTTTAAGGCGGTTGTAAGTAGTGGTCAGCGACTATAGAGGTCGGAAGTTATCATTAGGTTTTCAAAGTTTGTGTTATACTTTACATTCATATTTGGGATAAGATGTTTGCAACCATAGGTTAGCGGTGGCAAGTAGTGATGGCCAGCGGTGGTAGACGGTGGTTGACGGCTATGAAAGATGAAGTTATCATTGAGTCTTCGGTCTAGTACGAGCTCTAGAATTCCTCTTTTTCTTCTCCTTCCCTTATGTGAAGAGAGAGGAGAGAGGAGGGGGGGTGGGGTTGTTTGGTTTATGGATATTTTAATCTTTTAGTAATAATTTTTCCAACCTCCAGATCAAACAACCCAAATTGGTCTCTCTTGAACATGGGAGTTTTATAACATATTTTATGTGCCTTAATAATATTATAATTGAGTGATGTTGCAGTAAGGATGTGTGATGAAAATGATTGAGCAACAAAAAGTAAGAGATGATGGTTGGGCAATAATGGTTGGGAGACGGTGATAGGATGACAATAGTCTATAGATAATGGTCGAGCAATTACAATCAAGAAACAATAGTAGGTAACAACCCGTATGACCTTGATATTCTCCGGCACACTCAAGGGACATTCATCCCTATTCTCTCTAATGATTTCTGCTGGAATGAGGAACATTTTGGTTCCTTAAAAACATTCTCTATGAATTATATAAGTTGTATTGTATTTTGTATCAATAGAGGAAATTATTATTCTAATATTACTTCTTATCAATTTGTCTTGATTACCATTCCTATTCCTCATTCTATTTGCTAATGTCTACAGGTCATGATGGTATTCAAGCATAGGTTTTATTCCTAATTGTTCGATCCCATCTTTCTTCTCTCTTCTCTAGCTCGTTATGTCAAATTTTAAATCCTCCACCAATAGAATGGATGCATTTTCTTCATCACCAATGGATGATATCACCATGCCACCAACCCTCAAGTTCCTCATGCCCAATATCAAGGTATTAGCCAACATTCAACTCATGGTCAATGCCTATGCCACTTGGAAGTAACAATTTGAAAAGTTTTTTAGAGCAAATGGATTTGAAAACTTCTTAGATAGACCTTGTCTTTCCCAGCTAATCAGATCAGAGATTCCAATGACAATTTCTCCTCCAATCCTCATTTATTTACCTAGAAAATGATTGATCAAAATCTCTCAGCTATCAAGTACGCAACTATTTCACCCTATATTCTAACAAACATTCTCAATTTGTAATCAACAACAACAATATGGAATATATTGGCAAGTTGGCTACGATCTATCAATAGATTAAGTAATTCAGTTCTGAAATAAACTTCATCATATTTCAATAAAGGAATGCATAATGTCCCGTTATCTATTGGACATCAAGGCTCTAATAAACAATATAGCATCGGCAGGATGATACGTAGATTTGGAAGACATCATTCTGCATATACTAAATGAACTACTTTCTACTCACCATTCCCTCAAACTGGACATCAGAACAAGTGTTAAATTGATCACTTTAGATGATCCCTACTCATAACTATGTAGAGAAGAGATCAATATGGCAGTAGAAACTTTCAAAAATTCAACATAGTTGATATAGCTCTCTAATCATCATTTTTCAGAGGTGATCGTAACTGTTCAAGGATTGAGGCATAATAATATGAGTTAAAGGAGAGGAGCAGCTCAACATATCTCCAACAAGGGAGGTAGGACTTAAAACAACATTTATTTTATCACCCCTTGCCAAATCTGCAGAAAATATGATCACATAGCCTTAGCTTGCTGGCATAGGACCAATATTTACTCCTATCCCACAAAAAAACTGATTCAACTACTTTTACTACAGACAGTCCAAAGAAAAACGAATGGATAATTGACAATAGAGCCACCACAACTTTACACAAAACTAAAAAAATTTGCACCAAGAAACCCCTTACTATGATAATGGCAACATTTTATTTGGAGATATCATGACTCTTCCAATCACCCACACTGGATAAGGTATCATTCCAACACCTCAACGAAAGTTATTACTTTCTAAACTCCTTGACTCCAAACTTCTTGCACACAATCTCCTCTTTGTTCATCAATTAAGTAGTGATAATGATTCCATAATATCATTAACAAAAATGGATTTTTCATTAAGAATCAAAAGACAAACAAATCAATTCTACAAGGCCCCAGTAGGAATGGATTGTGTCCAATTACAACAATCTCTACCATCAAATCCACCTCACTCACTTCATCACAGTTGTGGCATCGATGATTGAGACATCCTCACCATGAAGACTATATCCATCTCTAAGACCATTGATTCTATTCCAATTATTACTTCTTCTTGTAATGATTGTTATTCAGCTAAAAGTCATAAACAACCATTTTCTAGCTTTGTGACTAGATCTAAGTATTCTTTTGAACTTCTTTACTTTGATGTACTTAGGCCTACTCCAACTACTTCTATCAATGGTTATATACATTTTCTTTCCTTAATAGATGATAACCATGCTATTGTTGTATATTACCGATGATTTCTAAATATAAAACCACCACTAAAATCATTGCCTTCATTAATTTATTTAACAATCATTTCAACACAAACATCAAAACCCTTCATTATGATGGAATGGAAGAATTCATGCTTCACACTTTACATAAATAACAAGGGCATACGATATCAATTTAGTTGCCTTATACACCCAAGGAAAATAGGACTGTCGAATGCAAACATAGGCATCTCATTGAGACCACTCGAACACTCCTCCTAACATCTCAATGGTCTACCCAATTTTGGGTTGATGCTCTCATCATAGCCTCCGACCTTATAAACATCATGCCCACCAAAAGAAATCACTTCATATCATCATACCAGCCTTGCATCACTCCCATCCAAAATACACACATTCATGCACTTGTATATTCCTTTTTTTCTTAATGGCAAAAGAAACCTAATCAAATAAACTGGTGCCAACTAAACCGCCATGCATTTTCTTAGGATACTCCTCAAATCATAAAGAATACTAATACTAGAACCTACAAAATGGAAAAACCATCACTATAGATGTATATTTATTTCAATGAAAACATATTTCGCACAATCTCTAAAGCATGTCCCATCACTTCTCAATCACCTATATTACCAATTACACCTACTATTCCTTACCCTCTTACCACAAATATCTAGCTCTACCAATCAGTCTTGGATCATCACCAAATATAATTACATCTTATCACACATGCTAATTCCTAACTGATCTTCTAACCCAATTCAACGTGCGCCAAAATGTATAATGGTCACCAAATTTCAGATTGGTTCTCTAAATAAAACATAGATGTCAAAAATCTGCAAAGTCAAGGTACCAGGTAGCTTATAAATCCCCCACCAAATAACAACATACTTGGTTGCAGATGGACCTAGCACATTAAACTAAATCCAAATGATTCTATTTCTAAGAACAAGGTAAGTCTTGTAGCTCAGGGATTAAAGCAACTGAAATGACATTGACTATAAGGATACTTTTAGCCTAGTAGCTAAACTACCCACAATTAAAACTTGCTCATTGTTTCCCTCCAACATAACTGAAATTTTCATTAGTTAGATATATCCAATGCCTTCCTGCATGGGTCCCTTAATGAAACTATATACATGGAACAACCACAAGGATTTGAAGATACTCAGTCACCAAATTCAGTGTGTCCAATTAAAAAAGACCATCTATGATCTCAAACAAGCACCAATGCAATGGTTTACAACCCTCTCCAATCATCTCAAAAATAAAGGTTTTCAAATGGCACAGCAGATCTGTCCTTGTTGATTTATTGCAGCCAAGGTGTTTCCATCTACCTTCTCATCTATGTGGATGATATGCTACTTATGAGAAACGACTTTCCAACTATCAGCATCATTTTACAAAACCTCAAATATGCTTTCCATGTCAAAGAACTCAGGAAAGTGAACTTATTTTTTGGAATTCATATTCAGCTTAATCCGGAGGACTTCTTTCTCAATCAACGGACATACATCTCCTATAATCTACAATAATTAAGCATGAAAAATTGCAAATTAATACTTACTTTATTACCCACAAAGCTAAAACTGGATATCCAATTTCAAGAGGAATATTCTTATATCACTTAGTAGGGTCACTCTAATTTCTCAGAGTTACAAGGCAGACAAAGCTTTTAATATCATTTACATTTGTCAACAAATGCACATGCCCTATTCTATTATTTTAAGCTCATTGAATGCTTAATGTAATATCTCAAAGGTACAATTTACTATGGTATTACACTCACAAAGGATAATCTTCAACTTCAGAGCTATTCAGACTCAAACGGAGACTGGATACTTGGCGGACCGTCAATTTAACACTTCATTGTGTACATTTTTAATAAACAATGTCATTTCTTGTACTTTTCAGCTAGATCCTGTAGACAAGCTAAATATCTGGCCTTAAATGCTACATCCACTGACATAATATGATTTATGGGACCTCAAAGAAGTCAACAAACCCATCAATTCAATAACTTCCATCCATTGTGACAATACTTATGCTATAGCAATTATTTTCTATCACACCTTACATGCTTGCACTAAACATGTAGAGATTGATCATCACTTAGTTTTTAATCATATAGCCTATGGAATCATCACACTGCAGCATGTTGTAGCACAAGATCAAATTACATACATCCTCACAAAATTTCTACCAGCAATGAAATTCAACAAGCTTGGCACCATGCTCACAATTCTACCATCTAATTGTGATAAAGAGCGGAGGTAACAACCCATGTGACATTGATATTTTATAGCACACTCAGGTGACACTCTTCCTTGTTTTTTTCTCTCTAACAATTTCAATAGGATTAGGGATTATTGTGGTTCTCTAGAAACTCTCTCTAAACTATGTGAACTGTAATGTATTTTGTATCATCAATGGGAATATATTTCTAATATTAATACTCATCAATCTATCTTGAATACCATTCTTGTTTTTGGTTCTATCTATGATTTTCTACAGTTAATAGTAGGGTATGGGCATTAGGCGATAGGAGACGAGCAATAACAATGACAAACAAGTAATTAATTATGATTGTCAATGTCAGCCATTGAGCAGAGAAATAAAATAGTATAAATCTTTAAGCTCTCTAATTTTTTGTTCAAGTATTTTAAGTATATAATGATTGTATATTTATAAATTCTTATGATACCAGTTTAATTATTTTAGTCAAAGTTTCATGACACTCCATCAAACAAGTTATTTTAATTCCTTTATATAAATCAATCAATTAGTATTTATTTATATTAACGATCTATGAATTAACTGATCTCATGCTTCTTGGTTCATCATAATGTTTAATTTTATTGGTGGCTTGTAATATTAAAATTTTTTGACACTTCAACTAATATCTCATTTTTAATTGCACATTTAAGCTGGTTTATATTTGAATTAGAAAACCTTTTGTATCTCCGGATTTATTCTTTTGAGAAGTTTAATCTGAATACTAGTTTATTGAAATAAGAAATGAAATGGTCCTAAATTTTCTTTCAAAATTCTCCATCTGAAAATTACATCATAATTTATAATTCTTTGAAGGGGTTTTTTATAAATAATTTTTTCTCCAATGTTTTATTGTCAAAATCTATTACGTCGACTCTGTCTTGTTCTAGAATATCTATTAAGTTCTTAAAAAAATGTAAAATAAAATTGTAATTTTGAAAAAAAAAACTATAAGTCACAACTACTTCCCAAATGTCAAAATAAATCTTCCATCCGAACCATAAAACTAAATCAATTCCTTTGAACTTTATGAACATCAATTTTCTCGTATCTATTATTTACCTTGTAATAGATTTTAAGAATTTCTTCTAATTTATACACTTATATTTTAAAAAAAAGTGAATTTTATTGTAAATACTTACTTGGATGAATATACACCATAAAATATTTAAATTTCTTTTCTTCAAGTTTTCTTTCCTATGGAAAACCTTTTAGTGGCTTTAGTGGGCAATCCTTGTATAGAATTATTGCCATAAAAGATTTAATCAAAGTCTCAAATAAAAGATTTTTTTAGTGCATTTAATGCTACTAAAAAGAAATTTACATATCCATGTTTTAATGTTTTTATTATATTTTTCACCCTTTTTTTAAGCTTGCTCAAATCTCATGCGACTGACTTTACATTTCAAGTACAATAAAAGATGGAAATTAAATTTAAACTTGATTTTAATGTTAGGTGGAATGAATTTTGATACTAATAGTGTCTTTTGAGATGTGTTACATCGAGACAAAAGTTGTATCATTAAAAATTACAATAAATTGTATGCTAGAAGTGATCACTTCTTAGAAAGTGAAAGAAGATTTTGAAGTTGCGTTAAACTCTCAAGAATGTAATTGCGTTAAACTCTTGGGAGGCTCCGTCTCTACGATAGATTTAATGTTACTGGATTAACTTCAATGTCCCTATGCTAGACAATGAAGCCCAGAAACTTCTTGGAAGATACGTCAAAGTCACACTTCAACGGGTTCATCTTTCAAATCTTATCTCTTAAGGCGCTCCAAAACAACCCTTAGGTCTGACAGATGATCCTCTTAGGAACACTCTTAATCACTACATTGTTGATATAACATTTGACTTAATGATGTAGTAGGTGACCGAGATGTACGTCATAGCACACCGATAGGTTGCCCTGGCATTCTTTAAGCCGAATGGTATACCCTTTATAGTAGAAGATGCTGATAAGAGCGCTACACACCGTATGTTGCTCTTCCTCTAAGGTCATCTAGATCTGATTGTATCCGAATAAACCATTCATAAAAAAAAAAAACATAGCATGAGAGGAGGCAATATCATAAGCTCTGGTATCGGCAAAGAGAAATCTTCTTTCGGGCATGCCTTATTTAGGTCCTAAAAGTCAATGTATGCTCGTATTTGTTTGTTATTCTTCCAAATGGGTATGATATTTACAAGTCATGTAGGGTAGGAAACCTCCCTAATAAAGCCAGCCTCAATGAACTTTTTGGTTTCTTCAATAACTATTCGTGCTTTCTCAGACCCCATTCCCCGAGGTGATTGCTGCATAGGAAAAATGCTTGAGGTAATGACCAAATGTACAACAACATTTGGAGCTAGACCGAGTATTTAGGCATACTTCCAAGCACAAGAGTCGCAAAACTCTTTTAGGATTTTATGTTTATAGTGGCCATAGAATCTGATAAAAGTTTACTTATAAAATTCAATCAAGGATTGTCATTCATACCTATTTTGACCTCAATCAACTCATCAACGATTGAAGAGACTCTATCCTCAAGCTCAGAATGGGATTCCCTAACATCAACCTCCTCATTAGTAATGTGAGGGCTTCACTGCCTCCCGATGCAAAAGTCATCCTGCATGAGGCTTTAGAGAATCCGATATTATCGATCTTTTTAACATAGCCTAATCCAGACCTTTTCCCTGAAGGTCTTTTTTGCCACATAGCCTTACACATTCTAGCTTGGCGAACAGACCAACTCTCAGACAACAACCCATAATCAAGTGTTTTATCAATGAGAGAAGAGCAATAATAAGAAAAAGAGACATCGTATGTTTCTTGATTCTCATCATTTCAAAGTATTACATCATGACTTCTTACGTGCATATCAGTTTTATAAAACAAAAAGCCCCTCTCTCCACATTTAATTCTGGTAGGTACATAAAAGGTACGCAACCCCTCAACTACAGATGATTTTGCAACTGAAAAATCTTTACATTATCCTCACGGTATTGGATCAATAGTCGGTACCTCATCTATCAAAGATAGTTTTGATAAATAGGAGATAGTTTTGATAAATAGGAGATCCTGATCGTTGATGCCAACCAGAGTATCTCTTCGCCAACATTTTCTACTCATGTTCATGCAAGCATGTTGGACTACCCACGGCAAAGCCTCTTCTGTGTCAGAATCAGAATCCAGTATAGCTTCGACATTTATATTGGATAATGGAAAAACTGATAGAAACTGATCTCAATTTGACATCGTGGGGGCACGAATCCTTTCCTCTTTCCTTGCTATCTCTTTTCCTTTGTTCAAAAGATGCTTGGGAATAGCTAAGGCCCCTTGACATTCCACAACACTTGAATTTAGTAAGGATGCCTTGCTAGAAGAACATAATACTTGACATCATCATAAACGCCTACTTCACTCATATAAAAGGGTTGGGTATCCCCGAGAATGGGAAAGTCTTCTCCTCCACACTTGTATTTAATACACTAATGGAGGGTTGAAGGCACCATCCCGTACTCATGGATCAACAATCTCCTATTATAAAAGGGTTGGGTATACCCTAAAGGACGTTTTACCGTTGATCACATGGAATTTGGCTTCAATCTTAAATCCTCCAAATTGGAGAGGCAAAGTAATGGAGCCTCGACTCTTTTGGTCCTTTTCATTGAAATCATTAAGAATAAACTTATTGGAGCACAATCTCCTATTATTTAAGAACAATAGCTTAAGGGTGTGGATGCTTTCACCGAAGCATCGAGATCAATGAGAAGATGGTTTAACTGCCTCCTGTAGAGAAGGTGACAACAACAATATCTCTGTGGTATAATTGCCTTCTTCATTCTTTCCTCCGTATAATGTGCGTGGAAGTCTTTAGGCTCTTTAAGAGCATTAATCAAAGTCTCTCTCAGCTCAGGGGATAGAAGGAGCTCATCATATGTACTTAACGAGACTGAACCTTTTACGGTATGTGAGGACATTATATTCCACCATATTGGAAGGACTTTAGTTCTTTTACTAGGAACATCAGGATGGTCGTCTACCTTTTGGGATGATAAATTTCCTTGGAGCTAGACCTAGCCATCCTTGCAGAAAGAATATTTTCGCTTCTCAGGTGGACTTCTTGAACATCCTCACTAAGGTACCCAGATGAATCAACCCTAGTGGAACATTCAGTATGAGGCTCTATGAAATTGCATGTATGGACAGAGGCCTCATATATATCATTTGATCAATAGCTAAGATCTTGGTATATGTGGTCTGCACCACTTAGGGAAGGTAATAATGGATGTTGTCATCTCCCTCACCATCATTATCATCATCATCAATGTAACATGAATCCACCATCAAAATGTGAAACACAAAGACATAAGTAAAGCAATCTTTTTCATTGCTATATTGAAGTTACAAAAATGTGTCAAGAGGAGCATTACAATTTTCTCCTGAATTTTGCATCAAAAGCAACAGAAGACACATTCTTACTAATTGCAGTTATCAGAACATCTTCTACCACTTTAGCTGGTCCACTTCCAAAAGGTTTCTCCAGGCACTGCTCCAGGATCCTGATCTCCACAACCTTATAGCGAGTTTCGAGCTAGTTCTTGAAAGGAAAACAATCCTCGAGCATATGCCCCAAATGCTTATGATGTGGGCAATAATTGGGCTTTTTAGGCAGAGGGAGCTACATCTATTGCTTGATCAAGTTCTTTAAGATTTTCCTAAGGCTATCCCTTTTAAAGGAATAAACCCTAGACTTATTTTTTTCAAGGGACTGAGCTTTCCACTTATGGGAGGACAGACGAGCTTGTTCTATTGATATGATGAGCTTTTTATTCTTGCCATCAAATGTTGAAAAAGCCAAACTCTCCTCCCTCCTCTTTGATGGACCCATAAATGGCTTCTTTCCCTTGGCCTTATCATCACTCTTAATGGCTAGGGCATTTGTTGCATTCTGCAGAGTAGCCACTTTCTCGATAAGAGTCTCAAATGTTTTAATGGAAGTCATCTTTAATAAGACTAAGATAGGGTCTTTTATCTTGATTATGAGAAAAGAAACAATAAGTTGCTTCTGTAGCTCGTACTTCATACTCAGCATGTGCCATCGGATAACAAAATTAAATAAAGACTTAGTAGAAGCTATTGGACTTTGTTGAGAGAACATCTAGTCACTCATGGAAACTTAGTGATGTGCCCCATAAAAATTCTTAATGAATGCATCTTCCAGCTCAGTGAATGTTCTGAAGGTGTCACTCAGTAGATCAACATACCACTCAAAAGAAAACTCTGACAAGCTAGTGACAAAAAAGCGAAGCAATAACGCATAATTGTTGATAGTAGTGTAATAAGGCGCTCGAAATTAGGCTATATGCTGGTGATGGTTACCAATTCCCATAAAACCTCTTGAAACAAGAAGGGACAAACACGGGGATATGAAATTTACTCGTAAGTCTCGAGATAAGGTCTACCCCTTCGTACAATGGTCTCACTCTACTGGGCTATCAAAGAAGCCTTGACTTTTGCATCCACTAAGGATTATAGGTGTAAATCAGAGGCAGCATGCTCTAACAAAGCGGCATCTGGAGACGACACTTGAGCATGCCTAAACAGCACAAAAGGTGTAGCGGGGACAACTCGACAAGCCTCAGCATGTGTAGTGAAAGAAACCACATCGAGCCCTGCCTTATCGACTTGGAAGGCGGCTATTTGGACCGTAATGAGGGAAACTGGGTTTTGCAAGAGAGCAATTGTCTCATCCTTGCTTTTATCCCCTTGATCTACCCTAGAGACATCTTGAGCTTCAAGAAGCTCATGGTGGTCAAACTTGACAAGATCAAGGGCCTGCTTATTAGTGAGCTCTAAGCCCGTTTATTCATTGTCATGACATGATGGATAGCCACCTTGAAGTTATGCAATTCCTCTTCAAGACATACTCTGGTATATTGGAAAGGTCACCTAAGAAATCATCCCCAGGATCTTTCTCTATCCCTACCTCATGATTCACTTGAGATGGCCCTGTAACATGATCAATTGGAGGCACAGCTTTCCCGGACATACTCAATAGTCTTCAATACTAGAGTCGGAGTCTCAAGAGGAATGATCATAGAAGCTTTCCTTACCCATTGCCTCTTCATTAACACAAGATGGTAATATTTTTTTATATATTTATTTTTAAATAAATAAGGTGCAGATAGGTGCGGGTGTACCCTGGATCTCCCCTCATCAACAAAACAAACCTTCTTCTTGTTCATAGTTAGAGAAGAAGAGCAATAAGTAAGAATAATTTTCCATTTTATTCTTCACAAAAGGAATTACAGTAGATGTGAATGGGGCAGCTACTTGATTATCCAAAAGAGAATCTAAACTAGAAATTGGTGTACATGCACCACATCAAGGATTTAAGGCAATGCCTCGATGGGCTCGAGACCTATACCAGAGAAGGTAAATACCCCAGTATTGAAGTGAACCGCCGGGCAAACCTCAATCTTCTACTTCAAGGACCTCGAGGGTGTGTTTGCTAGAGCAATTAATGCATCACTTTCTCAGATGTATTAGTGATCTAAGCAAGAAACGTTTCTTTAAAAACAGGACCCTTTCCTCGCAAGAAGGAAACTGCTCCTACAATCTTCTTAGTCGAATGATCAATGGCAGAGCAATCTATCTAGACAACAAGTTTCAAATTACATGCATCTCGAGAATGAAAAGACCTCCTAGAATCTTGGTCGAGACATGGTCCACACAACCAGAGGGTACAAAAAGGAGATTCTCAGTCTCAGGAATTGAGAACTAATCCTGGATTGGAACCATAACAGATGAAGGAGCATGTTGCGGTTATTGTTTCTAAGGCCACGATAATCTATTCGTAGCCTTCTGGATCCTTTTGCCCAATCTGGGGGTAGAAGAACCTCAGGAGCACCCGGAACAGGAGGAGTCGGGATATTAACAGGACCCACAATATTTGTCCTAGAGTTATGGGATCCACCTACCGTGGGGATTAAAATCTGAAAAACCTCAAGGGGCCTCTCGACAGCCTAGAAAACATAGAGGGGCACTTTGGTGCATCGCTATCAGACATCTGCTTCTTCCCTCCAAAAGGAGGCATGCCGACAGGAGCAATCTTGGAGGGAATGGAATCACCTAAGGTTATCCTCTGAAAATGGATGAAGAACCCAAAACTAATGGTCCCCTCCTTGGTAGAAAAGATACTGGGTGAAAGGGAAATGGTGTTTCCCCCAGACGTCGCGACCGTGACCACCTTTTGAGCATCCATATCTACCAATCAAAAGAGAAATCGATCAACTTCAAACATAAATCATAAATATAAAACAAGGTATATAGTGACACCAATGCGCTCGCATCATGACAACTGAAATGCTAAAATGCACTAATTGTGCACGATATGTAAGCACTAAAATGCCGAGGGCAAGAAAAGGATCAAATAGTGTCGAACTGCTAACCATAGAAATAGACACTTGGATCGAAATCCAAGGTCTAAATATGTATCAAAATGTGACTCGAGGAAGGAAACAGGGTCACAAATATGTAAGCAGGACTCCTAAAATGAAGAGAGAGTCTCATGCTTAGCAGGGTCACCAAATTTTTTTTGTGCTTTCTAACGAAACTCGGATTCTTCAACTTATATATTTATATATCATCATATTATTTCTATTTTTTTTATTCAAATAACTCTCCCTCTCGGATTATAGAAATGATCCAAAGATGATAGAATTCGAAAAGGAATGATATACGATGGAAAATAGACAAACAAATTTAAAAAGAAATATGGAAGGCTTGTGTAAGGTAATCCTCGTGTGAAAGGTCAAAAGTATACATATAATAAAAATTGAATCAAAATATCTTAAAGCACGGTATCCACGAAGAGAATTCACACAGAATCTACACATAATCAAATAACCAAAAAGAACATTTTTGTTCTGGGGTCAAGAGCATTCACAAAGAAACGTATCTCTTTGATTAATTACATCTTGAGTGATACATAAGAATACTATTGATAATAGGGGTCATGCTTACATATAAGTATTAACTAGTGAAAATAGGTGTCACAAAGGATGGTCATTACAACCAGAAGCATCTCGACACCTCTGAAACCTATATTGAGCCACATGAGTGAGGGTGAATCCCTGTTATCCACAAATGTACGGTGGCATGTCGATGAGCAAGGCCTAGGAAATAACTAGGTCGAATTGACAGGAACATCCCTATGCTTCAAGGCCCATCGGGCCATAAAGGTAGAGGGTAAATCACCTTATCACAAACAGGCAGCAGTCTATTCATGATCGTGGACGTCGAGACAACACCATTGAAGACTAAAAGCACGGGTGTACTCATAGCATGGCGCAAGTGCGCCAGGGCCAAATCCTTGTTTGATTCATTTGGCATGACCCGGCGAACCCAGACGGATGTCTGCAAGTCACAGATCATTCCAGAAGAATAGAATATAATCCGTAGGTTACCAAAAATGTTTCGAAAGCCAACAAAAAATAATGCCAACATAGACACCACTGTTAGAAATGCATCTATGAGACCTTATACGCATCCCTAAGTCTGTAATATTCTATTATAGAAATCATTGCATTGGGATGTGTAGTAATACTCTGATTGGCAACATCGCATATATCATATTATGTACTATTAAGTAATACCATATGTCAAGATATAAATACAATGTTATATATATAGGATGCAGTTGAAATGAAAATTTGTAGTTTTAAATTGTTTTTAAATTCAAATTATAATTCTTAATTCCTATGTATTAACATATTCAGCACCTGAACTCAATTTTCTTACATTAATGCCACCTTACTTATGCATGACATAGTATATTTCATTTTTTTATAATTTTAAAAAGTCATATTTTTGATGTGATATGAAAAATTGAGTGTTACAAGTGTAAAAAAGAAAGTTTAAATGCTAGATATTTGAATAGATAAAATTGGGTGGTATGTATGTAAAATAAAAAACTGTTACTATGTTTGAGTATCCCTAATCCCTAGGATTATAAGTTCTTAACATGCATTATATAATATAATTATTATACATAAATCATCCGAACTCATGAAAATATATCAGCGACTTTAATAATCAAAAGTACTTATGAATCCCTACGTATGGGATGTAACTAATTATTGAGAACTTGATATACGGGATACTGTATGGGCAGCAAGCAATTAACGAATCATAAAATATTCAGAAATTTCATTAATATAAGTTTCTCTCATTTTCTTAGAAAGACTTACATATGTACCAATCCATTCTTATGCACCTGTATAGCTAACATTTCAACTTCAATGTTTACATACACGCTAACTTACCCATGAAATGGTATATTTCACTCTTTGAGTTGATGCGTGCCAAAAAATTCGCGGTGATAAGAGTAATAAATTATCGTCTTAGTGTTGTACGAGAATTCGACACACAATCAGGTGAAAGATAAACAACCAGTAATTACACCAAAATTTTTTTCGTGAAAAAACCAGTAAAGGGAAAAAACCACGAGGCCTGGTCCCACATACGGGAAATAGTATATTTTTCATATTATAGTATCGACAGCGCGTGGTTGGTGTTGACGATGATGATTGGTGGTGATCGACGATGACGGTCAACTGTGGGTGACGGCGATCAACGGGTGTTGACGGTGGTCGACGGAGGCTGGCGGTGGCCGAAGAAGGTCGGCGGTGTTCGACGGCGATCGGAGGGTGTCGGCTACGGTAGGGATGGTGCTGAACTTCAGCTCTTTCTCAGAGTTTCAAGTTCTCTCTGAAGCTTCAAGCCTCCTTCTCATGTGAGAGTTGGAGGTCTATTTATAGTGTTTTTGATGCAATTAATACAAGTTCAGAGGGTTTCCCTTGATCGCACAGCTTTTAAGGGGCATTTGATGGCCTTAACGATGTTGGAGTTAAGTGATCTTGGGCTCGTTGGATTCATTTTGTCGAGATGCTCGATTCGAGTATAGGCTTGCTAGTGTTGGCATCTGTTTGACCATCCAAATTTGTCTAGAAATCTTTCAAGTGTGCTTTAATGACCTGATCTGGGCTTGATTTGACTCGGATTGGACTAGTTTTTATATCATTAGGTTCGCCTCATCGAGCCGATTAGTTTGACTATAAGTTTATTGAAATCGGAGTTTTGGATGACTTTTTTTCAAGATTTGAGCGTTTCTTGCTCAAAAGAATGCACCGAGATTCGTGTTGTGTCTTGATATTCATAATGGATAATGAAAATTTGTTTTTGTCGTATCAAGAGTAAAAATAGGGGCATTTTTCTTTGATACGAAAGATTAGGGTGGTATAACTGTAAAGAAGTAAAATTTATATGTTAGATATGTAAATACATAAGAATTAGATGGTATGTACGTAAATATCCCTTTATATATATATATGAATAATGTCTTTTTAGAGCCACACCTACCCTTCTAAAAAGTATACAGTGACGCTTTGACAATCCACCGAACGTCACTTGACAAGCTTCGTGTTTTAAGAAAAAGTGAACTTTTAACCTTACACGGCATGCAACCATGCTCCAATGGATGCCTTATGGTTGAAGTAATATTAAATAAATGTGGTTTAATATGAGTTATGAAAGTCAACAAGCTACCACATATAGATTATTTCAAGTTAAGAAAGTGTATTATATAATAAATAGATGTTTAAAATCAGGGAAATGGGATATTAATATTTATTTATTCTATAGATTTTAGTTGGTTGAAAATACCAACAGATATTTAGGCTCCAATTAGGCAGCTTCTTTACCGCGGCGCGGCAAGGAACTGCTGATCGAAGCTTTTGAAAATTGTGACGTGGTGGCCTATTACAACAATGTTTGTTTAATACGGGCCACGGGTTCGACCCCGCGGCCTAAGTTTTATCCTGTCCCTATTACGTTAATAGCCCCATGATTTTTCTGCCCTCGTCTGTCTCGATCACAATCACATTCTTTTGTCTTCGCCTCTCTTGATCTCCTCTCTCGATCGGTCATCTCTCCCTTGTGCCTTTGTCCTTCCCCTCTTCTCTTTGATCTCTCTGATGGCAACGAGTTGGCTCTCTACTCTCCCTCTTTCTTCCGATCTCCATACCTCTTTTTGGTTTACCGTGCTTTTCGTCCTCGGATGGTATCACCTGTATTTGTCGATGAAATGACTCTCTTTCGATTTTGTGGCTTTCTCATTTGTGATTCAAAGTGGAAATTTGGATTTTGTGAATTATGGCTTTCTCTTCATAATTTGGATTTCGCTTTTTGCGAATGTGGTTTCATCTTTGCCTGTGGTGTTTCAGTGAGACTTTGAGAATGGTTCAAGGAGGTTGGTTGGTTTGTTCATGGCAATATTTTGGATCCCTGTATGGCTGATGGAATGGGGTTTATTCTTTTACTTTGGTGTTTCAATGGGAATTTAAGATTTGGTTGAAAGAGAGTGCTTCATTTGTTGATATTTAATGTGTGGTGGTGGTGGTCAAATGCATTTTGTGGCCTTCTCATTTGTGATTTGAAGTGGAAAGTTTGATTTTGTGATTTGTGGTTTTCTCTTTATGATCTGTATTTATGTTTTTTTGCAAATGTGCGGCTGATGGAATGTAGCTTCATCTTTACATGTGGTGTTTCAGTGAGAATTTGAAAAGTGGTTGAAAGAGGGTGGTTGATTTGTTAATAGCAATGTTTCTGCATAGTTGATGGAATGGGGTTTTTTCTTTAGCTTTGTTGTTTCAATGGGAATTTGAGATGGCTGAAGAAGGGTGCTTCATTTGTTCATATCAATGTGTGGGGGTGGTGGTTAAATGTGTTTTGTGGTTTTCTCATTTTCAGTTTGCAGTGGCAATTTTGATTTTGTGATTTGCGGCGTTTTCTTTATAATTTGGAATTCATTTTTGTGAATGTGTGGCTAATGGAATGGGGTTTTATAAGTACATTTGGTGTATCAGTGAGAATTTGAGAAATGGTTGAATGAAGGTGTTTGGCGGGTTGATAACAATGTTTCGAATGCCCTGTATGTACTGCACGATATATGCAAAATTTGGGTTGTGGTTTTGTCTTTGTATTTGGTGTTTAAGTAGGAATTTAAGATAGGAATATGTTGCAGTGGTGGTCAGATTTATAGTTTGATGGAATGTGTGGAGGTGGTGGTGTTGGTTTTTGAGGTGTTGGTGGTGTTGGTGTCTGGTGGTATCTGGTGGAGGTGTGAAGGTGTTGAAGCTGGTGGAGGTGTATGTGTGGTGTTCGGAGGTTTTTGGATTATGTGTGGTGGTGTGTGAGGTTTCTGTGATATATTAATAGCAATGTGTGGGGGTAGTGGTGTTGGTAAATGTTATTAAATGTTATTTTAAGTCTTTTTCTTAATTTTTGTAATCATGATATTCACTGTTACGTGAAGTGCATCTTCTTTTTTGTAATGATGTGCACTGAATTTTTGCTTCTAAAGTATAAATATATTGGTATGACAATTTTGTTGCAAATAACATTACTATATAGAGGTAGAATGGTCATATGTCCAGAAATAAGCTAATGACGCGATTGTTTTTAAACCGCAAATAACAAACGGCAGACAATTTGCATGGAAGCAGATTTATTATTAAGCTGCAACTGCCCCAAACAAACCCCTATTGTTAGCCACAGTCTTTCAGGTTAAAATAGAAAATCCTAACCAAATAGCGAAAAGGTTATTAGAAAAATTACATACATAACACTTGAAATCTTTGCTATCAGTATTGTCCTGTTCGTATCTCTATTTTTCAAATTGACATTCATACATCAAATTCCACAACAAATATCCACCACATATCTTTCATTTGTTTAAATTCCTAATGATTTCGTTACACAAATATGCTGGTTCAATGGCTAAACAAAATGGTAAGCTTTTGTTTAGTGTGTCTGTGTGTATACATATATACTCTTAACTGATTTTTTTTTTTCAATAATTCATTGGAAATTAACATGTATGCCACTCAATTCCTTGGTGTTTACATGTCTAACACCTAAAATTCAATTTTACATGCATTCTAGCCAGTTGTGTTCACATGGCTCGAGCTCTGCTCTACAAGTTGCTCATGAATTAAGCTACATGAGCTAACAAGTCAAGCTCAAGCTAGCCTCGACTCGACTCATCAGATCGTGAGTTGGCTCGTTTAAAAAATAATTAACATAAAATATACTCAAAATATATTGAAGTTCAAGATTTTATCTTTAAATTATAAAAAAAAATGAAAAAAAAAAATAAAATTTTACATTTTATATTAATTGATTTTTATTATTTATAGCAAGATGATTTATTTTATTTGTCATTTAGTTATAACACTAATTTGAATTAATATTATTTACTCTCTTTTATAATAATCAAACTTGCTCGAACTTCGACTTGACTCTTTTACACCCCTACAATATTTCACCTTACCAATAGATGCAAAGGTGTATTTTTACTTCTTAGGAGTTAAATTGGTGGTATTTTGTGATGTGATATGAAAGATTTTGGTGGCATAAAAGTAAAATGTAAAATATAGGTGATAGATATGTAAAAACTTAAGAACTGTGTGGCATGTATGCAAATGCCTTCTTTCTTCCTTTTGATTTTTTATTGCATAGTATCATAATGCAAAGTAGTATCATAATACAAAGTACTATCATAATGCATTACATTTATTTAATGTGGATGATCATTGATCATTATGATAACACAAATATTCTGCCTTCATTTTTTTTCTCTTTAGAATGAAGTTGAACTTCTTGTAACTTTTTAATCTTTCCTTACAAATTTAATTAAATAATTTTGCTATTCTTTCTGACTTGCTAGAATAATTGTCCCTATTTTGCCATTTGATTAAATATATAATTTCTAGTTAAATAATTGTGTCTCTCCAGTAAATAATGCTCTCTTACTTCAGCGTTTCCTAAGCTTAGAATTTCAAAAAACTTTCCTATAGTAGAGGAGATCATATTTGACATCTATATGATGGTAATTGAACAAATGGTCAATATTTTTCTAATTATTGTGTTAAATCCAATGTTGATTACTAAGACATTTAAGCATTTATGCATAGAGAGCTTCATGACAACTTATATTTTTATATTGTTGATGATTTATTCTACTTGTGATGAGATCAACTAAGTTAAAAAATCAATTTCTTAAAAGCTACTGAAAAAATGAACGATAACTTTCTTACAATTATCATTATAGTAGATATAGTTATTAATTATTCTCTCACTATAGAAAGTTTTTTAAAAAAATATAATTAATTTGTGACCAAACTAATATATTATAAGTTATAACAGTGCAAAGTGCAACACTATTAAAAATGCCTCAAATAGACCTCAATTTTGATGCAAATAATATGTATGACAAATATACTCATTATGTTGTTCACGGTGCTGCGATTTCGAACGAACGGACAAGCTTCATTTGGCCCAGTTGGTCCTCTATAGTAGGCCAGCTCTAAGTGGCCCTCTTGGCTAGTTCCAGTCGATCTGCTCCAATTGGCCCTCTCGGCCAACTCTATTTAGGCTTCTTGGCTAGTTTCAGTTGACCTGCTCCAGTTGGCCCTCTCGATCAACTCCAGTTTTTCCTCTCGAATTGATCAACTCCAATTGGCCCTCTCCAGTCAGCTAGCTCTAATCAGTCATCTCCATTTGGCCCTCTCTAGTTGGCCAGCTCCAGTCAACCCTCTTTAGTCAAAAAGCTTCAGTCGGCCAAGATGACCATCTCTAATTAGCCCTCACCAATCGACCCTCATGAGTTGGCCCTCTTCAGTTAACCAAGTTGACTAGCACAAGCAAGCCATCTCCAAACAGCCAGCTCTAGCTGACAACATAGAACTGGGATATAATTGACATTTTATAAAAAAAAATATTTTCCAATAAATAGAGGAGCATTATTTGTTAAAAGGGGTTGGAAACCTAATGTAAAAATACTCTATTCTAAGAAATATCTATCTCTCTCTCCTTATTTACATTATATTCCTTAGCCATGATTCATGGACAATTTCAGATCCAACACAATTGGATAAAAAAGGAAAAATTCACTTATATATCATACAATTCTTATATATTTAGAAATCGAACACCTAAACTTGGAAGATTTACGGCGGTAGAATAATAAATTATCTTCTTAGCATTGTACGAAAATCTTGCACACACTCTGGTAATTAATGATACAAGTAAAGACATCATAAGTTTTTTTGTGGAAAACCCTAAAAGAGAGAAAAATCACAAGGTCTAGCCCAGTTAAAATATTCTAGTATATAGTGGTGAGTGTAGAGGCACATCCTTCTTCTGAGTTAGAGAAGATGGAATTACAAAGTTAATGTATAATGTTATTTTAGTAATAACGGTCATAACGGGCCACTTAGGCAGTAGTCCACTGTGAATGTTGCAGATGATGGTTGTAGCACCAGCTTGTCATAGATGTCATAGTTGAAATTCATGGTAGCCATGTGGGTCATAGATGGTTGCTTTAGACATGTTGATTGGCCACAGAATCCGTAGTAGGGAGCTGTAAGTACTATGAGCCATGTAAATTGTTGTCGATCACATAGGTTGTAGTGATGAGTTGTGATAACATATGTACGCTATAGAGTCTGGAGTGGGGAGTTGCACAAGTTGTGAACCATATTGGTCGTAGTTGGTCATGTAGGTCATAGTGGTGAATTGTGTTTTATTCGTTTTTTCAAATAAGTGAGTTATTTAACATGAATTATTTTTGTTTGATTGTATTTGACTTGTTTAAACTCAAATTAAATAAATAAATGTATAATATTATTATAATATTTTTATATTAATTTTTACATTAAATAAAAAAAATTAAAATTTAATTTTTGAAAAAATTATTTGAGCTAATTTTGGGCCGAATAAGTGCCGAAAAGAATGAATATATTCTAAAAATGTAAGCACAAATATATGATTAATGAGTCATTTTGTTCATTAAATTTTTTTTTTAAAAAAAATCAAATGAGCGGAAGATGAGTAAATGTTGTGCTTACCCAAACTCTGATTTGTTTGCACCCCTAATTACATGTGTTTAAGCTCAGTTTGGATTTCGATTTTGATTCACTAAAATTTTATTTTTGATGATTATAATACTTTTGGTAATGTTTCTCAAATTTGGCCTAATGGGGCGGGGTTTCTGTAAGACTAGAAGGTCAGAGGTTCTAATCACACCCGTGGCGCAGGGGGATTCAGTATGATTTGTTAAGGCACATGACACGGGATCTAATCATGGGGCCTAGCACATAAGAAACCGATATTTGGGCTTCTGTCAAATATCAGTTTCCTTTTTTAAAAAAAATAATAAAAAAATTATTAATATTTTGTTAAAATATTTATATATACACACACGTTATGATCTTATTAATTTTGAAAAAAACATAATAAGGATTTAAAATTCGAAGCTATTGGAAAATGTATAACGGTAAAATAAACGCATATTGTATTGTATAATAAATAGTGTTTAAAACATTCAATCCCAATGATTTTTATTGCTAATTTTATGTAATGATTATTATTTCTAAATTAATGAGGCCTTTTTATCAACTAGTTGTATTTTTTTAATTGAAAATTTTTATATTATGATATTTTAAATATAAAATTATGAATTTTAAAGCACTTACATTTGTTTAGAATAGGGGCATTTCCATACATAGAACATAATTCTTCTCTATTTACATGTCTGACACCTCAATTTTTATTTTTACATGCATAATCAACCAAATAAAAAATATTATTAAATTTTTAGATATCTACTTTGGAATATGAATTAAATCAAGATATTCTCACCAAAAATAATCAGAGTCTCGAAGTATTTAAATATGCTTTGGAGAGAATACAATTTTAGTGGTATATATATTACACTCATACTAAAATAAAATTAAAAATTGTAGGCCTATCCTAATAAAAATTTTAATTAAGGATTCTTTACTCAATTTGTTTACATTTATTTTACGACAAATAAATTATTATAATATGTCACTGGCTAGGTGCCCAACTTCCTTGTGGTTGCTTATTTATTTTTATTTTTATTTATAATTTTTTTAATAATTTTCAAATATTCCGAAATTGATTAAATTAGATATTTATTAAATTTTGAAAAAGGTTTCAAATTTTTATCAACTAAATTAGTTGGAACCTGTAGCATTTGTTAATTTCACTCATTTTTTAATTCTTGTTAAGGGGATTGAGAGTCGATTTCTTTCCGGGAAAAGGTGAGGGCTACTCCTAACTTTATTTGAAAGAAATAGAAAAGAGTTATAACTCAAAGACACAATCACAGCTCAACCAAAGAAACAAATTACAACAATGACAAAAAATTATTCGAACAAAAAAATTACAGAAAACATATCAATAACCAGAACAAATATTGAAAAGTAAAAAAACAACACAAGCTCCATGAAGAAGAATGAGTCAAAGTAAGGTCTGCAATCTGTAAGCCCAAACTAGTAGAAGTTCAACAATAATAGTCAAACCAATCATCACATCCTCAAATAGAAGAAACAGATCCAAAAGCCCTTAAACAGCTCCCAAAAACAACTAAAAACAACCACCAATAGTTTCCAAGAAGGAATTGAAAGCAGAAAAGAATCCAAAACAACATAATCAACTTCTAATATATAATTCCACAAACAATTGTAAAATAAAAGAAAACATGCAATATATAGCAAAAGAAAAAAAACCAAAGAATCTAAGCCACAAACAAGAACGGAAAAGAATTTAAAACAAGAAAAAAAAAACACAAGATACCAACAAAATTGTAAGGAAAGAAAAAAAAAAGTAATTTCAATAACTTATTTGAAAAAATATAAAATTCCCTCAAAAGTAATATGGATATAAAAATATTCAAGTGTACACTTGCATTTTAATACATGGTTGAAAATCATCATAACTCCACCTCACACAAAGCAAAAGAGTCTTAGAAAGGTCTCGAACTATGTTATGGTTTTGTGTTGCTGTCAATAGTTTAGTTGAGGTTCATCATTTGCTTCGGGTTTTGAATGTCTGTCGCTGCAAAATAAATTTAACACATCCTAATAACATAAAAAGTAAACCTAGGATGACATTCGCCTTCTGTCTTTAGCAACCTTACAAAACAAAGTTAGTATAAAACATGTTTTGGTTCGGTTATTATGTTATTTATTCACTATTTTTTTAGATAACCCGGTTAAGATGCCCATGACTTTCCATCTTCATAGGGTTGTTAGGTTCCCTGATCTACAAAGTCTGAGAGACAGTCAAAACTACCCTATCCGAAAAATATCTGTCAGCAACCATGGGTTGCGTCGTCCAAGAGAAGTTTGTAGACTTGGGTAATAGGGTTAAAGTTATGTTAAGTGATCTTTGTTCATTAGGGTCTTATTTTAGTTTTAATTTCATTTTCAGATTTTAGGGGTTGAAAATTTTAGATTGCTTAAGACTTATTATCCGATTAGATCTTTTTTTGTTGTATTTGTGTTTTATTTTTGGTGTTTGAAATGAACTGGTGAAGATTCCATGGTTCCATCGTCTCAGGGTCATTGGGGTGTGCAATTTGAGTAGTCATAAGTGACTAGACTATATTTTGTTAGCACCCATGGGTTGCCTCCTCCAAAATACCTTCTCAAACCAGGTTGCATTTTATAGTTATAGTTTAAGTTTTAGTGGCTTTTAGGGTGGATTTTATGCCGCGTCTTTTATGTTTGTTTGTTCATTGGCCCAAATTGTCCCTAGCTGAGGCTAAGTGTGCTTTCGTTCTTGAATAAGAAGTCAAACACTTTTTAACCTCCAATCACCTAAGTCTGAGTTGGGTTTAATTCAACTTGAGTTAGGTCAGACTAATCTGGAAAGAATCCTTAGCCGAGCTATGTTAGCTCGGGTTCGCCTTAGGTCAACTTCAAATTAGTTTAAGTCAACCAGAATCTACCAGGATTGAACCAGGTTGGCTTAGTTTGATTGGGGATCAAGTCAAGCCAAGTTGATATAGACTAGCTCACATACTATGCAACGATGTGCCTCCAATACAATATAACAATGCACTCAACATACGGAACAACGACGCTCCCCACAAATTATGTAACTACACATCCCAGAGATAGTTTAACAACACACACCCACAATAACTGCTTACAACTACAGTCCGCCTGATAGAATGATTTTCTCTGAAGTCTTGGAGCTTTCTTCTAGCAGCCCACCACTACGACCTACGTGAGCAACTATGACCTACGTGGTCCACAACTCACACAGCTCCCAACTACAGTCCTTGTGGCCTAAAGATGTTACTAGCAAGGCATGGATAGCTTGAGCAACTCCTAACTCTGGTTTCTGTGGCTTACGTACGATATCATAACTCATGAAGCTTTCAACTCCATCAGCGTCCTATGTATGTTATTACAAATTGTGCAACTCCTAACTCTGATATCTGTGGCTTATAGAAGTTATCACAACTTATGTAGGTCCAAACATTAGCCTTTATGACGTTCAAATGTTATCACAGCTCATGCAACTCCTAACTCCAGCATTTACGACCTGCAAATGTTATTAAGACTCATGCAACTCCCAACTCCAGTCTCTATGGCTTAAGGACATTACCACAACAAGTTTAGTTTCTGTGGCCTACAAATGTTATCACAACTCATGCAGCTCCTAAATTTAGCATATGTGGCCTAAAAGTGTTATCACAAAATCCACCCTAAAAGCCACTAAAACTTAAACTATAACTATAAAATGCAACCTGGTTTGAGAAGGTATTTTGGAGGAGGCAACCCATGGGTGCTAACAAAATATAGTCTAGTCACTTATGACTACTCAAATTGCACACCCCAATGACCCTGAAACGATGGAACCATGGAATCTTCACCAGTTCATTTCAAACACCAAAAATAAAACACAAATACAACAAAAAAAGATCTAATCGGATAATAAGTCTTAAGCAATCTAAAATTTTCAACCCCTAAAATCTGAAAATGAAATTAAAACTAAAATAAGACCCTAATGAACAAAGATCACTTAACATAACTTTAACCCTATTACCCAAGTCTACAAACTTCTCTTGGACGACGCAACCCATGGTTGCTCGACGGATATTTTTCGGATAGGGTAGTTTTGATTGTCTCTCGGACTTTGTAGATCGTGGAACCTAACAACCCTAGGAAGATGGAAAGTCATGGGCATCTTAACCGGGTTATCTAAAAAAATAGTGAATAAATAACATAATAACAGAACCAAAACATGTTTTATACTAACTTTGTTTTGTAAGGTTGCTAAAGACAGAAGGCGAATGTCATCCTAGGTTTACTTTTTATGTTATTAGGATGTGTTAAATTTATTTTGCAGCGACAGACATTCAAAACCCGAAGCAAATGATGAACCTCAACTAAACTATCGACGACGAACACAAAACCATAACATAGTTCGAGACCTTTCTAAGACTCTTTTGCTTTGTGTGAGGTGGAGTTATGATGATTTTCAACCATGTATTAAAATGCAAGTGTACACTTGAATATTTTTATATCCATATTACTTTTGAGGGAATTTTATATTTTTTCAAATAAGTTATTGAAATTACTTTTTTTTTTCTTTCCTTACAATTTTGTTGGTATCTTGTGTTTTTTTTTTCTTGTTTTAAATTCTTTTCCGTTCTTGTTTGTGGCTTAGATTCTTTGGTTTTTTTTCTTTTGCTATATATTGCATGTTTTCTTTTATTTTACAATTGTTTGTGGAATTATATATTAGAAGTTGATTATGTTGTTTTGGATTCTTTTCTGCTTTCAATTCCTTCTTGGAAACTATTGGTGGTTGTTTTTAGTTGTTTTTGGGAGCTGTTTAAGGGCTTTTGGATCTGTTTCTTCTATTTGAGGATGTGATGATTGGTTTGACTATTATTGTTGAACTTCTACTAGTTTGGGGGCTTACAGATTGCAGACCTTACTTTGACTCATTCTTCTTCATGGAGCTTGTGTTGTTTTTTTACTTTTCAATATTTGTTCTGGTTATTGATATGTTTTCTGTAATTTTTTTGTTCGAATAATTTTTTGTCATTGTTGTAATTTGTTTCTTTGGTTGAACTGTGATTGTGTCTTTGAGTTATAACTCTTTTCTATTTCTTTCAAATAAAGTTAGGAGTAGCCCTCACCTTTTCCCGGAAAGAAATCGACTCTCAATCCCCTTAACAAGAATTAAAAAATGAGTGAAATTAACAAATGCTACAGGTTCCAACTAATTTAGTTGATAAAAATTTGAAACCTTTTTCAAAATTTAATAAATATCTAATTTAATCAATTTCGGAATATTTGAAAATTATTAAAAAAATTATAAATAAAAATAAAAATAAATAAGCAACCACAAGGAAGTTGGGCACCTAGCCAGTGACATATTATAATAATTTATTTGTCGTAAAATAAATGTAAACAAATTGAGTAAAGAATCCTTAATTAAAATTTTTATTAGGATAGGCCTACAATTTTTAATTTTATTTTAGTATGAGTGTAATATATATACCACTAAAATTGTATTCTCTCCAAAGCATATTTAAATACTTCGAGACTCTGATTATTTTTGGTGAGAATATCTTGATTTAATTCATATTCCAAAGTAGATATCTAAAAATTTAATAATATTTTTTATTTGGTTGATTATGCATGTAAAAATAAAAATTGAGGTGTCAGACATGTAAATAGAGAAGAATTATGTTCTATGTATGGAAATGCCCCTATTCTAAACAAATGTAAGTGCTTTAAAATTCATAATTTTATATTTAAAATATCATAATATAAAAATTTTCAATTAAAAAAATACAACTAGTTGATAAAAAGGCCTCATTAATTTAGAAATAATAATCATTACATAAAATTAGCAATAAAAATCATTGGGATTGAATGTTTTAAACACTATTTATTATACAATACAATATGCGTTTATTTTACCGTTATACATTTTCCAATAGCTTCGAATTTTAAATCCTTATTATGTTTTTTTCAAAATTAATAAGATCATAACGTGTGTGTATATATAAATATTTTAACAAAATATTAATACTTTTTTTATTATTTTTTTTAAAAAAGGAAAATATCATTTGACAGAAGCCCAAATATCGGTTTCTTATGTGCTAGGCCCCATGATTAGATCCCGTGTCATGTGCCTTAACAAATCATACTCGAATCCCCTGCGCCACGGTGTGATTAGAACCTCCGACCTTCAGTCTTACTGAAACCCCGCCCCATTAGGCCAAATTTGAGAAACATTACCAAAGTATTATAATCATCAAAAATAAAATTTTAGTGAATCAAAATCGAAATCCAAACTGAGCTTAAACACATGTAATTAGGGGTGCAAACAAATCAGAGTTTGGGCAAGCACAACATTTACTCATCTTCCGCTCATTTGATTTTTTTTTCAAAAAAATTTAATGAACAAAATGACTTATTAATCATATATTTGTGCTTACATTTTTTGAATATATTCATTCTTTTCGGCACTTATTCCAAAATTAGCTCAAATAATTTTTTCAAAAACTAAATTTTAATTTTTTTTTTATTTAACGTAAAAATTAATATAAAAATATTATAATAATATTATACATTTATTTATTTAATTTGAGTTTAAACAAGCCAAATACAATCAAACAAAAATAATTCATGTTAAATAACTCACTTATTTGAAAAAACGAATCAAACACAAGTTTGTTAGCAAACAAAACATGAACTATTTAATATTTACGAATAATAATATTTCACAGGCATATATACAATGAAATGTTCAAAAAAAATTTTTGAGGAAAGATGATGGTTATGCTCAGCTTTATTACCAAAAAAATTAAAAGTGCAACACCACCAAACTAAACATCATACAACACAAAGCCAGGACAACAATCCAAAATTAACAAAATCAACCAAATAAAAAACTAAAAATACATTCAAAAAAGGCTTCAAGAATATAAATATAGCATAGTAGAGAAGCTACGAACAGAAACAATAAAGCAAGAAATCAATACACCAAAATAACCACAATATCAACAGAGAAAAGAGACCATCAGTAGGAGTTGAGATACTAAAGTAACATCTGCAAAAATAAACTCAAAGAAGATCAAGTAAAAATGGCATAACAATAAAGCAGAAAACAAAAACAAAAAGAAGAAAAACAAAAACCGGCAGCATCAAAGACAAATAGACAGTAGACAAAAAATAAAAATTTGAGCTCGAACACTTGGCTGAATAAAAATATTAAAATTCTTTGTGGATATCAAAAACATCAAAAAAATATATTTAAGATATAGTTAAATTTTTAATTGAACGGCTAGATATAATCATAGCTCAAACCAAACAACACAAATGAATAAATCGAACTTTCAAAAAGAAGAAAGGATAACCAAATCATAACTAAATCAAAGCAACACCCAACAAAAACATACCACAGCAACCAGAAATAACCAAAACAACCAGTGGCAATAAAAAACTACTAAGAACTACTAAACCAAAACAACAACAATAATGTCCACAACTACCAAAATTACAAATTATAACTTCAAAAATAGAAAAAAATAGCTGCAGCTATTCTACCTCCAACCTCCAAAAACTAAGACAGCAATCACAAAAATAAACCAATAAAAATAACTCTAAAAACGACAACAAATCTAAATAATAAAATCTTAAAGAATTAGTTGCTAAAACAACCAATAAAAATTCTAAAATAACAAAAAAAAGGCAGTAGAATCAACCTCCAACCTCCAAAAATCAAGACAACACCCAAGAATAGCCACAACATCAACATCAAAGGAGCAACTAAGAAGAAAAAAAAACACAAAAGAATTCTATTCATCATAAGAAAAAGGCCAAATTAACAACAAAAAAAGAGACCTATATAGAAATCCAAACCAAACGATCAAGAAAAAGACTAACTATATCTAAAAGAGAGCTCAAAAACTTACTGAAATGAAAATATTAAAAATCCATCAAAATATTAACAATATTTAAATGTCAATGGATCTAGGATATATAAGTTATGGTTGGCATTTAATAAACCGTTGGAAATTATCATAGCTCAACCAAATCTCAACAAAACAACACATCAAGAGGATATCTAAACTAAAAAAAAAAAGAAAAAGAAACTAACTGACAGAAACCAAACAAAGACTAACTAAACAAAAAGTCAAACTCCCACAGAATGAAACAGGAAAAGTTAAACAGAATAAGTATCTCTAATAAACGAAGTAATATTACCTCTTAACTTTTATCTTCTACTCTTCCACTTAATAATTTGAGATATTAAAATTCTTTCTATTGAAAGTACAAATAAAATTATTAAAAATTCATTCATTCATTTCTTTCCCAATACATAAGTTGTAACATGCACTGTCAGTAAATAAAATCTCTTAATAATGTTAGTAAATAAAATCTCTTAATAATGTTAGAGGAAAAAGAATCAACATGAGATAAAATATATAAAAGATTACTATTTAAAGGATGAAAATTCCCACAAGGAATACATATTTTGAGCAAATTATGGGCAAAATTACATTCAAAGAAAAAATAATTGTGTTTCGTTGTGATTAGAACATAAAATACAAGAATAGTTAATCATAATACCTCTAACAATCAAAACATCACAAGTTTTAATACCGTTAAATAAAATTTTTCAAGTATTAAAGGCATATCTACCAGTGTAACATTTAAACCAGGCATACTTATTACAATTCAAAATAGTAAAACTATCAAAATACAAACGATGAACTAATTTATGAATGTATTTGTTCTTACCATTCCAGAGATAAGAAGTAAAACCACTTTTAATTGGAATATCAAGGATAGACATTAAATAAAAATCAATAATATAACAAGAAAAAAATACCAATCATTATGAACAATAACATCACCAACTTTAGTAAAAGAATAAAGATTAAGCCAATTGAAAATAACACTATCAAATTTCTCAAAAAGAGAAGAATCATTCAACCAAGAGTCGAAAAGAAAAGAAGATTACTATTAAAAGCAATATGAAATTGAACGCAATTCTTAATTCTAAAAGCCACTTGAGATAAATCCTTCCCAAAAGAGGAACAACTACTTCTATGTTCAATCTAAAGAGACATAATGATCGAAACACCCAGTAGCCAAAAGAGAAGAAAAATTGAAATGTCTCCAGAGAATTTTGGATTTACGCATTAAATTCAATATATCAAGAATAGCCAAACCAAGACCTCTATAAATCTTATGTTTCGATGTATTAAGCCAATAAATGTTATGAAATTTAGAATTAGAAACATTATGAAAAATAAAATTATTATTTATGGAAGAATTTTTTTCCTAAACATTTAGAAATAGAAATACTAAATCAATAATGTAAATAACTCTAAATAGCATGCTTTGAGAGTTAAAATTTTCTCACCAAAGAAGAATTTCAGTATCAAACTAGCAAGCCAATTTTGCAACTTCTCATAATTTAGAACAATCAATGGCAGGCAATTTAGCAGAACTAACAGGCAAAACTAAATAAGATCAAGGTAATGATTCTAAGAGAAAACCACTAGCTTGACATAAGTAGTTTTGGAAATTATATTCAACAAATTTGAAAAACAAATAACAAATACTCAACTTAGTAGACTTGAAAAAATATCAAGAATACAATTTAAATAGTTAAAACATTCATTACTATGGTGAACTGATAAAGTGATAGTGGACTTGTCTTATTCCAGAGGAAGAGCTCAAAAACAAAAAAAACAAAAAAAAAAACAAAAAATATTAAAAGGAAGATCAATAATAACATAATTAAAAATAAAAATATATTAAATCCACATGTTTTCTGGAAATATGCAAAAAGCCATTAATTTTCTCTTCAATACTTATAATACAATTAAAATCACTCAAAATAATCCAATAATCATGAATATTAATCACTAAAGTAGCAAGAGAATTTCATAAATCACTTTGACAATATCATCATCATATACAAAAATAATAAAATGCTCAATACTCGAAACAAATTGATAAAAGATAAATTCAGAAGTTTTAAGAGGTAGGGGATATCACCTTGCTTGAAATGAAGAAAAAATAATATGTGCAATGGACAAACAAGTAATTAATGTAGTCTGAATTAGTTGATAACGGGCATTTAATGCCTTCGGTAATTTTGTTGGCGCCTTTACATCTAATAAATGTGTTTCCACTTGATACTGAGCAGAGGCATCCGTCAAAATTAACTGCTTTCCGATTACTTCTCATTTTCTCAATTTCCATTCTGAAAAACACATCTTCTTATATCTAATGATGTAAGCATTTAGCATTTAGACTAATATCTATCTTATTTTTGTTTGACAAAAGAATTTCCATACTATATTTTGAACAAAAATATGCTCAATCAAAAATAGGCTTTTATATTCCCAATATTCATTAATACTTAAAATGCAAATCATTTAAAAATTAACCGAATTTGCAGATTAAATTTGAAGTATTTGCAATTGAGGAATCATTTAAAAATTTGCATAAATGACGAGAGAAATTGAAGGGCACAAGAAAAAGGTAGGTAAGTTGTTGGGCAGATGAGGAAAACAGGAGGAACCTAATTCAAACCAAATCCAAATGTTACAATGAAGATCTTTGCTTAAATTATCATAGGAACACCGTTATACCAATCACAGAAAAAACACATTTGACATCTTTATTATTTTTCTGGGTCACAACTATTGTAGAAAGAACTGCATCTATCCTCTTCTGAAATCGTGGTCAGATTGAAAGCACGAGCTTGTTCAGAACCATTCTGAAATCCTCTTCTGTTCGATCCTCAAAAGGCATGATTTGTAGGGAAGAACAAAGGACCATGATTTGGAAATCATCAATCTCTCTTAGAATCTCAGGATCACGATCATAATCCTATAAAAGAAGGGGAAATACATACATAGCACACAGTTCTTATGTATTTACATATGTAACATCTAAAATTTGATATTCACTTTTATAACACACTTTGGTATCATATATTTATGCAAGTAAAGGTGCATTTCACTTTTAAAATTTAAGAAGTTAGTAATGGTAGTATTTTTTATGTGATGCTAAGGATTGGAGTGTTGGACATGCAAATAAGATAGTTAAGGTGTTAGATATGATATATGTTCTCAAAATATGAGTCATCAGAACATTCATACATACCACATAAATATATATATATATATATATATATATATATATATATATATATATATATATATATATAATAACAAAATTTTGATATTTATATTTACAATATTTTGGTGTCATAAATGTATAGAAGAAATTATTCACCTTAAAAAGTTAGTGATTATGGTATATTTAGGTGATAGTTAAAGATTTGAGGACTATGCATGTAAATATGAAAATTTTGGTGTAAAATGTACCTAAATGCCCCAAAACAATGTAATCAATTACGATAGAGGCCCAAGCAAGTCATCACTGTACCTTTTCTGTGACGAGTACAGTAGCGTTTGTACCAAATCTACTCTGTAGAAGCGTGAGGATTTTTCTGATCTGATTTACATTCTGTCAACAAAAATGAGAATAAAGGCCATAAATATTACATTTTAAAATAAGACCGACAATTTAAATAGTTTCTGCTGCACATAAAGTATGCACATTTTAAGTATATTTGAAAATGACTATTTATTTTCAAAGTTAAAAATAAAAATAATTAAAAAATACAGGCCAGATATTTTTTGAACATGTAAGTGAAAAAAAAAACACAAAAGATAGTTCCAAACAAGCCCTCCTAAGTTGCCACAAACAGGACAAGATACTCACATTCGGCTTTATAGAATGGTGATCGCTGAAGTCTAATCTATCAACATGCAACGGCCCTATCTGCATAAAATCAAAATACTCACAATTATATTAAAGCAAACTGCTGAACTTCCGTTAACCTGCCAACTGAAGAATAATTACAAAATGCATTACCATCTTTTAAGCTCCCAAAGAAAAACAAAATAAAAGAAAAGTTTCAATATATAACAAAAGCTGAAAAAACTGACTTCCAAATGTCGGATAAAAGACTTGAACCAAAAGATGAAATAAAAAACAAAGATTCCCAAAAAAAATAAACCTATGAGAGTTTTAAAAATTGCAGTCTATCCAAAATTGGTGATTGGTGCATAATTTCACTCATTGTAAAAGAAAGACAAAATTAGAAAGGATCACATGAGAGATGTGGTGGAAGTGACACCTATCAAACATGAAGTAAAAAAAAAGGAGTCAATTCATAGCTTACATTTAGGGTGCATTTGGGGCAGCTTATTGCTGCATTTGGAGTTTTGAAAATGCAGAAATTATGTTTGGTTCGCGCTTGCTTTCGGCAGTTTGAAAACGGGGTTTAGGTTTTCTTAAAGGAAGAGGGCTGCGGAATCGACCTCGCGTCCTGCTTCGAAGAGCTGTGTTTGATCGGGAATTACCTTCCGTACCCTTCTGCTGAGCATAGCGCCTCTCAAGCTAATCCGCCCTTCATATTTCCCGATCAAGTTGCAGCGATGTCTAGCACGGACATGGAGCGTGGTGATGGATCAATAAACGGAAAGCGGCGGGGCGGCGGAGCCAATGACCAGAACAAAATGTTGGCAGCGAAGCCGTCTCTGTTCTTCTATAATTTCGATTTGGTGGCAGAGAGGGAGTGGACGTCATGTATCGTTCCGATGTTCGTTGCAACGAACGTTACATTCTTTGTGGTGGCCATTTATGTCAACGATTGCCCCGCTCACTCCAATTTCTACGAATCGTGGGTGGCTAATTTGTTTATCGTCATTTTTCATCCAATTTTTTAGTTTAGGTTGAGTTTTAATAGAGGTGAGCCTTTTTTGTTTTCATTACTTCTCATTGGCAACGCAAGCGGGTTTTTTCTTCTTCTTCTAGACTTGATTCATTATTTTAATTGGTTTGTGCTAAAACGAAAGTCTAGTGAGATTGTGAATAATTAACTGGCTCCGGCAATCTTAAATGTTGTCGATGCCCCCTTTAATTCTTCAGCTAATGAAAGTCAATGTTGAGGTTTGTTGGCCTAAGCTTAAATTATGTAGCATTAGTATAATTTATTTTTATTCTACTTTTGACATGATGTTTTGATCTTTTTAAAGTGCAGATAGGCATAATATACTTCTCTCTAGATTTGGAGGTAGTATCTTGTCAACTCTTTTTATCAGGAACAATATATCTGTTGGTGCTTCTGGAGCTTTGTTTGGGCTTCTCGGAGCAAGGCTATCAGAGCTGATAACAAACTGGAGCATCTATACTAACAAGGTAAAATTTTTAGCTTTTGCTTTGTGTTTGTATTACTCTTGAATTACCTTAACTTTATTGTTTGCTTTTTTTTTAATATATAATTTTTCCTCTCAATGCTGCTGCTTTATTTACACTGTTACTTATGATTGTGATTAATCTGGCTAGTGGAATACTTCCCCATGTAGACAGCTTTGCGCATATTGGAGGATTTTTGTCCGGTTATCCTCTGGAATTTGTTTTTTAGCTCTGGCCTCAGTTTGGTTGGATTGAACGCCACAATCTTCCAGCTGCAAGTCAGGTCCAATCAAAGCACAGGGTTTACCAGTATGTTCTGTGTGTGATTGTCGAGCTTTTGTTGATAGCTGGGTAAGCCTTTGGCAGTAATGCTTTTTTGCTTCTTGTCCTCCGCATAATTCTTATCTTCATTTGTTATTTTATCAGGTTCAACCTTTTTGTACTGACTCATAGTAGAGATCATTGACATGTTAGCAACTTCTTTAATTTTATATATTCCTCCCTTCCCACTATCAATAAACAATATTTGATAATTATTTAAATGAAATTTGTTAAACCTTGGTAAGACCATGTTATTGCAAACTTTGGCATTTATTCCTAGTTTGAAAATGGAGCCACTTTTGCTTCACATTATCAAATTGGTGGTTATTTTTGCTTGTGATGGAACGGAGATTTTAATCAATGATTTTAATGTTTGACCATCTAAGTACGTCGAGGGGATAAGGCTTTCATATAGGTGTATGTTGAGTTTGGAATAGATTTTTGATTTGATTAATTTTATTATGTATGGATAATGTTGGGGAATCTGATGGAAATACTATTAGGATTTTAGAATAGTTAAGCTCTACCAAGAGATTGTGCATTTTGGTTATGTTTTGGATGGCTGCTTTTGTGTGAAGCATAATAGTTTATATACAGAGATATGATTGGCGAAAGTATATTTTAGAATGCTTATGATGATAGGAAAAAATTGCCAGTAGTTAGGGTTTGTGATGTAAATGTCTTGGTGTGGAGATGAAAAAAAGACGGATAGAAAGATTATAGCAGATTTATCTGAGTTGTTAAACTTGGGGAGAAAAACTAAATAAGATACGAAAATATTGAAATTTAGAGACTAGTTTCAGAACTTGAGAAGGGCATAAGAAATAAATTAATTGCAAGAAACCATGCTAAATTATTTATTTTCTAAACGTACAAACCAAAAAGCTAGGCAGCTTATCCAGATAAGAGGAAGAATGATCATTTATCCTGAAACAACTGCAAATTAACAGTTTTCCAAATGCACAAACTAAAAAACAAGCCAGCTTATCTAGATAAGCTGGATAAGCTGCAGGTGCCCCAAACAGACCCTTAATTATGCATCAAATCATATGCTAGAAAATAAATTAAAGGAGAAAAATGTAAAGAAGACAGAACCAACATATAGAATGGTAAACATATTTATACTTATTTATTTTAATAATTTAAAATTTTTTATTGGCGGCTCTTTCAATTTATTAAATTATTATTAATTAAAAATAGAAACTGAAAAAATTTGAAATGCACCATCCAACTATCCGGCTAATGCTCCTGATCAAAGATTAGAGTAATAGCGCTTAATCCTAGGTGGCTTTTCTTGATAAATACAACTCCTAAATTCACATGATTTTACCGGGCATTCAACATCTATATTAGCCACTTCATAAAAAACACAATAATAACTTTAATTTTTTTATGAAGTTTATAAATAAGTTTTAAGACTTAACAAAAACTTATTTTTAGATGTTCAAATAGTTCATCTTTTTCCAAAACTCTAATCCAAAATTAAATGTAAGAAATGAAACATTATGAAATAGAAAATCTCCTCATTTAAGCGTCACAATTATCTATCAAATACTCTTTTTCTCACTTTCTCCCACTCCTCTTCTCGCATCATTATTGGTTAGAATTTTAACGAAGTTTTGCTACATCTTCTACAATTAAGGTTGTAAACGAGCGAGCTTGAGCGAGCTCAGGCTTGGCCCATGTTTGACTCATTCAAAATTGACCCGTGTTTGAAAATGGAACACGTTCGAAATTGCTCGTGAACAATGTGTTCATGTTTGACTCAAACTTGACTCATTTAAATTAATTAGAAAAAATAGATGTAGAGTGTTGGATTTGAAAATGCACCAATTATGTGCACAATATAAGGTACAAAACGACGTGACCACACAAGTTGGTATTTTAAACCTCTGTTTTAAGAGGCATTAATGGGGCACGCCGTGGGCTCGCCCAAGGGCTGCGACAAGCCCACAAGGAGAGTGCAATCCTCACAGGGCTTATGCACCGGACAAACCATATATGCCTCTAGAGCACTAGAGCTCAATTTTCACCCATCGGAGTGCACGCCTCATTATTTAATAAAATAAAAGAGGCAAAAATCCTTAATTTTCCACACATACCGCAACAAAAGTCCCACAGTTGTCACCTTTTCGTCTCTTCCACAACCGCATGCAGAAAGCTATTGCATCATCTCCTCCATCTCTCCACAGTCGCACGCAGACGCTCCCACAAAAGTCATTGTATCTTCGTTCGCACAGAGACATCACATCTGTCCCGCTTCCTCTCTCCCGTAGAGCTTACTCTCTCCCACAAAGCTTCCTTTCTCCTGCAAACGCTTTAGCCCTTTCCTATAGAAGCTCTTCCTCTCTTCCGAAGATCTTCTCTCTCCCGAAAAGCTTCTCTCCCGTAGGTTGCGGCTCGATTTACTGGGTACTCAAATTTAACGTGATTTTTAAGGTTTTGTAATGAATCAATAGATATATTTCATTTTATTGTAGCTAGAGAAGTTTAATTGCGGCTGCAGTGAATTTACTATAGCAATAGTAATTTCACTGTCTTTACCAGTTTTTTTTTTTATTTTGATGTGTTAGCACAATAATTTTGTTATTAAGCACAATTAATTTATTTTTTTATCTCTTAATATTTATATTCTTTTCTTTTTAACACTATGGGGCTTATGCTTCGTCCCATAGCTAAAATCTCTTGCCCAACGCCCACGCCTTTTAAAACATTGATTTAAACTTAGATATAAATCTATATAATATATTATTATATAACTAATATATAAATATATATATATAATGGCGCTGTCGTCGTCCCCGTTCGGCTCTGCTGGGGTTTCGCCGCATGGCGAACCCTAGCGACCGCGCGTCTCCTCCGGGATCGCGTCCCCTCCGGCTCGTCTTTGTCGCTGTCCTCCATGTGCAGCGTCGCGCGATCATCGAGTTGCGTTCGAGCTACGCGCGTCATCGAGAGCTCGCGTCTGGGTCACCTTGCGCCGGTCTCTTCGCACACGGTGTGCGGCAGTCTAACGAAGACGAAGCTCGTCGTCTCGTCTCCTCGCAGCTGCTCGCGCGTTCGTGACTCTGGGTCGAGTCCTCGGTCGCAGCAGCTGTCGTGTTTTCCTCCGCGGGTTTGCTGAGGGCTGCGGCACTTCAGCGGTTCGCAAATTAGCACTTCTACAGCAGCCTTTTCTCTGCGTTGTTCGAAACTGAGAAGGAAACAGAGGAATCTCCGCCTCTGGTTTTCTGAGCCTCCTTCGCAAGCGCGACCCTTCTCGTCCCCGTTAATGTGCGAGTTACGCACAACGGGCTAAATTTACTTTTGTCGGAGTGGTAGGCAGGGTCATCACCGGCCACAAAAAAGTTTCTGGTCATCTTTTCTTTCCAAAATCCTTCCACGATGCGGCAGCAGATAAAATAGAGCAACATTTTATTAAGCAGATGAGTGTAAAGGATGGGAAGTCACTGTTATCTTCGACACCTGTGAAATGAAGGCTCTCTCTGAGGACGTGAAGTTCACGCTAATTGGGAAATTTCAATTTGGTCATCCCAAGATGTTTGGTTAGAAAGTTCTTTGAGGATCTGAAGCTCATTGGAGGATGGAGGTTAGGAGTTTTGGATGGCAGACATCTACTTATTATAATACAAAAGGAAGAAGACTATGCTAAAATCTTTGTCCAACAATCTGTCTTGGTTGCTATAAGACTTATATGAAGATTATCAAATGTACTCCTGATTTTGGCCCATCTAAGGAACCTCCTCGTCGTTTACTATGTGCGTTCGCTTCCGGACTCACTTCATTTGTACCAACGAAAAGCTTTATATAACATCAGTCAAGCTCTTGGTACTTGTTGACCTCACTTTTCGTCGAGGTTTAGTATTCCTCCTAGGTTTAGGATTCTAGCCTCAGGACTTTCCCAGACGATCTTAGTTTCCTAGTGATGGTCCCACCTCGTTTTAGAGTGTCCGGAAACCACTTCGATACTCTTTGAAATCCTGTACGACATTTCGTACCGCTGGCCTATAGCCGGTCGAAATTGATGTTAGGAGTTCAAATCGAGTCTATAGAACCCGGACATTGGGACGGCCTCGTGCACGTCTTACACACACGCACCATTCGATTGATCGAGCTCGAGTCGAAATTTGTTACGATACTAAATTTCGATACGATTTTGACTTGACCGTCAACGAGGTCGCCGAGACGACCTCGGACGACGAGAACGGATCTACGCCGATGCGTCGGAATGTCGATTTCGCTTAAAATCGACGTTAAATTTGCGACGATAGCCCGTCGAATGCGAAAGTTAGGGTTCGGGCGTATTTTTAAAATAAATCAATATTAAATCCTTTAAATTATAAAATTAAGCCCTAAATCCTACCCTTCCCCCATTCGACTCGTTCGGCTAGCCCGTCTCCCGTGCTTTGGTCCCGCGAGAGTCCTCTGCGCCTCTTCTCCCGTGCTCGACTCTTCCCCCGCCATAGCTCGTTGGCTCCTCGAGCCGCGCGTGGTTTCCTCCACTCCTTATCTTATCCGCGATGGATTCGGGCCCGCTCTCCGTGCGCACTCGAGCACCCGCCCGCGCCTCCCGCGGTATCTTTTACCCGTCTCGCTATCCCTGCGAGAGCAAGTTGCTCCTTACGGCGTTTCTGCGCGTGCGTCCCTACGGCTTTTCCCGCGTGCGCAAGTGGCCCGAGCCTCTGTCGCTCATCTTGCGGCATTTCCTCCATCCTGCCGCACCTTCCCGATCCTACTCGACTCCATAGGTAGGGAGCGACTTCTTCTCCTCCTCTGCCTATATAAACCTCGTTTGGAGGTGAATCTAGGGTCGGCCGAATTTTTTAGAGGGAGGTCTGTTGGATTGAGCCTCGAACTCCTTACTCTCCTTGTTCCTCGCACTTGCCGCTCTCGTGTTGGCTTTTGGATTTCATCGTAAGAGGAGGTGCCGCCGGTTGGGAGTTGGATTTTTCTCGCTCTTCTTGTGCCTTCGACACCCTCTCGGTATTTCTTTTTCTTCCCTCTCTTTCTCGGTTTGGCCCGGGGAAGTTGTTATTCCTGTTATTTATTTAGCCTTCCTCGTTTTGATGTTTTCGGTTGGGCGAGCATGTGTTAAGGGAAGCTTTATTTCATTGTGTAAGTCTTGGAAATGCTCTTCTTATGGCTTGAAGCATGATTAGGGAGTACATTGAATATATTTAGTTAGGACTCAAGGTCCTTTGCATGTTTTGGCTTGATGAAAGAAATGGAGAATCTTGTTTAGCCTTATATGTATGTGGAGCTTGTTTCTTTGCTCCTTCTATCTCTCTTGTTAGAAAGCATGCTAGGGGAAAATTAAGCTTGGTTTGGAAGGACTTCAGTTGGTTCCTTCAATATATGCATGAAAGGCTTGTTCTCTACTTCCTCTACTTCTTCTTCATTGCGGTTTTACATGTTGAAACATTAAATATATGGAGGAGTTAGTTTTGGCTCTATGCTTGATATACTTGTGGCCTCGTTGTGATTTATTTCGACCTCATTTAGAGGCGTGCTCGGCTTATTCTAGCTTGTACCCGTAAGCTCTACTTGGGTATATGGTTATTGCACCTATTCTGACATTTGCAGGAATTCGTTCTCATGGCTTTATAGTTAGCTCGGTCTTTGGGATCATATATTGGTTGGGTTTGGTTTTTGATGAGTTCTCGGTTTGGCTTTGAATCGGGTTCATTTCGACCCTATGCTTGGCTCGGTTTTTTGGCCTTTCTTATGATTTGAATTGTTGATTTATGTTGAGCTTGTGCTAGGCTTACTTTAACCTTTACTCCGGCTCGGTTTTAGCCTCTCGGTTTTGATCTCATTGACATTTTTGGTTTCAATATTATACATAAATGGCTGCGGCTCTCATTTGGGTTCATCTTGAGCTTTATTATGGTTTGATTTTGGTACTCGGATCTCTTTTAAATTGATTCTATATTGGGTGGCTGTTACGGGCTGATATTTGGGGCTCGGGTTTGTCATTTTTGGTAGGCTGGCAGCTGCTCTTTTGTGGGCTTTTATTGAAGTTTTGGAGTGGGTTTTGGTGGCTCGAGCAAGGCTTTGTTGTTGGAGTTCGAGGAGGTATGTTGAAGTTGAAGTTTAGGTTTGATTTGTAGCCTCATATTGGCTCGAGTTTGAGCGCTATGCTGGCTTGGCCGAATCTCATTAAGGCCCCCTCATTCTTATTTGATGAATGGGTTAGTTTGTGCTTGGCTCAACTTGAAGCACATAAGAATTGGGATGTTATTTGTACACTTGATTTTGGCTCATCCCATTTGGAAGTTTAGCTTGGTGGTGATGTTTTGTGAAGTGCTCATTTGAATTCGAGTGTTTGGTGAGTTCTTTACTTGTTCGATGAGTTCGAAGTCGGCTCGAGATGTTGTGAGGGTGTGCATATCCACCTTCTTATATGTTTGCGTCCCGCAATTCACCTACTAACTGTTGTGAGTCTCGATCCGCAGTCGTGAGAGTGGGCTTATGTGAAAGGGATTCTATTCCAAATAAAAAAAAAAAAAAGAGAGAAAGAGAGAGAGAGGTTCGTCGAGGAGCAGGAAGTCCGGAGTTTAGTATATGTCCGAGTTTCCACTGGCTTTCTGAGTCTTTTTTTTCATTTTTTCTTTTTCTCGTTTGATTTATCGATTTTTAAACGATTCTCGAGGTCACTGCTTTATGTTCACTCCCATTCGAATGCAGTGGATGTCCATCTCGTGATAATCCAATTGTGCCCTGGAAGAAAATGACGTCCCTGTGACCGATTCAAGGATCTCGGCTCGTTTTCGCCGTTCGTCATATATACGTTTTAGAAGTGAGCGGATTAACTCGCTTCTAGGTTTTAGTCTTTTCCTGTCTCTGGAGGCAGTGTTAATCCCCTCTATTTTCCCCTTCGTCGATTTACATGCGTTCCCCGCTTCACTCGAGAGAGGCTTATTGTTTTGTTGTGCGACGACGGCGATGATGCAAAGCGCACGTCAATGATGTAGTTAGAACGATATCCCATCCTACGACATCGTGACTCGCTCCAGGCCTCTGCTGAATCGTAGGATGACGCGTATCATTCACCGCTTACAAGCGCAAGCCGGCACCCGTACCTTCTGTGATTGTTAGCGATCCTTTACCCGACGAAATAATTAATTGCGTGGACAATCATAATTTTCAAAATCCGATAAGTAATACGATACTACATTTCGCAATAAAAAATATATCCCTACCACAATCAAAATATATAAACTCTCTTTCGTATGTCCGAAACTCATATGCATGTCAAAAATACAAATTTCAAAACCATATTATAAAATTTGATCGTCCACTGTTGACTATCGGCCTTGCAGTAGAACACTCTCCCGAGTCGTGCTTAATGACACCTTCTAGCCGAGTGGCGGTCTCTATACACTCGCGTGACCGAGCATGCCTTCGACGTTCCTTCGAGCAAGCATTATCTAAGCTTCGAGCTTACTTCGACCCGAGTGCTCATGGTTTTCTTCGTGCTTCGTTCGATTTTACATGAAGACTCGTGCTTTTTTTCTGATTTCCTGAGCTTTGATGATTTTATTTTGACTTCCGTTTATTTTCTCGAGCTTTTCTCAGTATGCAGTCACCGCCTTGTTTTCTCGAGCCTTTTCGACGACTTTTGCTTCGCTTTCGTGCGACACATCCAGCTTACCGCTTCGTTGCAAGAACTACTGGATCCTCCACGTATATAAGTGCTTGTTTATTTTTACAAGATGCTCCTTTATATACATGTTGCATATCGACGCTATATCGTTAGATGTCACTTTTTTTATACTTCGCTTATCGTACGTTATCCCGTTTAAGACGTTACATTATATATCATTAGATGCTTCCTATCATATACTCCGTCCTATATACATATCCCGTTATAAATCGTACAACACTTAAACATATTCAGATAGGACGTTTAGGTGAACTCGACCATAGAGCCAATTCGATTAACATTTCGACTCGCCACCTTAGAAATCTCAACCTCTTCATCGGCAAGGAGCTTTGGAGCTACGGCAGCAAGACGTGCCATCTTCAATAAAGAAAACACGTCTACAACAACTAAACCACTCCTTAGCTGATTAAACAACAATCCATGTGATTTCGATGTTGTTCGCTTAATGCGACATAAATCCTCAACCTCTTGTCGCGCATTCGTATACTCCGCTATACAATATAAGCTCTCAACTCGTTTTGTGATTCCGGCGTCGTCGCTCGTTACGACCTAAATCCTCACATCTTCTGTGCTATTCGTGCGATCGTTTCACACGAACGTAAGCTCCTAATTAAATAAAATCGGCAGGATTTAAACCTTTAAATAATATCTCCTAAATCAAAGCCTAAATCATATGATAACTGAAGTCACCGAGTGCTCGCCTCTGGATCTTCGACATCCCCTAGCTTCTTCCTCCTTCGGATTCTACAATAAACGTTCCAATTTGAGCCAATCCCCTTTCACACCTCTTCGTCCGATTACGCTGATAAGTCCTATCCTTTCGACCTCCTCAAGATAATATTTCCCGATTTTTATCGAGAGTTTCTTAAGCTGATTTCGGTCATTTAAGATGTAATTAATTATAGAGTTGCATTTTATAGGAAGATTTCCGAACCCAAACTTAAAATAAACCCTATTTAATTCCTTATATTAAATAGTGAACTTATCTAAGAATAAAATTGTTTTCGCAGACTAAACGGACGTCATATATTTCTTAGCTTATTCGATCTAGCCTCACCCTTAAGTCTTCATGTTTGTTTTTCGAGATAAGGTACGATGATTGACAGTAGCGCTCTTTCATTCAAACTACGAAAAATATGGCCGACTGATTCCTTTTCTTCGTTGAAGGATCCTTCCGAAGCCGGCGACGGAATTCGATTCCGGCGACCGACAGCCTTCTACGGCACTTCACGCACAAAACAACGCCGACAATTTTCCGGCGACTCCGCCTGGGAGTCTGTTTCTCTCTCCATTCAAATCGGAAATCTTATCTTCATACATTCTGCATGTGTCCATATCCCTTATAGACTGCATTACCCTTCTTCCGTTGGCATGCTTCACTCATTTCTTTCTGGTGAGCACGGTCAACTCTTTCGACTTCAGACCGTCTCGTTCATTCACCTTTCGAATCCGAAAGGTTCGGAGGCCATTAAGGACTTTTTGATCTTTGTGTGGGTCGGACCCCCAATAAGTGTGCTCGGTGGACTAGTTCCACCCGGCATCGTGTGTTGTGAAGTCTGGTCCCGCACTCGGGTCCTAAACTTCGCACTTTCTTCTTCTTCGGGTTTGTTTTGCTTCTGTGAATCAAGCCATCTCGCGTCCTTTCACGCTCGTTAACTCGCTAATCGCAACTCTTCGACGCTTTAATCACGAATAAATAACAAATTTGAAAAATTAAAAATAATAGAGGATTTGCCTCAGCTAGTAAGACAAGTTGCGTCAACCTCGAGTACTTTCGTCGAAACTACAAGACACGGGATATCGCCGACTTTCGAAAATTCTTCAAATGACAGTGACGACGTCTTCGCCAAAGTTGATCTTTTCTTTCGCCTCCGGAATCGAGTTCGTCGTCAACAGTGATGAACCGCCCGACCTCGGCAATTATTAAATTTGGACAAGGGTTCGATGATATCGGAGTTAAGTTCGGAAGGTTTCCGTCACAAGAATGAAGTTCGAAGCAACAAGTCCGTGCAGCCTTATCGTGGAGCTTCGACTGGAATCCGCCAAAGAGTTCTCCCTTCAAAGTGCGTTGTCGAAAAGAGCTCTACTAGTGCTGAAAATACTGTCGTTGGGATTTCTCCGAGAACTGTTTTTGCCCCTACTACCGGATTCACTGTCACCGCACCAACTGTTTTGCTGAATAAAGAAAAAGATATTCTACACGAAGAAAAGTCAGTTGACGATTATACCCCACCATTTTCTGGATTCGAAATTGGGTCTAATTCAAGGATTGTGCAACTGATGAAGGCACAGGAAAGGAGGCGCAACCAAGAAATTTTGAAAACCAAACAGCATCGTCAACCTCGCCAACAACAGACACAACGATACGGCCGATCTTGCCAACAACTACATCACCAAAGATCACATCAACCAGTGAATAAACAGATGTCCATCGCGGAATCCACGTAAAGCGGTGTATTCCTTCAAGGAAGAAACCGTGTCGAAGATGTTCCACGACTCATCGTTGAGACCGGATCCGACTTCCAAAGCCGAAAAAGCCGAAGAAGCCAAGATGAAAGATCATCCTCAATACCGCCCATACCACCGCTGTCGTCACACGATAAAAAATCGCTTTGTTTTCAGGATCGTGCTCGAAGAGAATTTCGTGTTGAATGTGATACTCCCGAAAGAATATTTCAAAGAACTCCGAAGAAGATTCTCAGAATACGGTTTCAGAGGATTCAATCGACTCCTACACGACACCGATGCTCTGGGAAATAATTGATGTTTCTCGAAAAGTTTCGACTGATCTTAAAATCCTCGCAGGAAATTCGATCGAGTTTGCCTCGAAAAGCTTCGAGCCGACATCGCACAACCGTCTCCGAAGATCGAAAGAGATATCGAAGACGAAGATTACAACATACTAGACTACATGGAAAGTGAATTCGTAAATCAATGTCGTCGAGACCCGAGCCATGTTACTGCGAGCGACGCTCCTCTCCGCGAGGAGAACGCCTGCAGACGAGTGGCGCGAGGCCATCCAAGCAGAAGGACGAACAGATCGGTTGTCTCGAAAAGAAAATCGAAGAATCGACAACCACCACGATTGCGATGCAAAGACAATTACAATCACCGCAGTACAACACCGCGAAACAAACCAACCGTAAACCATTAGTGATGCAGTATGAAAAAGAGAGTTCGCCTCCGATGAACAACCGAAAGATTCCCGCTCAAAGCGTCATACCAAAAGCGGAATTTAAACAAATGGTCGAACAAGTTCGGAGGCCATAGCCTAGCTTAAAAGTGGTGCATCGATTTTAAAGGGTAGACCCTACCCGGAGAAATTTCGATGACGTACCCTACCCTGTAGGCTTTGTGTCACCGAACTTTAAGATATTCGACGGGTTGAAATCCTAGCATAAAGACATAAAGACATTTCCGAGCCTGCTCATGGTAATAACGAAGGTATCGAAGCATTGCTTCGCGTGTCATTGTCAAGAACATTGTCGATGATAAGATTCGATCAGTATGCCGAATCGCCTAACGGATCGATGAAGACATTCAATGAGTTAGAACGCTTGTTCGTAAAAGATTTGCTCGAATGCAAGATCATGTTTCTATCGGAGATCTCGTGATCGAAAGACAAAAGCCTAACGAGACTTTAGTGGATTATATCTCGAGATGGAGAAACCTAAGCATTTAAATGCGAACCTCACACATGTGAACATCATGCGATCGAGATCTCGCTCAAAAGCATCCATAGCCAATAGCTTTCATGCTCAAGGACTCACCATCAAGTCTTTCGAGAAGTTACTCAAAGAAAGCTCAATAATCCGCAAGAAGAAATCAAACATATGGATTCATATGAGAAGGTCGAGAAGTCCGAGACAACCAAGACAGATGAAAAGAGATCCGGAACATGCCGATGGCTAATAGGGAAAGCGACGATACAGAATACAAGCCGAACAACCTCAACGGATCTTCCAACGTCCTCGTCGAATATTCAACGAATCATCTCAAAGAGACCTCACCGTACGTACAAAAGACAAATTTCAACTATACCCTACTGAACGTACTCTTTTAAAGGTGAAGCAACGAAAAAAGATGTTCTCGCAAGTCCGATCAAGAATCCCGAGTTCAAGTCGCTTAAACCAATGAAGCTTCGACGAGGTCAACAGTGAAAGGACATCCGAGATATCGTCCATACCACAGTGCTCACTCTGACACACCATAAGATCATTACGCTTCAAAGACTTGCTCAAGAAAATTTCAAGAATGGAAACGTAACAATCCCGAAGAATATTTGAGCGAACCCGAAAAGGTCATATTAATATGATTTCGGTCGATTTGTTTGTTTCTAACCTATTCCTACGTCAGATTGCCAATGAATGAAATGCCTCTTGCTAATATCGTACTTCTTTTTGTTGCTAAGATGATCAAGTATTTGTTCGTATCATCTCTTCTATCGCAATAAAAAAAAAATTTGTTTTCATTCATAATCGTTCAATATTTGGAAAGTCTCAAATTTGGATATTTTGCTAAGACTTCGACTTCAGTGAAGAATCAAATTAATGCTCTAATAACCGAGCTGCTTTATTTAAGCGAATTCGGATCGGTCCTAAGCGATCTCAAAACGAAGCTAGCTGCTTGAAATACGAGTAATCGATCATGGATATCGAGGGCCTTTTAATTTTCTGCCATGTGGACTGGTCCGGACTTTCGATAAGTTATAATATCACGTGATTCATATTAAGTGAACATTTCGAATTATTAATCGGTGAGTTTCGACATTCAAAATCTTTAACGTAAGTATGTCTCACAGATACAAGAATTTCGTAAAACAAAAGGAAAGCAATAAAAAAAAGCTGTTCCCGAGGAGAAGTTCGATGGTGAGCACAAAATCAAAAATCGGTGTCCTAATTCGTACATTCAAAATCTTTAACGCGTGCTCCACCGTATATAAGAATCCTCAATAAAAAAAGGAGAGCGAAAAGCCTCAATAAAAAAAAAAAAAGAAGTAATGCTCCCCGAGAAGAAGCTTCGACGCAAACATATAATCAAAAATCGTGTCTTAATCTTCCCCGATTAACGAAACTCGAAAGCGCAACCCTACAAGTTTCCTCCGATATTACGCTTCGAGAGTCAAGCTGATTTCCACGCCTTTTGTCGATCATTAATCTGGCTCGTAAATATCTTCGTACAACGAAAAATATTTCGATCACACGAACGGAAATTCAAGTCTCGCTTAGTGCCTGAAAAAAGAATTAAAGGAATGACGACGATATTAAGAATTAATGGAAATTCGACCCTGAAGTCGTATCCTTCAGTATCCAACAATTACAACTTCAATGTCAACTCGAAGAATGTCAGAAAGATTTCTCAAATACAACTCCAACTTCAACTCGAAGAATGTCAGAAAGATTTCTCAAATACAACTCCAACTTCAACTCGAAGAATGTCAGAAAGATTTCTCAAATACAACTCCAACTTCAACTCAAGAACGTCAGAAATACTTCTCAAAGACAACTTCAACAACATTTACAGAATCTGCAACGAATCAAATGACGACTACTACAAACGAAGCTCGCGAACTCGCAACGTCTTCAATCATGGCATACTTAAAGATAACACACCTTTATAGTCTCTGAAAGAATATAATTCCGATAAGTATCTTAAAGAGCTGAGTTATTTTCCAAAGACTGGCTCCTAATACATGGACGATACTTCGTAAGATCGTGCCTTCTGTTTCAAAGATAAAGACTCGTTCTTAGAGGCTCATATGCCGCACTTGTCTAAAACTGGGTCCAAATCCTAAAACAAAATTCAACATTCAAAAAAAAAAAAAAATTCTGCTTGAAAATTTTTCAAAAATCTCTGCATATACCTTTTCAAGAAACTTCGCATCGTACAAGTTTCACGAATTCCTCCCAATTCAAATATCAAATTCCAAGTCCGAATTCTCCAGCTCCGAGATCGCGGTTGATATCCCTTTAATTCTCTCGCTCGTTCGAGAAAGGATCGCTCGATTTTATTCACACATGAAGCTCGCGAGTTTCGATTGGCTTCCGCTGGCGTGTAATCACATCCTTTCCCGAACAAGATCATTTTCGATCAACTCTTTCGAGTGGGATATGAAACATTCTCATATTCTCACTTAAGTCAAGCTCTTCGACGAAAATCTTTCAAATCATATTTTAGGGACGAGGATTTTACCTCCCATTCCGCGTTGCTTTAGTAACTCCTCCTATCGCAATCATTTCCCTCGATATTTTAGAGGTAGAGGATCCCAACGATCCTATACCGCATCGCTCCGCAACGTTCTCCTTCGATATTTTGTAGGTAGAGGATCCACGTATCCGATACCGCATCGCTTTCGCAACGATTTCCGATATCTTTTAGAGGTAGAGGATCCACGCATCCGATACCGCATCGTTTTCGCAATGATTTCCCGATATCTTGTAGAGGTAGGATCCCAAAGATCCGATACCGCATCGTTTCGCAACGATTTTCTCGATATCTTTTAGAGTAGAGGATCCCAAGTATCCGACACCGCATCAGACCGCAACGATATCCTTCTATGTTTTGTAGGTAGAGGATCCACGTATCCGATACCACATCGTTTCGCAACGATTCTCACGATATTTTAGAGGTGGAGGATCCCGCATCCGATACCGCATCGCTCCGCCGATGGTCTCCTTTCAAATTTTAGAGTAGAGGATCCCAAACATCCTATACCGCATTGCTTCGCAATGTTCTCCTTTCAAAATTTGTGATGCAGAGGATCCCGCATCCGACACCGCATCGCACCGCAACGATATCCTTCTATATTTTGCAGGTAGTAGGATCCACAGTATCCGATACCACATCGTTTCGCAACGATTCTTCTCGTATATTTTAGAGGCTAGAGGATCCCAAGCATCCGATACCGCATCGCTTTCGCAATATTCTTCCGATATCTTTTAGAGGTAGAGGATCCCGCATCCGATACCGCATCGCTTTCAGCAACGATCTCTCGATATATTTTAAAGTATAGTGATCTCAGATGGTTCGATACCGCATCGTCTCGCAACGATTCTCCCGATATATTTTATGCAGAGGATCCACGCATCCGATACCGCATCGCACCGCAACGATTCTCCCGATATATTTAGATGGTATAAGATCTCGCATTCGATACCGCATCGCTTCGCAATGATCTCCGATGTTTTGTAATGCAGATGATCCACGTATCCGATACCGCATCGTTTCGCAACGATTCTCCCAGTATGTTTTGAGGTGAGAGGATCCATGTATACGATACCGCATCGCTTCGCAACGATTCTCCCGATATGTTTGTAGAGGCAGAGGATCCATGTATCCGATACCGCATCGTTTCTGCAACGATTCTCCTAATACGTTTTAGAGGCAGAGGATCCCGACATCCGATACCGCATCGCTTCGCAACGATTCTCACGATATTCTAGAGGATGTGGATTTTATATCCCATTCTGTGTTGCTTTAGGAGTCCCTTCTATTGCAATCTTTCAAATGATATTTCTGAGGTTGAGGGAATAAGCCCTTTGATTTATTCAAGACATCCTATCCCAATCTTTCGAGATCGGTATAAGACCCCCTTAAATGGAGTATGGCATCCTTTCTCTTTCTTCCACCATAAATTTTATCTATATTTCGATCCACACCTCTGGATCAATAACTGATATTGTTTCCCATTCTCGATACACATACTTGAAATTTGAATAACTCAATATCCACTTGTTCTTTCCCCAGCGAGAGTTCTGAAATCTTCAGTTTTGGAGACTTATCTGGCATTCCCCAGCGGAAACCTTCGTCACTCTTTCTTTGTTTCGTTCCGAGTGTCTTGGCTCGGAACGTCTGTGTTGGTTATGTTAATCTCGTCGGTTAACGCCAATACGCGCGGCGTGCTTGCCCAGCACACCACACCTATTGGGGGTCCTTTTGTTGACCTCACGTTTCGTCGAGGTTTAGTATTCCTCCTAGTGCTTAGGATTCTAGCCTCGGAGCTTTCCCGGACGATCTTAGTTTCCTAGATGATGGTCCCACCTCGTTTTAGAGTATCCGGAAACCACTTCGTTACTCTTTGAAATCCCGTACGACATTTCGTACCGCCGGCCTATACTCATGGCCGAAATCGATGTTAGGAGTTCAAATCGAGTCCCTATGAACCCCGGACATTAGATGACCTCGTGCACGTCTTACACACACGCACCATTCCGATTGATCGAGCTCGAGTCAAAATTTGTTACGATACTGCATTTCGATACGAGTTCGACTCGACCGTCAACGAGGTCGCCTGTAGACGACCTCGGACAACGAAACGGACTGCGCCGATGCGTCCGGAATGTCGATTTCGCTTAAAATCGACGTTAAATTTGCGACGATAACCCGTCAAATGCGAAAGTTAGGGTTCGGGCGTATTTTTAAAATAAATCAATATTAAATCCTTTAAATTATAAAATTAAGCCCTAAATCCTACCCTTCCCCCATTCGACTCGTTCTGGCCAGCCCGTCTCCCGTGCTTCGGTCCCGCGAGAGTCCTCTCGCGCCTCTTCTCCCGTGCTCGACTCTTCCCCCCGCCATGCTCGTCGGCTCCTCGAGCCGCGCGTGGTTTCCTCCACTCCTTATCTTACTCCGCGATGGATCTCGGCCTCGCTCTCCGTGCGCACTCGAGCACCCGCCCGCGCCTCCCCGCAATATCTTTTACCCATCTCGTTATCCCCGCGAGAGCAAGTCGCTCCGAGGCGTTTCCCGCGCGTGCGTCCCCACGGCGTTTCCCGCGTGCGCAAGTGGCCCGAGCCTCGCCGCTCATCTTGCGCATTTCCCTCCATCCCGCCGCACCTTCCCCGATCCTACTCGACTCCATAGGTAGAGAGCGGCACTTCTTCTCCTCCTCTCGCCTATATAAACCCCTGTTTGGAGGTGAATCTGTAGGCCGGCCGAATTTTTGTAGGGGAGTCGCCGTTGGATCGAGCCTCGAACTCCTTACTCTCCTTGTTCCCCGCACTAGTCGCTTCCGTGTCGGCTTTTGGATTTACCGTAAGAGGAGGTGCCGCCGGTCGGGAGTTGGATTTTTCTCGCTCTTCGTGCCTTCGACACTCTCCCGGCATTTCTTTTTCTCCCTCTCTTTCTCGCTCTGTCTCGTGAAGTTGTTATTCCCGTTATTTATTTAGCCTTCCTCGTTTCGATGTTTTCATTGGCAAGCATGTGTTAAGGGAAGCTTTATTTCATTGTGTAAGTCTTGGAAATGCTCTTCTTATGGCTTCAAGCATGATTAGGGAGTACATTGAATATATTTAGTTAGGACTCAAGGTCCTTCGCATGTTTTGGCTTCGATGAAAGAAATGAGAATCTTGTTTAGCTTTATATGTATGTGAGCTTGCTTTTCGCTCCTTCTATCTCTCTTGTTAGAAAGCATGCTAGGGGAAAATTAAGCTTGGTTTGGAAGGACTTCGATTGGTTCCTTCAATATATGCATGAAAGGCTTGTTCTCTACTTCCTCTACTTCTTCTTCATTGCGGTTTTACATGTTGAAACATTAAATATATGGAGGAGTTAGTTTTGGCTCTATGCTTCGATATACTTGTGGCCTCGTTGTGATTTATTTCGACCTCATTTAGAGGCGTGCTCGGCTTATTCTAGCTTGTACCCGTAAGCTCTACTGGGTATATGGTTATTGCACCTATTCTGACATTTGCGTGGAATTCGTTCTCGTGGCTTTATAGTTAGCTCGGCTTTGGATCATATATTCGGTTGGGTTTGGCTTTCGATGAGTTCTCGGCTTGGCTTTGAACTCGGTTCATTTCGACCCTATGCTTGGCTCGGTTTCGGCCTTTCTTATGATTCGAATTGTCGATTTATGTTGAGCTTGTGTGGCTTACTTTGCCTTTACTCCGGCTCGGTTTTAGCCTCTCGGCTTTGATCTCATCGACATTTTTGGTTTCAATATTATACATAAATGGCTGCGACTCTCATTCGGGTTCATCTCGAGCTTTATTATGGTTTGATTTTGGTACCTGGATCTCTTTTAAATTGATTCTATATCGGGCGAACTGTTCTGGGCCGATATTTGGGGCTCGGGTTTGTCATTTTTGGTAGGCTGGCACTGCTCTTTTGTGGGCTTTTATTGAAGTTTTGGAGTGGGTTTTGGTGGCTCGAGCAAGGCTTTGTTGTTGGAGTTCGAGGAGGTATGTTGAAGTTGAAGCTTAGTGCTCGATTTGTAGCCTCATATCGGCTCGAGTTTGAGCCCTATGTCGGCTCGGCCGAATCTCATTAAGGCCCTCATTCTTATTTCGATGAATGGATTAGTTTGTGCTCGGCTCAACTTCGAAGCACATAAGAATTGGGATGTTATTTGTACACTTGATTTTGGCTCAATCCCATTCGGAAGTTTAGCTTGGTGGTGATGTTTTGTGAAGTGCTCATTCGAATTTGAGTGTTTGGTGAGTTCTTTACTTGTTTGATGAGCTCAAGCCGGCTTCGAGATGCTGTGAGGGTGTGCATATCCACCTTCTTATATGTTTGCGTCCACGCAATTCACCTACTACTGTTGTGAGTCTGATCCAGAGTTGTGAGAGTGGACTTATGTGAAAGGGATTCTATTCCAAATAAAAAAAAAAGAGAGAAAGAGAGAGAGAGGTTTGGTTGAGGAGCAGGAAGTCTGGAGTTTAGTATAGGTCCGGAGTTTCAGTTGGCTTTCTCGGAGTCTTTTTTTTCTCATTTTTTCTTTTTCTCGTTTGATTTATCGATTTTTAAACGATTCTCGAGGTCATCGCTTTATGTTCGACTCCTATCCGAATGCAGTGGATGTCCATCTCGTGGATAATCCAATTGTGCCCGGGAAGAAAATGACGTCCCCGAGTGACCGATTCAAGGATCTCTGCTCGTCGTCTCGTTCGTTGTTACATGCTTTAGGTGCGAGTGGATTAACTCGCCTCTGGCTTTTAGTCTTTTCCGGTCCTGGAGGCAGTTAATCCCCTCTATTTTCCCCTTCGTCGATTTACATGTGCTTCCCGCTTCACTCGAGTAGAGTTTTGTTTTGTTTTGTTTTCGGGCGATGAGGCGATGATGCGAGCGATGCATGCCGATGATAGTAGTAATAATATCCCATCCTACGACATCGTGACTCGCTCTGGCTCCCGACGAACTGTAGGATGACGGTATCCTACACCGTCATAGCGCAAGCGGCACCCGTACCTTCTAGGATTGTTACGATCCTTTACTCCGACGAAATAATTAGACATGTGACAATCATAATTTTCAAAATCCGATAAGAATATGATACTACATTTCGCAATAAAAAATATATCCCTACCACAATCAAAATATATAAACTCTCTTTTCAGACGTTCGAAACTCACGTAGCGTAGTCAAAAATACAAATTTCAAAACCATATTATAAAATTCTGATTGTCCACTCGTTGATCATCGACCTTAAGTGAGAACACTCTCCGAGTCAGCTTAGTGATGACATCCCTTCGTCAGCTGATGGCGCTCTATACACTCGTGTGTCTCAGCTGCTTTCGACGTTCCTTCGAGCAAGATATTCTACGCTTCCGAGCTCTAACTTCCGACCCGAGAGCTCGCGGTTTTCTTCGGGCTCGTTTGATTTTCGATGAAGCATCGGTGGTCTTTTCCTGGACTTCCCGAGGTTTCGATGATTTTATTTCGACTTTCGTTTATTTTCTCGAGCTTTTCCGTTATGAGTCGGTCGCCTTGCTTTCTCGAGCCTTTTCGACGACTCTTTGCTTGGCTTTCGTGCGACACACTCCAACTCATTCGCGTTCAAGAAGACTACTTGATCCCCTGCGTATATGCAGTTTGTTTATTTTTACAAGTATGTTCTTTTATATACTCGTTACTATCGTACGTCTATATCTTTATTTACTGTCACTTTTTTATACTTGCTATCGTACGTTATCCCGTTGAAGACGTTACATTATATACTCGTCAGTACGCTTCCTATCACTACTTCCGTCTATATACATATCCCGTTATAAACCGTACAACACTTAAACATATTTGCAGTAGATGTTTAGTTGAACTCGACCATAGTGGCCACCCGATCGAACATTTCGACTCGCCACCTTGAAAACTCAGACTCTTCACTGCAAAGAGCTTCGAGCTACGATGGCAAAGACGGCCATCTTCAATAAAGAAACACGTCTACAACAACTAAACCACTCCTTAATGATTAAACAACGAATCCATGGATTTCGAGGTTGCTTCGCCTAGTGCGACATAAATCCTCAACCTCTGTTAGCCGTATTCAGATACTATCCGTATACAATATAAGCCTCAACTCGTTTGTAGATTCCGAGGGCTGTCGTTCGTTACGACCTAAATCCTCACATCTTCAGTCTATTCGTGTGATCGTTTCACACGAATGTAGTCCTAATTAAATAAAATCGCAAGGATCGAAACCTTTAAATAATATCTCCTAAATCAAAGCCAAATCATAGTGATACTGGAAGTCACCGAGGTTCGCTCTCGGATTCGACATCCCCGCTTTTTCCTCCTTTCGATTCTACAATAAATGTTCCGTATTTGAGCCAAGTCCTCTTCACACCTCTTCGTCCGATTTCGTCGATAAGCCCTATCCTTTCGACCTCTCAAGATAATATTTCCGATTTTTATCGAGAGTTTTCTTAAGTCGATTTCTGGTCATTTAAGATGTAATTAACTATGAGATCACTTTATAGTAAGCATTTCCGAACCTAAATCTTAAAATAAACCCTATTTAATTCCTTATATTAAATAAGTGAACTTGTCTAGCGAATAAATTAGCTTACAGACTAAACTGGACGTCATATATTTCTTAGCTTTATTTGATCGAGCCTCACCCTCAAGTCTTCGTGCTTGTCTTTCGTGATAAGCGTACGACTGGATGCTAGTAACGCTTCTTTCATTCAAACTATGAAAATATGTGGCCGCATTCCCTTTCTTTTCGTTGAAGGATCCTTCCGAAACGGCGACGGATTCCGATTCCGGCGACCGATGCCTTCTTACGGCACTTCACGCACAAAACAACGCCGACATGATCCTCTCGGAACTGATTCACCTACTTATGATATGGCCTCGCCCGATGGTGTTAGGGTTCGGGTGGAGATGGATTTTACCCTCCCGGATGCGGATCAACTTGGATCACTGGATGATGCGGATGGGTTTTGGCAGGAGAGATGATGGTAGATGATGAGCACCTCTTTTGTCGACGATTGCAAAACGTTCGGGCACATGACAGTGACATCTTACAGGTTACATCCCCTGCGATAAGTGCGGCTTATGGTCCTTCTTAACTACCGTCGAGATTCTTCAACAAGTGACTGACGATGCTATCGGTTCAAAGGGTGAATGGCGGTAAGATCTCGAGGATCGACAAGCGCTCGTCTGGGAGACTCCTGCAGGAGCCAGACAGTTGCCACACCCGGCTGGTTAGACCGTGGTTGCCTGAACAAGATGAAAGGCGGCTCCTTTCTCCCGTAGTGCAGAACCGCCAGTGCGTGGCTACCATCACTGTCGATTCGACCGATACACTAAAAAATTTAGCGTGAAAGAAGAAAACTTCCAACTCTATCACCGCACTCATTCCAGATGTTCTCAAGAGACTCGACAACCGAAGAGGAAGATGCCGAAGAAGAAGTAGAAGTAGATGAAGAAGAAGATGAAGAGGAAGTTGGCGAGTGCTCACACTTCTCGACGGGCAAGTTGCTCGTGATACTCTACTTGTTGATGATACCTCGATCACTCGTGCGCAATTGAGCAAAGAATTAAGAGCTTACTTTATTGATCTCCTGAAACAGAAGCAGAGAGTGCCACGTTCTCGTTCTTAGTAATTATTATTGTTATTTATGTACCGACCTTTCGTTTCCATTTTGTTAGCAGTTAGTATCATAGAGGTTGAGGCTTCATGTTTTGGGCCCCTACGCTAAGCTCATGTAACCGTTTTTATTTCAATAAAATTGTCCTCAGGCTTTTCCATATATATATATATATATATATATATATATATATATATATATATATGCATGTATTTTTATTTCAAGCTAGAACGAGCCAAACAAGATCAAACAAAAGGTTATTCGTGTTCAGCTCGTTTATAATTTGAGCTTCAAAATTTTATCTGTTTTCGATTCGTTTACTTAACAAATGATTCAAACACAAGCTACTGAACGAGTCGAACACGAGTTGTTCGCAAACGATGAGCTTTTTTGACAGCCTTATCTGCACAATAATCTCATTCATATGTACAAAATTTCAATGCTCACATAACTTTCACAATCCATAATTTTCTTTTCATTTATTTCTATTAAAAGGAAAAATTATATTGTTACTAGCGGACATTCATCATTTTTAGTAATAAATAATTATTTTGAGATTAATAGCTTTATTTCTCAAAAAAATCATGTGCTATATGCATTTATTAATCACATATATATATATATATATGTATTTCATGCTACATGCATATCAAAAATCTTAGACCTTACAACACCCTACATCTCTTGTGATTCAATTCAAAGCAACATTAAAAGGAAAAAATCATGGCACAAGCAAGAGATGGTTTGCTTCAAAAGCATTAAAAATATATTTTATGTCATATTAATTGTTTTTATTTGGTAGACTAAGGGTCTTGTTAGGGCAGTAATACGAACTTATCGAATAATCTATCGATAAACCGATTAAAAATAATCATGTGATAAAAGCATAGGCAGATGTACTATTACAAATTTTTATTTTTTTGAAAAGTCATACCGTAGTACTAAAAAGTTCGCCACAAGCACTTAGATAGTGAAGCTGTGAAAACGTTGCTTTCACATGTTGAAAATGAATAACCGCCAAAACGCATAGCTTCACCCAAATGTGCATGGTGCGTTTTCAAAACGCCACCGCACTAAATAAGTTCTGCCCCAAACGGGCCTTAAAACAATCTATATAAGCTCACGATCAAGAGATTCATAGCTTTAGAAAAAAATAAAAAAGTTTTCTAAGCGGCAGTTCAAAACCTTCGAGCCATTCCTATCCTTTGAATCTGCATGCAATATCTAGCCCTTGAAAATAAGGTCGGAATAACTGTAAATAGAACTAATATGGGCTTTAACTAGCTGGGAAAGTAGATTAAATCAGTTTCTTGCCTTGCTCACAGATTTTTATCAAAGAGGCGTCAATTTCATATTCATACAAGCCAAAGTTTAAAGACAGATATTCTAAAGGATTTTTTCAGTTCATTCTACTGTTTAATAGAGGATATTAAATCAATTTACTTTCAACCTTCTGAATAAGATCCTGATTTCTTTTTTCTTAGGGTATTCCTATTCTAGATTCTCTTAGGTAACTGTCACCACATTTATATTACTGTTGCACGGGTTTCTACTAACTTTTGCTAATATCTAATGATTTTTGTGCCAAGATCCAACAAATTTTGTTCTTATGCCTGCATGGAAGGAAGATCATTTCTGAGACTTGAATCCATATCTTTATAGAGAATGGAAGCAGTTTAACCATTTCTCTAGTAACAGCCAGGAAATTCAGTCAAATCTTAAGTCAACCAACAATTAAAGCCCAATTGAACTACAAATTTTCAAGGCCTTTCAAAAACCTAGGATTCAAGAGCCCTGATGAATATGGTACAAAACATGTAAAAGACATAAAATAATAAAAATCTTATAACTAGAATGATTGTAGGCGCTTAGAAACTCAGATGAAATCCCCAGCAAATAATAAAAAAATCTCACTTTAAAGGACCTTCAAATCCCAACTAGAAACACAGGCAACGATACCATAAATGGTGCATGAGCAATAGGTGAAGATAAATGAAAGGGGGAAATGACATTGCCGCACTAATTTTCTTAAGTCCATCTCTATACTTTCTTCTCCTCTCATTTTCTTTCTTACTTTTATTTTCTGCGAAAAAATGGTAACCAACAATGGCAAAGGAAGGCATGTCCTCTGCTAGCAACAAAGGGCATCAGGGTGGTGTGACTTCAAAATACTACAGAAAAATCTCAGCGAGCCTCAAGTACAATTTTGCATTCACAAAATCCTTTCAGCCAAAAAATGGGGGGGCATGACGACACAAGCCAATCTTAAACTCATGTCATGAAAACTTAGGTTCCACATTTGAAATTATAAGACCCATTTATAAAAATCCAAGAACAATGAGAGAAATATTCCAATTCTACAAAGTTGACCGCGTATTAACTTTAAGAAAAGTGTAGAGGAGTACCTCCATAACTCGCCTTATAAAGGCATCAGGGAAACCAATTGCAGAAACGCATAATATGACCTTGTTAACCACCATAGTTAGTGGTAGTTTAGAAAGAGGATCCTTAACTTCAAAAAGAAACAAGGGAGACAACCTGGAGAAGAAGATAGAGAGTGATGGATTAATTTTCTGCATGGTCGACACAATGTTCTTTAGATCTGTAGTGGACACCTGTAAAAATCAAGAGAACAGAACTGAAAGCTTTGTAAGTGGTTCTGGGCATGCAGAAGCAAGTAAAAAAAAATACAAACTCTTAGGATATCTGATGGATAATAAAGAAAAGCTATATCTATCATATATATATATATATATATATATATATATATATATATATATATAGGATTTACAGCTTCATTCGGCTAGGTTTCGCTTCCTCCCTCTTCCTGCTGCAGTTTCCCTAACTATCGTTAGACTTGTTTCGACCCCCTAGGCTGCCGGGGTCTTTTTTGTGGTGAGGGCTCGCCGTTTGCTATTGCCTCGACTGCATTCACTGCCTGTTACGCCTCGCCTCCTGCTTCAACCGGTGATGGCTTCGGACAGAACTTATGTTGTTGCCCTTGCGGGTGTTCACGCCTCAGGTACTCCTAAATCGTGTTTGTTCCCACCTTCCTTTGCGCTGGCGGAGGGTGGCGAGTTCTGTTACATCAAGAATCTGGTAGGAAGAATGGGAAGTCGGCCATCTTTTTTATTGAAGCCGAATGTAATCAGCTTGCTTCCTCATGTCGTCTGAATTTGGTCGGAAAATTCCTTTATGGCCATCCCAAAATGGAGCTTATTCGTAAGGAATTTGAGCTTATGCACCTTATTGGGAGTGAAAATTTGAACTTTTAAAATGGCGGCACATTCTTATTCAACTTAACAATGAAGAAGATTACACACGCTTATTTGCTAGAAGATTAGTCAATAAAAATTTTGAAATGGTCTATCAATTTTGACCCACTAACGGGACCACAAACCATTCCGATATAGATTAGCCTCCCTGAACTAAAATTTCATTATTTTACTCAAGAAGTGTTGTACTCTATTGCCTTAGCCTATGGTACGCCACTCAAAACGGATATTCCTACTTTTAATCTTTCAAGTCCTTTAGAAGCCAGGGTGCTTGTTGAAAGGGAAATCAGTTCAATCGCGCTGGTTAGGCTCAAAATACTAAGGATATCAGCAAAAGGTAGTTATTGAGCCTTTCCCTTCGTCTTGCTCGAATTGTCATATGTTCGGCCACTCCATTTCTTAAAAGAAAAGTGCTTAACCAGAGGTAGAGATTCCCCCTCCTCCTAATCTGCTCCAACTTAGTGGCACTATTGATCTTCACGAGGATATCCCTGACCCCAATAACATTGTGGTAACCATAACATCTAGCCAACTAGCCGACGTTGTTGAAGTTTCCACTATCCCCGTGGGCAATAGGTCAGCTACTTAGCCTCCACACTATGCTCAAGATGTAAGTCCTCTGATTCCTCCTGTGGAACCTCTGTTCATGAGGGCAGATGAGACATTTCATGCTTCATCTTCCCTAGAACCTATCATTGATGTAATAGTTTCTACTGTGGCTCTACCACCTCACCAGATCAAGCAAGTTGTTATTGTTAGTCAGGCACAAGGGGCTCATGATGTGCAACGTACCTATACATGCCAGACGATCTTTGGACCAATACACTGATCAAATGAGCTAGTCTTCGGATGAAGAATGACAGGTTTACACATCCAGAAAGAATATGAAGAATGAAGGCCTACTAGAACTCAGGAACTTAATGGATGATATATTGGTTGTTTTGGGTGGTGGCAGTAAACTTAACAATTTGTCAGCTGGCTCCATTCCTAAAACCAGAGGTAGAGGTAAGGCTACATTAGGTCATTCTCAAGCTATCTGAATCTGCGAGCATTGACAGACTTTTGGCGTAGAGTTTACATGTCTACGTTTTAATTTTGATTTTTGGGTATACATGTATTTTTCTGGGACCTTTGTGTGTGTCGTATACGAGTGGTTAGAGTGCTTAATTTAAGCTCTCTCACTCAACCAATCCGTACCTTTCCATTTTAATATATTAACCCTTGAGCTTTTTAATATATATATATATATATATATATATATAGATGGATAGATATAGATATATATATTAAAAAAAAAATTGGTTGACGGGCAAAACCGCCAAACAATCCCTTGGGCTTCGCAAGGATCGCTAGGTAACGCAAGCTCGGACCCCGTGAGCCTACCCATTCGAGTACCACCATATAGTGGACAGTTCTCCTAGACGAGATTCAAACCCCAAACCAGAGGAAACTAACATCACTGAAGTGGATGATCTACTAACCGACTCAGGTATGCGGGTCGATATATATATATATATATATATATATATATATATATATATATATATATATATATATATATATATATATATATAATTAGAATATTAGAATATTAATATGCACATTAATTACTTTTATTTGCTTTGATTTACTTTCCTTCTCCCCTTTATTTTGTTTTTATTTATTTCCTTACTAGTATATCCTGAAATGGATATTTATACCCTCTTTGCATCAATAAGAAATACCTTGGGTTCTATTCTAAAATGGTATCAGAGTCATGGCCCTAACCTAACTGTCGTCGGGCTCTCCTTCTCTCCAGCTAGCTTGTCTAGGTTCCATCAACCTCCCAGTCAGTCGATGCCTCTCCTTTAGTAATTGTTATCGCTTAATGAATGTCTATTTTTACACCTTACTAAGGGTCGTCGTGTCGGTCTAAGAGTTGGAACGACACATGCCAGACAGGATTAATGAGGCAATGTGAAGGCCCAGAAGGCACCTGAGTTGGCCAAGTAGGTGGACGGCTAAGTCCGGCGAACAGAAGTGGTGGCAACTGCTACCAGTCCATAAAAGTTGCTTATTTCCGAGCCGAACCGGCGGCATAGTAGTTCAAACCTTCGACCAAATCTTTTGCTGTCAAGAGTCTCTCTATAGCTTTTGAATTCAACACAATACAGACGGCCTCTACCCAGAACAATCTGGAAAACTCCAATTCTCTTAAAAGTCAAACGGAGCACTTAATCAAGCTGCTTGGATTCAGTCCTCTCTCTTCCAGCCCGTTGGCCGCTCACGTTCGTCAAAGTATCAATCTATGGCACCCACCTCTTTTGCCTCTTCTGGTACATGGATCGTTGATTCAGGAGACACAGACCACATGACTCGAAGCTCTCAAAGCCTTCTTGACATACAATCCATGCTCAGGGAACGATATTGTTAAAATTGCTGACGGATCACAAAATTTCATTGATGGTAAAAGGTCTGTTATTTTAACAACAGGTCAAACTCTAGAAACTATGTTACAAGTACCTCTGCTGAAGTGTAACATTTTATCTGTGAATAAGCTGGCATATGACATTGATTGTGTTGCTCATTTTCTTTTGATGTGTATGTCTTTCAGGATTGTCATTCGAGAAGGATAATTAGATTGCTAAGCAGGATGGCGGGCCCTAATTCTTCCAAGAGAAAAGCACGGAGAACAAGGACACTCCACCCAGTAGTTGCAGTTTATCTCAAACCGTTGAAAGCCTATTATGTTGTTACACTATCGTTTGGGTCATTATAGTTTCACATATCTAAAATAGTTATATCCATTGATGTTTACTAATAAAGATCTTTTTAATTTCAAATGTGAAATATGTCAGTTAGTTAAACATCATCGTGTTCCTTATCCACCCTACAAATACACATCCCCTGCTCCTTTCTCTCTCATTCACAGTGACTTATTGAGACGCTCTCACACTCCTAGCTACAACAACAAACGGTGGTTCTTTAATTTGATTGACGACCACACTCGAATGCATGGGTCAATATTCTAAAAGATAAATCTAAAGTTGTTGTCACTTTCAAAAACTCACACCTTCATTTTGGCCCAATTCAAAAAATCTTCCAGGTCCGTAGGACTAACAATGGTCATAAATTTTGTAACTCTATATTAGGAAAAATCTTTGGTAAGGACATCCTCCATCATAGCTCATGTACTAACACTCAACAAATTGGGATGGCCGGGAGAAAAAATTGACATCTCCTCGACGTTACTTGCTCCATTATATTTCATTCTAATGTTCCAAAATGTTTGGAATGATATCATTCTTACCGCCACTTATCTCATCAATAGAATTGTTTCAAAAATGCATTACTTTTGTACCCCTTTAGCCATCTTGAGATCGTGTTTTCCTAACAATCGGGTATTCTTCACTTTAGATCCCAAAGTTTTTCGGTGCACGCACTTTTGTTCGGAAAATAGCCCCAACCGAGAGTAAACTTGATCCCAGGTCCATAAAATATGTTTTCCTCGAATACTCTGCCACTCAAAATGGATATCGATGTCTTGACCCTACCACAAATAAAGTTTATGTGAGTGTTAATGTCTCTTTTTTTCAAAATGTTTCATACTTTCACAACTCAGCCTCCAATGAGAGGCAGCTAGAGTTCTTGGACACTATTTCTTATCCTACTCCTGCGAATGCCTCCCATGTCACCTACCATCGAGGACTTATTCCTTTGGTTCCACCCACATCTCCAATCACTAAGGAGCCCTCTATCCCTTTGGTTCCACTAGCACATCCTTCCACTCTTCATATCCACACTCGACGTACTAATTCTAATGCGCCTACTCTGGAGCTCGCTAACCCCTTGTTGGACCCCGAATCCCTTCCGAACTACATCCCCAGTACTACCCCTATTCCAAATGAGGAAATCAATTCCTCTAGTAAAGTACAAAATCCGATTGGCTCTCTCTATCCCATGGCAAACTGTCATTCTTAACAGTCACCAAACTACAGAAGATTTTCTACGACCTTGACCAATCATCAGCTTCCATTTAATACTATTGAGGCTGCCTTAGCAGACCTAACCTGTAAAGCCGTTGTCATGAAGATGAATGCCCCTCAAAAACCACACTTGGAACATTGTTGATCTTCCTTGAGGCAATAAAGCAGTGGGATACCGATGAATTATTAGCACCAAGTTTAAATCTGATGAATCATTTGAACGCACCAAGGCACAGTTGGTTATCAAAAGATACTCACAGACCTACGAAGTTGACTATGATGAGATATTTGCTCCAATTGTTAAATTAAACACCATTCGGGTCCTTTTATCTCATGTAGTGAAGTTGGATTAACCCTTATTTCAGCTTGATGTCAAAAATGTGTTCCTAAATGACGATCTTACAGAGGAGGAATACATGGCTCTTCCTTCAGGTTTTGACTCTATTGCCTCCCAGGGGCAAGTATGTTGACTGAAAACTCTTTATAGATTCAAGCAATCATCACGGGCATGGTTCGGGAAATTTACAAAGATGGTGGTAGGTCATGGATTCATTCAAGCTCAATTAGACCACTCTCTTCTTCCGGCATTCCTCTAACAAAAATTATAAACGCGAATACCCAACTTTCACAAATATGTTAAAATATTCATCATTAGTTACGATGGACCGGTTCTGTTTTTAAGCTGTAGGAAACTAATTGGTGGCTTGGAGATGCTTCTCCTGTGAATGTTCGTTAAAAGACGGCCCTCTAGATGCTCTCCTTGATATTGATTCAAGAGAAGGATATGAACTTAATTTGAAGTGCTAATATTCCAGTGCCGTTTTGGTCCATTTTCTCATAGCCCATCACTTTAATTAGATAAATTAGTTAACATAAATAATTAGATAAATTAGTTAACTCAACATAAATATTTCACCAAAGAAAAATAATTAATAATAATAAACATATTATAAGTTTGTCAACCCATGTGTAACACACATGCATCATAACTAGTTAAATAAAATTTAATCAAGAATGATGCACTGTATGTCTAATAGTTCAAACAAAAAGTTACTATTACGAACCAAATCAGCATGATGGATAACTCCGATATGGGCTCGACCAAGGGCATCAGGTGGTTCTCTTAAGGACCCACGAGGAATCAAGTGATTATTTCCCCACGGTGACAAGCCATTTATCATAACCAACTCCACATTCCTTAAAAGACTCCAATGCTACCTATCAAAAAACACAAAATCAACATGGAAAAAAATATTCTAGATATCAATCAGATGAAACAAAACTATTATATATTGAATTAAAGAAGATTAGGGTTATCCACTAATGAGCTATATTACTGAAATAAATTTAAAATAAAAAATGGGAGAAAATAGTAACTAAAAGAAAAAAAAAAATTATGAACAAAGCATTGATACACATGCAGAAAAATGACTGAAAATTGAAGTATGCCACATTCACATTTCATGAGACGATATATAAAAAAAACATGAGAATTATTTTAATAAAATGTTGCCAAAAAAGTGTGAAGAAACCTTAGATAATGTGTAGTATATTGAACCTACACACCTTCATGGAAATGAGAAATTTATGTGATTGGATTTTTATTTTTTTTCTTCATGCAAAATGTAACTGCTCGAGAAAAGAGGAAAATTGGGGACAACAACAACAACAACAAATCCTTAATCCCACTAAGTGGGGTTGGCTACATGAATCCTTTCTCTCCATTGCGTCCCATTTAGTATCAAATTTTCGTTTAATTCTAATAAATTAAGATCATTTTTTATGCAATAAGCCCAAGTTTTCCTAGGTCTACCTCTGCCTTTCTTAACATAAGTTGTATCCACAACATTTAGTCTCCTAATCGGATCATCAGGTGGTCGATGTTTAATGTGACCAAACCATCCAAGGCGACTCTCTCTAATTTTATCCGTCACTGGTGCAACACCAACTCTATTACGGATATATTCATTTCGCATTTTGTCTCTAAGTGTAAAGCCATGCATCCACCTAATCATTCTCATCTCGGCAACACTTAACTTAGCATTATGCTTCTCTTTTAAAGGCCAACATTTAGCACCATAGAGCATTGCAGGTCCCACCACCATCTTATAAAATTTCCTTTCAATCTAAGCGGTACTTTTCTATCGCACAATAGGTCGGACGCATTCCTTCACTTCAACCAACCAACCTGAATTCAACTATTAGCATCCTCATCTATATCACCATCGCTTTGAACAATGGACCCGAGATATCTAAATCGTTCACACCTTTTAATAATTTGATCACTCAAAGTTACACTTCTGTCGCTAGAGCTACTATTACTAAAATTACATTCCAAGTATTCAGTTTTAGTTCTACTCAAACAAAGACCTTTAGACTCTAATGTAGACCTCCATGATTCAAGTTTTCACTGGGCCTTTTCTCTCGTATTATCCATGAGGAGGATATCATTAGCAAAAAGCATACACCAAGGTACATCCTCTTGTAAATACCTAGTAAGACCATCCATAAATAAAGCAAAAGGATATGGGCTTAGAGCCGATCCCTGATGTAAACCAACAGAATAGTAAAATATTTGGTCAATCCTCCTTCAGTTTGAACACATGTAACAGCTCTAGTATACATATCTTTAATGACTTGAAATAAGTCATATCAACATCTTTCTTCTCAAGGACTCTCCAAAGAACATCTTTAAGAACTTTATCGTAAGCTTTTTCTAAATCAATAAAAATCAAATGTAGATCCTCCATATTATCTCTGTACTTCTCCATCAAACCTCTCAATAGATATATAGCTTCCATAGTAGACACTCGCCTAAAGATAAATCCAAATTGATTATGAGAAACCTTGGTAATACGTCTTAACCTATGTTCAATTACCCTCTCCCATAATTTTAAAGTATGACACATCAATTTAATTCCTCTATAATTTGCACACTCTTGTGCATCTCCTTTATTTTTAAAAATGGGGACCAAAATACTCTTCCTCCACTCCTCAGGCATCTTTTTAGTTTTTAAAATAATATTAAAAAATTTAATAAGCCAAGAAACTCCCAAATCACCTAAACATTTCCACACTTCAATTAGGATATCATCAGGTCCTGCAGACTTTCCACCCTTGGTTTTCTTTAAAGCCCCCCTCAACTTCTTTTCTACTAATGTGACGGTAAAAATGAAAAGTTTTATTATACTTAACGATATTAAGATCACTAAGGTCGATCGTATTTTCAGCATCTTCATTAAAAAATTTATCAAAATAACTCACCCACCTATGTTGAATATCTTTTTCTAAAAAAAACATTTTTTGATTTTCATATTTAATACACTTTACTTAAGTTAAAGCTTTACTTTTCTTTTCTCTTTGTTTAGCTAATTTATACATATATTTTTCACCATCCTTAGTATCTAACATGTTATAAAGATCACTAAAAGCAAATTTTTAGTCGTCGCGATTATTCTTTTAGACTTCACTGCGGTCGTTTTATATTTTTCTCGCTCTCTACGCTTTTATATTTAAACAAATTTTTATAACATAGTTTGTTATGCTTTTATCTTTTCGCACATTATTATTCCACCACCAACTATTTTTATTTATGAAACTTTTATTTCGATTCTCCAAGTACATCTTTTAATCACTTGTTTAATAAGTATTAGCTTAATTTTTCTCACATAAAGATTTGCGTCTCCATGGACATCTCAAATGTTTAAATCTTGAATTTTACTCGTAAAGGTAATTTTGTTTGTGTCTTTTAGGTACCCTCATTTAATTCTACGATGTTAAATCCTAGTATTCTTTATTTTACAACTCTTCATTTTAAAATCTAGAACTAATAATCGATGTTGGGTACTTAATTTTTAACTTGGAACGACCTTACAATCCTTACAATCTCGACGATCTCCTCATCTCATAAAAAAATAATCAATTTGTGTTTTATTAGATCCATTCTTATAAGTAATAAGATGCTCATCTCTTTTCTTGAATAAAGTAATAGTAATAATCTAATCATACGCTAAAGCAAAATCTAAAATGACTATCTTCTTCATTAATCGCTCAATAACCGTAGCCACCATGAATATTTATGAAATCTTCTACCACTCTACCGACATGTCCATTTAAATCTCCTCCAATAAAAATTTTTTCTTCAAGTTATGATCGTCGTATGTAGTCTTCTAAATCATTCCGAATTTATCTTTAGTTCTATATCTAAACCAACTCGAGGAAAGATAAAGACTTATAAAATTAAAAATCTTAATATCAATAATAATCTTAAATCGCTATAATTATATCTCCAACTCTATTAATTTTAACAACATTATTTTTCTAAGTCTTATCTATAATTACACCTACACCATTTCTAAGCACGTACTCTTACCGGAATACCATAGTTTAAAACTTAAGTTGTCAATCTCCTTAGCTTTTTCTCCAACCCATTTAGTTTCTTGAATACATAAGATATTTATCTTTCTATGAATCATAATATCAACCAATTACATAAATTTACCATTGAGAGTATCTATATTCCAAGATCATATCCTAATACTAAGATATCGTACTAACTCCTTCACCCGCATCCGTCCATAATGTCCGAACCCTTGCTTACTCGACACTACACTCAGGCGCCGCTGTAGCGGCCCTCGCACACTTTCCACTGTATTTAAGTCATACAGCGCGTCGCTTCCAGGGGACGCTCTAGCACTTACACAATGATCAAAATGATTCAAGTCACGATTTTTTTTTTCCGACAAGTTTTACGCTGGCTGTCAACTACCTAACGCAACCCTCCACTTTTCACATTTGGGATTGGGGCCGGCAACGGCAGTGTTAAAATGGTGTAGGTGTTAAAATTGGGGTAAGATTATGGTGTTAAAAAACTTGAAAGATTTTACACATACCCTTTTTAATCTACAACATAGAAGGAAGTAGAGATCCTTTAAAGCAAATAAAATTTGGAGTTCAAACATATATGCATCAAGACTAATATAAAGTTGCTCTGGGTTGATCGCTTCCATCAAAATGAAGTAAAAACAATTTTTTATCAATTATTGCGACTTCTGGTTTATCATGTAATCAATCTTCCTTAAAATTATCCAACCTGTCGCCCATTATTTGAGTAGGCATACAGAATTCTAGGGCTGTAATCTAACCAAGGCAAGCCGAGTAAAAAATTGTTCAAGCTGTAGCTAATTTACTAAAAAATTGTTCAAGCTTGGCTCAAACTCAATTTGAGCTTATAGATTACTGTTTAAGCTCAATTCTTTAAATGCATTATTCGTCAAGCTTGATTCATTTTATGATTGCCAATCTTTAAAAAAGCAGCTCGTTTTGCCTTTTCGAGCTGTGCCTGTTAAGCATATATATAACCAGTGACTTTAATTTAGAAAACCAATTGAACCTTAATAAGCCAGGATAATTCTGTTGAGTTAAGAAATTAAAGTTGTAATTTTAAAAAATTTTCAACAATGCAAACCATCCAAACCAAGTTGAACAATTTGCAAGCAATTGAGCTCCATTTTTTCATTTGAACAGTAGTTATGATAAATCTCCCTCTGATGTGAGATTGAATGCATGTAAGGGGGCATGAACGAACATGAAAGACTAGAAGCATAGATTTCCTTGCTGGTTTTTTCATTATTTTTTTAACTAACATGAAGTTTCACGTGAAACTTGCAACTTCATTAAATTATCTTAATACGAAGCTTCACGTTAAAATATAGAATTAATTTTTTTACTTGGTTTTAATTGGTTTTTAATTTTTTTAGTTAATAATATAAATAAAATAACTTCATTTTAAATCACACTTTAATCAATTTCTTAAAATTAAATCGTATTTTTAGTTATATTTTTAAATTGGGTTTTTAGTTAATATAGAGCCATAACAAGGCTTCTTGACAAGCTTATTCACTAGTCTTAAATGATATTGTTCACAAGCATAACTGAATCAAGTAATAAAAAGTTCAAGTTTGTTTATTTGACAAATAAGTATTAATAAAAACATTCATACTTAAATTTAACAGCCGAGTATTTATAAAAACATTTAAGATTACAAAATTAGTTAATTAAACAATTAAAAATGAGTTCTAATCAAGCCAAGTCATGAGTATCTTATCGAACATCATTCATTCATAACCCTAAAGCATTTCAAATATGGTACCATCAAGCCAAACAAAATAGAAACTCAAGTTATCCACCTTCAAAGCAAGGAATTCAAAATACGAGATACTGATTAATTCTTAATAATAGAGAAAGTTCCTAAACAAAAATAGTAGATATAGAAAACAAGTGAAATTAATGCGGTTAGTGGCTCACAGTGCTCAAACCATCATACATAGAACCATTACTAATGATGACACATCACACCATAAACATGATGCCAAACAATGTCAGATGAAAGGTTATCTTCCACACAATTGACATTGATAACTAAATCATTTTTCCATGAGACAACTCAGATTTCACCCAAATGCCAAAAATGAAATTTACAATAATCAATAGTTTAAAGATAAGATGGACTTTTTCACACATTAAACTCTGCAAATTCTTTGTTATATATGTCACATACCATTAGCAGTTATGTATCACCAAAAAAATATACATGATCAAGTATGAATTTCAATGCATTTTTATATAAAAAACTTCAAGAGTCAAATTTAAGATCATCTGAGATCTAATTTCAACAAATTTGTTAAACGTCTCAACAATATAACCCAACAACACTAAAAATTATTTAATCTAAATCCAAAGTGCCTAAATAAAACACTTGAAATATAATTGAAAATTTTGAAGGATGAATTAGAAAGTCAAATAGATTTTGGCATGCTTATATTTGAATTAAGTTACCCAATGATATGAATCCAACAATTCTAAAGATCATTCAATTATGAGTCTGTCAAGAAACTTAAATATTGAAAGAACTACGTGTGATCAAAGAATTAATACAGGCCTCAATGGAGTGCTTTAGGATTTTGGTTAAATTTATCAAAATGCCCTTTAAAAGGTAAAATGGATCCCAATCCTCCACATAGGGAGGAGGAGAAGAGTGAGCTAAGAGCTAAATCTGGACTCACAAAGAGAACTTGAAGCCAACAACCAGTAGCAATCATCAAAGACCACCAAAGACTACCGTAGCCTAATAATTATTATACAACTGTCATTACTTGATCATTATTTATATCTTATTGTTATATGATTAATACCTCCAAATTATTATTACCTAACTACTATCACCTAATTGATGTCTTCATCTGTTAACTCCAATCATAACAATAGAAATGTGTACGAGTATTATAATTTTATCTTCTCTACTTGCAAAAAAGAATAAAACTTTGTAACTTTAATTATATAATATACTACTTAGATTAGGCGAAGTACCAGGTTTTTCCTCTTTGGGGGTTTCCACATAACAAATCTTGTTGTTTCTTATTTCTTCTATTTGTGCCTGTGATGGATATTCCTATAGGACTTGATTTCTCTCTACCGTTGAGGATTATCTATAGCATGCAAGAAGAAAAACCTGGTACTTCGCCTAATCTAAGTAGTAGGTTTTTCCTCTTTGGGGGTTTCCACATAACAAATCTTGTGGTTTCTTATTTCTTCTATTTGTGCCTGTGATGGATATTCCTATAGGACTTGATTTCTCTCTACCGTTGAGGATTATCTATAGCATGCAAGAAGTAAAATCAATTCAATCAAGACGACCTGATAACATGAAAGATGAGCTTCGCACGTCATTTGGCATTTATTACCTCTTTTAAAAAACCTTGTAGAAAACCACCATCTATTTTGCTTTGATGACAAGAATAGCCTATAAATAAATCATTGTAATAAATAGATGAATCAAAAGTAAACACTAGAGCTAAAATGAATCTTGGGATTCAGTGGCTTGAGAAGCACTTCAATCAAAAAGTAATCACCAAAGTTATTACACATTGAGAGAACATCCACGATTACCCTAGTAAGTTTTTATTACCTCATTTAAAAAACAATTATTTTGCTTAGGAAAACATTGGTTTCACCGCAGTACAACAAGTGCCTTGCACAAGTTAATAAGAGTACACTTAGGGCCTGTTTGGTTGGGATTTTTTTGGTGCGATGCGGCGACGTGCCGTGAAATTTATTTCGCGGCACTGTTTGGGGCTCGGCTTCGCGGCAACAGACCGCAAAGTTAGGGAGAAAGAGAACCGCAGGATAAACCCCGCAGCCCCAAGTTTCACTTCATTTTTACACAAAATTACCCTTGCCCTGCCCTCGGTCTTCTGCACGCCTGAACTCCTCTTCTCCTTTTTCGCCCTAAAAGTTCTTGCGAGCCGTCTGCGCATTGCTCGACGTAAAAGCCTCTCTTCTTCCTCACTTGTTTTGATGAATCTCTCTTCTCCTCTGCTTCGAATTCGAGTAAATCGTTACAAGGTGGAGACATTTCTCTCTTCTCCTCTGCACGAATCTGTCTTCTCCCATGCACAAATCTCTCTTCTCCCCTTTAATATTTTTTCTCTTTTTATCCAGTGATTCTCTATCATGATTTTTGGAACATGACATTATTTTCTTGGTGGCAGAACACATGAATTTTATAAAGTCATATATGGCTTCAACCAAGCAGCTCACAACTAGTATTTTGGTGGTGGAACAAATGAATTTTATCATAGTTTTGATTTATACTTTTATCTCCTTGCTACCACTAAGATAATAGGTGACATCTATATATTGTCGGCTTGTGCAAACATATTCCAAATATATAAATAAATATACACTTATATTTAAAATGTCTTAAAGAAATAAGCAAGCAATTATTCAAACTTCTAAGTGCATAAGGCTCTTTGAGAAAGTCATTGAGAAGGTCTTTTTCTTTTAGATAAATTACTTTATTTCATTTTCAATTGACCTACCACTCACCAAAGCTAGTAAAACTATGCAAAAGAACTCTTGGTCTTTTCTCATCTTTGGAAGAGGTTACATATACATGTTTATGTTGCCTTTTCATATATTTTGTGAGACATGATAATCATGTACCCCAATGCCCCAAGTAGTAAGGCTTCTTTTTAGAGAAATTTGCATACATATCACAAAATTCCTATGCATTTATATATTTAACATGTGAAGGCTGAAAATAATGAGGTGTCATATAAGAATCAAGGTGTATGTCTCAAAGTTTCCAGTGTTGCATCAAATACTTTGATATAAGCTCATGTGGGTTCAAATTGATTCATCTTTGGCATTGCACGGTCTCATCTACACGTTCAGTTCAACTATTAGTTGTTTGTTTTCTCTCTATTTCGTGGGGCATTTACATACATACACCACATAATTCAGTTCCTGGATCATTGCTACCTAATTTGCCTGATTATAAGATTAGAAGGTTGCTACATATATCATTACTTGCAAGAGCTATCTGTTTATTTGACTCTCTTTCTTTTGATGTGAGGAACAACCCGTTACATTTTTATGCAACAAATCATATATGAATTGGTTTAACTGGTTGCGATATAGCATTTTAGTTGCAATATGCAACAATTCATATGCAACAAATCATATGAATTTTTTGGTTTGAAGTGGGAATATATAACAAGCTAATCTGAAGTAATTTTATTATGCAATTTCATCTGTCGGGTGGGTTAACCCATGTACCATAATATGACATTTTATTGGGAAATGTACATAGGTAACACAGTTTTTATGTATTTATGATAACAGCATTTTGATGTCACAAGTAGTTGCATAGAAATTAATATTTGATGTGTCATCATAAGTTGGAGTGTTATGTATGTAAATATGAAAGTTTTAGTTGATGTGTCATCATAGAATTGTTTGGTATGTATGTATAGCCTTTGCATTTCTCCCGAGAAGCATGTAAAAATTTTAACAAATGTAGATAGTTGCCTTAACTTTTTAAATTACTATAACACATACATCAATCACCCGTCCTGTTGCACATCATCTCAAAATAAGGACAAATGGATAGGAGAAATGCTTACAGGACACCCAACGAGGTTTAAAAATATATTCTGCATGTCGCAGGATATTTTCAATGACCTTCTAGCAGAACTAACATCTCATAGACTCCACGGGTCATCTAGGACAACAGACCGTGAGGTTTTGAGCATCACACTCTACATATTATCACAGAACGAGTCAGTGCGAGGGCCTATGGAACGCTTCCAGCACACGTTGGAGACAATAAGCAGGTATTTTTCAGTAGGGTGAGTGCTTTTGTGAGCCTATCACAACACATCATACAACCCACAGATCCAACTTTTGCATGAACGCTAAAGGAGATTCAACACGATGCTTGTTACATGCTATTTGTCAAGGTACATATTGATACTTGCATAATATATCCTTTTATATGAATTCAGTAATAAAATGATTGGAGTTCTTTGTTTAGGATTGCATCGGCGCAATTGATGGAGCGCACGTTGATGCAAGGATTCCAAACAACGAGAAAATTGCATTTATTGATCGTTCTGGAACTCTAACGAAAAATATCATGGCAGTATGTGATTTCAACATGTGTTTTACATTTGTAATGCTCAGTTAGGAGGTAGCGCTCACGATAGTAGAATTTTTAAAAGTGCAACGAGGAATCCAGAAGACAACTTCTCGCACTCCGCAAAGTACGTTGCATATCAATATCACTCCAAATTTTTTTGGTATGCTTAACTGAAGGTTAATCATATTTCAAGAAAGTATTACTTGGTGGATGTTGGCTACCCATTGTAGCGAAGGTATCTTAAACCCTACCCTGACACTAGGTATCATATACCAGATTTTGAAAAAGTCAGTAATGTTACAATAAACAAAAATGAGGTGTTCAACAAAAGACATTCATCCTTGCGATGCGTTATTGAGAGAACTTTTGGAGTTTGGAAGAAGAAATGTGTCATACTTCGAGATATGTCATCTTATCTGTTTCCGAAATAGGTGCACACAGTGTTAGCCACGATGACGCTTCATAACTATATTAGGCGGCATCCAACTCGAGGTGGTGTTGATTTCCAGCTTATCGAGGAGAATGAAGAGGAAGTGTCTATAGAAGTATTTGAATACCGCATTGGGCAATCTCTATCATTGGAGGAGAACGAAAATGCCACAATTTGCACAAAGTTTGGAGAGAGTGCAAATAAAATGGCAGCCCTTCGAGAGAAGATAACCACAACATTAGTTGGAGAGTGATTGTCTTCTTTCTGATTTATTGTAAAAATATTATAATTTAAAACAATGTTTGTTTGAAAAGAAGATTTTCATTTTGTTGAGTACTGTTATTAGTAGCATTAACTGCTTTTTCTGAATCATGTTAGTCTTCTCTATGGGTTAATGAACATTTCTTGTTTATTAGCAAATATGCAACTAATTATGTTCTTCGAATCGCATTTCGTAAAAATATGAACTCTAGGATATCGCACTTCCTCTCGACGAGTCGTTATGTCATTGTGGATCGTATAACAACGCTTGACATCACGACGAGCATGTACGCCTATGGCCAAAAGTTTTATATCTGCATACGGAACATTGTGGAGCAGTGCAGATTCTTCCAGTGGGCGGACAGTTTGGCGCATTCTCAGAAGGACGATGGTAGGAAGTGGCGAGCTTCACCTGAGGACGGGCTGACACGGGACATATAATGTGTTATTGTTAAAAAATACATTTTTATTATGTTACTCGTCGTTGTGAGAGTTTTAAATTTTTTTTTTCACTCTACTGCTACTAGCTAGTGCTTGAGATGTCTTTATGTACATCTGGACTATTTTGAAATTCCAAAACTATATGGTTTGAGATGTCTTTATGTATATAAACTATATTGTATTTGACTTGAGTTGTCTTTATATATATATATATTAATGCAAGTAAAAATATATGTTTATATATTTACAAAATTTAAAATTTTATATGTTTATACGTATATACATAAAATTTTTAAACATACATATATACATAAAGAGATTTTAAAAACATATATGTTTACAAATTTACAAAATTATTTTTATAAGTAAATCAATTAAACTTTTAAATTTCTTCTATAAATATATATAAACACAAATTATCATACTTATAAATATTTTAATAGGAATTTAAAAAATATATATAAACACGTATATAAAACTTCAATTTAATTCATATGAATAATTAATACATAATATTTTTAAAAATTTTATGTCTATTAAACCTCCATATACATAAATACATTAAATTTTTTAATGATTTTAACAAACGAGGGCGGTTTAGTCATTTTTACGAAAAAATCGTCTCATGACATCAGTTTTCACATAAATTGCATTAACACGTGATAGCTAGCTTTACTAACAAATTAGAAAGAAGACAATCACTTTGATTGTCTCATTTAGTCGTCATGCGATAGCTATTTTCTGTAAAAACATGTTTGTTAAAACTGTTAAAAAAATTTAATGTATTTATGTATATGGAGGTTTAATATACATAAAACTTTTAAAAATATTATGTATTAATTATTCATATGAATTAAATTGAGTTTTATATACGTGTTTATATATATTTTTTAAATTCCTAAAAAAATATTTAAAAATATGATATTTTGTGTTTATATATATTTATAGGAGAAATTTAAAAGATTAATTGATTTACTATAAAAATAATTTTGTAAATTTGTAAATATATATTTTTTTAAAATCACTTTATGTATATATGTATGTTTAAAAATTTTATGTATATACATATAAACATATCAAATTTTAAATTTTGTAAACATATAAACATATATTTTTACTTGCATTAATAAAGATATATAAAGACATCTCAAGTCAAATACGAGATAGCTTTTATACATAAAGACATATCAAGTCATATGAGATGTACATAAAGACATCTCAAACACTAACTAAGAATAACGTTAGAGTGAAAAAAATTCTAAAACTATTACAACGACGAGTAACATAATAATAATATTATTATTAACAATGATACGTTCAGTGCTCATGTGTCGACTCGTCCTCAACTAAAGTCTCGTCACTCCCTACTATCGTCATTCTGAGAATCCGCCAAACTGTCCGCCCACCGTAAAAATCAGTATCGCTTTACAATGTTCGTGAGCAGCTTATAAAACTTTCGGTCATATACATGTGTCTCGTCGTAATGTCAAAAGTCGTTGTTATAGATTCACAATGACATAAAGACTCGTCGAGAAGGTAATCGACATCTTAAAGCCTCATATTTTCCTCGAAATGCAGTCTAAGAGAACATAATTAGCTGCATATTTGCTAATCAAAAAAAATGTCCATTAACCCATACGTAAGACTAACATGATTCGAAAGGACGATGAATCGCTAACAACAACGACTCAACAAAATGAAAATCTTCTTTCAAAACAAACATCGTTTTAAATTATAATGTCTTTACAACAAATCGAAAAAAGCACAATCACTCTCAACTAATGTGGTGGTTATCTCGCTCTCGAGGACCGTCATTTCATTTGCACCATCTTCATCCTTTCGTGCAAATGATGGCATTGTCGTTCTCCTCCGCGACGTAGATCGCCTCAATACGTATTCAAATGCTTCTATAGGCACTTCCTCTTCATTCTCCTCGACACACTAGAAATCAACATCACCTCGAGCTGGATGTCGCCTAATATAGTTCTGAAGCGTCATCGTGGCTAACACTATGTGCACCTGTTTCGGAAACAGATAAGATGGTATATCTCGAAATATGACGCATTTCTTCCAAACTTCAAAAGTTCTATCAATAACGCCTCGTAATGATGAAAGTCTTTTGTTGAACGCTTCTTTTCTGCTTCTTGTAACATTACTGACTTTTTCAAAATCTGGTATATGATACCTGGTATCAGAGTAGGGTTTAAGATATCATCGCTGCAATGGGTAGCCAGCATCTACCAAATAATGCTTCTTGAAATATGATCAACCTTCGCTAAGCATACCAAAAAATTTGGAGTGATATCGGTATGCAACGTACCTCATGGAGGGTGAGGAAGTTGTACTACGGATTCCTCGTTTCACTTTTAAAAATTTTACTATCATGAGATAGCTACCCTCCAACCGTACATTACAAGTGTGAAGCACATGTCGAAATCACATACCGTCATGATATTTTACGTCGGTCGTTCCGTAACGACCGATAAATGCGATTTTCTTGTTGTCCGTAATCTGCGATCAACGCGTGTTCCATCAATTACGCCGAGCAATCCTAAACAAAGAACTGCAATCATTTTATTACTAAATTCACATAGAATAATATATTATGCAAGTATCAATATGTACCTTGAAAAATGGCATGTAACAAGCATCGTGCTGAATCTCCTTTGACGTTTGTACAAAAGTTGGATTTGTGAGTTGTATGATGGCTTGTAATAGGCTCACAAGAGCACTCAACCCTACTGAAAAATACCTGCTAATTGTCTCTGATGAGTGCTGGAAGCGTTCCATCGCCCCGCGCACTGACACGTTCTGTGATAATATGTAGAGTGTGATGTCCATCACCTCACGATCAGTTGTCCTAGATGACCCGTGGAGTCCATGAGATGTTGGCTTCGTTAGAGATCATCGAAAACATCCTACGAAATGTGTAAGATGTTTTTAAATCTCGTTGGGTATCCTATAAGCATTTCTCTCATCCATTTATCCTCAATTTGAGATGATGTGTAACAGGGCGAGCGGTCGATGTATGTGATATAGTAATTAAAAAAGTTAAGGCAATCATCTACATTTAAAAATTTTACATGCTTCCCGTGAGAAATACAAGAGGCTATACATACATATCAAACAATTCTATGATGACACATCAACTAAAACTTTCATATTCACATGCATAGCACTCTAATCTATGATGATACATCAAATATTAATTTCTATGCAACTACTTGTGACATCAAAATGTTATTATCATAAATACATAAAAATTGTGTTACATATGTACATTTCCCAATAAAATGTCATAGTATGGTACATGGGTTAACCCATCCGATGCATTTAAACTGCTGAACAAAATTACTTCGTATTAACTTGCTATATATTACCATTTCAAACCAAAATTCCATATGATTCATCGCATATAAATTATCGTATATAAGCAACTAAAATGTTATATCGCAACCAGCTTAAACCAATTCATATATGATTTGTTGCATAAAAACGTAACGTATCGTTCCTCACATTAAAAGAGAGTCGAATAAACAGATAACCCTCTGCGAATGATATATGTATAGCAATAATCCAGAACCGAATTATGTAGCAATCCTTCTAATCCTATAATCGGCAAATTAGGTAGCGAATGATCCGAGAACCGAATTATGTGGTGTATGTACGTAAATGCCCCCACAAAATGGAGAAAACAAACAACTAATAGTTGAACTCGAACGTGTAGATGAGACTGTGCAATGCCAAAGATGAATCAATTTGAACCCACATGAGCTCATATCAAAGTATTTGATGCAAAACTGTAAAATTTGAGACATACACCTTGATTCTTATATGACACCTCATTATTTTTCAGTCTTCACATGTTAAATATATAAATGCATAGAAATTTTGTGGTATGTATGCAAATTTCTCTAAAAAAAAGTCTTACTACTTAGGGCATTGGAGTACAGGATTATCATGTCTCACAAAGTATATGAAAGACAACATGAGCATGTATATGTAACCTCTTCCAAAGATGAGAAAAGACCAAGAGCTCTTTTGCATAGTTTTACTGGCTTTTGTGAGTGGTAGGTCAATTGAAAATGAAATAAAAAAATTTATTTAAAAAAAAAAGATCTTCCCAAAGACTTTCTCAAAGAGTCTTATACACTTAGAGGTCTGAATAATTGTTTGCTTATTTCCTTAAGACAATGTAAATAAATGTGTATATTTATTTATATATTTAAAATATGTTTGCAAAAGCCGAAAATATATAGATGGCATCTATTATCTTAATGGCAGCAAAGAGATAAAGAATAAATCAAAACCATGATAAAAAGTCATGTGTTCCATCACCAAAATACGCTACTTGGTTGAAGTCATGTATGGCTTTATAAAATTCATGTGTTCTGCCACCAAGAAAATAATGTCATGTTCCAAAAACCACGATAGAGAATCACTGGATAAAAAGAGAAAATATTACAGGGGAGAAGACAGATTCGTGTAGGGGAGAAGAGAGAAATGTCTCCCCCTTGTAACGATTTAACCGGATTCGAAGTAAAGGATAAGAGAGATTCATAAAAAAAAAGCGAGGAAGAAGAGGGGTTTTACGTTTTTACCTTCGAAGAATCGTGCTTGGTCAAGAAAGGCGCAGGCGGCTCACGGGAACTGCTAGGGCGGAAGAGGAGGAGGAGTTCGGGTGTGCAAAAGACCGAGGGCAGGGCAAGGGTAATTGTGTGTAAAAGCGATGAGAAAGTTGGGGCCGCGGGTTTTATCGTGCGGCCCGCTTTCTACCTAACTTCACGGTCTGTTGCCGCAAAACCGAGCCCCAAACAATGCCGTGAAATAAATTTTGCGGTACGTTGCCGCGCCGCACCCAAAAAATCTCAACCAAACAGGCCCTTAGTCTCCTCTTTCTTAAATATTATTGTTGGTGTCTATAGTGTACAATTGTAAAAAAGTTAAGGAGACTAACAAAATCGATACCATAGAATGATATTAACAAATACAAATCAAGAATGCAAACAGTTCAACATATAAATTTGATAAGTTATTGAATTAGAAAGAAACTGGTGAAATATTAACATAAAGACAACTGTGAAAGAATAGACAAACAAAGTCTAATACCTGCATTCCATCATCCAGAATAACAATGCCTATCGTTTTAGTTCTCAAATGAGGCCTTAACTTAAACGGGGATAGAAGAGTCTCAAAGTATAGCGAGCTGCCCGAGTCCATGCAACCATATCTTTCAAACATTTCAGCCGCTGCAGCTCTCCTGTTTGCGCCAACACCAATCTTTACAGATGTCTGTGAAAGGTGCCTTTGAAGCATTTTAGCTTCATCCCCACCAGCATAGCCCTAGCTTTATCAAGAAAGCTCAAAACATTATTTTGACTCCTTTTACATCATGAAAGAGTGACAATAAATTCACAAGCAATTAGCAAAACCATTCAAATGATTACTCCGCCCGCGTCTAACAGTAATACTGGGAACAATCACTGTTAGCGATATGTGGATATTGGAAATAAAATAGAAACAATTGATTCCGTTAAAACCACCATCCCAGTTAACCAAACTCAAATCACGTGGCGAGCACATGCTTCAAATGACCGAAAACAATGCTCACATACCCTTGAAAGTATTAGCGGAGGTATCCCCAAATCATCCATGTATCTAGCGATGAACTCTGCCATGGGCGTCTTCCCGTTTCCTCCCCATGTCAAATTTCCCACACTAATCACTGGAACCGGCAACCTAAAGAGGATAAAAGATTGATACTCATAGACCAATAGAGATGGTGAAGGGAGGAGATAAAACAGAAGATAATGGTTTTGCCTGCAACGGGGCAGGAAGGCGGAGAAATAGAAACCGCGGCGGAGGCGGAGACAGACGCTGTAGAAGCACGACGCTAAAGAGAGGAACGGAAGGAGACATTTGCAGAGTAGCGGAAGCTCCGGTAGCCGCTCGTGGGTAGTAACGGCGATTTGGGCCACAGTAGCCCTAAGCTTGTCCATCGCACGTAGTTAAGCATCCGGAACTCCAGTTATACTTGATCGCCCGTAAGCTGAAAATTTAAAAAAATATATAAAAAAACCCGATCAAACCCAAAAATTAGTAAAGAATACGGTATATTATTTAAAATTGGGTGCACCGTTCAAAATTTGAGTTATTGTTTCATTCATTCCTTTCAAGCTAGGGCTTTCTTTGTGAGCATAAGGTTTTCTTGCAGTTCTCTCGGTTACGATTAAAACGATAATCATGTGTTATTTGTGAACAACACGTCAAGTGAAAAATATTGATGATGGAAATTGAAAATAATGACGACAAATTTGAAAAGGAAGTGAATTTAGCTGTGTTTCGAATATTGACATTAATTTATATTTATTTGATTTCATTTATACTTAGAATCAATCGTATCAGGTTAGTTATCTGGTATTTTCGTGATAATTTTGTTGTGTTATTATAGAGTTGTTCTGGCTCTGATATTTTTTTGTGATTTTATTGCTATTGTTGATTTTTTTTATTGTGGTGATTTTGAGGTGGTATTGTGATCTTATTTATTGTGGTGACATTGCTCTATCATTCTGGTGGTATTGTAGTAATTTGTGATGTTTTTTTGTGGTAGTAAAGTGATTTTGTGATTGTATTGTTATATTATTATGGTAGTATTATAGTAATTTTGCGGTGTTATGGTAGCGGTATTGTGGTGTGAGATTGAGATTATATTTTGTTTATATTGTGATGACTTTGTGGAGTAACTGTGGTGGTATTGTCGTTGTATTGTGATGTTATTATGGTGGTGTTGTGATTGTATTGAGGTTGTATTTTGTTTATATTTTGTTGTTTTTTTGTGTTTAGGTGGTGTTATTGTAGAGGTATTGTGGTAATTTAGTGGTGTTATTAGGATGATCTTTTGATAGTATTGTCTTATACTTTTGGTGGTGCTGTAGTAATTTATGGTGTTATTAGAGTGGCATTTTGGTTATATTGAGCTGGATTGAGGTTGTATTTTGTTCATATTATGGTAGTTTTGAGGTGTTTTTCTGGTGTTATTATGAAGGGATTGTGATGATTATGTGATGGTATTAAAATAATTTTGTGCTGATATTATCCTATAATTTTGGTGGTATTGTTGTAGTTTTTGTGTTATTTGAGTGGTGTTATGGTGAGATTGAGATTGTATTTTGTTCATACTATAGTGGTTTTTATGTTGTTATGGTGTTATTGTGGTTAGTCGTATGTTAACTTTACAAGATATAGTTGAACTTGAATAATTACTCGTTATAGTGGCGATACATAAAGGAACGGACTGTACAATGTTAGTGATTTAATCTTCATTTTCACTATTAAAATTCCAAAAACATTAACATGTTCATTTGCATCATTAATACCAAAATGACTAATCAATACGTGTTCAACAACAATCATATCATTATTCTTGCAGTGTTAACACAGTTTATGTTAGATATAAGATTATTGAGTGAAATAACCAAACAAAGTGAACATAAATTGGCTTATCATTGTATCTCCTACAACACTGATCAATTACTTATTGCATTTCAAGTGGATTTTCTGTTCTCCTAGGAAAATCTATAATTTTCTCAGTCTAACGGGGTTATATAACAAAAAAACTAATCATCTTTAATGTCAACCTAAATGTTATGATACACATTACTTGTAGTTATTTTGTCATAAAATTCTGTTTTCATATAATCATCTGCATAAACATCTTTCATATTCTCTTCGACATCTCCCTCATCATTAGTGATTGTAATACACACAGGTTTATGGGATTCCACGACATCTTTTATTTTTTGTTGCTCTAATTGTTCGATATTTGCAAGAACCTCTCACTTCTAACAGCTGGTGTATCGGCGTTAATTGATATTTAAACTTTCGGTTGAACATCTACAATTTTTGTTTTCCTCCTCTTAACTCAAATACAATAGAGGGGGAACTCAATTTTTTTTTCCTTCTGCTTTGTCAGGTCTTTAACCCTCTGGATTATACTATCAAGGGATGATTGATTTATTTTTTTCTTCATTATGCTCGCCTCTAATACTATTATTCTATTTTTCAATTTATTAACTACACTCTCTGTTACTTTATTATGTAAATCAGGTGTTTTGTTATTAATTGATTCTTGAAATTCAAAAAATCATTTCACCTCAGGTCTTAGTAATTGAATAATTTCTCTGAAACATGTGATGACAGTTGTATACTTTGGTTGTGGGGTACTGTCACCTACAACAAAAGGGTCTGTACCAAATGAAATTGGTGATTGTGTTGTGGAATAAGTTTCATAGGTGATGGATCGAGGCGTTTTAATTGGGCTGGGTTGTTCTTCAATTAAAGGAACGAGTAGGACATGTTCTTCATCTTTCAAATCCCAAAAAAAAATCGTAAACTTACGATGATCCATCATTGTAATCAAACATGAAATGAATTTTTCAAATGAAAAAAAAATTATCATATGAAAGAAATATCAGCTGGGGGTTGAGCTGCTTAAAAGTTTAATGTATTGAGAATGGGCTCCAGTTCACATTTATTGGACACCTCAAAATGTCAGGCATGACATCAGGTGTAGCAGGAGTAACTAGAGACATACGTTCATAAAACCAGAGTTATATAAAAAATAAATCATAACATTTTTTTATTAAAAAAAATTAAATGATATAAAAATCATACTATCCGTGGTCAATAACACAAATCCATTAATACATCCTAATGAATTATTCTGCTTTAATTTTGTGACATCGACATTCAATTGGTCAATAAGAAACTCACAAATAGCAGCAAACTAATTAAATGAAGAAAATAAATGCACATTCTTAATAAAAGTGTAAAGCTCTTTGAGCTCAAGCTCTTTACGCACACTAAATTTGCTAAAAAAAAAATAAGTTTATTAACAAAAACTTTATATACAGTTCATCAAAGGGCATTGAATGCTCTCTGATGAAATCTTAACTAAGTCATTTTTTATTTGCATAGAAGGTACACCACATGAGGGAGCTTTATCCTAGTGGACTGGTTTTCCTCTATTAAGCATGTCTAGCAGTACGACAACTTGGTTGGAGTCCGAACTTAATTCCTTCCTGCCCATCCTGAATACCCTTTGTTAAACATTCAAATAATTTAGGATGTACAGTGTTAGAACATTATCTTGCGGATATAGAGGCAAATTGAAAATTTGAAATGCATTTAAATATTTCAAGGTGTTTACAGTTTCCTCAGATAGGGTACGCTTGACAAAATCAATAATAAATCTTACCACAGATGGTTGACACCTACAATTGAACATCCTTGATTCAAAAACATATAAAAGAAGACAATACACATAAATAATTTGTTAATGTCAAATTTGTTCATAATAACACCACTTCAGTACCTAAACATGAATGCAACAAAATTTAACACCAATACTAATTGTAGACCAACACAACAATAGCAACAACAGTACAACAACAAAATATATCCATAATAACATTACTTCAATGTCACAATATCACCATAGTACAATCAAATTAACACCTTAATAACCAAGACTTTAAAAATCGGACCAGACATCGAACTATAAGAATGAAAGGTTCAAGGTTCATTGGTTTGACCGAGATGGAAACATATGATGTAATAATTAATAAAAATAATAATTAATTAAATATAATATAATTAATATAATAATAATATAATCATGTAAATATAAAAAATAAATAAAATTAGGGTTTCTATTCACCAAAACATTACTCTTCTATAAGGCAACTCGTTACCTTCCAAAAAAAAAATTTAATAATAACCTATCCCACTCTCTCTCTCTCTCTCTCTCTCTCTCTCTCTCTCTCTCTCTCTCTCTCTATATATATATATATATATATATATATATATATATATATATATATATATATATATAAAAGCCCATTTTTGTTCTCTCTTCGCAAGTCCTTTTCCACTCTATATATGTAAGTCCTCTTATCAATCAATATAGCCTTGCAACATATTTAAGCTTGATTAGGAATTCAAGACAATGCTTTTTTTTTTTAATTGTAGGGTGGCGCGTGGGAGCTATAACCAAGAAGGAAATATATATATATATATATATATATATATATATATATATATATATATATATATATATATATATATATATATATATATATATATATATATATATATATATTTAATAAGCAATAAATATTATTTAGGCCAACTAGCAGCACAGGCACCGAGCAATGCCAACGAACGCATAGGTCGAACCGGTGAGATTCACCGGTTAAACGGTTTAACAATGGTGTAGTATGCTATTTTAAAATATAAAAAATAGATATTTTTGTTATTATAAGAATTATCCACATATTTTATAATTATATATCTTAAGCCATACATGAGGCCACCTTTTTTAAAATGTTACCCCCTACTTGTGACGTGTTATAGATCTATTGTATCTTTATGATGGAGTCGGTGTGACGAACTCGTCAAAGCCATATGCAGTCGGAGACTACCCTGCATTAAGATGCTAGTTAGGATACTTCTCGTTAGATGGTGTGTTAGGCTAACATTAGGTAGTAGCAAGTCTTTTTTGATGTGCTGGCTATAGTTCACTGCTAATTTGGTTGTTCTATCCAGGCAACACCTTTTGTGCTTTTTTGTGTGCTTGCGTGTTCATTGATTTTGGTATGCATGATAATATATTAGGATGGTCTTTACAAGAGGTCATGCCTAAACATGCACACACACAAGTTTAACAAAATGGAGTAGCAATGTGATATTATGTATTAACACCTTCTTGCATGTGTTTTTATACACTCCTCTCGTCAGGCATGACTCAGACACGTTGCTTGTAGATAGCTTTCAGTATTAGCATATTTTCGTGTAGGTCGGGTCCTTTTATTTATACTAGATTCTTGCTCTCCACCAACAACAATGAAGTTATAAAAAACCAGACCATCCTAAGTTATTTCATTCAGGGAACAAGAACCATTAATGTGGCATCGATTATCAACGTTTCCATTCACCATGTTATTAGCTATCATACCACTATAACATTAGGTCATCCTGCCTTGTGCTACTCTGTGTCCAAAAGTTTGATTTATATGTGAGAAGTGGGATGAGTTGTTGCATTCGATAATGCCTATGACCAAGGATTTCATCTCCTCTTTTGGGAAAGGGTCTACCAACGAGATATGAGAGAACCTTATGGCCGACCCAGTCCTATTTGAGGCTCCTTCTGTTGATCATTATCGTCTCTGAGTGCCTCGAGTCCCTTTCTCAGAACACAACCATTATGCAGTATAAGATGCATGTCTTACATGAGAAATCACATTTCTATGTGGCCCGACAACAATGCCAACATGACTACATATAACAGGTACTTTGAGGGCCCGTAGAAGCTATATTGGAGAAAGTAGAGGAACACAAGGTCAGATGTTATATAGTATCTAATACCTCCACCATTTGAGCTCTATAATGAAGCAATCGAGGCAATGGAGAAAGATGAGGAGGATGACGATGGAGGAAATGAAGCATGAGCTGTAGTGATTTTAGAATGTTGATTTTTTTTTCTCATTTTTTGTTAATTTTTTTTTTCTAGACTCTGGTTATGTTTCTATTCTTCGTGGACTTAGCTGTCATGTGTAGGTTATTATAAATTTTCATGTTACGTTACGAAGTTTGCTGATAGCTATGCTTTTTTAATGTTATATTATGCACTCTATGGAGCTTCATTTGATTTTCCATGTTTGGAGATTGATATGTGTTTTGTTATGCTATATTTATGTATATTTGTGTGATATCTTATTGATGTTGATGTTGATGTTTAGACTTATTATCTTTTCTTTTTCAAGTGATATGGACTATTCAATTTGTGTTAAATTACTTGCTCTCGCATGATATACTCTTATTTTTTTTAATCCTTCATTTGGTAAGAATAGGATAGGAAACAAGTTTGAGGTGAGGTTATGCATGTGTACTTGCCTTAAAGTGATTTACATACCTACACTTTAGACTCTATTTTGCAATAGCAACTCTGAAGAGAATTTTATGTAATTTGATGAAATTATATAATAACATTAAAAGTAATGTAAATATTCATAAAAATGTTATATTTGAATTTGATTTAATAATAATTAACAATTCACTTCATTTACTTCTGTTGCTAGCATAAAGTATTCGAACATTTAAAAAAGGAGTGACTACAAATATAAGTAATTAATTAGAGATCTTTAAGCCCTTAAATATTTAGCTCAAATAATCTAGTTGAAACTTAATTTTTAAATGCAACTACAAGATCTTTAAATCCACAATAAGAAGTGATTAATAATTATCAATTAGAGGAGATTATACATTCCAAAGTATTAAAATAGTTGCTTAATCAGATATAACAATTTTCAATAAAATGAAGAAAGAAAAAATAAGTTTTTTTTTTTCAAGAATGCTTAATCATAATGAATATATATATATATATATATAGCTATTAAAAATAAGCTTAAGATTAAGCAAAAAAAAAATGGTGCTTAATTCTTCTCCTAATCGCTGAGACTTAAAAGCTTTCCTAATGAATTTCTTAAATATTATATCCAAGAAATAATCAAAGGGAATTTTGGTTTTTTTGGTTAATAGTTAGTTGGCTTGAGTGCACCTCTAATTAATGAATATATTATTGTCAAACTTGATAAAATATTTTGAGAACTATTTAAGCTTATAGAAAGTAAATTAAAGAAAGGTTATGTTATTAGAGATTAATATAAATCCAATTATAATAGCGTGTTTATAACACTTCATTGATAACTATATGATCTTATTAAATAGTAAGCAATTTATTTGATGAGAGTTATTAATTCATTCCAAATAAGTCTAAGTGTAGCTATGGGAATACATGAGGGAAAGTAATGTATACGTTTGGGGGAATGGTTGTGAAGCAAAAAATGTGATATTTTCTCTATTAATTACTTGTTTTAGTTCATTATTGTTATTGCTTTACGCATATGGAAGGTGTTCTTATTGTGTTTTGCAAATGTGGAACAAGCTTCAATCCGCTAAAGGATGTAACTCGGCTAACTAGTTAGGGTAGCGCACCTGCACCAAAGAGTGGCTCCCCTTGGCTATTGAACCAGTCTATAAGAGAACTAGACCAGCAACCTTATGCCAGGGTTATGAACAACAACACTGACCATTCAAAACTGGAGGAAACCCCATGTCAAGATTAAGTGCAACCGTGTTGGCCATGCAGAACGGGCGACAACCCTATGCTAGTCAATGGAGTGGGGGCTCCAAACTACACAAGAAACTTAAATTGGAAGGTTTTCATGATAGCTTTGGAACCCTAGCTATATAAGGAGAGGTCTTAAACATTAAACGATGCTTTTCACGTGATTGGAGGTTGCTTCTACTTATCTTTGGAGAGTCTTGTGTTGTTCCCTATGATTTCATCATTAGGGTTCTTTAGGAGAAAGCTTCGAGGGCTTTCCTTTTAAGAGTTAGAGAGTTGGAGATGGTGATAAATTTGAGTGTTTGTACGAGGAAGATTGACGTGGAATGCTTGCATTATAAGAGGAGGATTAAGACATACATAAAAGCAAAGAATTTCTAGTTTGAGTTTTTGTTCTTGTTTATATGTTATATTTCTTTTATTCAATAAAGCCTCTAATGTTTTCTGTTATCATGCATATTAACTAAATATTTTCAAACTTCTATGATTAGGATATATGAATGAATTGTATGTTTTATCAAATAGTTTTCCAAGACAATTTTGTGATATGTTATTTGATTTATGTTGTTTAGTAAATCTTCTTATCTTAATTTACTTTTAAGGTGGAATATTAGAAAGTTAAGATCACTTGTGATCTAGGACATCTACTCGTCTACTAGAATAATAAGTAGGGTAACACAATCACCTAACGAAATACACATAGTGCTAGTAGGATATCCAACTAAGATAAGAGACAAAAGGATTCTTAGAAAATTTTGCATGTTTAAGCCCCTTCATTGTAATATGAGTTTCAAACACTTCTTATGACCACAATAGAGGAGAACTAGCACCTAGTTGTACCTAGTTGTCAACAATAACATTAGGATCTCAGAATAAAAATTCAAGGATTAACATTTTCTGAGTCATAGGAGTATGATTTTTATCAACTCTGAAAAACTCCAAAACTTATTTTTTTTCTAATTAGGATTTTCAAAACCTTTCAACTTCTGTAACTTAAAACACTTCAAACTAAACTTAGAGTTTAGTAAATTAGAAGTTTGTCAATTAAAAAATTTACTTATTTTCTTGTGGGATCAACACACAAACTTAAAATTCATATATTACTGAAGAGGCAAGTATACATAAATGATTGTCGACTGCTTCATAGCAGTTTTGAGCATCATTAGACTTGATTGACAAGGGAACACTGGTTTGGCACAGGAGCATGTTGACCTCACTTTTGTTGAGGTCTAGTCTCTCTTTAGAATAGCCCAGGGTCTAGCCATAAGACTTTTCTGGTGACTATCTTAGAGGACTAGCAATGGAACCCTTACCCCATAGAAATTCAAAACACCTCTTTGCTTCACTTAAAGTTTTCAAATGCTTAAATTCTAACCTCTAAATGCTTAGGAGGATGAGACCTAACATTAGGAAGCTCAAGAGAAGTTCCCTACGGGATGGTCAAGCCTTAGGACTTACCCTAGGTGGTCTAGGTGAGGCTCACACACACACTTGCACATTGCACTCTCACACACTACCTCACAACCCTAAAACAAGCTTCCTTACAGTTGATCCCCTACTCCTTTGGAGACTCATGTAGGTGGTTTCCCCAAGCTTTTAGCCACAGGCTAGAGTTTGGTTAATACCAGCACATGGAGGATTCAAATGGGCATTTCCCTTGGTCCATGACTCAAATGGGTTATCAATCTCACTCAACCCCAATTCCACAAAAAATCCTAACTTGTGACCCCTTTGCCCCTAAACTCCACCAAATGACTAAATTACCCATAAAACCCTAATTTTACGCTAAATTCCCAAAATCAACCAAAATTATCAAAATTTCTCAAAAATCATCCCAAAATATTCCTCACCACCCAAAATACCCAAAGCACCTTTACCAAAATTCCCAAAAAAAAGCCCAAAACCCAAAAATTACCAAAATACCACACTAGCCCAAAAATTCTGAAATTTCCAAAAATTCTCAAAAATTCCCAAAACCCTCCAAATATTACTAATTTCAATTTAAACCACTTTATTTGACCCAATTTAACCAAAATCCCCAAATTGCCCCTTAAGGCCCAAAATGCCCAAATTACCCCCAATGTTCACCAACTTGACTTCAATTCTCCTCAATTCCAAATCTAAAGTTTAATTCAACATCCTTAATGCCAACCTAAACCAAATACAAGCCTAATTTGACCCACATTTGAACTCAATTTTAACCCAAACCAAAAAGCCCCAATTTTGACCATATGGCCCAATTCCCTCAAATTAAACCTAATGTCAATCAATTCCCCCTAATGTTGGATTATAAAGTCTTCATGACATTCCCATAAACAAAAATGAACCATAAATTTCCCCAAATTGGGCCCAAACCTCACCAAAGTCCAACCAAATCCAAAAATCTCAAATTTACCCCAAATTGATCACATGTCCAAAATCCATCAAATTGAATGCCCTAACCCTAAAATCTCCACCCAATTCATGTCAAGAACTCTTTATGACATCCCAATAGACTATTTTAAACCATCAATTAATCTATGACCCAAATCTATCCTAACTCAAACCCAAGCTAACCCAAATGTCCCAAAATTGACAAAATACTCAAAATTTCTCAAATACACTTCCTAAATTAACTCAAAGCCATTACAATCATTTTCTAAATGTTCATGACAATCATACAAACATTATTGCTCAATCAATTGGGCCTAACCCAAGATTTAACCCAACCTAGCCTAGCTTGAACCCATATGACCCAAAATTGAACCCATGAGCCAAGTTGACCAAACCTAACCAATTTGGTTAAACCAAACCTTCCACAGCCAACAAGTTAACCCTAGGGACTGAGCTAGAAGCACCTAGACCACTCTTGTGGAGCCATGGACCAAGGGTTCCCCAAATTATGGGATCCCTTTCTTTAAATGGGTAAAACTTAAGAAGATTTGCAATAAACACTTAGCCACTTAAGTTCATCACCATGATGGCCTGCCCACCTGACCACTGACCACCTCCCCAGGCCTGGCCGATCGGCCTAGTCACTGGAGAAGCCCAAACCGAGAGCCACCTCCTCCCAATTTAAACCCAAACTCACCTCCCAACCTGTCCAGCTCTGATTGGCCATTACAACTCTTTAGCACTTCACTAAAGCAAACAATTCCACCCATAGTCAATCCCTGAGCTCCACCAAGCAGCCATGTCCATAAATAGAGCTCTCCACGGCTAAAGAGGGGTGCTGAAATTTTCATAAGGAAACCTTGCTAAAACCCCACCAGAGTCTCAAACCTTTCGGAGTATAATCCCACTACCTTCAGCCACTCATCCCCACTGTCCAGAGTTAATTTCTCCACTTAAATTTCAGCTGAAACCATGAAACATTCCACCACAGCTCCACAGTGCACCAAATCCAAATTAATTGCACCCTAATTATTCTGGCAGGTTACTCGTGACCAAAGGACTATTGGAAAAATGTAAATTTGATTTAACTCTTTGCAATGTGATATTTAATGATCTAAAACTCTTAATTAGTGGTTTTAATGATAATTCAATATTTTGATAAGAATCATAATCATAAGAATCAACTTAACTTATTTTTCTAAAAATATACCCACTATAGCCTTAAGGGCTTGGTAGTGAACTAGGCTTAATTAAGTCTGATTAATAAGTTTTAGAAAAGAAAGCTTAACTAATATTAAACCTTTTGAAACACTATAAGCCTAAATAAAAAGAGAACTTTTTAGGATTCTTAAGTTTGCCCCTAGAGGCTTTTACTCATATAATTAATAAATAAAATATCAAGTGATAGTTACCCTACTTTTTGGGATGATTAAAACATCAATGTTTATCGAGCATAAGGATATGAAATAGATGAATCATTTAATAAGTATGATAAGTTTAAAAGAACTTAAGAAAGTTCAAAAGGGTTGGGAAAAATCCAGATACTCTCTAGATCTTTTCACAAGTCTTCTGAACATCTTGTAGGACGACTGAACCTATCATACTCATTAAAGGAAAACATCACTCAAATGAAATAAATAAGCCTCACCGAGTTATGACATAGGATTTTGTAGGCCTGTGACGAACCTATCTATAGGCTTTTACTTTCCTGCAAATTATAAAAGTTTATTGCAATATACTAAAGTTTCAGGTGGATGAACGAGAAGACTCGACAGGTACGCTTTTACAAGTTTACAATACCTTCTTTTCAGTACCTTCTATATTTTAATTTTCTTGCTTATAAGCTTGCATGTTAAATAACAACTGTCGTCCTGCATGAAAACTAGAAGTTTTTAGGATAACACTTGCATTTAGGAGTAGTTGCTAGACAAAACACAATTTTAATAGACGTTCCAAACTAAGCATTATTAGTAGTAGACTAGAATTTGATTAAAGACTTCACTTCCTCGTGGGATCGATATTGGGGTTTTTAAAGAAAACTCTATATTAAACGATACGTATACTTGCGTAGTACCCCTAGTGTGTAAAATATTTTTCAATTTTTATATCATTTAAGATTTTGCACACTAGCCGCTATTTATAAATCGGGTCAAGTTTTTGGCCATCTTTTGGAAGTTAAATTCATCGCGTAATTGCGGGTCGAGTCAACTTATAACATATGAAAAAACTTGTCTTCGTGTTAGGGTTGAAAACATAAAAGATTGATTGTTACGTAAACAAATACATGTTATTTTATACGTCTAGTATAAGAAGACTCTGTTCAGATTTTGCACTTCTCTGAGATTTAAACCTCAAAATAAATAAACATAAGAGTCTAAAATAACCTCCTTACAAGAATCTCTTCTATATACCGCTTATTCCACGTCTTCGGAGACTATTTGATTCCTCCCATATTGCTCTACATATGATTTGACATCATAATAGTCGTGGATACCGGTTAATCGAGTCATCCTGTGGATGGAGAGGTATATAAAAAATTTGATCGTTTACATCTGAAGTTTGTTGCAGAAGCACGTAAAATATGACTTGGCTTACTCAGATGGCTTCTCATCATACAATCATACCACGACACCCTACTCTTGTTGGCCATTGATCGTTACGTCATACAATCCCCCCCTAAGATGTGCATGACAGCGCCCTTCGTATTCCTCACCTTGATAATTTCAGGTCCCAATAGTCCTAAACCTAAAGATAAGATTGATGTATACTTGCAACCATTAATAGATGAGTCGCCGATTTCTATGGGAAAGAGGTGTGATGACTTATAAAATTAACATGAAACACAATTTTCTGATGAAAGCAGCATTGATGTGGATAATAAGTGATTTTCCAGCATATAGAATGTTATCTAGGTAGAGCACTACAGCCGCTATTTGTAAATCGAGTCAAGTTTTTGACCATCTTTTGGAAGTTAAATTACTGCGTAATTGCGGGTCGGGTCAAGTTTTTGGTGCCGTTGCCGGGGAAGCTTCGGTAAGAACTTTAGGAGAATTTTTGTTGAAGTAATTAGACTTAGACTTAGAAAACTTTAGTGTCGTAAAAACTGTTTTGTGTGAAAAGTGTTTTTATATGAAAAATTGTTGTGAAAAAACTGTTTGTGCGAAAAATAAGCTGTTCATGAAAATGTTTGGTTGTGTTGAATATATTTCATCTATAATTTGTTTAATTATTAACGTATTGTTTGTTGTGTTAAGTATGCAAAATAAAGGATCTGCAGGACTTGTGCCTTATGATCCCGAGTTTGAAAAAAAAAAAAAATAAAAATACAGAAAGGACTCAAAAAATTAGAAATGGAAATGAAAAACTTTCATGATAATAACTTGGAAAATCATCATACTTCATTGAGGGATTACATAAATCCTACGACAGATGAAATTCACTTAAGTATATAAAATCTCGTCGTAGAAGCCGATTCATTCGAAATAAATCCCGAGATTATCCAACTCAGTGCGTAACAATCGATTGGGGGAACTCCTTTGGAGGATCCCTATTTACACTTATCAAATTTTCTATAACTTTGTGCTACATTTCGCTATAACGGTATGTCAGACGATGCTGTTAGACTAAGGCTTTTTCCTTTCTCACTAAGGGATAAGACTAAAATGTGGTTATACTCGTTAGCACCTAGCTCTATTAAAAATTGGGAGGAGTTAACTCAGAAATTCTAAGCTAAGTATTTTCCACCTTCAAGGACTACTAAACTTAGAAATGATATTATCTCATTTCGTCAATATGAAGGTGAATCAATATATGAAGCCTGGGAAAGATTTAAGAAACTCCTAAGAAAGTGTCCACACCATGATCTGCCCGATTGGTTAATCATTCAAACTTTTTATAATGGGTTAGTAGGATCCCATAGGTCTATAATTAATGCTGCCGCTAGTAGATCATTAATGTCAAAACCATTTGATGAAGCGTATGCATTAATTGAAGAAATAGCTAAAAATGAATTTAAAAGGCCCTCTGCAAGGGTAAATCATAATTATGTAGCTAGTGTTCATGATAAGGATACGATTACAATTCTTGCATCTCAACTTGTTGCAATATCAAGGAAGTTGGACCAATTTGGAATGAACCAACCTCAATTTACTCCTGTAAGTGAGAAAATTTCATTAGGGCCTATAATTGATTCTAACTTATCATATGAGACTTTAAATACCACAAACAACCCATATTCTAACTTTTACAACCCGTGTTGGAAGAACCATCCTAGTTTTAACTGAAATCATACTACTAATGGTGGAAACCAAAAATGGAAAAATAATCATGCAAATCCTAATGGAAGTTGGAATAACCAGGGGAACACAAACTATAGACTTTCATATCCACCGGACTCTAACAATGATCAACAATCTGAGGATAAGAAAATATCTATGGAAGAAGTGGTATTGCAAATGGGAAACCAGTTGTAAAGTCAAAATGCTGTGATTAGAAACATAGAGAATCAACTGGGACAAATTGCTAATTCACTTAGCAATATACCTCAAGGAACACTTCCTAGCAACAATGAGATCAACCCTAAAGAGAACACTAATGAACAAATAGAAGCTGTCCAATTAAAAAGTGGAAAAGAAATAGAGGATGTGGTTAGAAAAGAGAAAGATGTTGTGAGAGAAACAATTGAAACTAAAAGACCTGAAGAACATGTTTCTAAGGATCTGGAAAAATTAATATCTCCAACTAAAATCAATTTGAAAAACCACCACCTCCATTTCCTCAAAGACTTAGACAAAGCATGAGTAAGATAAAAAATTTTCAAAGTTCATGAAAGTACTTAAGAAATTAACGATAAATATTCCTTTCATCGAAGCTTTGAATAGATGCCAAGTTATGCAAAGTTTATAAAGGATATATTAAACAAGAAAAGGAAATTTGGGGATTATGAGACAGCTTGCACTAAGTGAGGAGTGCAGTGTCATACTTCGAAAAATTTTCCTCGAAACATAAAGATCCTTGTAGCTTTACAATTCCTTGTGCAATTGGAGAAAAATTATGTGGAAAAACTTTATGTGATTTAGGAGTGAGCATTAATGTGATGCCTCTATCTATATTTAGAAGGTTAGGTTTAATCGATATTTATCCCACTACTGTAACCCTTCTGTTAGTTGATCGATCTATCATTTATCTAAAAGGAGTTATAGAAGACGTGCTTGTTAAAGTGGATAAATTTATCTTTCCTTTGGACTTTATTGTATTAGATATGGAGGAAGATAATGAAATTCCAATTATTTTAGGGAGACCTTTCATTGTTACTGGACAAGCTATGATAGATGTGCAAAAAGGAGAGTTGACTATGAATATTAATGACTATGAAGTCACTTTTGATGTATTAAAGACTATGAAATATCCAGCTGAGAGAAAAGATGATGACTGTTTTTGGATAGATGAAATTGATTATCTAAGTAAATACCATTTCCAAGAAAGTTTTGAGAGTAAGTTAACAGATGAGAATGAAATAGACTTTCATGATGATTCAAAAGCATTACTTAAAGAAGACTGTATGTATATTCAGGAGAGGTGTGAAATGATGGACGCTACCAAATATAATGAACTTTTAATTCTATATGTTGAAAAATCTCATGAGCTTAAGACTGTTGACCTCATTTTTGATGAGGTATTCTCTTCTTCTTTTTAGTACTTAGGATCTAGCCTTAGGCTTTTCCTTTGACTATCTTAGAGGACTAGAATTGGGATCCACCATCTAGAATTTCAAACCACTTCTTAACTCCCTGCAAACTCCACAAACTTGATTGTAGACCCCTAATCACCTAGAGGGTTGAAATCAAATGCGGAAGTTTAAAGGATGAGTTCCTATAGGACTCTTGGCCTTAGGATCGCCCCAGGTGGCTCCGGTCCAGTGAAGGGGCCGACTTACACACACACACTACACTTATACACTACACTTTCACACACCTCCTAAAACCACACCCATACCTAACTTGATCTCCCGACTCATGTAGGTGATTCACATGGATGGTCCTTAACCCCTAAGCCCTCGGCTAAGCAGGGTTAGGAACAACATAGTGAATGCCTCAAATGAGTCCCTTCATGGCTCATGTGGGCTTGATGTGGCTTCATGGCTCAACCAAAATGATTTCATTCCACTCAAATCCCAATATTCAATTTTCCAAATTTTCAATTTTTGACCCCCGGGACCCTACACCCGCTTAACCTACCCAAAACCCTTGAAACTACCCAAATTTCTCAAAAATTTCCAAATCACCCAAAATTCTCCAAAATCATTCCTAAACATTTCTCTCCACTCAAATTGATCATCCATACCCAAAAATACCAAAAATTTCAAGAAAACCTCCCAATACCCTCCAAATACCCAAAATACCCCTCTTGACCCAAAAATCCAAAAATTCAGAAAATTCCCAGAAAATTCCAGAAAATCCCAAATATTCCCAATTTCATTTTGTTCAACTACACCATGAGCCAATTTTGTCAATTTACACTACTTTTTTCAAACCCCCAATTTGACCCATTTTAACCCTGAGTGAACCCAATGTCAAACCAAACCTACCCAATTGACCCAAATTCTGGTCCAATTAAATTCTAAACTTCAATTCAACATTCCCAACACCAATCTAGACCAAATCCAAGTCCAATTTGATTGACATTTGGATCCAATTTCACTTTTGCTTAAAACCCAATTTGGACCCATGACCCAAACCTAACCCAAACTCACCCAATTCAACTCCAATTAACCCCAAATCTTTTTCCTCCTTAGCACCCCCACAAGCAAAACACTAACATGATTTGCCCAAAATTTAGACCCAAACCCTACTCAAATTCAACCCAAAGCTAAAAGGCCCAATTTTGACCTAAACCCAAACCTAACCCAAATGAGCCCAAACCCCAAAATCAAAGCCCAACCAAAGTCAAAACCTCTTTGAAACACTCCCAAAAACATTTCTCAACATTAATTTTACATCAATTTCAATCCTAGCCCAACATTGGCCCAACTTAGTCCAATTTGACCTATATTGGCCCATTCACCAAAGAAGCCCAAATTCAACCCAATTCAAACCCAAATCACTCCCAATTTGCTCCAAGTCACTCATGACACATCTATGAGCTAAACCCAACAATTATTTGGCCCAACCTCTTTACAAAATTCCCATCCATAAATTCATTTTTAAACTTAAAGGCCCATTCCTTAAAACATTTTAAAAGCCTATCTTTTACCACATCCAAAGGCCCAAAATCTACCCTAAAGCCCACATGACATCTCCATTTGCCATCCACTTAATCAAAGCCATTCCCTAAGTTCTAATCCCATCATCAAATAATTCAAAATCAAGCCTCATGCCAAATCACCCCTAAATACCAAAATTTTTCTTAAATCCATTTTTATGAAATTGACTCCACTTTTCCCAAGCCAAAGGTGAGCCATGCAAGCCATGGACAAGCCACATGAAGCCATGGAAGGCTTGACATGTGATCAAGCCATTAATGGCAAAAGGAGGGCCCCCTTTCCTAATCCTTCTTAAACCCTTTTTTACCTTAAGCATGTCACACACTAAACCATGCTTAGCCACCTCATCATGGATGGAGACCACACCATTCTTTCTGGCTAACCTGAGTGATCCTTTTCAGCCCAAGACCGTGCCTTGGGTGGTGAACCTAGCCCAAAATCATGGGTCGACCCATTTGAACCCAAAATGGTCTTCCCCCCATTCCATTTCAATCCAAGCTCTTTACACATGGCATTGGCCAATTGATCGCACTAAGCTCCAGCCCCGACCTCCCCGATGAAAACAAGGACTGACCACCGGCCGGCCACCACCACAGCCGCCGGAAACCACCAGGCCGAGAGCTCACATGTGAGCCCAAACTTGGAATTCTCACTCGCTGAGCTGCCCCATCCCCAGTGGCCATTGTAGCTGTTCTTCTCTTGCCAAGAGCAGCTGATCCCAAGCCCTAACTCTCCCTGGAGGCCCTCCACCCTCTCCTATTTAAACACCACCCCTTCTCGGCCATGGGAGGTGCCGAAACAAACCTTAAGGAAACTCCGCCAAAAATGTTCCGTACTACTCCCCATACATAGAGCATTTGATCCCCACCGAAATCCCCCTGCCATTTCCTCTCCGCGAGCTCAATTTCGCAGTCGAAATCCAAGCCCAAAACCAGGACACTTCTCCACAGCTGAGCCAATCCCCAAATTGATTGGTCCTACACCTTCACCGTACCAAGAGAAGGTGTCCACCAACGAAAGCCCCATCTCCAGGGCCACCCGGCTGCTCCAGCCTCCAAGCTTTGTGATCGGCTGTGGTCAAAATCCTACCTAGTGCAATTCACTGCGACCAGGAGACTTCATCCGGAGCTTGTCGGGATCCAATCGAAGGTGAAACAACCCTCGCATCGAAGCCACACTTCTCCGAGCAAAGGTATGGCCTCACTCTTCTTCCTGAGCTTCTGAACATTCTCCATTTTTATTGAGTAAATTTCATCCCACATAAACCGTATGGTTGTGTTCGTCTTCTCAAGACGAATCCATAGAGCATAAGAACACGAAAATCCATCGAGTATCGAGTGAGATATTAGGGATTTAGTGTGGACGGTTCTCGGGTGAGGACGCTCGGGGACGAAGAACGTATACCGTCCATTTAATACACGCGCGGACAGACGGCTCAGATGGCGTCGGACCAGGAGATGGTACGTGAACCGCGGGACCCGGAGCGCTGAGTCAGATGGCGGCGTCGAATGGGGCGCGACACGCGCCGCTTCGGAGTCGCCGAGGCCGACGCGGCGCCGCGTGGATAAATAGAAAATTAGGGTATTTTTCTATTTATTTAATTCCCTAAACTTCAAAAATTCATAACTTTATGTAGGAAAATCATAAAAATAAAATAAAAATACCTCTCGCTCAAATGAACGGAGGAGAATAATGTGGAAAAGAAATCATTTAATTTCATCAAGTATTTTATTTTTAATAATTTATTTACTATTTTCATTCTTTTAATTCTCAATGCATATAGGAAATTCACCATGGCATGAGACCATAGTGGCTTTGAAGCCTCTCGAATTTGGGAACATTCCCCGAATTTTCCAAAGTCGAGGCCATCCCTACGAGAAGTTATTGATTTTTCAAATTCATGTTACTCGTTTTGAGTATTTTAATTCCAATAATTAGCATGTTGTGAAATAAATTCTAGGAAAATTTGGTGATGTTCCTTATGACCAGAGGACCCTAGAAAAAATAGGTTTTGAGTTAGTTCATTTAAAATAACCCTAATTGACTTAAACACCCAAAATAGATCCCTAATTAATTAGAGCTAACCATACATCAAATTGACTTGAAATTAATTCTCCACTGACTTTTAGGATCAGAGGAACCCACTATAAAAATTTGAGGTCAATTGGACTCAGTTAGCACTACTAAATGGGTTGATTAAGCCATTTAGTCAATTTAAACTTTAAAAATTCATAACTTTCAAAATACTTTTTAAAAATTCACCAAATTGGTTTTGGAGCCTCTCTGATATCAGGGAATTTAAGAAAATTAAAATTTCAATTTTCTAAAAAGTTGATTTTTAATATTATTTTAATATTTTAATAATTAAAAATAATAAAAATCATAAAAATAATAAAATTCACCAAAATGTCACATTTTAAATTTTAATTACTTAGGAACAAACCCCATATTTTTCTTAGGTCTATTTAATGAGATATTAAATTTTAAAGCTCTAGGGTAATTTTAAAATTAAAAAAAAATGTATTTTCTAGCATTTTCACTAAAATAATTATAATAAATCAAAGAAAAATCAGAAAATTACAAAAATTAATTCTCTGATTTCCTTGATATCAGAGAGATTTTTGAAAAATATAAAATTCATTTTTCAACTTTTATTTTATTTTTAAATTAATTAACACTCCAAAACTTAAAATAATTATAATAAAAATAATATAATTCAAAAAATCACCAAAATTGGTCCAAGTGGTCCTCTGGTCATTAGAAATGTCCCCTAATTTTCTTAATTACAGAAACTTTCCCTTGGTCATGTTATTAAATTTTCCTTGGAAATCTCTATTTTCCACTAAAAATAATTATATAAATAAATTAAATACAGTAAAAATCACATTTTCTCCTCTCATGTCTTTATTGACATATGAGTGAAGTCACATAAAAATTTCAAGTTCATTTGAGCTCAATTTAGTGAGTTATGAAATTATTAAGCTTAAAGGGTAAAGTGGTAATTAAAATTTTAACCCTTAATTAAAACTTTAGGTTTAATAAAATTAACAAGTAAAATATTTGATCTTAATCTGATTTGGATGATTGAAATTTAAATAATTAAAGGGTAGAAACCCTTTAAACAATTTAAAATAATTAAACCTTAATTAAATAATTGATTAAATTTGGGAAGAATAATAAAATTGGAATTATTAAAATAGGGATATTGTTGGGAAGAGATTTATTCTTTAATTTAAAAATCCCTAAATTAATCATCTCATTAATATTCAATTCTTAATTAAAATGATAACTCAAATTTAAAATACTAAAAGACTTAATCATTAAACTCAAGTTAAATTATTAAACTCTTTTAAAATTTCAATTAAAGTTAAAAATAAAATAAAATTAAAAATTAAATTTAATTAAGTAAATTAAATTGAATTAAATTAAATTAAATCAAGTTAAATTAAATTAAAGATTAATTAAATTAAATTAAATTAAATTAGATTAAATTAGATTAAAATTAAAAGTAAAATTAAATTAAAGATTAAATTAAATTAAATTAAATAAACAAATTAAATTAAATTAAATGAATAAATTAAATTAAATAAATAAAATCAAATTTAAATTAAATTAAGTTAAAACAAATCAAATTAAATTAAATTAAATTAAATTAAATTAAAATTAAATTAGATTAAATTAAATTAAAAGAAATTAAATCAAATCAAATTAAATTAATTCAACATCAAATCAAACTAAATTGAATTAAATTGAATTAAATTAAATTAAAATTAAATTAAAATTAAATTAAATTAAATTAAATTTAAAATTAAATTGGATTAAATAACATCACCTAAAACAGAAGGAAATTAAATATAAAGCAAATTGAACATTATTCCAAATTTAAATCCTTTAACTAAAATTAAACTAAATCATAAATCATTTGAACACCAATTTGCCTCTCGAAAGCTTTAGTTGTCATAACTCCTAAACGTAATATTAAATGAAATGTTACTTCACTTATAGGACATTCAAACATCCTACTTCACCGAGTAAGATAACAATAAAACTTAACTAAACCTCGGACGATTAATTCATTTGTGTAATCGAATTCATTTGGACTTAAAATAATCTTAGAAATATCGAAAAGATGTTTAAGATTCTTCTTAAGCACTTCTTCAATATGATAGGATATTTATAAGAACAATTGAACTTAATTGTTCTTTCGATGAAGAAAATCGTCTTCAAACCAAAACACAAGACCTAGACGTCATAGGAAATGACTAGCATAGGATTAGGAATTTGGTAGAAAACCATAACCCTTCCTTAGCTTTACCTAGAACTTGCTTAAATATTCTAATTGTGTTTTAAGTGTAGCTTGGGATGACGGGAAGACCCTCCAGGTACGCTTTTATTTTATTGCAATTTATGTAATCGCATTGCACTTACTTTTCTTGCATGATAAACAATTGTTGCATGAAAACCCACACCTTTAGGATAGTCCCTAAAACTGAAACCAAAACTAAGTTAAAAGTATTGCAAGATAAAATTCACCGCCACAATATTTCAAAATATAAAACAACTCAAAATTTAATCACAAATAGAACACAAAACTACAATTACAACTAAATTAAAACGTCCTGTTGGATGATCGGGAATACCTTGGATGATGTAACCTACGTGTTGCTACTGGGATTTCCCACGGTCTAAATGAAAGTGTGGAACTCATTTAGTTGAGTTTAGCAAATTCATCTGGACTAAGTGAATCCGATAAAAATAATGATGTCGGAAGGATGGAACCGTGGGATCTTAACTAGTGTCGTTATAATCAACTTTAAGATTTGTTTTAATTAAAATATTGAAAACACTTGGAAATTAAGATTTTCTCTAAACCAAAACACTTTTCTCATCCCCCGATTTATGATTTCTAAAACTAAACCTCTGCAACAACAAAGAGCTCGGAGCATGGTGGGCAACGACGACCATCGTCATCAAGAAAACTCGAGTCTACTTCAACGAAAACTTTCCTAGAATTAAATAACAAAGCTATAGGACTTCGAGGTAGTTTGCACTGAGTGCAACATAAATCCTCAACTTTTTGTTAGGCATTTGCATTGCAAATTAAGCCTTAACCGGTCTTAGGATTCCGAGGTAGTCGTCTGATACGACGTAAACCCTCATATCTTCAAGGCTATTTGTATGATTCTATCATATAAATATAAGCCCTAATTAATTAAAATTGACAAAATCAAAACAATAAATAGACATTAGGACTTTCCTAAATTCAAGCCAAACAATAGGATAGTCGGGAAATTACCGAAGTTCACTTCGAATCCGTAATTTCTCCTACCTTTCTTCCTTTGGATTCTCAAAACAAAATGTTCTAAACTTGATTCATTCCCTGTTGAAATTCCAAAATTCAATCCTTTGAAAACTTAAACTTTGAAATTCTTGAGAGCAGAATTATTGATTATTATCGAGAGTTTTCTTAGGTGATTCCCGTCACTTAAGATGTAATTAACTATAGGGGCTTGCCCTTATAGGGAATTTTAAAGAAACCAGGTAATATAAACCCTGTTTAATACTTTCATATTAAGCAGGGGAATTTGTCGGCTTATAAAATTGGTTCGCAGACCAAACGGATGTCACAAATCTTTTAGCTTGTTTAATCGAGCCCCACCGTCAAGCAGTGTGTCTACCCTTAGGGATAGATACACGGTTTGTGGTGCGGTGCTCGTTTATGTAAATTATTTGGGATGTGAGAGCGGTTTGATTTCATATCTTAAAATCTTCAAATTTAAAATTATTTTCAAAAAAAAAATCAAATACTATTTTTCAAATTATTTATTTAAATTAAATTAAAAATTCGCCGACAACTTCTGTTAGGCGACCCCTTTTCAAAATACCACACAACCTAAAAAATATGCCGACAAAGACGGATGTACCCCATACAATTTTAAAGCCTATCTTTTTAGGGAATTCATCTACACAACCAGTCTTTATATCTTTAGATACAACTGAATCACATGAAAAACCTGAATTGAATGATGAACAAGATAAAATTATTGAACTAGGACTTGGAAGAGAATTTGAGGATAAATTTCAAAAGAACTTTGAGTTGAGTAAAGAGGATAAGGATATTGGAAGACCATTGGAAGAAATTTCTAGGGAATTAGAAAAACCTATTTCCTCAATTAAGATAGATCCTTAATCATTTAATAATTATAAAGGGGAAGAATTGGAAGATAACTTGAATCATAAGAGTGACATAGAAGAATTTGATCTTGAATCTGAATTATCTAAAGAGAATCTTATCCAAAATTTGGGAGATATTGAATTATCTTATAGAGATCCATTTCTTATAAATTTCAAGGATGATATTAATATGCAGATTGAAAAAATCAATAGAATAATATTGGATCTAGAAAGAAATATGAGGAATTATGATATAAATTCATATAAAAATGAAGAGCTGAATGAAAAATTAAAATTTGAGGATTTTATAGGAATCCCTGGATCTGGAAATGGTTGGGCAATTGATCGAGGATTACTTAATTGGAATTTTAATCCAAGTGGAATCACTTGTCGGGCCCGCGACGTAAAAACTAAGCGCTTTATGGGAGGCAACCCATTGTTATTAGTGTGCTTTGATTTAGTGTGCTTGAGAGTCATGATCGTTAGTGTTGTATGGTGTTTACTTTAGAGTGTATTGACTTTATTTTTATGTGTCATTATAGATTGATAAGTTTGATTGTTGATTGGCATTGTTTGGATTGTTAGTGGTTGGATCTGATCTTTATCTGTGTTATGAGGAAGATGATTCCTTAACTTCTTATTATGGCTAGACTTGATCTCTTGTAGTAGTTGGATTAAAGAGTCCACTGTGACTTGGGTCTCACCCAGACTTGAGTTTTACAAGAGACATCATGAATTTAAACTGTAACAGATCCATCTCAAATTGTAACATCCTTTCTCTAACTTTATTTTCATTAGATAGGAGTCATGAACCTATTTGATGAATACCATATGGATGATCTTACACTATTTTTTATAACTTTTAGAGGTGCTTAATTATAAGGATTAGATGATGCCTGAGATTGGTGTCCGGAAACCAATTTATTAGGGATAATCTTATCTTTGGGATTATAATCTATGAAATTATTTTAAAGTACCTAATTTACTAGTGTAGTGATTCCGTTAGAAATTGAAAGTAACGTAGTGAGATTGGTTGAGTTAAAGAAAGAATTAACCTCATTTATCATAGGTGTGTTTACGTTTGTGTTACAACTTTATTTAGGTATTGAAGAACATTTTTATATTCCCTTGTTGATACCTGCTATGCTAGTTAGACTTTGGTTTAGTTAATTTCATTCCGGCATGATTAGTTTAGATTTATTTTCTCATCGCATATTGTTCGTCCTAATGAATACTTGCAAATGATTTTGATAGACATTTGTGGTAGATAAAATTTCTAAATTATTTTCTTCATGCTTATATTTTCTGTACTGAATGCTATATATGTTAAAAATTAAGTTTGGGGGTAGGAAGAAAAATAAAATTTTAATGTGAAAATACTTCCTTTTAGTGTAATTTTATTACAAGCATGTTTTAGGTTAGCTTTACTTTCTCCTACAGATCTTTCTATCCCGATTATGCATGTATATGAATTTGATAGGAAGTTTTAGTAGTAAGTAGATTCAACCTTTACTTTTTCTTCCTGCAGTATTTTATGGAATTAATTGCAAAATATTTTAAAATTTAAGTTTGGGGGGAAGAAAAATATTAACTCTTATTTATTCTCAATTATTATATTTTCAAAAATTATTAGCATAACTTCTGGTAGTTGAACCTCACTTGAGATAACTAAATTTTTTTTTATTTCTGTTGAATATTATGGAAGGATTCGATGAAAGTGTTTAGTAATAAAAGTTAATTTTATAAGGATAAGATATTTAGTATGAAAGAATTTGATTATAATTAACTATTTAAAGTAAAGAAAACTATATTTTTGAAATATTAAGAGACTTAAAGTATTGTGTGTTAAGAAGAGATTGTGACTTTATGATGAATAATAAAGCTCATATACCAAATTATAAAGTAAGGTTGTGTTTCAAGTTTGAACTTTAGAAAGAGGAGAGTGAAGTTCAAAATCATTACAGGCTCTCCAGATATATTAATCCTCATTTAAGAAAAAAAGAAAAAAAAAGAAAAGAGAAAAAAAGAGGGGATTGAAAATGATCCCGAAAGAAAAGAAAAAAAAGAAAAAAATATTTATGAGGAGAAGCTTGAGGAGATGCATAATCAAATATTGGCTTCACTTCAGTCACTCTAAAGGGAAAACTTTATTTCATTTCTGAATTTATAATTAAAATATTAGCCTACATTCTGATGAAGTTTACATGAACTTCTTTTTCACATAATCTTTCAAGGCATTCTTAATGTAACAAATTATGATTTATCTTGAAATAAATAGAAGACTAGAACCCTTAGACAATATTCTTATACTTGTAGTGTTAACCTGAGTTACTGAATTTCTTTCTAAAAGACTAACAAATATATTCTTTTGAATGAAAAATTTTAGTGTCTTACAGGAGAAAAGTACATTGCCTTGAGTTATATTTTTATGTAGTAAAAGTGTTACTTCGAGGACAAGTAACGATTAAGTTTGGGGAATTTTGATGATGCCTAAAATATATACACTTTTTGCTATATCATTTTATTCATTTTTGATGATATTACACTTTAAAGAAAGGTATTTTGTATATTTTTTGGTTTTAGGTACAAGAAATGGTGATTGGAGCAAAAAGAAGTAAAAACGGTGCAATTTGGAGCAAAAACAAGCAAGAAATGAAATTCTGCCCTGACACCTTTCGATAAGTCTTTTGATGCTTAATCTCTTTTACACTTCTTGCATATTTTTCAATGAGATTACACTTTAAAGAAAGGTTGTTTTTATGCTTATTTTGTAGGGCTATCTGTTACGAACGCAACACAACTGAAATGGGGCGAAACAGAGTTGAAACGGAGCCAAACGGAGCGAAATGGTGGAGCAGCGCAGCAGCCTGCTCGCCGACGGCGAGATTTTCCCGAGACCACCGAAAAGTGCCCAAAAAGGCAGCCGACAGCGGCCTCGAACCCGCCGACAGCGGCCCGGACGACCATGAACCGACTTTTGGTGGTTTTGGGCTAATATTCGACGTATTTGGACGCTTTTTCGAAGGGGTGCTTAAGGAAACTCTTCGGAATTCGTCCATGCTCTTTAAAAATGGCAAATTTATGTTAGAAATGTGTACATTAGAGAGGAGAAAAGTGGAGAAAACTTGGAGGAATGTTTAAGATTCTTAGATTAAGAGTAGAAATGTAGATTTCTACCCTTTTGGAGAGATTGGAGAAGAGATTTTTGGTAGAATTTGTAAGGGATTTCGTTAACATTGCATGGATCGCCGGGAGACTTTATGGGAGATATCTTTCTCTTTCTTTCAAGGGGAAAAAGCTAAGTATTATTCTTCGTTATCTTATAATTTTGTAAACATTTATTTAGTAGATTTGCTTTGATTAAATGAAGTTTCCTTTGTGTTTTCTTCATGCTTTGTGACGTATCTCCCTTACTCTTTCTTCTTCTTTGAAAATAGTGGCATAAGAAGATTATGCCATTGTTTTCCTTTTACTTTTCTTTTGCAATGAGTAGAAATCATGTTTAGGATTTTAGGATGCATGGTAGAAGTAAATTTAATTATAAATGTGATGGTTTTTACTTGCACTTCATTTACATTGCAATATGGGCTCATTGTAGTGTTAAAATTCGTTGTAATTGCATCGACCCGAAAGGGTGGTGTAATTCTCAACAAAGTGGAACCACATTCAAATTCCATGGATGGTGAAGTTCATGGGAATTGAATGCAAATAAATATGAAAATATAATTATCGGGCGTAGAATTGGAGATTTTAGAGTGACAGGCTAAAATCCTCAATTTGGTCCTATCGTTTGGGTGCTGAAGTGTAGATGTTAGCCCTCAGGCGAGGGGAACGTGGGAGCTCCGAAGTGGCAGCCGGTATCCTCCCAGCTTAGCCGCAAATTCAGTAACCAAGCATAGGATTAGTCAATGTTCTTTATGCCTGGACCAAAGGGTAAAGAATAAGATTGCTCCTATTTGGCACGTACAATATTAAATGCATCTCATTCCTATACATTATCAATTTCATTACATAAGAATAGTAGTTTTTAATATCTCAAAATTCTCCAAACCAATTCATCAAAAAAGGGTTATCTTTAGAATTATTACTCGCATTTAGTTATAGTTACTATCTTTACATTTAACACTTGCATTTAGGAGTAGTTGCTAAACAAAATACAATTTTAATCGACGTTCCAAACTAAGGACTATTAGTAGTAGACTAGAATTTGATTAAAGGCTTCTTACTTCACTTCCTCGTGGGATCGATACTTGGGTTTTTAAAGAAAACTCTATATTACTTGAAACGATACGTATACTTGCGTAGTACCCTAAGTGTGTAAAATATTTTTCAATTTTTATATCATTTAAGATTTTGCACACTAGCCGCTATTTATAAATCAGGTCAAGTTTTTGGCCATCTTTTGGAAGTTAAATTACTGCGTAATTGCGGGTCGGGTCAACTTATAACATATGAAAAAACTTGTCTTCGTGTTAGGGTTGAAAACATAGAAGATTGATTGTTACGTAAATAAATACATGTTATTTTATACGTCTAGTATAAGAAGACTCAGTTCAGATTTTGCACTTCTCTGAAATTTAAACCTCAAAATAAACAAACATAAGAGTCTAAAATAACCTCCTTACAAGCATCTCTTCTATATACCGCTTATTCCACGTCTTCGGAGACTATTTGATTCCTCCCATATTGCTCTACATATGATTTGACATCATAATAGGTCAGGGGATAACAGTTAATTGAGTCATCCTGTGGATGGAGAGGTATATAAAAAATTTGATCGTTTACATCTGAATTTGTTGCAGAAGCACGTAAAATATGACTTGGCTTACTCAGATGGCTTCTCATCATACAGTCATACCACGACACCCTACTCTTGTTGGCCATTGATCGTTACGTCATACAATCCCCCCCTAAGATGTGCATGAAAGCCCTTCGTATTCCTCACCTTGATAATTTCAGGTCCCAATAGTCCTAAACCTAAAGATAAGATTGATGTATACTTGCAGCCATTAATAGATGAGCTGCTGATTTCTATGGGAAAGAGGTGTGATGACTTATAAAATTAACATGAAACACAATTTTTTGATGAAAGCAGCATTGATGTGGATAATAAGTGGTTTCCCAGCATATAGAATGTTATCTAGGTAGAGCACTACAGAAAAGTTAGCATATCCATATTGCATGAATTCATCTAATGCATTCACACTTCAAAATGAAAAGAATAATTCATGATTTGACTGTCACCATATGTTTTAAGATGATGGACATCCCTTCAAATGGAACAGAAGTGCATTCAAGAAAAATAAAATTGCGAAATCAACGTCATCTCCAGTAATATATGGGGAAGATTTATATCAGATTGTCAGTGACATTCCAAAGATTAATGTTTATCCCAAGCTATCTTCGCATCATCCATCAGGCTTTGGTGTTATTCATAAACGGTCAAAGAAATACATTTTTTGGGATCTGCCTTATTGAAAGGATAATATGACCAGATATAATCTCAAAGTGATGCATAGAGAGAATAATTTCTCTAACAATTTAGTCAATACTGTGATGGATGTTAAGGGAAAAGCAAAAGATAACATGAATGTCATACTAGATTTAAAGAAGATTTGCAGAAGGAGGGAGCTGGAGATTTAGAAAATTATTTCTGGCAAGCTTTTATCTAAAGCAAAATATTCTCTTACTTTGGGACAACACATATCAATTTGTGAGTGGCTCCGAACATTAAAATTCCCAAGTATATATGCTTCAAATTTGAGTTATTTTATTGATGTGGACAATAGAAAGATATTTGGAATCAAAAGCCACGATTGTAGTATTTTTTCTTCAAAATTTGTTTCCAATGGCAGTTAGTTGTTTGTCGAGTGATATATTAAATCCACTGATTGAATCATTGTATTCTTCGAGCAGATGTGTGTCACCCGTTTGAATGTAGCTGGCATATGACAGTTAGAAGCAAACATTTAGATAATATTATGCAAACTTGAAAGAATATTCTCACATAATTTTTTTGACTCCATGGTGCATCTACCGGTACACCTACCACACGAAGCCTTACTTGGAAGACCAATACAACATCAATGGATGTATCCATTTGAGAGGTACATATTAATAATTTTTTGAATAAACTTTCTGGGTACTACCTCATAAATAATATTATAAAATAATTATATTACAAATTTTTGAATAAACTAAAGTAAACTGTCAAGAAGAATGACCAGAAAGATTCATATGTGAGGATATTTACTGCAGGAGACCACCACTTTCTGCTCCTATTATTTTGTGCTAGAAGAGTCCACGAAATTGGTTGTGGTGCCTCTCTCAACACTTTTTATTTTTCAACAATTTAGTGAAACAACATGGAGATGCACAACACATTATCTCAGTTATCAGGAACTTCGATCAGCAACATTTTATGTTCTTCTAAATTAAGACGAAGTTCAACCCTTTATTGAGTAAGACACTAAATTATATTAATAGTTCACTCTTCCATGTGAAAATACAATGATGGGCTAATCCATAGTTTTTTCATTGTTGTAACAATTTATTCTTAGATTCATTGTACTTAATTGAAGATGATGTCACAAGTCAGGAGATAGAGAATAATTTCACTTGATGGTTCACAACACATGTAATTTAGTGTTTAACAATACTATTGAACGTCTAAAATAATTGATATTAGGTATCTTTAATAACAAATGAGATATTTATGAATTACTAGGTTCATGATCGGAACAATAGAGTAACAGATCGAGGCTTGCTATATCTTACTTGGGGATCCATGTGCATCATCAAAATTTGGTAAATTTATAATGTAAATGACTACAAGTTTCATACGAGGTCTTGGTAAGAAAGAAGAAAAATGACTTATAATTCTGCATTTGTTTTATAGCAAATAATAAATCAGACTATAAGATATATTATTATAGGATTCTCAAAGATGTTGTTGAATTATCTTATGATGTATCTATTGGTGAGAGAGCATTCCTAATCGTGGAACAAGGTTTATCAACTCATATAATATCTTAGAAGTAAAAGTGAATAAGAGATATGATAAATTTGATCGTTCATTTTAGCAAGGAAAGCAAGTCTGGTATTTATCTTCCATATTCCCATAGAATATAAGACAAAATTGAATGGGCAGTAGTCATAACAGGTAAACCTACAATGACTATTGATATTCAAAATTAAATTGAACTGCTCATCAGAAAATTAGAATGATAGATTCATAGATTCCACTTGATACTATCGATGAAGAGGTAAATTTAGTATATTAATGACGATCACAAAGAAATTAATATCGATGAGCATGATTCTGCTGATTGTTTGATGAAGTAATTTTAACTACATCCTCAAGTGACTCATCAGAGGAGGTTAACTAAGATGTGTAAGTTTTATTTTATTTTTTACTTTGTACTTCTATGTTTTTTGTTTCAGTATTTGTAGATTGCACTTTATAGTTATATCTTTCGTGTACTGTGTACTCTTATGTTTTCAGCTTTAGTAGTCTATAGATTGCTTGCAATTTAATATTGTCCTTTCTTTTTATTGCGTATTATTATACTTTCAGCTTTAGTAGTATGTAGAGCACTAATTAAATTTAATTTCCTACTTGTAGATGACTTATGGAGCTAGGAGAAATCTCCCCCGATCGGGGGACGTGCCACCTTGTGGGATTTCATCTGCAGATGAGGTAGTGGATGCTGTGATACAAAGAACACCAGACTGAATCTACCTTCAGTTCCAACCATCATAGCAAGACCTCCATCAGTTGTGAACTTGACACCACTACTGCCACCGACCACGACACCTCCATCGCCACCAGCCCTGACACTATCACAGTCACCAGCCGTACCCATGACACTATCACAGTCACCATCCGTGACAGCAACAACACTAACACCGTCGGCATCAGCGACTATTGATGCGACGTCTAGTTCGAGCAGCCATCATCAGCTATGGGTAGTGGGGAACATATAAGTTTTAATTTAATTCTAACATTACTAACTAAATTTATTTTAATTTAATAGAGAACCAATCATATATTATTTTTAGATTTAGTCCCCCCATATTGGACATCCATTCCATCAGAGACATAACTTAGAGCAAGTACAATCACCGGTACTTATCCTGGAGGGAGATCCCGATGTTAGTTTGAGATAGTGGTTTGGGGAGTTTAAGGTAAACCTCAAAAATAGTAATTACAATTATGTATTTATTTTTTGAATCTAAAAATTTCTAATTCAATTTACAGAAAAAATTGTTCTGCCCTCCCGAGGAGGAGGCACACATCCGCAGAAACTTCAAGCATAAGGCTAGTGATCATCTGTGCGACCAGTTCGACAATATATGCTGGTCTTGTGATCACCCCTTGTGGTTCAGCAAGGATGTGTTTATCTCACTGTCCAGAGCCCGAGATTCTCTCGAGTATCAGAAGAAGAGGAAGCAGGAAAAGAAGAATTGCTGCACTGACTGCGGGGATATGGAGTACCTCGAAGCACAACGATGGAGTGCTCCCACATACATAGTACAAGAGAAGGCTAGTAAGACTTAGTATTTTGCATTAAATCCTTTTTTACATTAATGTATGCTAACTACTCCATTACACTGAAAGACACTAGAGAAAGGACGAGAGCCAAGTTCTACAAAGTTACAAGAGCACACCCATAAATGACAATCAGACCAGTCTTGGATGGACAGCATATCTCAGATGATCTAGGTAATTCACCAGATTAATGAGAATACAATTCAAACAAGTATCGAAAATTATTTAGTCTCTCAATTTTTTTAATCATATGTTTTTTTCGGAGGCCTTCCAGAGGCTCAGCTCAATGAGAGGTGGTATCAATAGTCAACCTGTGGTCCAAACACTTTTCATGATCTTTATGAGCATGACCTATGGAGGGAGGTTGTTAGTGAGAAAAAGAAGGGCATGGTCTACGGGTTGGGGTCCCAGGCGCCGACCTATGATGCTTGCCCTGCCTCTAGCACATCTGGTGCATCTACTTCCACAACACATGAGGAAGAAATGTGTTGCCAGGTTGCTATTGAGATTGTTGCCCAGATAACCTTCTTGAGATTGGAAATTAGGGCAGAGATCAAAATAGTGATGCGTTCTGAACTGCAAAAATGGAAGGAGCTAGTGCAGGATGAGAGTGAGGATGATGATGATGAGGAGAGGACATAAGAGGATGATGAGTAGGGATATTTTTTGTATGTTAAGTACTTTATTATTAGCAGATATTATTTTTATTGTATTGTTATATATTTTGTTGGTTTAATATAAGTGCTATTCTTATATGATTTATGCGTTAATTAGTTTCTTTATTATGCCATGCTACATTATTATTGCATTGTTACGATTGCAGGTGTGTAGATTGTAGTGTTCAAGGAGGGCTATCAAATTTTTTTTATGATGGTACAGGTTTTCAACAGCTTACCGATGATCTATTGAATAAACGAGATCTAGACTAAATGCTTCACTTTTGCTAAGAACAAAACTGTCGATAAATTCCCGTGGCTAACCGTCAATTACGTGAAATTTTATTGACATAACTGTGACACATTTACAACATAAGTGCAACACTTTTCTTATGGACATATGAGTTGGTTAAGTTACTGAGAGTCAAGCTATGGTTAAACATGACATGTTTTTGGATCTCTAGTGACGGTTATGGTACATCGAGTACCCATCGATTAATGTAAACTGTTACTAAATCTGTCGGTAATTTTATTACCGACAAGCATTTTTGCTATGTTAGTTTAGCCATTGTTAAACCGTCTGTAAATTTATTATCTATAGTTTTTAGTTCGTTACCGTTGGTAATAAGTTAAATTCCTGTAGTGTTGATACTGACCCCTAAATCACATAAATTCTTCCAAAATTATTTCTTTATTATAGCACAAAGAATGGAATAACAACCTAGATGTTTAAGTTTTTATGATAGCTTTTTTTCTGAAGGATAGCAATACGCTTCTTTGCAAGGGCAACAGTCTCAAAATCACCCAATGATTTTTTTTTTTGTTTAATTTAGGATGTCTTTCATGAATTTTGTACAACTAGACATTTGTTATAAAGATTAAATGAATGGTAAGTTAATTATAAGCTTCTTAAATATCTTTACAAATATAGAGAACCACTAGTCTAACCAATGCTTATGAGTCTATGAATAAAAGTGGTGGTGGTGGTCTCTTGTAATATCTTAGGAGGAGAGGGTATCTTTTTTAAGTCTAGGATAGAATCAGGGACAGATTTTCCTCTAAGGCTTTCAAATTCTAGCTCTTCTTATTTGCGATGATCCTCCTTAACAACCTCCTCTAACTCCTTCCCACTTCATAGTCCAATGACTTTGCACTTCTCTACATTTTGGTTATTTGGATTAGCTTATATGTTATTTAGTAACATCCCTTTAGATCATTGACTCCATGAGTTAGCTGATTGATCTAATTCTTTTTTAATTATATTTTAATACTCTGTATGACTGCAGTATAACTCTATATCTGATTTCCCATATTCAATACCAATTCTTCCCAAGATAATTTCTTCTCCATTAAGGTGAGTTCAGGTGGGTAAGTTAGTCTTGGGTTACCACTACCATGGTTGCTCCAATTTGTTATAGAGTTAGGTTGGTTGCTATCCCGCTACTAATTTTCTACGGCTTGATTAATCTTAGTCCAGTTAAAATTGGGGTAGATTTTCTCGCTTGGGTTATTGGTATTGGATTATGAATTGTTATACCTATTTGCTATAGTTTTAAGTAATTCTAAAAATGCATTATTAGAATCACCTACTTGTTCATAAGTAATCTCTTCACTTGGTAGGAGTCCTTGTACTAAATTCAACTCTAAGTTCTTTAATTTCTTAGAAATAACACCGGCTTGTGACCCTAAAATATAATTTTAATTTTTCAATATATATATATTATGTCAGTATCTTTAGATTGCATTAAAAAACGAATCTAACATAATTTGAAAAGGTTTTTTTCAATTTTGGAGTTAATTTAATCATAAAATCACACGCATATTCCCACACCTAAACATCAAAATCGTGACCTCCATTATCAGAAAATTTTATTTTTCTTTGTCAACTTTAATAAAGTCTAGACTGCGCCCTGTTTTTCTCCTTTCTTTCATTAAAATAACATTGGAGCATTTACGTACAAACCGCACAATTTTTTTGAATTTACACATTTAGCTTTTAAACTTTGTATCAAAAGCATTTAACTTTTAAAAAAGGAACAAGTACCTTTTCAAACAAAGGTAAAGTATGTAGGTAAAAATTAAAATTTTGGTGTTAATATGTAAATGCATAAAAATTGAGTGGTATGTATGTAAATCTTCCAAAAATATTTAGACTAAAAGTTCATGCATTCATAACCCAACCCCCGACTTCATTCATTCTGGATATTTGTCAACCTTTTCTGGTTCTCTTCGTCATCTTGAAGGGTATCTGCAGGCTGAGAGCCCTTCTCTCTTTCCATCTTCCTCTAACAGGTACGTCTAATCTCTCTTTTTTTCTCTAAGCAGCAGACCTGTTATTAACATTTTCCTCTTTAATTTTCTATGTATTTTAATCTGTCATATATATTGTTCAGAAGCAAATCTTTAGCTGCCCTTACTGCAAGCTTTATCTCTATCCCTAAATATAATTTTCATATTAAGAAAGTTATATTATTAGAAAGTTTGACTAAAGAGTACTGCGAAGTTATCAATTTTGAATTTTGATCAAAGTTTTAATAATTGGGATGAGTCTTAAATTTTTTGAATTTCTTATAGGAAAAATGTAATATAAACTAATTTCTTATAGGAAAAATGTAATCTAAACTATCTCAAAATAAATTTAAGGGTTTTAGAGCCTATTTTGATGAAAGTTGTTTCTATATTTTGCAAAAATATAAAATAAGTTATTTGGAGCAAATAGGTAGATTTTTTTCTCAAGATTGATTGGAAAAAAAAAAAAAGTCTTTTCAGAAGGAGACGGCTTTATCAAATCATCCATTTTGGTATAAAATTCAAAGGGATAAATGATGAACACCTCAAGTTTAGAACATGTGGTACGTGTAAATTAGAGTCAAAGCTGGTTATGTTTGACTTGAAACTTATTTTGATGCTTCTAAAAATATAAATTAAAAGAGAGAATTTTTTTTCATGCCGCATTAGTATGTATGGTGAAAGAAAAAGAAAACTTACGTGCAGATCACAAAACACAAATTTTTACGTATCTAATATCTAAGTTTTGGTATTCATTTTTTATGTGTGTCGGAAGATTCATGATGGTATAATAATGAATTATCGTTCTAGTGTTGCACGAAAACTCAACACACTCTCAAGTAATTAAAGAGGAGTAAGTGGAAGGAGACGCCTAGATTTTTATGTGAAAAATCTGGGAAAGAGGAAAAAACCACCTGGCATAGCCAAGTTTAAACAATCTATTATGAATGATGAGTACACATATCACCTCTTCTCCTGAATTAGGGAAAAATAGACTTACAAAGCTGATCGTTGTATATGTACAATAGTAGTTCATAGATGATAGTCATTGTCTGAATGTAATGAATGTAGTTCTTAGTGAAAACGGGTTATAAGGGCCGTAGTCGATTGCTATGGAGGTAGAAGTTTATCATGAATATTGTAGATGGTGGCCTTAGCACCAACTTGTAATATTGGCTGTAGTTGAAAGCCGTAGTAGTGGTTGGTCGTGTGGGCTCTACGCAGTTGCTTCAAAAGCTTTGTTTGGCTATAGAGGTCGTAGTAAAAGGTTGAAGGAGGTGTGAGCCACATAGGCTATAGTGGTTAGCTGAATGTTCGCAGGCTGCGGAGGTCGGAGTTGGGAGCTTGCGATTTGTGGACCATCTAGGTCATAGCTATTCACATAGGCTATAATGTTGAATTGCAATGACGTCCATAGCCCGTAGTGGCCGGAGTCAGAATCAGCATGAGCTTTGAGCCATGTAAGCCATTGTTGGTCACATATGTCGTAGTGGTGATATGTGATCGCATGTCTGTAGGACACAGAGGTTTGTGTCAGGAGTTGCACGAGCTGTGGACTACACAAGTCATAGTTGGTCATGTAAGTGTTGTGAAAAACGACGACAAAAAAGTGAAAATTAGAATGAGAAGAATACACCATAAAAGGCAACACACTGATTTCCGTGGTTTGACAAACTTGCCTACGTCCATGGAGCTGCAGAAGATTTAATTACTTCAAGGATTTACACCGTCAACCACATCAACTTACAGGAAAGATCTCTCTCTCTCTCACTCTCTCTCTCCTCTCCTTCTCTCGTTCTCTCTCTACGTGAGAGCCACCAAGAAAGAAAACGGGAAAACAATGTTTCCTATTGCTTCACCTGTATGCTACCACACGCCAAGGCACATCTTTTAATCACCTGCTATCTCACAATATATAAGCAACGTGAAAAGAGAAGCCCAACAAAAGAGAAAGCCCATTTAAGGAAGCTTCAACTTGCAAATCCAGACATTTAAAGTAAGAGAGTAATTTGGGCAATGTAGCAAAAACAAAATTAGCTTATTTGTTTCCTTAACATGCTAATCCACAAAGGAACGGGACTAAAGAACAAAAGGAAGTATATTTAATACTTTAAATATATTCCTTAATTGCAAGCACTGCCCAAACAGAGTTGTGGACTGAGCTCCACTTACCAAACAATTCTCCTACTTGGAGACCGGGACACTAGCTGCATCATCCACTCGCTGCATTGACCTTTCCCTCAAACGTGATATCCTCCACATCTGCAACTCAAAGCCCTAGTCTTCATGCCAGAAGACCAACTGAAGCTGTGCACAACTTCAGTTTCTCAAGAGTAACACCCTCAGTTGACATATCAGTGTCAACATAGCTTTGTACCTCCAAGCTCTTTCATCGGTTACTCATGTATCTACTTACAACTCTCACAACATGTGCAATATCCTGCATCAGCTGAAAGTCTTTTTCAATAAGTCCAACCTTGTACCTCTTATTGCCGTCAAGCGTAGCCTTCGCCTGGTAAACCCACTTGTTGTGCAATGTCTTCTTCCTTGGTGTAAGTTCTGTCAGCTCCCAAGTCTGATTCTCTGACAGGGAATCTGTATTCTCCTTCTTGGCTAGCTCTCATTTGCTTGAATTCTCATCTTGCAAGATTTCTTCATACCTATGTGGTTCTCCATCATCTGTCTATGGAACAATAGGAATGGGTGCCCCAGACCCACTCTTCTCATCACTTCGATCACTTCCCTGTACTGTGGTCTCTAGTAGATCATCAAATCTTAGTTTTCTACTGTGGTCTCTGTATTCATATATAGTGTGACAGTTCTCTTACCTCGAGTCAGCACCAATGCTCCTTTGGTAACCTTTCAAGTGCTATCTGAGAACTACTGAATGACCACTCTCTTTGAGTTGCCCAACAGAAATGAGATTTCTCTTTAACTCAAGAACATGCCTGACTTTTTGCAATGTCCATTTGATTTTGTTAGGGAGTGCAATATCAACGTCTCACATCCCCATGACATTCAGAGCTTTTCCATCAACCAGATATACCTTTCAAAAGTCACCTACAAAATAGTTTCACATCAACTTACGGTGGGAAGATGTATAAAAGGAAGTCCTGAATCCGATATCCGGTCATCAACAGAACTATGAACTACCAGCAATAATGCATCATGTATTTCTTCATTCACCACATTTGCGCTATCATTCTCCTTCATCTTAGAATTCCTACAATTCTTTTTTATGTGGCTAGTATTGCCACAATTCCATCAGGTTGCCTGCTGACTAGACTTTGATTTTAATCATCCTCTATTTGAGTTTCTGTCTTGTGATCACCCTCTGGAATCAACAATCAGTGTCGAACTCGAACCCGAGGTCTCACCAGAATCTTTCCTTCTTACCTCCTCGGTTAAAATCAAATCACGGATATCATCATATTTTAGTTTAGATTTATCTGCAGAACTGTTAACTGCCATCCTCATGGTTTCCCATCTATTTGTCAATGAAGCTAATAATATTAGCTCATGTATTTCATCATCAAAATTTATTTCCATAGACAAAAGTTAATTTGTGATGATATTGGAATCATTCAGGTGTTGAGCGACAGAAACACCTTCTGTTATCTATAAGTTGAATAACTTCTTCATCAGGTGTACCTTGTTATTCGTTGATGGCTTTTCATACATACCTGATAAAGCCTCCATAAGACATACAATGGTCATCTTCTTGATGACGTTGTTGGCAACAAACCTCGACAGGGTTAATCGAACAACCTCATAGAACCTGTCAATCCAACAAATTTCATTCCGCCTCATCCATCTTTTCTGGCTTCTTTCTCAGTAACGGCAGGTGAAGTTTCTTCCCATAGAGGTAGTCTTCTATCTGCATCCTACAGTAAGCAAAATCTGTGCCATTGAAATTCTCGATCCCCGATGTCATCACTTCATCTCTGCCCTTTGTTCTTCCTTATATTTGATACCACAACTCTAATACCAGTAGTTGTGAAAAATGACGACAATAAAGTGAAAATTGGAACGAGAAAATACACCAGAAAAAGCAACACACAAATTTACGTGGTTCAAAAATTTGCCAACATCAACAAAGCTGTAGAAGATTTTATTACTTCTAGGATTTACACTGTCAACCACGTTAAGTTACAAGAACGATTTATCTCTTTCTCTCTCTCCTCTCCTTCTCTCTTTCTTTGTCTATGTGAGAGCCACCAAGAAAGAAAACGGGAAAACAAAGGTTCCTATTGCTTCACCTATATGCTACCCCACGCCAAGGCACATCTTTTAATCACCTGCTATCTCTCAATATATAAGCAACATGAGAAGAGAAGCCCAACAAAGGAGAAAGCTCATTTAAGGAAGCTTCAACTTGCAAATCTTGATGTTTAAAGGAAGAGAGTAATTTGAGCATTGTAGCAAATACAAAATTAGCTTATTTGTTGCCTTAACATGCGAATCCACAAAGAAGCAGGAGCGAAGAACAAAAGGAAGTATATTTAATACTTTAAATATATTCCTTAATTGGAAGAACTGCCCAAATGGAGTAGTGGACCGGGCTCCGCCTTCCCAACAGTAAGTCATTGCGCAGAGACTGGAGACAGAAGCTGCATGAGTTGTGGACCTCACAGTTGGTCATGTATGTCATAGTAGTGAGATATAATGACTTTCATAGGCCACAAGGTCCGGAGTTGAGAGCTGCACGAGTTGTGGATCACATAGGCCGTAGTTGGTCATGTAAGTTATAATGGTGAGATGTGTGATGACATTCGTAAGTCACATGAGCTGGAGTTGGAAGGTTCACAAGTTGTGGACTGCACATAGGCCGTGGTAGTGAGTTATGATGACGTCTGTAAGCCTTAGAAATTAGAGCCGAGATTTGAATAAGTTTTGAGTTACGTAGGGCATAGTTGGTCACGTAGACCGTAGTGTTGAGCTGTTAGATGTTCGTAGGCCATAGAGGCCGAAGTTAAGACATGCACAACCTGTGGACCACATACACCATCGTGGTGAGTTGTGATGATGTTTGTAGATCGCAGAGCCTGAAATTAAGAGTTGAACAAGTTGTGAGCCACGTAAGTTGTAGTAGTGAATTTTGGTGACTTCTGTGGGCCACAGTGGCCGGATTCAGGATCTTCACGAGTTGTGGGCCACGTAGATTGTAGTTGATTAACTAATCCATAGTAGAGAATTATGATGAAGTCTGTAGACTGTAGGGGCCGACGGAAGCTAAATGAGTTATAGAACATGTAGGTTGTAGCGGTGGGCTGCAATGAGAGAGTTTTACGAGCCAAAAGAAAGTCATCGTCTTTGGGGTGCATTATTACATCGTCTTTAAAAGGCGACATTGCATCGTATGTGGAATGTGTGTCAATTTTAATAAAATTATAGTCAATTTAAACCTCTCTTCGAGATGAACTCAAAGCAACAAAGGGGTGAAATATGATGCCAAATAAGCCTAAATCAGGCATTAGAGCATAGTTTAAAACATTTGAAAATTAATTGAAATGTGAAACAACATATAAATTATGTATTATTATAGTCAAATAGAGCATCTTGTCGAGAAAAAATCTAAAATATGTTTAATGTCAATTAATTATAATATCATTAAGACAATTAATTCCTAAATAAATGACTTGTAATTAAAGAAAAAAATATAAGAGTCGTCTGATGAAGCGTTTACAGATTTTACCCAATTAATTAAAATATCATTCTAAAAAATTATAAATAAACTTTTTTTTTTCTCATGAAGGGGCATAGTTTTAAAATTTGAAAGTTCTTAGGTTTTTAAATAGCTTTGGAGCTCTACTCAACAACCAATTTGGATGACAAGCACCAATAACTACAACGTTTCATCATTGTCGCTCGATCTCCATGGTTTGATCATATTTGTTTGTGTTATCTTCAGATTATTATTGTTTGACCACCATCACATAGATGTAATTATTTAATTATTATCACTCAATCACCATCAATACTACTTTTATCGTTGTTAGAAAAGATTGAAATAGTGTTTTAAAGTATGTCATCTCCAATTAAAGAAAAGAACATGTCTTTATAGTTTGAATCAACATAAAGAATTTTTTTCTTATTTATGCTCTACGATTTATTTATTTATTTATATATTTTTATAAATATTTCGTAGTAGCCTCATTAGACCGTACATCTCTCTTGGTATATCTAGATAATATGAGGAAGCATAAACTGAAACATTCGGTAGCTACAAAGATAGTTATTAAATCATTTGCACCACATAAAAATATTCCTTCTAAAGTAGCTATTAATATGAATAATAGAAACTCTGTTATAGTCATTTATGTTCATTTAATGTACACTATGGATAGAGGAACACTTAGAGTTGAACATAGTAAAATAAGAGATTGAAAGATTTCATTGAAATTATTTGTTTCGAAATTTTCCGAAAAACTAATTATAAGTTCTTCTCTCCATCATAAAATAGGGCCGTTACGCTCATTACTGAACTTGTTGAAGAGATGAAATAGAACCAAAGTTTCTCTTTTTGATTAGGGATTGAATCGATCATCAGAGAAGAATTAGACCAAAAATTAGGATACATTTTGGAAAAATAATACTTACATGGAAGAGAAGTAAATGAAACTAAAAATTTTTGTAGAACCGAGAATGAAGTTTTCAGTCTGTACATGCAAGATCATGAATTACATTTAATCTATTGAAAACCCTAATTATTTCAATCCTTCTCTTTTTGGAATAAGATATTTACGAAATCACCATGAATAAGATCAAAGCTTATTCCATGATATTTCCATAAGATTCCTATTTATTCTTTTTCGTATTCTTAAGAAAGTCCCGGAGAAGGCTTAGTTGATTCATGATCCAGGGGATTTTTTTTATTTGCATTCACGCCTTTTGGAAAGAGCCGCTTTACCAATAGTGGAGTTGAATGAAGTATGACTGCTTTACTAATAGTGGAGACTCAAGGTAGAGAAGTTTCGATTTAAATTCCTACTAATGTAATTATTATATAAATGAACAAATATTCTTATCTGGTGATCTATTCAGTGCTGGAAGTAGGCCTGTTTTTAATGTAGGTATTTCTGTTTCAGAGTCGGATCGACAGCTCAAATTAAAGCCATGAAACAAGTAGCTGGCAAATCAAAATTGGAACTACTCAATTTGTACAGTTAGAAGTCTAACTAATTCCTTATAGCGCATCATATCCAATATTGAAATTAATTTATTTTGTAGCAGCAAATGCTAGTCATAATATGGGTTTGAATGAAGGCGACTTATTTATTAGTAAAGGTGAAGTTAATAGAGGTAATATTGTGAAATAGTTAAAACCCAAGGCTCAAGGACAAATTTATCTGATAAAAAAAAACCACTTGTCATATTAATATTTTTCAAAAGAAAAATATAAGATTTTGATTCCTATTTCAAATAAAAATTGATGGAAAAATAATAGAAAAATATGACACAAAAAATATGTCCACTTGGTTTCATACTTGGAACAACTCTAAATCATCCTTTTTTTGGTTCGCAATGCCAAAAAACTTATTCCATAGGTCTACAAGTAGATGAAAGAATACACATTGTAATACAATTTTGAAATCTTTCATAAAATTTTCGTACGTCTATTTATGTTTTGGGTTTTCATGCAAAACTATATTGTAAAACATTTTATCTATAATTGCAAATTTTCAAACACAATAAAAATTAATATCATATGTGAGAAGAAAATCCTAACATCCCTGTAACATCAATTTTTGGGTGGCAGGAGTAGTATTCATAAAAAAAAAATATCCTCTTGCTCCAACACTTAGAAATCTTAAAATTAAACGCTTACTAAGGATGTTTTAATCAAGTAGAAGTAAACCCTCAAGGCTCATCATTGTTGGACTGCATGCATAAAATGGGGGAAAAAAAACTAAGCTCAAAGTGTTTAACTCTTAGAAAAGGTTCGCCAATAAGGGCTACTATCATAACCTACTAGAGAACATTATACAAAAAATTTAAAGCATAAAGTTGAACACTTTGTAAATATATTTTTAGATGATTTTCTTGCCATCATATTAAAGCTTATCTTCCATCACAACTTAATTTAAAAATACTTTATAATTGCTAGTTCAACTCATATTTCTCAAGCTACTTGCCCAACTCACAACCCTCTAACAAATTTGGTGGACTTAGCCCAACTATTCCTCATGAAAATCCTTTATGATGTCATTTAAGGTTTGTTAGATCTCAATCAAGATGTTATTATGTGGAGACTGATTGTGTTAATCAATTTTTCAATCAAAATTCTCAATTTCGTCAATCAAATTGCCGGTGAGTTTGTTGGGGGGTGTCTCCCATGTATTGGATTTGGGGGGGCGCAGCCAAATTTTTTCTTATGTACTTAGAGCTCAGAAAACAATGCCACCTCACCCATTACATGTTTATAATCTGAGAACACGACACCGCATTGTTTGGAAGTTAGCGCCCTTATGCTAAATAGTTTACTGCAATGCCATTATTGCAGTACTCCAACACTAGGAACTATATTTGAAAAGTTCTACGCATAAAGTTTTGATTTTGCCAATTGGATGTGTGCGAATTTTAATTTTTTTCTTATGTAAGGGAGAAGAGAGGAGCATCCTAGATTTTTCGAAGTGTAGATAATTTATGCAATTCTCCTCTTTTTTTCATTGTGGATTTCTTGGTGTGGTGTAGCTCCGTAATTTTTTCTCTTTCTTCAATTTTTTTCAAAGTTAAATCTTATGTTTTTTATGGTTTTCTTATTTTGTGTGCATTTGTGCAAAGTTTTTTTTTGTTTCAGATAACTCAAATTTGTTTTTCACAATTTCACATCTCTCCCAATAAGTGATATTAGAGCGAGTTCTAAAGTTCTTTAAATTGAGTGGAAGCAATGATCAATGAATGGAGGTATAAGATTGAAAAATTTAATGGTTCAAATTTTACTTGTATAAAATGCAAATTAATGATATTATATATCAAATTAAACTATATTTGCCACTGGATGGAAGCACCGAAAAGTCAGAATCAAGGACTTTGGAAGAATAGAAAGTTCTTTATCGAACAATACTAGATTTGATCTGACTTTCATTTACCTCATTCGTTATTTTCAACATTGTGAACGATAATGCTATTGTTAATTTATGGCTCTACCAAAAAGAATTTATAAGAATTTTTTGTCTTCAAATAATTTTTTTTAATGAAGATATTTTTTCATATGAAAATGGTGAATGATAGTTCAGTGATTGAACACCTGAATAATTTTAACACTGTGACAAGCATATTGTGTTTTGTTGACATCAAATTTGATGAAGAGATTAGGGAACATATACTCTTATCTTCATTGTCAGATGGTTGAGATGTTACTACAATTAGTAACTCTTCGGGAAATATGAAGTTAAAACTTTTTTGATATTTTTGGATTAGTGTTGAATGAAGAAGCTCGTAAGAAGGCGAGTGGTGAAACCTCAAATTCTATTCTGAACGTTGAAACTAGACAAATGAATTTGGATAGAAACACAGGAAATGAGAGATTCAAATGCAGGAGAGAAAAGTCTAGGTCAATGTGAGAAAAAGGCAAAGATGAATGTTTGAACTACGGAAATAAATGTTTCTTTAAGAAAGTACAAGCTTCAAAAGAGTTTGGTGGTGAAAAAAGTTTTCTACAGATTTCTCCATAGATGAAATTGAAGGTGACTCCCTTATTTTACCCATAGATAGTACTAAATTATGGATTGTAGATTCAGGTCTTATGTTTAAAAACTACACTCAAGTTAGGGTGTAAACAAGCTAAGCTTGAGCAAGCTCAAGGCTTGTTCATGTTCATCGTTCAAATTTTATTTTTGTTCGTGTTTGGCTTGTATTCAAAATATCTCGTGGATAACATGTTTGTGTTCTACTTTATTCAATCTCATTCCTTTGAATTAAGCCTGTCTTTGGCTCAAATTTTATTCAAGCACCTCATAACAAGTAATCAAATTAATATTATTAAATTTAAAAAAAAATAATTAATTTTACTAGACATGGCTCTGAATTCGGATAGTTCATTTTTTTGTTCAAATTTTTCTTGTATTAGAAAGGTTTAATTTTGCCTTTAAAGCTTCTCAAACCTTACCTTCCTATCGTTCCTAATGTGGGACTAAGGAATGGTAGTTTATGGAAATCAGAATGCGAGGTCCAGTCATTTTCTTCTTCTCACTGGCTACAACAAGGAACCGGTCTAATTTCTGTATACCTAGATGTTATTTTAATTTTTAGGGACATTTACATACATACCTCCCAAATCCTATGTATTTAAATATCTAAAACTTAAACGTATATATATATTTTTTATAATTATACTACAAAAATAATTTTTAAAATAATAAATTTATCATTTTAAATAAATATAAAAAATATAAAAAAGATATAAATAAATATTATAATTTAATTTATTAATTATTTCAAACCAAAATGAGTGTGATACAAACAAATAAATATTTTTTTGTGTTTGGTTCATTTATAAATCGAGCTAAAAAATTAATCATGTTCTCTCGCATGCTTAACAAACAAATCAAACATGAGCTATTCACAAACTTCTAGCTTTTTTAACAGCCTAACTCAAGGTGTTTAAGGGAAGGAGTATTTAGTATATAACAAGGCCTGTAGTATTGTTGGAAATGATGAGGTTGATAACTTGTAAAATGCATCAATTTGAACACTTAATCAAATTAGACATGCTCTTTGTTTGATGAGAATTTTGATTTATGTTAGTCAGCTTGGAAGGTCTTGATATACGACTACTTTTTCAGGAGATTAGTGGAACGTGACAAAAAGTGGAATGTTACCTTCTTGAGATAATATTAATATCACTTTTTATATATTAATGAGATTTATGAATCCATTGGAGTTGTTGGAATAAAGATTGATGCATGTCACTATCGTTGCAGGCATGTCCATATGGGTGGTATGCAAAAATGTACTTATTTTTAAAACAAACTTTATGGTATAAAGTTTATAGATTTACATTTTTGTGAATAATGACAAATAAAAAGTACTTTTTTTTCTAAAATTTGGTCAAAGTTGAAGTCTACAATGTTGAAGTTAGTGCATATTGATTTTTGGGGCCGTACTCAAGATCAATCTATTAAATATTCACTATACTTTATTCGTTTATTGTTGATCGCACTAAAAAGGTATGGGACTATTTTTAAAAAAACATAAATTCAATGTATTTGATATATTTAAAAAGTAAAAAGTCATTGTTTAGAATGTGACAGATTTGAAGTTGAAATGTCTTAGATCAGATAATAATTGTTAAGTATCATGATAAGAACTTCTTGAGTTATTGTGTTTCAGAATGTATCAGACATGAATTTATTATTTCAAGGACACCACAATAAAATAGTGTTGATGAGCACATGAGTTGAACCGTCACAGAGCGTATCAGGACTATGGGATTGCATCCAGGCTTACCAAATTAATTTTGGGCAGAAATTGTGAATATTGCAGTTGATCAATCGTGATCCACGGGTACCTTTGAATGAAAACTTATATGATGAAGCTTAGAGTGACAAAGAGATCAATCTATCTCGCTTGAAAGTATTTCATAGTGCATCATATGTTTATGTTGTGCAAGATCTGAAAATATGCTTGATTCAAAATCTATTAAGTACAATTTTATTGAATATGAAGTTCCTTAGACACCCGCGACTAAAATTAGGAGGCCTAGTGAAATCTTAAGATTGAAATAGAGGTATTCCCATTTATTAGACCATTTATTTTTTTCTTATAATGGTGCATCAGTTTTATGATAAGGCCATTCAATTTGATGACTCAAAATAGTAAGAGCTTGCTATGGATGATGAGATATAGTCATTAATATCAAATCAAACATAAGAATCAACAAAACTACCAGATGGTAAAAAGACCCTACTCAATAGGTGAGTTTACATATTGAAAGAAGAAACAAATGATAGCGAGTGCTACAAGATAAGGCTTGTTGTAAAGGGATTTCAGCAAAAGGAAGGATTTGACTGCACTGAGATATTTTTTTCCGAGGTGAAGATGATAACTATTAGAGTTGTGTTGTGCTTATTAGCAGTATAAGATCGATATATAGGATAGATATATATAAAAATAACCTGTTTACATGGTGATTTAAGAATTGTACATGGTACAACCACGAAGATATGAAGTTCTAAGAAATAAAGATATGGTCTGTATACCAAAGAAAAATCTTTGTTATTTGAAGCATGAAACAAAATAGTGGTATAATAAATTTGGCAGGTTTTGATCAGGCTGTGAGTACACGAAGTGTCAATCAGATCATTTTTTCTTCGTAAATATTTTAATAATTATTATAATGTTTTTCTTTTATATGAGAATAGTATGCTGATTATAGGATTATACATAGAGAAGATTCAAGATTTAAAGGAGCAGTTATTAAGAGAGTGAAATGAAGGATTTAGGTTTAATAAAAAATATCGGTGGTATGAGCATTAATAAGGACATCTATGCAGGTACATTGAAGTTGTCTCATGTAAAATATGTTGACAAGGTCCTACACAGATTCAACATAAGTAAGACAATCAATTAGCACCATATTAGAAATACACTTTAAAATATTTAAGGAACAATCCTTTAAGTCTAAAGCCGAGCCAACATATATGTAAAAAGTCTTGCATTCTTGAGTTGCTAGAAGTTTATTATATATAATCATATGAACAAGATCAAATATTACACATGTAGTGAAAGTAGTCAGCTAATACTTGAGTAATCCAGCTAAACATCATTAGGAGGCAGCGAAGTAGATTCTTAAATACTTGGGAAGAGCAATCAACAAAGTATTTTATTTTGGAAGTGTGGGGATTAAACTATAGGGATATGTAGATACATATTTTATAAGATATATTGATGATATAAGAAGTACAACATGATATGTCTTTTGTTTTTTGGAACACAACTGTGAGTTGAGTTTCTAAGTCATGAAAGGTTGTTATTTTATCAATTATAGAAGCCGAGTATATTACTCGTACTAAGGCTATCAAGGAAATCATTTAACTACACGCCTTATGGAAGAACTTGACAAGGAACATGGGAATAAAAAGCTTCATGGTGACAAAATGAATGTCATCCTTCTAGTAAATAATGAAATATTTCAAGCCAAGATAGAGCATGCTCAACTATTGTATCATTTCAAATTTTCACTTCTACAAGTTTTTCAATTATCTTTAGAGAAGATAACACTGCTCAAAATTTTACAAACATGTTAACTAAGTTTATGATAGTTAAAAAATTGAAGCTATGCTAAGCTGTAGTTAGAGTTCAAGAAGGTTGAGACCAGGTTGAGCCACATTATAATTCATAACTACGAAGATGTTTCGAATTTGGAGTAGCTTGCAATCAGTCTCCAACTGGGAGATTACTTTTTCATGGAGCCTAATTATGTTAATCAATTGTTCACTCAGAGCTCTCTATTTCGCTAATCAAGCTTGACGTTGAATTTGCCCGAAAGGGGGGTTGTTAATTTTGTTTTTGTACTTAGCGCCTTGGCATTTAGATGGCAGTGTCTCCATGCCCAATATTAGTTTAAAACCCGAGAGAATGACTTTGTAGCATCTGGAAGTCAATGCCTCATCGCACATTGGAGCGCGGAAGTGCCATTATCGTGGAGCCCCATCATTGGTAACCGAATTTGAGTAGTTCTCCGCTTAAATTGTCATTTTTGTTGATTCGATGCATGTGTATTTCAATATTCTCTTTTTAAGGGAGAGGAGAAGACCTTCCTGGAGTTTCCAAAGTGTAGAGAAGCCCCAGTGTAGTGTAATTTGTACAAGTCTCCTCATTTTCTTCATAGTGGATTTCTTGGTGTGGTATGACTCTCTCTCTATATTTTTTTAATTCACAGATTTTTCCACTTTAAATCATATATTTTATGTGATTTTTTATTTTGTGTGCTTCTTTTCAAAAAATTTTTTACTTCGGATCAGTTGAATATATTTCTGCAATTCCACATTCTCCCAGCAAAAAAATAATTTATCACAGTGATGTGAATCTGCTTACCCCCTGATACAATTTCTATGATCTTCATCTCTGATCAAAAAAATTCTTCAATATCTGATTTCAGTGAGAGAAGATGCATTCTATTGATATTATAATTGGTTATTTGAGAAGATGCCTTCTATTAAAAATATCGTACTAAATACTCCCTTCGTGTTACTATAATTATTTATCGATAAAATAACTAATTTAAGAAAATAATAATTTTATTTATAAAATATCTAAATATAATCAACTCATTTCATTGCCTGTAAGTACAAAATATTGTTCAGAAAAATAATAATTTTATTATTACTTATTGCATGCCTTAAAAGTCGCAGTGATATAGTGATAATTTAACATCTTAGCATAGTACGAAGATTTAAAACAAGCAAATAATTTGAAAATAGCAAGAGGAGACACTAAAATTTTTTAGGTGAGAATACCTTGAAAATGGAGAAAATCACAAGGTCTAGCCCAAACTAAGTAATTCTCTATAAGTGTGTGAGTGCTAATATACACCTTGTTTTCTCATAATCGAAAGAAAAGACTTATAATTTTACACTAAATACAATGGTTGTCCTTATAAAAGTAAGAAAACTTTAGGTGTCCAAGAAAAATTGTCACATTTTGAGTATGACGGTCGCAAACAAATATTATTACTGGTCATTCGATGTTATTCATTACACCGTGATTAGGATATGTTGTTAGCAACCAAAGTTCATCGACGAATTTAAATCCACGACTTAACATAAGTGAAACCAATCAACTACCAACCGCACTAAAGAACCTTTCTTATATAAATATACATTGCAGATTATATATATAAATATATTTATATTATATTTTAGATTTTGGTAATTTTGGACTATAACAACTAACTTCTATAATCCCTAGCAATTGATTACAACCCTTACAGTCTGTCATCACAAAGAACTACTTACAGTCACACTAAGACTATTATTGATAAATTACTGCTATACATCTACAATGAGCAACTTTATAACTTAATCTTCCCAAAATCACGAGAAGGGTAAACCGTGTACTCATCATTCAAAATAGATTATTTCAACTAGATCTTTGTCCACATAAAAATCGAGGTGTCTCATCTCGCTTACATCTCTTTAATTATGTGAGTGTATGTTGGATTTTCATTCATAACTAAGATTCTAAAAAATCACTCTTCTGCCGCAGACTTTCCGACATACATCCAAGTTAAATTTCACATATTTTAAGAAATATATTTTCTAAATTCAACGACCATGCAAATAAGCCATTTATATGACTGGAATTTTCAAATCATGCCAAACCAGCCATATTTGAATTATTACAAGTTAACCCTGCTACTTCTCAAACTCTAGAGATAATGGGTTCAGAAGCGCCAACCTGGGCGGATCAGTGGAGCTCCGGTGGGATGGATGATGGCTACGGCAGGGGCAGCAACACCAATAGCAAAGGGAACAAAACGGCAAACTTGAAGGCAGCGGCCGCCGCCAGTCTGGGGAAGGCTAAGTCGGCCGCAGTGGTCGGAGCCCATCACGTGAAGACGGCAGCCAAAGTCGGAGCGCAGAAGGTGAAGAGCGGCACAAGCACGGGAATCAGCTGGATCAAGAATCAGTACCACAAGAGAAGCTCCAAATAATGAAAAAATATAACATTGGGACTCCAATGCATTTAGGATCCTGTGCATCTAATGGTAGAGCGTCACGTGTCAAGTGGATCCCACTACTTTTAACGCTGACCAATATCAGTGTACGCCTATTTGACATATGACGCCTGTCATTGGACTCCGAACGCAAGTCCCGATGTAATATTTTTTCCCAAATAATGCGTAGCCTTGTTGGCGAAATTTCTTAGCTGGTTTTTTATTCATTATTAATTATTCATAATAATACATCTGAGTATAAGTGGAGAATAATTTTATCATTTTATTATCATTTTCCTTCATTTTTAAAGCTAGTTGGGTTACTCGTAATTTCAAAATATAATTTACAGGTAATAAGATTTTCAGTTGGATATAAATAGAGGTCAATATAGGTTTGATTTTAAACCAAAAAATTTTCAAAGCTTGTTAAGTAAAATAATTTTAAATTTACATGTAAAATAAATTAAGAATAAACTCGCCAAAATGTCTAAAAAGGTTTATTTTGTAAATAGTTGATTTGATACAAAGTATGTATCTTTATTGCAGAAATTTTGATTTGATACAAAGTATATATATTTATTGCAGAAATTATTTTAAATTGTTTTTATGAAAATTATACCACAATACGAAGATATGTGACCAAAAAATAGAACATATTTCATTAAAGTTAGAGGATAATTCAATCAAAATATAAGACTGCGCATTGAACATTATTTAGATCATGATATCACTTAAATACTTCTTAAAATTATACCAAATATTCTCTGAACTAGATCTTTAAAATCTTGAATGTGGAAGTTAAAAATGTATCGAAGATGAGTTTAATTATAGGATCTTCATGATATTTGACTTACAATGTTTTGTATATTTGAAGGAAAAAAGCTATATTTTTTATGATTCCTGTCATCGTTAAAATTGTTAAAGAATAATATTGATTTTAAATTCTATAGATACGTTCAAAACTTAGGTGCCCTCCGGTTGAAAGTATTTAAAATTTCAAAGAGTTTATAATACATTAAAATAAAATTTTGTCCTAAAACCATGCGTATTTAAATTAAGAGTTATATTTGATTATTTGCAAAATAATGACAAGATTTAGAATGTGGCTGACAATTGCTGATATTAAGGGTCTATTTGGGGCAACTGCAACTTATCATGATAATCTGTGATAGCGAGTGATCTGAATAGTTATGCACATTGTTTAGTTTCGGCGTTTGGAAAACAGTTGATTTTGGATAAATGACTATTCTGCCCTTGTTTTAAATAAGCTATTTAGCTGTTTGTTTGTGTGTTTGGAAAACACTTGATTTGCAGTTCTTTGTGGATAAACGACCATTCAGATACGCACAATATTGCTTTTCACACCAAAACTGTAACACAACACATTTGACCGTTGAGAACAAAAAATGTTATTTCATAACAGTACAAAATTTTGATGTACACCTCACTTAAAAGTGATCGTCAAGACACCTAATTTAAAAAAAAAAACCTTGAAATTACAATTAATAAAAGGATTACAATATTAAACTTTCCAAAATATGATGTCCATCATAACATGAGTTTTCTCATGGTTAAACCGAGCTCTTACAAAATATTGGAAAATTTAAGTACATGCCACTTAATTTTTTTGTATTTACAAATCTAGCAATATAACTTTATTTTATATGGAATAAAACTGTTCACCCAGATCTATTAGTTCCATCAAGGAAAGCAAAGCAATAGCATTAGTAAAAGGATAAGTATAGAAATAAAAACAAACCTTTCAACACATTTCTTAAACATGTAGAGGAGTCATACACATTCCCAACTCAGATTCACCCAAATCCTTCCACAACAAATATATATATATATATATATATATATATATATATATATATATATATCTTAATCGTGACTATAGAGGGAGAGGAATAGGTTTGCGGTGAACAATGGGGCGACAGGCGTTTCTGTGGCTGCCTAGTCTTGCTTGAAAAAACGAGTGAGGAAGAATGAGATTTTGGTTCCTTTGAGCCTCTCAAACAGGAATAAGTATGACAGAGGGGCGTTGTTTCTCAATGTGAGCAGGAGCTTCTAATTGCTATGTTTTGTCAACCAAAAAGATGAAAATAGCCAAAGGGAAAAACTCCAGGACGATAAGGGTTTCAGTTAGATATGTTGTAGCAAAAGGACTGATCCCGTTGTTAGCTTTCCCAGACACAGGAGAGATATACGGGAGTTTCGAAGGTCTCCATATGCTTTGATCCCATCAGCGTCACGGTAGGGCAGGTGAAGATTTTTGACGAGAAAGGAGTTTCGGGTCTCTGTACGCCGACAATCCCGTTGTTGTTTTCAGGGGAGAGACGAGGGCGTCGGGCTCACGAGGAGGAGACGTCACGAGCGATCATGTAATTTGCGAATGGGAGAGGCTTCCTTCGTGCGAATGGGAGGGTCACGGGAGTCATTCGAGCCGAGATGCGAACGAAAACGTGGAGGAAAACGTCGCCCGCGGGGATCCTCCAGATTATCTCATGTAGCACAGAATACAAGCGCAATTTTCAGATCAGCGCGCGATAAGTGCGATCCAAACATTACGGCGGCGTTTTCAAAAACGTCGCCGCAGTTTTAAGCTGCCCCAAACGGGCCCTAAGGAGCAATGATGGCTGGTGGTGGCCAATAGTAATAGAGAAGGTGAGTTTGTATTTATAAGGCACTCGAATTTAATAGATTTTTAATTATTTAGAAATTAACTTAAGGATAAATTTCTTGTTCAGAAGTCAAATGCCTCCTCCAAACAAGCAATTGAATTTTCAATTTTTTTGAGTACTTTAGAGTCAAAAACTTATCTAAGAAAATGACTGCATATTCATTTTCTATAACATGTGTTTCTATTTTGCAGGCAACTAAATGCTATAATACCCTATGAAGAGTTTCTCTTTAGGATTGTGGGTATGAGAGCAAGCAAAGTTTCCTTTAATATCTAACTAAGTCAATCTAAAGCTCTATTTCTGGTAAATTTTAGCGTTTCCAATTCCTTGCAATTCAGCTTAAACCCCATAAAAAAACAAACAAATAAAGCCTAAGACCATCTCAAATCACAAAAGAGAAAAAAAAGGAAAAAAAGCATATAAAAATCTTTATAAGAAAGTAGAAAAATCTATGACTAGTGATACTAACAGTACCAAAATAAGTGCATAATAATTCATGTACTATTGCAAGTATTTGGATTTTGTCAACATTGCAACTCTCATCTTAGACTGGCCCCTCCTCTTCAGAGTCCTTCTTGCTCCCTCGTAAATAGAAGAAGAGATCAGGCTTCTCTCTAGTTCTTCGCTCGCTATTCCTAAGGAGAAATTGTCTCCTTCTCTTCATCTTCTTCATCCTCGACAGATATTAGTCTTCTCACGAGTGTTGATAGTGTTACAACGAACAAAATAGGAAATGCCCATACCACTGAACCAATAGATAACCACAATGAGTGTTGTCACTCTCCCTCTGCTCCAGTTAAGCTTCATCTATACCACAAATTAATAACCAACTCCATGACATCCATCCATTGTATAACAAACTCAGCCACCTACTAGCTGTAAATACTACTTGGCCTCATTGTTATAGTGTGTGTACTGTACAAAATACCAGAGTAATGTAAATTCTAAGTTCATCTAAAAAGTCTTCTTTCTGCTACATATTCTCTAAATACAATCAATCTTATCATCAAAGACATAGCCCAATGGCACTCTCCTTAACCTTTCTTTCCCAACCTAAACATGAGCTCATCCATTGATTTCTCAGTTACAAACACCACATTGCCGATGAACTCCCTTCCGTGTGATAATTCACTACCAACTCAGGTGAAATTTCTTATGAGCAATATTTGCAACATCATCTCCATTCAACTCAACCCCAATAACCGGCCAATCTAAAAAGCTTAGGTCACCAAATTATTTTGAGCAACTGACAATGATCGATTCCTAGGTGGACAAGTTGCTCTGCAAGACATACCAACGATCAAACAGAAAATCTTACTCCCGACTCATATTGCACACAATAGTCACTTATATATCAACAATTGGTAGCCACCTTATATGTCATTATCTAACCACCCATTTTCCCTATGTTTAAGGAATTCACACACATGCCCTAAGCCTTAACAATGGTCAAATGTAGACTACAGTCATTAAATAGATAAAAAATTATCCAATTGAGGAATGACTCCATAGTCTTAGTATGTAGGAAAAAACCATAAATCAATACCATTTAGATACCAAAACCATTGTTGATATTTTTGCTGCCATAGATGCCCTCCTAAATCTCGAGGAAATCATCTTATATATTATAATTGGTCTTCCATCCACATATCACACAAAGACAACATTTCACACAAACTTCTAACCAATTATCCTTTAATATATCCATTGTGCAACAAGGAACTATACTTGACACATGACACATCGAAGGAATTATCTCAATCTGCATATCATTGATGACTACTCGAGAAAGAGGAAGTGAAAGAAATGACACTTTCAATTCCACTTCTAGTTGGGTTTCTTCCTTTTGATATAATCAGGTCAGATCCACCTCCAATCGCATCGTCAAAATAATTTTTCAAATGTGTAATCAACCATACACTTGACATTCAAATGCTGACATAGACAAAACAAACTCTATCAACCACCCTCAGACCTCATTACCACTTCTCTAGATCTCCTCGAAAAAAATGGTTTTTTGATAGTGGAACCACAAAAAATCCTCACCTCTGACTCATAACAAGTCCTTAATGCACATAAATACCTTGGAGATAGTACGGTCACCAAAGAGAATGGGCAATTGGTTCCAATTGCCTGCTCCGACCAAGGAATCCTACCCACACCACATTGTAAGCTCAGACTCTTGATACTTCATAATGTCCCCAACTTGGTATATAAACTAATCTCTATTCATAAATAAACCAGAGATAATTCATGCTCTATCACTTCATCTCCAATGTTTATCAAATCAAGGATCTGTGGAAAAACCACATACTTCTTAAAGTCCCTTGTACAGGTGGAATCTATAATATACCCCACCCACCACCTACATCCCAACCACCTCTTTTAAACTCCTTTCAGTTCAAAAAATGTCATTATTATAGTATTATTGACTTGGTTTTCCCTCCATTCAAGCACAATCTCTCGTTGTTGCAAGAATTCTTCTCTATAACAATCCTTAAAACATCTACAACATATCTCTTGTGGTCTCTTTAACAGTCACAGGTACCATTTCTTGTTTCTACTTCATGAGCATCTTGTCATTACAACTTATGCATACCAATGTATGGTGCTATGCTACCACTTTATCTTTACAATCATACAAGTATTATGTAGTCTTTGTTTATGATTATTTGCCTTATACATGAATCTTCCTACTTTATAACAAATCTAAAAATACTTAAAAATTTTATGAATTCAAATCTTTTGGGGAAGAATTATTCAATGAACAAATAAAAATTCGTCGCACTAACGATGGAGGAGAATATATGAATCTCATACTTCATACAATACTCAAATAAAGTGGCATTATACATTCATAAAATTTTCCAAACACTTTTGAACAAAATGACATTATCGAACAGAATCTGTCATCTCATTGAAACAGTTCGTACTCTCCTAACTAAAGCCTACCTAACCTATGATGTCTAGGGAGATACTCTACTCACTAAATGTTATCTCATAAATGACCTCTCCCCACCCCCTCTTAACAATCTCCAAATCTTCTTGTGAGCTTCTCCACAGTAGACAAATATCCTATAGCCATCTTAAAATCTTCAGGTATTGTTATTTCCACAACTTCGTCCATACTCTACCAAAATAACTTGAGCCATTCTCCAAATCCTACATTTTCTTGGTTATGCCACTACACAAAAAGATTTCGAACGCTTAGACCTTCAAACCCTATAAAATATATGTCTTATGATCTGTTCTCTTTAATGGAGACGTGTTTCCCTACAAACACTCCATCAATCCCTCAAACTACACCACCACAACAAATAGCCTTCCACCATTCCTACTCATACTCGTCTCTAGCATACATGGATTCCCACTCTTGGCTTCTAATTCCAAAATTCTTGCAACATCAAACTCTCAACACTCCAACACTCCCTCGCCTTCCACATTACCAATTCCATCATATTTAATCAACCTCCTCCAGCAATTCCACTTGCCTCACCTCCACCCTGAATTAGCTGCCCAATGCAAACACGACTCAAAGTAGGTCATCTCAAACCATGACAAATACTATAAAATATTTATTGGATGCATGAGTAACCTGCCTATTACACTCCTACAACAATACAATGTCACTCACATCTAGCAACGTCGGCTAAATTATGAAGCCTCCAAGCTCACAGAGCTTGGATTCTTATTCCCTCATCACCAAAAGAAAATGTATATTGCTATAAATGGACATAAAATAAAATACACGGTCGATGGCTCTGTCACTAGTTATAAAACCCACCTCATTGCTCAAGGCTTCAAACAACAACTAAGAAGCAAAGAACAATTCTTTATGGTTTGAAGCCTTTAGGCTATCAAAGAACATATTAGTATTAAAAGTTTCTTCTATGCAGAACAAGAGAAGAGCAAATGATGGAAAAAATGAGAATGTGAATGAAAGAAACAAGAGATTTTAATGGAGAGAAAATATGAGAAATTTTATTATTTGAAGAAGAAATTAATTTGTGTTAGTAAAAAAATGTTCTTCGGAGAAGACAACATGAAACACGTTATTCCATTGATTTTAATAGAGGCAAATCAAAAAAAAGAGAAGAACAACAGGGGGGGGGGAGGATAATTTCCTTACGTTATGTGCCTCTATTTTTTATTTATTATTATTGTTATATATATATATATATATATATATATATATATATTAATATTAACTCATTTAAAATTCACATTTTCATGAATAATTTTTTATGAGGTTTATACTCTAAAATGATATATAAGAAAATATAAAAATTTATATTTTATATGTTTCATCTTAGGGTATAAATCTTATTAAATTTATTCATAAAAATGAAATATTTACTTTGAATGAGTATATATATATATATATATATATATATATATATATATATATATATATATATATATATATATATGATTTAAAGAATATTATAAAAGAAAATATAAGGACTTGCTTATTTTATATATTAATAAAATAAAATTTCAAGATATATATGTGATAAGTTGTCAACAAATTTTTATCCTGCACGAATTTCAAAGCTTTTTGAGCAAGAAAATATTCTGAAAGCAAATTCATGCTCATCCAAGCTCTGATTTCATTAAGTGTATAGTCAAACTAATTGTCTCGACAATGCGATACTAATGAAGCTAAAATTGGTTCGATCAGAGTCCGATCAAGTCCAAAATAAGAATTTAAGCATAATTAGAATCTTTAAATGAGTAATTGAACAGTCAAATAAATTCCAAATATGATAAGCATATCGAGCATCTCGTCGTGTTAAATCTAATGACCGCAAGTCCACTTGATTTTAATATCATTAAGACTATCAAATGCTCATAGAACAACATCTGATCAAAGGGAATGCTTCGGGCCATCTAATGGAGTGGTCCAGATTCTTGCAGTATTTATAGAGGATGACACTTACAAAATCTATATTTCCTGAGATCCACCATCATCGAACAGCTGTTGTCCGGCGATCGCCATTGTCATTGCTTCCTGACCATTAAGACAGGTTATAATTGCCACTAAATTGCTGCTTTCCAGCTTCGATTGGTCATTGTCACCACTAGATCGTCTTCGTCTCCAAATTGCCGCCACAAGGTCATCTTCATCGGGTCGCCACTACTAGACCACAATCACCGCTTCCCGGAAACCACTGACTGGCCACTACCACTGTCAGACTATTGTTGCTTAGCCACCTAGTTTATTTGTCCGCCGCTGCTGTCCCGTTTCTGTTGTTGCTGCCTTGTTTTCACCGCCACAGTCAGACTACTGACAACGCTTCTCGAACACTATTTATTGATCACTTCCACCACCAACTGCTACTACCGCCACCAGATCACCACTACCTGGCCATTACCGTAGAGCCAGCACTACACTGGATCACCATTACAGCTTTTAGGCCATCAGTAAGCAACTATCACCATTAACACCATTTTCTGATCATCGTCGTTGTCGCTCTGTAGCTTTCATGGAATCATTGTGATTAGAATGGTGCAATTTCCCTGATGTATTATGTCACTCCCATAACAGAAATCACACACTTGTGTAACCTTGCTCCCGTCCAGTTAAGAACCAGCATGGTATTGTAACTAACATCGACATAGTGGACTTATTTCAACTAGGCTAGAAACCATGGTATTTACCACTTCGGGTTTTTCACGTAAAAACTTTTGTTGTCTACTCTATCAATTTAATCTTACTTGTATGTTTTAGATCTTTGTACAATACTAAGATGTTAATATATCAATTTACCAACATGAATTTACAAGCGCACAACATTTTGGTGACATCTATAAGAAGGACAGTCTTATCATTAAAGAACATATAAAACTTGTGAAATAACCAACATATGCAATATTCATAACAACTGAGCATCCCGTTCTAACACTAACCACTCCAAATGGCATCTACTTTTTAGCTTGACAAAAGGCATTATCCTACTAGCAAAGGTTTCTCAAGCTCATCCTTTGAAGATCGAGTGCGCAAAATATAGGAGTCTCAATATGAGATTCTTCAGCTCCTACATGAGGGTCGACATTCAATGCATAGCTAGATGACCCACTTTTAATATGTTTGCAATTTATGTTTATAGCAACGACACCAAAAACTTGATTCCACTTTAATATATATATATATATATATATATATATATATATTTAATTATATGATTGAATGTTTAATGTGGATTCTACGCAAGTAAACGTATCGTATCAAGTAATACAGGGCTCTAGTGGAGTCCTGGTTATCGATCCCACAGGGATGTTTTTAACAGATTTGTTATCAGCTAAATTTAAAGGAATTACTTACTAATATAGTAAACGGAAATTTAAAGTAACTAAGCAAACTAAAGTAAACTAATGCTTGAAATAAAGTTGATTTAAATAATTCAGAAAAAGTATCATTCTCATTGTTTTTAGAAAATTAAGTGAATGATGAATTTAAATAGAATTCTTAAATTGTATTGTGATAAATAGGAGCATTCCTATTCTTTACCCTTTGGTCCGGGTGCAAAGAACATTGACTAATCATATGTTTGATTATCGAATGCACGTGCTAGGCTGGGAGGATACTGGCTGCCACTTCAGAGCTCTCACGTTCCCCTCACCTGAGGGCTAACATCTACTCTTCAGCTCTCAAACAATAGGACCAAATTGAATATTTTATTCTTTCACACTAAAATGTTCAATTCTATGTCCGATAATTAATATTTCCCTATTTATTTGCACCCTCCTTCCAAGGTTTTTGACTTCCCTGAATATTGGATGTAATTTTTACTATAGTTGATAATTCAACATATTTTAACAACTCAATTGGCCAGATTGAAAGTAAATTAAGTTTTAAGTAAAAATTATCACAATTTATTTTAATATATTAGGTACTTCTATTTAATTTCATCAATTCGCATAATTTTCATAAACAAGGAGAAAGACTAAGAAAACTACTCAGAATGCATGGGAATAAAACAAAACATGGATTTCATTTAAAGTTAACAACAACAATAAACAAAGATACTTATCTTAATTTCCTCCCAAGCAGACTCCTTGAAGTTCCTTTGACTTTTCCTTCTAGTACGACAAACTTCTAAATAGCACTCAAATAAACTAAAGAAACTCACTAATGATAAACAACATACACACTTAAGACACCAAAAAGAGACTCAGACTCTCTAAAATAGACACACCTAGACGCTAGAATTCAGCCTCTATTTATAGAGGTAGGCAAAGGTCCAAGGGGTGCTTAAACACCTCTTCAAAAAGTGTCCAGGTTCAAAGTATTTGTATTTTGAACTGTCTCACCGTCGGCGGGAAACGACCTCGCCGTCAGCGGGGCTTCTAGAAGGTCTTCAAATCGCGCGATCTTGCTGTCGGCGGGCTCGGGCTCGCTGTCGGCGAGGTAGTTATAATTCCTTCATAAATTCTCCTTATGATCTCGTCGTCGGTGGCCTCGATCTCGCCGTCGGCGACTGTTGACTTCATTTTTGATGAGGTCTTCTCTTCTTCTTTTTAGTACTTAGGATCTAGCCTTAGGCTTTTCCTTTGACTATCTTAGAGGACTAGAATTGGGACCCACCACTTAGAAACTTAAACCACTTCTTAACTCCCTGCAAACTCCATAAACTTGATTGTAGACCCCTAATCACCTAGACGGTTGAAACAAAATGTGGAAGTTTAAAGGATGAGTTCCTATAGGACCCTTTGGCCTTAGGACTGCCCTGGGTGGCCTGGTCTGGTGAAGGGTTGACTTACACACACACTACACCTATACACTACACTTTCACACACATCCTAGAACCACACCCATACCCAACTTGACCTCCTGACTCATGTGGGTGATTCACATGGATGGTCCTTAACCCCTAAACCCTTGGCTAAGAAGGTTAGGAACAACATAGTGGATGCCTCAAATGAGTCCCTTCATGGCTCATGTGGGCTTGATATGGCTTCAAGGCTCAACCAAAATGATTTTATTCCACTTACATTTACCCAATCTTCAATTTCTCAAATTTTCAATTTTTGACCCCCGGGACCCTACACCCGCCTACTTCTACCCAAAACCTTTGAAATCCTCCAAAATTTCCAAACCACCCAAAATTCCTCAAAACCAATCCCAAACATTTCCACATTACCCAAATTGATCATTCATACCCAAAAATACCAAAAATTCCAAAAATACCCCCCAATACCCTCCAAATACCCAAAATACCCCTCTTGACCTAAAAATCCAAAAATTCAAAAAATTCTCAGAAAATTCCAGAAAATCCCAAATATTCCGAATTTCATTTTATTCAACTACACTATGGGCCAATTTTGTCAATTTACTCCACTTTTGTCAAAAACCCCAATTTGACCCATTTTAACCCTAAGTGAACCCAATGTCAAACCTAGCCTACCCAATTGACCCAAATTCTGGTCCAATTCAATTCTAAACTTCAATTCAACATTCCAAACACCAATCTAGACCAAATCCAAGTCCAATTTGATTGACATTTGGATCCAATTTCACTTTTGGCCTTAAAGCCCAATTTGGACCCATGACCCAAACTCACCCAATTCAACTCCAATTAACCCCAAATCTTTTCTAAACCTTCCTTAACATCCCTACAAACAAAACACTAACATGATTTGCCCAACATTTAGACCCAAACCCCACTTAAATTGAACCCAAAACCAATAAGCCCAATTTTGACCTAAACCCAAACCTAACCCAAATAAGCTCAAACCCCAAAATCAAAGCCCAACCAAAGCCAAAACCTCTTTGAAACACTCCCATAAACATTTGACAACATTCATTTTACATCAATTTCAACCCTAGCCCAACATTGGCCCAAGTTAGCCCAATTTGACCTATATTGGCCCATTCACCAAAGAAGCCCAAATTCAACCGAATTCAATCCCAAATCACTCCCAATTTGCTTCAAGTCACTCATGAAACATATATGAGCTAAACCCAACAATTATTTGGCCCAAACTTCTACAAAATTCCCATCCATAAATCTATTTTTAAACCAAAAGCCCACTTACATGAAACCTTCCTAAAAGCCCAAATTTCATGCTAAAGCCCATATGACAAATTCTTCTCATCATACCCTTAATTAAAATCATCCCTAAGTTCAAATCAATCATCAAATGATTCCAAATCAAGCCATGTGCCAATTCCCATCAAATTACAAAAATTTCTAAGATCCATTTTCATGAAATTGACCAAGCTTTTCCCCAAGCCAAAGACAAGCCATGAAGCCATGCATGAGCCCCATAGGAGCCATGAGAGCCATGGAATGCACTTTCCACCTCACCAAACCATTAATGGTAAGAGAGAGGGCCTCTTTCTTAAACCCTTTTTAAGCCCTTTTTACCTTAAGCATGATACACTCTAAACCATGTTTAGCCACCTCACCATGGATGGGGACTTCACTACCACGATTCGAGTCGACCCAAATGATTCCCCCTCAGCCCAAGGTCGAAGCCTTGGATGGTGAACCCAACCCAAACACATGGGTTGACCAAATTAAACCAAGATTAGCCATGCCCCCATTCCATTTCGATCCAACCACTTTACACTTGGCAACCGCCAATTGAATACACTAAGCCCCAACCACGACCTCCCCGAGCTCGAGGGTGACTCGACCTCGGCCGGTCGACCACCACAGCCCGCCGGAAACCACCGAGCCGAGAGCTCACATGTGAGCCCAAACTTGAAATTCTCACCTGCTGAGCTGCCCCATCCCCAGTGGCCATTGTAGCTGTTCTTCTCTTGCCAAGAGCAGCTGATCCCAAACCTTAACTCTCCCTGGGAGGCCCTCCACCCTCTCCTATTTAAATCCGACCCCCTCACGACCATGAGGAGAGAGTTGCACAAACCTTGTCGAAACTCTGCCAAAATTGTTCCAAACCCTTCTCCATCCTTAGAGCAGTTGATCCCAGGTGTCAATTTGCCCTAATCCCCACCAACGAATCCAATTTCTCGACCGAAATTTCACCCAAAACCAGGACACTTTGCCACGTTGAGCCAATCCTCAAATCGACTGGTCCTACACCTTCACCGGACCAAGAGGAGAAGTTTCCCACCGAAAGCCCTATCTCCGGGCCACCCGGTTGCTCCGGCCTCCAAGCTTTGTGATCGGCCGTGGTCACTTTCATAGCTAGGCAATTCACCAGACCAGGAGACTTCATCTGGAGCTTGCTGGGATCCAATCGAAGGTGACACAACTCTCAGATCGAAGCCACACTTCTCTAAGCAAAGGTATGGCCTCAATCTTCTTCCCGAGCTTCTGAACATTCTCCATTTTCATTGAATCAATTTCATGCCACATAAACCGTATGGATGTGTTCGTCTTCTCGAGACGAATCCATAGAGCATAAGAACGTTAAATTTGGTCAAGTATCGAGTGAGATCTTGGGCACAGAAGATGGACGGTTCTCGGGCTAGGAGGCTTGGGGACGATGAACGGATGCCGTTCATTCAATACACGCGCGGACGGACGGCTCAGATGGCGTCAGACCAGGAAATGATATGTGAACCGCGGGCCGTGTGGCGCTGAGTCGGAAGGCGGCGTCGAATGAGGGCGCGCCGCGTGGCCCTTCGGAGATGCCGAGGATGACAGGGCGCCGCGTGGAGAAGTAGGAAATTAGGTTATTTTTCCTATTTATTTAATTACCAGAACTTGGAAAATCCATAACTTTGTGTAGAAAAATCAGAAAAATAAAATAAAAATACCCTCTTGCTCGAGTGAACGGAGGAGAATAATGTGGAAAAGAAATCATTTAATTTCATCAAGTATTTTATTTTTAATGATTTATTTCCCTTCTGCATTGTTTTAATTCTCCATGCATATAGGAAATTCACCATGGCATGAGACCATAGGGCCTTTGAAGCCTCTGAATTTGGGAACATTCCCTGAATTTTCCAAAGTCAGAGGCCATCCCTATGAGAAGTTATTGATTTTTCAAATTCATGTTGCTGTTTTGAGTATTTTAAATCTAATAATTATCATGTTTTGAAATAAATTCTAGGAAAATTTGGTGATGTCTCTTATGACCAGAGGACCCTAGGAAAAATAGGTTTTGAATTAGTTCATTTAAAATAACCCTAATTGGCTTAAACACCCAAAATAGTCCCTTAATTAATTAGAGCCAACCATACATCAAATTGATTTGAAATCAATTCTCCACTGACCTTTAGGATCAAAGGAACCCACAATAAAAATTTGAGGTCAATTAGACTTGGTTAGCCCTACTAAACGGGTTGATTAAGCCATTTAGTCAATTTGAACTTTAAAAATTCATAACTTTTAAAATACCTTTCAAAAATTCACCAAATTGGTTTTGGAGCCTCTCTGATATCAGGGGAATTTAAGAAAATTTAAATTTAAATTTTCTAAAAAAGTTGATTTTTTGGTATTATTTTAATATTTTAATAATTAAAAAAATAATAAAAATCATAAAAATAATAAAATTCACCAAAATGTCACATTTTGAATTTTAATCACTTAGGAACAAATCCCATATTTTTCTTAGGTCTATTTAATGAGATATTAAATTTTAAAGCCCTAGGGTAATTTTAAAATTAAAAAAAATGTATTTTCTAGCATTTTCACTAAAATAATTATAATAAATCAAAGAAAAATCAGAAAATTGCAAAAATTGATTCTCAGATTTCCTTGATATCAGAGAGATTTTTAAAAATATAAGTTTCATTTTTCAACCTTTATTTTATTTTTAAATTAATTAATACTCCAAAACTTAAAATAATTATAATAAAAATAATATAATTAAAAAAATCACCAAAATTGGTCCAAGTGGTCTTCTGGTCATTAGGAATGTCCCATAATTTCCTTAAGGACAGAAACTTTTCCTTGGTCATATTATTAAATTTTCCTTGGAAATTCCTATTTTCTACCAAAAATAATTATATAAATAAATTAAATAAAGAAAAATCACATTTTCTCCTCTCATGTCTTTATTGACATATGAGTGAAGTCACATAAAAATTTCAAGTTTATTTAAGCTCAATTTAGTGAGTTATGAAATTATTAAGATTGAAGGGCAAAATGGTAATTAAAATTTTAACCCTTAATTAAAACTTTAGGTTTAATAAAATTAACAAATAAAATATTTGATCTTAATCTGATTTGGATGATTGAAATTCAAATAATTAAAGGGTAGAAACCTACTAAATAATTTGAAGATAATTAAAATAAACCTTAATTAAATAATTGATTAAATTTGGAAGAATAATAAAATTGGAATTATTAAATAGGGATATTATTAGGAAGAGATTTTTTTTTCTTTAATTTAAAAATCCCTAAATTAATCATCTCAATAATATTTAATTCCTAATTAAAAATGATAATTCAAATTTAAGTTTTAAAATGGTAAAGGACTTAATCATTAAAATAAAATTAAAAAGTTAAATTATTACACTCTTTTTTTAAATTTTCAATTAAACAAAAATTAAAAATAAAAATTAAATTAAAGATTAAATTAAATTAAATCAAACAAATTAAATAAATTAAATTAAATTAAATCAAATAAATTAAATTAAATTAAATTAAAAAAAATAAAAAAAATAAATAATTAAAATAAATTAAATTAAATTAAATTAAATTAAATTAAATTAAAACATATTAAATTAAATTAAATTAAATTAAATTAAATTAAAACATATTAAATTAAAATTAAATTAAATTAACTTAAATTAAATTAAAATAAAATAAAATCAATTAAAATTAAAATTAAAATTAAAATTAAAATTAAAATTAAAATTAAAATTAAAAAATCAAAATTAAATTAAAATTAGAACTAAACCAAATTAAATTAAATTAAAGTTAAATAAAATTGAATTAAATAACATCATCTAAGACATAAAGAAATTAAATATGAAGCAACTTGAACACTATTCCAAATTTAAATCCGATAACGGAAATTAAACCAAATCACAAACCACTTGAACACCAATTTGCCCTCGAAAACTTTGGTTATCATGACTCCTAAACAGAACATTAAATGAAATGTTACTTCACTTATAGGACATTCAAATATCCTAGTTCACTGAGCAAAATAACAAGACTTGAATTCTCGGACGATTAATTAATTTGTATAATTAAATTCATTTGGACTTAAAACAATTCTAGCAATATTGAAAAGATGTTTAAGATTCTTCTTAAGCACTTCCTCGATATGATAGGATACTTATAAGAACAATTGAACTTAATTGTTCTTTGATGAAGAAAATCGTCCTCAAACCAAAACACAAGAACCTAGACGTCATAGGAAATGACTAGCTATAGGATTAGGAACTTGGTAGAAAACCATAACCCTTCCCTTAGCTTTACCTAGGAACTTCCTTAAATATTCTAATTGTGTTTTACGTGTAGCTTGGGATGACGGGAAGACCCTCCAGGTACGCTTTTATTTTATTGCAATTTACCTTATTGCAATTTATTTAATCGCATTGCACATACTTTTCTTGCATGATAAACAATCGTTGCATGAAAACCCACACCTTTAGGATAGTCCCTAAAGCCGAAACCAAAACTAAATTAAAAATCATTACAAGATAAAATTCACCGCCACAACATTTCAAAATATAAAACAACTCAAAATTTAATCACAAACGTAACACAAAACTGCAATTACAACTAAATTAAAACGTCTTGTTGGATGATCGGGAATACCTCGGATGATGTAACCTACGTGTTGCTAACGAGATTTCCCACGGTCTAAATGAAAGTGTGGAACTCATTCAGTTAAGTTTAGCAAATTCATCTGGACTAAGTGAATCCAATAAAAATAACAATGCCGGAAGGATGGAACCGTGGGATCTTAACCGGTGTCGTTATAATCAACTTTAAGATTTGTTTTAAATAAAATATAAAAAAGACACTTGGAAATTAAGATTTTCTCTAAACCAAAACACTTTTCTCATATTCTGATTTATAACTTCTAAAACTAAGCCTCCGCAACAACAAGGAGCTCGGAGCATGGTGGGCAGCACGACCATCGTCGTCAGCAAAACTGAAATCTACATCAACAAAACTTTCTTAGAATTAAATAACCAATCCATAGGATTTCGAGGTAGTTTGCCTAGTGCAACATAAATCCTCAACTCTTCGTTAGGCATTTGCATAGCAAATTAAGCCCTAACCGGTCTTAGGACTCCGAGGTAGTCGTCCGATACGACATAAACCCTCACATCTTTGAGGCTATTTGTATGATCATGTCATACGAATATAAGTCTAAATTAATTAAAATTGGCAAGATTGAAATATCAGATAACATTAGGGCCTTCCTAAATTCAAGCCAAACAATAGGATAGTCGGGAAAATTACCGAAGTTCGCTTCGAATCTGTGATTTCTCCTACCTTTCTTCCTTTGAATTCCCAAAATAAAATGTTCCAAATTTGATCCATTCCCTATTGAAATTCCAAAATTCAATCCCTTGAAAACTTAAACTTTGAAATTCTTGAGAGCAGATTTACTGATTATTATCGAGAGTTTTCTTAGGTGATTCCCGCCACTTAAGATGTAATTAACTATAGGGGCTTTCCCTTATAGGGAATTTTAAGAACTCAGGTAATATAAACCCTGTTTAATGCTTTCATATTAAGCGGGGAATTTGTCGGCTTATAAAATTGGTTCGCGAGACCAAACGGATGTCACAAATCTTTTAGTTTATTTAATCGAGCCCTATCATTAAGCAGTATGTCTATTCTTCGGGATAGATACACGGTTTGTGATGCGGTGCTCGTTTATATAAACTATTCGGGATGTGAGATCGGTTTGATTTCATATCTTAAAAATTTCTCAAATTCAAAATTATTTTCAAAATCAAATACTACTTTTCAAATTATTTATTTAAATTAAATTAAAAATATGCCGACAATTTCTGGCGACTCCGCTGGGAAAGATTCCTCTCTCCATTTTAATCAGATAATTCTGCTTTCAAAAATTGGTAGTGTATCCATGTCCCTTGTGGATCAAGCTACCCTTCTTTCCGTTGGAGTACTATGTTCATTTCTACCTTGAACGAGTATAACCAACATTCTCTTGGATTTAGGAGCCACTGTTTAGACACCCCTAAACAGAGAGGTTCCGAGATCCTTTTACCTCATTTCTGAGGTGGGGTGGACCCCCAATAGGTGTTAGTTTAGGAGTGATCCTTCGAGTCGAGAAGTCTTGCATAAGACTTTCTTTTCCTTTCCAACTCTGAATCGTGTTCATTACCTTCTCTACACCTTTGAATATTCTGTTCTAAATAAACAAACCCTTTAATGAATGACTCTTTTAACAAATAACTTCTCCTTATAAATATATGAACAAGAATGTGTTCGGACTCTTTTCGATTCCTTTCTTTTCGTCCTGATGAGAGGAAGCGTAACTTGGGACTGACAATCAGAATCTGCCCTGCAGAAATGGAAGCCCCGAAGCTGATTTTCTCCTTCACCAATGGACTGGACTTCGCTGTTTACAAGGATGAACTGCCCGACAATGGGATCATCCGGTTTGGACAAGGATTCGAGAACACGAATGTCAAGATCACCGACGTTTCCATTTTCGCGCTGACAAACAAAGTATATGAAGCTGAGAAGCTGCTGATCGAGTTCAACCTTAGGTCAACTCAAGAGTTTCCTCCCCGCAAAAGATTCCAACCGAGAGGAGTACTCGCTGTCCACAGGAGGATTGTTGTTGCTACCCCCACCGGTCCGGTTGTCTCCGCACCTACCCCGGCTTCGCCAAATTAAAGGGGAAGGAAATCCGTAACTATGGTGAACCTCGTTACCGTGGAGGTTACGGCACCTTCCCGTGAGACCTTCGTTTTGAAATCGGGTCCAGCTCAAGAATTCCATCACTAACACGGACCCAAAGAAGGAACGAAGTAGGAAGATTGCCAGAAGGCCGTAGCCGCCGAAGTTGCTTTCCGGAGGAAATCCCGTAAATCCCCGAGTACACACCACTACCCGAATACATACCATTGCTCGAAGATACACCCTTTTTGGAAGGAAGTAGATTCCACCCCTTTCCGCCGCAGTCGACGAGGAAAATGTCCACGAGATTGTTTCTACATTACCTCGACCAGCATACTACAACGACAGCAGAAAGAAAAGGGCTAGGATCACACCATTTGCCCGACTACAGACTGTGATCGAGAAGCTAGCGAAGAAAGAGAAATGCCCAGTATCGGAAATTTTGAGAAGGATAGGGCGGGTGCCAGTCAAATCCCGTCTTGGGCCCCGAGTAGAACCTACCATCGTTACAGAAAAGCCAAATAAAAGGATGAAGGCTAGTCCGCCTGTCGTTGTTTCAGGATTATAGATTAGGGAGGATACCACCTTCCAGCATTTGGCTGACAGACCATCTGGTCCTAGACCTTCTACTCGCTAGAAGGATGGTATGGCGTCCCACTACTTCGGACGATTAAGATTGAAACAACAGCTCGAGAAGGAAAGTCTCGTCAGGAGACTTGAATCCGAAGAAAGTGCTACTGCAGTAAAGGGGACACGTGAGAAGGGAACCCGGCAGCTATCACACGACAACTGCGAGGATGCACAGAAAGGACCGCTAGAGGACGCTATGGAAAAGTTGAGGACTGATATTCGACGACTAGCAAAAGAAAGAGAAGAGAAATTTGGAGATGAGATTGATTCATCAGAATTCATGGATGATGAGTATGCAGAAATCAACATGGTCGAAACACGAGCTTCGTTAGCTTCACAAGGTGCTCCCTGCAGCTCGCGAAAGAGAGGAGCCGGAAGTAATGAGGAGGCGGCTTCAAGAGAAAGACGATACGATCGCCCAGAATGGCGAAGAGGATGGAAGAGATGGTCGCAGCCCTAGCCACTCTCCGCAGTCGAGTGCAACCCCAAAGAGAGACACCCCCAGAGGTCATTCACATCGTAGACGGAGGAAAGGAGATTACGTCCGTCAACGGGGATGATCAGTTAAAGAAAGATACAACACAAAGTATGATTCCTGAAAAGGATATCAAGAGCTTGGTGGAACAGCAGGTGCGATAAGCCTTAGCACAATCAAAGAACGGGGCATCCATTCGGACGGGTAGACTTTACCCTTAAGAATTCGACGCTGTCCAATACCCGAAAGGCTTCGTACCACCTCTGTTCAAGACCTTTGATGGAACCGAGAACCCCCGACAGCATGTTGCACATTTTCGTGCCAGTTGTTGCAATGCCGGCGGGAGCGATGCATTACTCTTCCGACAATTCATCAGCAGCCTGTCTGGGATCGCCTTTGATTGGTATGCGGAATTACCGAATGGTTCAGTGAAGATATTCTCAGAACTAGAGAACCTCTTCATCAAGCGATTTGCCGGAGCTCAGCACCACATCACTATAGGTGATTTAGTGGTAGAGAAGCAGAAGTCGAACGAAACTTTGGTGGATTACATACTTCGATGGAGGAACTTAAGCATGAAGTGTGAACCACAACTACAAGAACAGCATGCAGTCGGCATCTTACTTAAAAGCATTCAAGGCCCGATAGCACTTCTCCTCAAGGGATTTACTATTAAGACTTTTGAGAAGTTGTTAAGCAAGGCCGGAAGCTTGCAAGAGGAGGCGTAGCAATTAAGTTTCGCCGACAAGACAGACAAGCAAAAGCCCTTGAAGACTTTTGAAAAGAAATCCGGGATTGTTGTAGCAGTCGACAAAGGCAAGCAACCGATACAAATATCGTCCGAACGGCCGCAGCAACCTCAACAAAATTATCAACAACCTCGACCCAGCTATCGATCATCTCAACGAGTATGAACAACCGCCTCGTCCGCAACTTACATTAAGGGAGCTTCTGAGCAGGGAATATCCATTCAAGAATGAGGCAGTACCAAAAATGTTCCGTAGTCTGATGAAGACCCCAGATTTCCAACTGCTAGAGCCAAAGAGACCAGAAGAAGTCAACAAGAAAGGTGATCCCAACTTTTGCCCTTACCACCGGATGCTTGGACACAAGATAGAAGATTGTATTACCTTCAAAAGTTGGCTCAACGACAATCTTTGGAAAGGGAATATAACAATCCCGAAGGAGTACATGAAGGAACCCCAGAAAGGAGGTTCCGTCAATGTTGTCTCGACTGATCTCATTGCTCCGATAGATCCCTATGCGACTGACGATGGATGGACTACCGCTTGGACAAGGTCTTCGAAAAAGATTTTAGACAGCATCCAAACCGCTTCGGTGCGAGCCTCAATTCAGAGTTCGAAACCTGTCAAGTCGGCACTATCACTTGCGATAGAAGAACCACCTCAACAGGAGACGATTGAAGAGAAGAAGACAATTGATGAAGAAGAGAAGATCGAGGCTCCTAAGGCTAGACTAGGGGCTGCTTATCCTAGGATAGTTGTTTCGGATTCGGGGGAGAAATCCCTCGAACCTCTGACTTTGTATGATTATCTGCTCACTCCGGTGGGATCTTATAATGATAAGGATTATGGCGTTGGCTACGTTTTGACTGTTTCTAACGATTACGTAACTAGCGACAATCTGGACATCGATTTTGATACCAATGACAATTCTCAAATCATACACAATCTCGGCGATCACGATGACAAAGAAGACATCCATCAAAGAGGCTGCGAGAGTTCAACGAGCAATGAATCTATTCGCGAGTTTTGAGGAGCTCCAGTCACAATAGAGTTAGAGCCTTCAGACTCCGAGGCTAATCCAGAAGAACCTGTCATTCCGATTCAGGAGGAAACACTAGCAAACTCAACACTAGATTCAGAAGAAATTACAGAAGTCAACTTAAGAAGTGGAAGAGTTCTACCTCCGAGAATGGGTCCAAAGGACAAAGGAAAGCAGGTGGTTGTTCAAGAAGAACCAAACCCGGCAGAAGAAATACTCATTCGAGAAGAAGCCGAGGCACATGAAAATAAAGTGGACTACAACGTGCTAGCCCATCTTAGGAAACTACCGGCCAAACTAAGCATCTACGAAGCCCTCATCTTATCAAAGGAGATGAGAGAAGCTCTGATCAAGGCCTTACTTGATCCGGAAATTTGCTTAGCTCAAATGGCCGGAGATTCCTTAGATGAGGTTTGCTCGTTAAAGGAACAGCGATGTGTTATCTTCACGTACAATGACCTACTACTTGGGACGGCGGACCACAACCGACCGTTGTACATTTCGATTACTAATTGGGAAGTTTACACTCTCCGCAGTATTGGTAGATCCAGGAGCATCAATTAATATAATGAGTCTTCGAACACTAGCATATTTGGAAATTGATGCTCGCGAGCTCGAAGCCGACAAAATGTTATTAAGAGGATTCAACCAGAAAGGAGAAAAAGCCCTCGTATCAATAACGCTACTAATGAAGACCGGTGACTTAGCAAAGACAACCGCAAAATTTCATATAATTGATTCAGAAACGTCGTTCAACGCTCTACTAGGCCGACCATGGATACATGAAAACAGGATGGTACCATCATCTCTACATCAGTGCATCAAATACTACGATGGAGGGGAACAGTGCATCAAAGGTGACTTAAAACCATTCTCCGTGCATGAAATTGGAATCCATGAAGATGCAGCTTATTATGCACCTCCGAAGAAAACAATCTTCTCCAGAGATACCATAAAAAATGAAGTAAAGAAAGTTCGGGACAACGAAGAACCCGAAGTTCTAGTCCAACGATCACTCACCACTCCCTTACGGCGAGATGGTGAAGGTTTCTCCACAACTCGCATCCGAGGTCGAGGCCGGGGACGAGGTCGTGGTAGAGACGTTAGGACGATTGGACGAGAGGAAACCAGCCATCAATGTTGATTGGGAAGACGAGTTCGAAGAAGAAAAAGAGATCAAGCAAGAAGCGACGACAATGAGTCGGAAGAAGCCGCAATTCAAGATCTCTCTCGAAGATGAGAAGAATGAAGAATACAAATCAATGTACGAGAAGATTAACCACTATGTACATACTATGACCCTGACCCCGATCCATTCTAATAAGATCGAGGGTATGGTGGTCAAAGAGGTACGTAGCGGCGGTGCGAAGCCAATCAAATTCTACCGTGGTGCTTCTTCCTCCAAAACTGAAAATAATGTACAATTTGAAGATGTCACTTCATCAGAATTAATGGAATTACCTTTTGAGTGGTACTCTCCCTGTGTTCAAAATTTAATTCAGCGTGGTTCCTTACCTCGACAAAGGACAAATGGTCAATCACATCATTTTGAAAAATTATGGAATAACTTGGGTCGTCCACCCAATTCAAAGCATGGTCTCGGATTCGGCACAGTAGGATCAGTTGACGATACTGAATTTTGCTTGGTTGTCACTTGCGAGTCCAATGAAAACTGCATGGAAACTACAGAAGAATTTGAAGATTTACAAATTGGAGATGCTCCACCAGAATTCGAAGAAGAGATCAAATCTACAATAGATGAGTTAACGGAAGTTAACCTAGGTACTAGCGAAGAGCCTAGACCTATCTTTGTTAGCTCCTTACTCAATAAAGAAGACTGCGAAGAAATAATCAAGTTATTAATGGAATTTAAAGACTCGTTTTGCTTGGAACTACGATGAAATGCCGGGATTAGTTCCGGAGGTCGCGATCCATAAGCTAGGAGTAGATCCTACTTCGTTCCGGTCGAACAAGGTCCCAGAAGAATGCGTCTAGAAATCGAACAACAAGTCATAGCTGAAGTTAAAAAGCTAATAGACGCTAAATTTGTCCGTGAAGAACAATACCCGACTTGGTTAGCCAACGTGGTGCCAGTCAGAAAGAAGAATGGTCAGATAAGAATTTGTGTGGATTTCAGAGATTTAAACAAGGCATGTCCGAAAGATGAATTCCCTCTACCGATCCCAGAATTAATGATCGACATTGCTTCAACACATGAAATATTCTCATTCATGGATGGATCTTCATGATACAACCAGATAAAAATGGCTCCGGAAGATGAAAAGCTTACGAGCATTCGTAACGCCGATCGGAGTATATTGCTTATACAGTGATGCCATTCGGACTGAAGAACGCAGGAGCAACGTACCAGAGAGCGATGACAAGAATTTTTGATGATCTCATCCACAATCAAGTCGAATGCTACGTGGACGATGTGGTCATCAAAAGCAAAGTAAAGGACAACCACTTGTATGATTTGAGAATTATTTTCGAACGATTAAGACAATTTAACCTTAAGATGAATCCTTAAAATGCGCCTTCGGCGTCACCTCCGGGAAATTCTTAGGATTCGTTGTCCGACATCGTGGAATCGAAATCGACCCGGAAAAGATTAAAGCTATCTTAGAAATGCCGCCTCCCAAAACCTTAAAACAACTACGATCCTTTCAAGGGAAGCTGGCATATCTTCGACTTTTTATCTCAAACTTGTCAAGTAGGTGTCAGCCTTTCTTGGCACTAGTTAAAAAGGACGCCAAATTTATTTGGGAAGAGAAATGCCAGAAGGCCTTTGAGGACATTAAACAATATTTAATGACACCTACTCGTCTTAGCGAGCCCAGCCTCGGGTAGACCGCCGATACTTTATACCGCAGCTTTAGACGACTCTCTCGGAGCCCCGTTAGCCTGTGTCAATGATGAGGGTAAAGAAAATGCTCTTTACTACTTAAGCCGTCGTTTACTTCCGACGGAAATAAGGTATCCCGCAATAGAAAAGCATTGTTTGGCCCTGATCTTCGCCGCTCAAAAGCTCAGGCACTACATGCTTTCTCATAAGGTCAACCTGATCTCGAAATTTAATCCATTGCAATACTTGATGACCCGTCCAACGCTTTCCGGCAGACTTGCCAGATGGTCGATGATATTATTGCAATTCGATATAACTTTCGTGCCTCTTCGTGCCGTAAAAGGACAAGTCCTAGCAGACTTCCTCGCAGCACACCCTTTGCCGGCAGAATCTCCTCTCAATGACGATTTGACAGATGAACAAATAATGAGCCTAGAAGACCCTGATAATCGACGTTGGGAATTATATTTTGACGGAGCATCTTCAGCACACAAAGACGAAGAATCGCAAGTGATAGTGCCCGGTAAGGCAGGAATCGGACTAATCTTTATAACACCGGAGCGGGGATGTTAAGATACTCCTACCACTTGACGAACCGTGTATAAACAACGAAGCAGAATACGAAGCCCTCATAACGGGACCGGAATTAACTATTCAAATGGGGATAACGGACATCAACATCTACGGGGATTCGCAATTAATCATTCAACGGATCGTCGCACGGTACGTAATTTTAAAACCAAGACTCGCGCAATACTTCCGAGTATGCCATACGATTGTTGGAACAAATTCCGAATGTGACAATCTACAAAATTCCCGAAAAGAAAATGCCTTAGCAGATGCGTTAGCTCGCCTCGCAAAAGAATTTGCTCGTTTGCAAGATGAATCGATGGAAGTGTCGGTTCACGGACGTCGGATCCTATCACGGCTCGACATAGACACAATACACAAATCGAAAAAGGAGAAGAATCGGTCGCAACGGTGACGGAAAACACGGAAGATTGGCGACAGCCATTAATAGACTACTTGCAAACAGGAAAACTACCAGACGATAGGTCGTTAGCCCATCAGATCAAGAAAAGAACTCTGTCCTACGCATTAATAAACAACACATTATAAAAAAGGTCTTTCGATCAAATGTGGCTAAGGTGCCTAAGCGGGTCCGAGGCCCTTGAAATTGTTAAAGAGGTGCATTTAGGACTCTGTGGCGCTCACCAGTCGGGTCCGAAGATGAAAATGAAAATTAAAAGACTAGGGTACTACTGGCCCTCGATGATGACCGATCGCATGAAAATCGCCAAGAGCCGTCACCAATGCCAAGTGCACGGAGTGGTTCTACACCAACCTCCAAATGTGCTACATCCGACAATTGCGTCGTGGCCATTCGAATGTTGGGGCACGGATATAGTGGGTCCAATAGAACCACCATCTTCAAAAGGACATCGCTTCATTCTTGCGGCTACGGATTACTTTTCCAAGTAGGCGGACGTAGTTCCACTCGTAGAAGTGAAAGCACACCACGTGCTACGGCTTTTCAAAAACCAAGTTGTCTACCGTTTCGGAGTGCCGAGCAGGATCATCTCGTATAATGGGTCAGCATTCAGAAGCACGCAAATCAACAATTTTGTCAGGAGACACGGAATCGACTGGCGATATTCCACAATTTACTACCCAAGAGCAAACGGTCTGGCTTAGGCTTTTAATAAAACTCTCGTTCAAATTTTAAAGAAAACTTTGGACGATAATAAGAGAAATTGGCACGAGAAGTTGTTAGAAGCCTTATGGGCCTACCGGACAACCTTCGTAACTCCTACTCAAGCTACACCTTACGCTCCGGTGTACGGGTCCGAGGCAGAGTGTTACCTTTAGAGGTCCAAGCCTTCCTTCACTCGAATTGCGAGTTGCAAACAAGATCACGACGGAAGAGAATGCCAAATTATGTCTAGAAGAATTAGAAAGCCTCGGAAGGAAAAGACTTGCAGCGCAGACAGAGATTTAGAACTATACCAAGCTAAGATGGTTCAAGCCCATGACAAATTGGTTCGCCCGAGAACCTTCAAAGTTGGTGACTTAGTTCTCGTTCTCAGAAGACCTATTCTTGCACACCGCAAGATAGGAGAAAAATTTGAACCCACTTGGGAAGGACCGTTCGTGGTTGAAGCAGTATACTCGGGAGGTTCCTACCGACTAGTGAATTGCCGGGGAGAACGACATATGCTTCCGATCAACGGACAATACTTGAAAAAGTATTACGCTGCCTGATGTTTCGAAGGAATGAATTCTTCATCCCTAAGAAGCACGGGCGAACTAATTACTTATGACTGGGTCCGAACCCAAAAATAATAAAAAATGTGCTAAAATATAATAAAGTCATGATAATGAAGTTTTCCTTGTTTTCTCTTCCATATCAAAATCTCTTTCCTGATCTTATCCTACTTCATTCCTGTTAAATTTGAAAATATAAAAGGAGTAATAAAAAATGTGTCTTTAATAAACATTTTCTTAATGTTCTTGTTCTTAGTACAGCCCCTGATCCTTTTCCTTGTCTTTTTGCAGGGAAATGTCGAACGGGCGGTTGGTCCTGAACTTTAGAAATGGCGTAAGCCTTGCACTCGACGAAAAGAGGGTGAAAGATGGAGCGATAATCGAGATTGACTCGAACTTCGCACCAGCAGGCCTACAGTATGAGGAAAGTGACTGGATCCCAGTTGACCGAGAGGAACCGCCGACCGGACGATGACGAAAGTGGGTGGCCCAAGCCACCAATCCAGCAACAAGAAAAGGAAAACAAACACTGAAGAAGATAAGAAAATCAAGTCTATAGTCGCTACAGCAGAGGGCAGGCTTGTCAGCGCCGTGCCCACAGAAACTCAAGAAGTTCGAAGAGCTACTCTCACAGCAACGCAACGAAGAAATAAAAATTGCCGTATCCGCAAGATGTTAACCAAATTAGCCGCGGACCAGCGCGACGAGGCTATTGCTACTGCCAGTACATATACTTCAAGGACGCCAGTTCACCAAGTACCTGAAGGAAGGAGGCCAGCTCCTAGGATAACAGAAGAAACCAGGGAATTCTCAAGAAGATCAGAAGAAAGAAGGCTACCACGCCACGAGATAGAACCACCGGCAATGCATAACCTTGTTGCGTAAGCAACCCCGGAGGATGTCCCGACGGACATCATCCCCGAGGAGCCGAGGTATGCAGGGAGAACGTGAAGGGATTGAGCCGTATATCCCACATTACGTCACCAGGCCCCGCCATTTGCAGATTATTCCGGAATACGAGCTGGAAAGAATGCATAATGTCGAAAAGAAAACTTTTGAATACTTCGAGAGAATCAGAGGCATAAGGATCAATATACTAGAAGGCCTCAAGCTACATACAGATGTGTTCTCAGAATACGAACAACAACAAATTGTGGACTGCATCCGGGATTTGAAAAGAATGGGCCGAGCGGGCCGCCTAAGAGAAAACACTTACTCAGAACCCCGAAGATGAATGCCAGGGAAAGGTAGAATTACGATACAATGCGGATGCTGTTACAACTTCGCAGAAGACAGGAAGGGGAATCCACCAGGGATACTCCGTCATGGCCAAGTGGATCCAATGCCATTGGTCATCAAAAGAATGGTAAAAAGATTGATAACATGGAGGGTACTGCCAGCAGATTGCATACCCAACAGCTGCATTATTAATATTTACAAGCAGGGTGACTTCATACCCCCGCACATAGATCACCACGACTTTGTCAGACCTTTTTGCACAGTTTCTTTTCTGAACGAGTGTAATATCATGTTCGGATCTTACCTCCGGATAGCGAGCCCGGGTGAGTTCCGAGGGCCGGTGAAGATACCATTACCGGTAGGTTCCGTCATGATACCGAAGGGCAACGGAGCTGATGTCGCTAAGCATTGCATACCAGGAGTACCAATGAAGCGGATCTCGGTTACTTTCGAAGGATGGACGACGGAAGACACCTTACCACTTCCGGCCTGCACCGGAGCTAGAGAACCTCCGGCCTTACGAGTCGTGAGTTGCATGGAAAATATCACACCTCCAACGTACATCCATACGACATCCTTGCCAAGGATGGCTTGGAAGGTGATGTTATTGACCATGTACCCCACTATTCAGACATGGATTTTTGACAGATACCTTTTTGGATGGATCGACAAAGATCATACATAGTCCGTTTTGAGTCTACATGGATTGTATGAGATGTGTTCCAGATCAAGTTGTATGATGTATCTTCGACATGATTGGAATGAAAGTGACCATGTCACATTTTTGGCCTTCACCTCTTTTGCACAAATTGACTGGGAAACGCCATTAAAGTTAAATGAACTTCGAACAAAGAACAGAAAAGAAATAAAAAAAAAGAATAAAAGAAAACTTTCCTTAAACATTTAAAAATGACGAACACCAAATTCACATGAACATTAAATAAACGATAAAATAAATTTGAATCATTAAAGGACAAACAAAATGAACATAAATTTCAAATCAAATCTCAATCAAATTTCAAATCCAATCTTTCCAAATTTCAAATTAAATCTCAATCAAATTCAAACTCAACCTTCCAAATCTGAAATCCAATCTGTTCTATTCTCTCCCTTGTCTGGGATGGAAGCGGTTGATTCCATTGACACGGATCGAATCTGATGACGAGGGATTATATCCAATCCACACCAGTGACTTCCGATCAACTCTTTTGAACGGGATATGTAACATCTACATATTCCCTCCTAATCTATTTCCTTCACGAAAGTCTTTTACAACTTTCATGAAATTCTCGAAACACCAAAATTCCACACTGCAAATCTTTGCAAAATCAATTATACATAAAATTCAAATTCTTGGGGTTGAGGATTTTACATCCGAGACTGCATTGTTTTAGGATCCTTTCCCTATCGCAATGAAATACATCAAAATTCAAACTTTTGGGTTGAAGATTTTACATCTGAGACTGCATTGCTTTAGGATCCTTTCCCTATCGTAATGAAATACATCAAATTCAAATTCTTGGGGTTGAGGATTTTACATCCGAGACTGCATTGGTTTAGGATTCTTTCCCTATTGTAATGAAATACATCAAATTTAAATTTTTGGGGGTTGAGGATTTTACATCCGAGACTGCATTGCTTTAGGATCCTTTCCCTATCGCAATGAAATACATCAAAATTCAAACTTTTGGGTCGAGGATTTTACATCCGAGACTCGCATCGCTTTAGGATCCTTTCCCTATCGCAATGAAATACATCAAAATCAAATTCTTGGGGTTGAGGATTTTACATCCGAGAATGCATTGCTTTAGGATCCTTTCCCTATCGCAATGAAATACATCAAAATCAAACTTTTGGAGTTGAGGATTTTACATCCGAAACTGCATTGCTTTAGGATCCTTTCCCTATTGCAATGAAATACATCAAAATTCAAACTTTTGGGTTGAGGATTTTACATCCGAGACTGCATTGCTTTAGGATCCTTTCCTTATCACAATGAAATACATCTAAATCAAACTCTTGGGGTTGAGGATTTTACATCCGAAACTGCATTGCTTTAGGATTCTTTCCCTATCGCGATGAAGTACATCAAAATCAAACTCTTGGGGTTGAGGATTTTACATCCGAAACTGCATTGCTTTAGGATTCTTTCCCTATCGCGATGAAGTACATCAAAATTAAACTTTTGGAGTTGAGGATTTTACATCCGAGACTACATTGCTTTAGGATTCTTTCCCTATTGCAATGAAATACATCAAATTTAAATTTTTGGGGGTTGAGGATTTTACATCCGAGACTGCATTGCTTTAGGATTCCTTCCCTATCGCAATGAAACACATCAAAATCAAACTTTTGAGGTTAAGGATTTTACATCCAATACCGCATTGCTCTGAGACTCTCCTCATTGTAATGATTCAATCCAATCAATTCAATTTTCTTTTGAGGTTGAAGATGTTACATCTAAAACCACAAAATTCCAATCTTCATTTCAAGTTCGAATTCCTTCAAATTAATCTTAACAAAACTAAATTGAAACTCAAGCTAAAATCTAAACTTACACATCAAAATTTAAACTGAAAAAAAATGAAATCTAAATCGAAATTCCCCGCATCATGTGATTTGGGATTCACCTCCTTTTCGTTTCCCCAGCCGAGAGTTCGGGGATCTCCGGCCTCGCAGATATACTCGACACTCCCCGACGGGAATTCTTCTACTTCGTCCTAAGTTTGTCACTTGGACATCCGTGTTGGTTTTGTTGATCTCTTCGATCAACGCTAATACGCGCGGTGTGCTTGGTTAGCTCACCACACCTATCGGGGTCCATTTGTTGACCTCATTTTCGATGAGGTCTTCTCTTCTTCTTTTAGTACTTAGGATCTAGCCTTAGGCTTTTCCTTTCGACTATCTTAGAGGACTAGAATTGGGACCCACCACTTAGAAACTCAAACCACTTCTTAACTCCCCGCAAACTCCATAAACTTGATTGTAGACCCCTAATCACCTAGACGGTTGAAACAAAATGTGGAAGTTTAAAGGATGAGTTCCTATAGGACCCTTTCGGCCTTAGGACCGCCCCAGGTGGCCTCGGTCTCAGTGAAGGGTCGACTTACACACACACTACACCTATACACTACACTTTCACACACATCCTAGAACCACACCCATACCAAACTTGACCTCCTGACTCATGTGGGTGATTCACATGGATGGTCCTTAACCCCTAAGCCCTTGGCTAAGAGGGTTAGGAACAACATAGTGGATGCCTCAAATGAGTCCCTTCATGGTTCATGTGGGCTTGATATGGCTTCAAGGCTCAACCAAAATGATTTTATTCCACTTACATTTACCCAATCTTCAATTTCTCAAATTTTCAATTTTTGACCCCCGGGACCCTACACCCGCCTAGCCTACCCAAAACCTTTGAAATCCTCCAAAATTTCCAAACCACCCAAAATTACTCAAAACCAATCCCAAACATTTCCACATTACCCAAATTGATTATTCATACCCAAAAATACCAAAAATTCCAAAAATACCCCCCAATACCCTCCAAATACCCAAAATACCCCTCTTGACCTAAAAATCCAAAAATTCAAAAAATTCCCAGAAAATTCCAGAAAATCCCAAATATTCTTAATTTCATTTTGTTCAACTACACTATGGGCTAATTTTTTCAATTTACCCCACTTTTGTCAAAACCCCCAATTTGACCCATTTTAACCCTAAGTGAACCCAATGTCAAACCTAGCCTACCCAATTGACCCAAATTCTGGTCCAATTCAATTCTAAACTTCAATTCAACTTTCCCAACACCAATATAGATAAAATACAAGTCCAATTTGATTGACATTTGGATCCAATTTCACTTTTGGCCTTAAAGCCCAATTTGGACCCATGACCCAAACCTAACCCAAACTCACCCAATTCAACTCCAATTAACCCCAAATCTTTTCTAAACCTTCCTTAACATCCCTACAAACAAAACACTAACATGATTTGCCCAACATTTAGACCCAAACCCCACTTAAATTGAACCCAAAACCAATAAGCCCAATTTTGACCTAAACCCAAACCTAACCTAAATAAGCCCAAACCCCAAAATCAAAGCCCAACCAAAACCAAAAACTCTTTGAAACACTCCCATAAACATTTCAAAACATTCATTTTACATCAATTTCAACCCTAGCCCAACATTGGCCCAAGTTAGCCCAATTTGACATATATTGGCCCATTCACCAAAGAAGCCCAAATTCAACCCAATTCAAACCCAAATCACTCCCAATTTGCTTCAAGTCACTCATGACACATCTATGAGCTAAAACCAACAATTATTTAGCCCAAACTTCTACAAAATTCCCATCCATAAATCTATTTTTAAACCAAAAGCCCACTTACATGAAACCTTCCTAAAAGCCCAAATTTCATGCTAAAGCCCATATGACAAATTCTTCTCATCATACCCTTAATTAAAATCATCCCTAAGTTCAAATCAATCATCAAATGATTCCAAATCAAGCCATGTGCCAATTCCCATCAAATTAAAAAAATTTCTAAGATCCATTTTCATGAAATTGACCAAGCTTTTCCCCAAGCCAAAGACAAGCCATGAAGCCATGCATGAGCCCCATAGGAGCCATGAGAGCCATGGAATCCACTTTCCACCTCACCAAACCATTAATGGTAAGAGAGAGGGCCTCTTTCTTAAACCCTTTTAAGCCCTTTTACCTTAAGCATGATACACTCTAAACCATGTTTAGCCACCTCACCATGGATGGGGACTTCACTACCACGATTCAGACTGACCCAAATGATTCCCCTCGACCCAAGGTCAAGCCTTGGATGGTGAACTCAACCCAAACACATGGGTCGACCAAATTAAACCAAGATTAGCCATGCCCCCATTCCATTTCGATCCAACCACTTTACACTCGGCAACCGCCAATCGAATACACTAAGCCCCGACCCCGACCTCCCTGAGCCTGAGGGTGATGTGACCCTGGCCGGCCAGCCACCACAGCCGCCGGAAACCACCAGGCCGAGAGCTCACATGTGAGCCCAAACTTGAAATTCTCACCTGCTGAGCTGCCCCATCCCCAGTGGCCATTGTAGTTGTTCTTCTCTTGCCAAGAGCAGCTGATCCCAAGCCTTAACTCTCCCTGGGAGGCCCTCCACCCTCTCCTATTTAAACTCGACCCCCTCACGGCCATGAGGAGAGAGTTGCACAAACCTTGCCGAAACTCTGCCAAAATTGTTCCAAACCCTTCTCCATCCTTAGAGCAGTTGATCCCCAGTGTCAATTTGCCCTAATCCCCACCAACATAATCAAATTTCTCAACCGAAATTTCACCCAAAACCGAGACACTTTGCCACGTTGAGCCAATCCTCAAATCGATCGGTCCTACACCTTCACCGGACCAAGAGGAGAAGTTTCCCACCGAAAGCCCTATCTCCAGAGCCACCCAGGTTGCTCCAGCCTCCAAGCTTTGTGATCGGCCGTGGTCACTTTCATAGCTAGGCAATTCACCAGACCAGCAGACTTCATCTGGAGCTTGTTGGGATCCAATCGAAGGTGACACAACCCTCAGATCGAAGCCACACTTCTCTGAGCAAAGGTATGGCCTCAATCTTCTTCTCGAGCTTCTGAACATTCTCCATTTTCATTGAGTCAATTTCATGCCACATAAACCATATGGATGTGTTCGTCTTCTCGAGACGAATCCATAGAGCATAAGAACGTTAAATTTGGTCAAGTATCGAGTGAGATCTTAGGCCTAGAAGATGGACGGTTCTCGGGCTAGGAGGCTTGGGGACGATGAACGGATGCCGTTCATTCAATACACGCGCGGACGGACGGCTCAGATGGCGTCAGACCAGGAAATGATATGTGAACTGGGGGCCGCGTGGCGCTGAGTCGGAAGGCGGCGTCGAATGAGGGCGCGCCGCGTGGCCGTTCGGAGATGCCGAGGATGACAGGGCGCCGCGTGGAAAAGTAGGAAATTAGGTTATTTTTCCTATTTATTTAATTACCAGAACTTGGAAAATCCATAACTTTGTGTAGAAAAATCAGAAAAATAAAATAAAAATACCCTCTTGCTCAGTGAATAGAGGAGAATAATGTGGAAAAGAAATCATTTAATTTCATCAAGTATTTTATTTTTAATGATTTATTTCCCTTCTGCATTGTTTTAATTCTCCATGCATATAGGAAATTCACCATGGCATGAGACCATAGGGCTTTTGAAGCCTCTGAATTTGGGAACATTCCTTGAATTTTCTAAAGTCAGAGGCCATCCCTATGAGAAGTTATTAATTTTTCAAATTCATGTTGCTGTTTTGAGTATTTTAAATCTAATAATTAGCATGTTGTGAAATAAATTCTAGGAAAATTTGGTGATGTCTCTTATGACCAGAGGACCCTAGAAAAAATAGTTTTTGAATTAGTTCATTTAAAATAACCCTAATTGGCTTAAACACCCAAAATAGTCCCTTAATTAATTAGAGCCAACCATACATAAAATTGACTTGAAATCAATTCTCTACTGAACTTTATGATCAGAGGAACCCACAATAAAAATTTGAGGTCAATTGGACTTGGTTAGCTCTACTAAATGGGTTGATTAAGCCATTTAGTCAATTTGAACTTTAAAAATTCATAACTTTCAAAATACCTTTCAAAAATTCACCAAATTGGTTTTGGAGCCTCTCTGATATCAGGGGAATTTAAGAAAATTAAAATTTAAATTTTCTTAAAAAGTTGATTTTTTGGTATTATTTTAATATTTTAATAATTAAAAAAATAATAAAAATCATAAAAATAATAAAATTCACCAAAATATCACATTTTGAATTTTAATCACTTAGGAATAAATCCCATATTTTTCTTAGGTCTATTTAATGAGATATTAAATTTTAAAGCCCTAGGGTAATTTTAAAATTAAAAAAAATGTATTTTCTAGCATTTTCACTAAAATAATTATAATAAATCAAAGAAAAATCAGAAAATTACAAAAAATAATTCTTGGATTTCATTGATATCAGAGAGATTTTTAAAAAATAGAAATTTTATTTTTCAATCTTTATTTTATTTTTAAATTAATTAATACTCCAAAGCTTAAAATAATTATAATAAAAATAATATAATTCCAAAAATCACCAAAATTGGTCCAAGTGGTCCTCTAGTCATTAGGAATGTCCCATAATTTCCTTAAGGACAGAAACTTTCTCTTGGTCATATTATTAAATTTTCCTTGGAAATTCCTATTTTCTACAAAAAATAATTATATAAATAAATTAAATACAGAAAAATCACATTTTCTCCTCTCATGTCTTTATTGACATATGAGTGAAGTCACATAAAAATTTCAAGTTCATTTAAGCTCAATTTAGTGAGTTATGAAATTATTAAGCTTGAAGGGCAAAATGGTAATTAAAATTTTAACCCTTAATTAAAACTTTAGGTTTAATAAAATTAACAAATAAAATATTTGATCTTAATCTGATTTGGATGATTGAAATTCAAATAATTAAAGGGTAGAAACCTACTAAATAATTTGAAGATAATTAAAATAAACCTTAATTAAATAATCGATTAAATTTGGAAGAATAATAAAATTGGAATTATTAAATAGGGATATTATTAGGAAGAGATTTTTTTTTCTTTTATTTAAAAATCCCCAAATTAATCATCTCAATAATATTTAATTCCTAATTAAAAATGATAATTCAAATTTAAGTTTTAAAATGGTAAAGGACTTAATCATTAAAATTAAATTAAAAAGTTAAATTATTAAACTCTTTTTTTAAATTTTCAATTAAACTAAAAATAAAAATAAAAATTAAATTAAATATTAAATTAAATTAAATCAAACAAATTAAATAAATTAAATTAAATTAAATCAAATAAATTAAATTAAATTCAATTAAATTAAAAAAATAAAAAAATAAATAATTAAATTAAATTAAATTAAATTAAAACATATTAAATTAAATTAAATTAAATTAAATTAAATTAAATTAAAATAAAATAAAATCAAATAAAATTAAAATTAAAATTAAAATTAAAAAAATCAAATTAAATTAAATTAAAATTAGAACTAAACCAAATTAAATTAAATTAAAGTTTAATAAAATTGAATTAAATAACATCACCTAAGACATAAAGAAATTAAATATGAAGCAACTTGAACACTATTCCAAATTTAAATCCGATAACGGAAATTAAACCAAATCACAAACCACTTGAACACCAATTTGCTCTCGAAAACTTTGGTTATCATGACTCCTAAACAGAACATTAAATGAAATGTTACTTCACTTATGGGACATTCAAATATCCTAGTTCACCGAGCAAGATAACAAGACTTGAATTCTCAGACGATTAATTCATTTGTATAATTAAATTCATTTGGACTTAAAACAATTCTAGCAATATTGAAAAGATGCTTAAGATTCTTCTCAAGCACTTCCTCAATATGATAGGATACTTATAAGAACAATTGAACTTAATTGTTCTTTGATGAAGAAAATCGTCTTCAAACCAAAACACAAGAACCTAGACGTCATAGGAAATGACTAGCTATAGGATTAGGAACTTGGTAGATAACCATAACCCTTCCCTTAGCTTTACCTAGGAACTTGCTTAAATATTCTAATTGTGTTTTAAGTGCAGCTTGGGATGACGGGAAGACCCTCCAGGTACGCTTTTATTTTATTGCAATTTACCTTATTGCAATTTATTTAATCGCATCGCACTTACTTTTCTCGCATGATAAACAACTGTTGCATGAAAACCCACACCTTTAGGATAGTCCCTAAAACTGAAACCAAAACTAAATTAAAAATCATTACAAGATAAAATTCACCACCACAACATTTTAAAATATAAAACAACTCAAAATTTAATCACAAACAGAACACAAAACTGCAATTACAACTAAATTAAAACGTGTTGTTGGATGATGGGGAATACCTCGGATGATGTAACCTACGTGTTGCTAACGGTATTTCCCACGGTCTAAATGAAAGTGTGGAACTCATTCGGTTGAGTTTAGCAAATTCATCTGGACTAAGTGAATCCGATAAAAATAACAATGCCTGAAGGATGGAACCGTGGGATCTTAACCGGTGTCGTTTTAATCAACTTTAAGATTTGTTTTAAATAAAATATAAAAAAGACACTTGGAAATTAAGATTTTCTCTAAACCAAAACACTTTTCTCATCTTCTGATTTATGACTTCTAAAACTAAGCCTCCGCAACAACAAGGAGCTCGGAGCATGGTGGGCAGCACGGCCATCGTCGTCAGCAAAACTGAAATCTACATCAGCAAAACTTTCTTAGAATTAAATAACCAATCTATAGGATTTAGTGGTAGTTTGCCTAGTGTAACATAAATCCTCAACTCTTCGTTAGGCATTTGCATAGAAAATTAAGCCCTAACCGGTCTTAGGACTCCGAGGTAGTCGTCCGATACGACATAAACCCTCACATCTTTGAGGCTATTTGTATGATCATGTCATACGAATATAAGTCTAAATTAATTAAAATTGGCAAGATTGAAATATCAGATAACATTAGGGCCTTCCTAAATTCAAGCCAAACAATAGGATAGTCGGGAAAATTACCGAAGTTCGCTTCGAATCTGTGATTTCTCCTACCTTTCTTCCTTTAAATTCCCAAAATAAAATGTTCCAAATTTGATCCATTCCCTATTGAAATTCCAAAATTCAATCCTTCGAAAACTTAAACTTTAAAATTCTTGAGAGCGAATTATCGATTATTATCGAGAGTTTTCTTAGGTGATTCCCGCCACTTAAGATGTAATTAACTATAGGGGCTTTCCCTTATAGGGAATTTTAAGAACTCAGGTAATATAAACCCTGTTTAATGCTTTCATATTAAGCAAGGGAATTTGTCGGCTTATAAAATTAGTTCGCAGACCAAACGGATGTCACAAATCTTTTAGTTTATTTAATCGAGCCCTATCATTAAGCAGTATGTCTATTCTTCGGGATAGATACACGGTTTGTGATGCGTTGCTCTTTTATATAAACTATTCGGGATGTGAGATCGGTTTGATTTCATATCTTAAAAATTTTTCAAATTCGAAATTATTTTCAAAATCAAATACTACTTTTCAAATTATTTATTTAAATTAAATTAAAAATATGCCGACAATGACTTAGTTCAATTTGCATGAATTTCTTCCTTTTTTATCCAAATTCGCTCTATTTCATGCTTTTTGCTGTCATCACTTATAAATATTCATTCTTGCAATAAAATAAAGAATGTACCTTTATTTAAAGTGCAATTTCATCAAAAATAGATATGAATTTCTTAATGTATTTTTCTTTGATCAAAATCTCCCAAACTTAATTATTACTTGTCCTCAAGTAATTTTAATACTAAATAAAAATAATGATTTCTGGAATAAAATTTTTCAATTCAGATAATATGAATTAAATTTGAATATCATTATAGTAAAGTTGAATAGAAATATTTCTAAGTAATTAAATTAACTTTATAGATATAAGATTATTTAATTATCAGGTCTAAGATTTCTAGCTTTCTATTCATTTCAGGAATGACTATATTTAAAAAGAGTAAATTATTTAAGATATTTAGATGATAGGAAATTCAAGAAAACACTATTTACTAAAATACTAATTCATAAATATAAGATTTAGAAATATAATTAAGTTTTACCCTTTAGGTTGATTCCATTGAAGCCAATTTTTGATAAGGCATCTCCTCAAGCTTCTCCTCACTTATGTTTTTCTTTTCTTTTCTTTTCTTTTTGGATTGATTTTCAATCTTTATTCTTCTCTTTTTTTTTCTTTTTCTTTTTCTTTTTCAAGTGAGGATTAATGTATCTGGATAGCCTGTTAATAATTTTGAACTTCAATTTCTCTTCCTAAAATTGAAACTTAAAATATTTCCTTGCTTTATATATATTTCATAGCCTTTACTTCATTGAGTTTCAATCCTTTCTTTTTCACTTAAATACTTAAGAATTTTCAATTTTTAGAATATAGTTTTCCTTACTTTAAATAGTTTACTATATTCTTATTCCTTTTAACCAAATATCTTATTCCATTTAATTAATTGAATTACTAGAAACATTTATTTAACTTTCTATAATAATTAAATAAAGTAATTCATGTTTATTGAATTGAAAAAAACTACTATAGAAAATCATTTGATAATAATTTTTGAAAATAGAAATTGAGAACAATTTAATAATTAAATTTGTATTTTTACCTTCCCCCAAACTTAAATTTTTCTATCTATACTAAATAGTGAAAAGGAAAAGTATATAGTAAAATTCATCATACCTTTGAGCTTTAGGTATTTCTTTTCTTTGAAACTTTTGCAGGCTTTTTCATTACTTATAGAACTTGTACTGTTAGTATTCTTCCACATATAGTATTTAAAAGAAAGTGCATGGATGAAATTTTAAAATAAGTATCAAACATAACAAATGAAAACTTAATCTATTACTACACATACAATCAACTAATCTACTTTAAAACATATTAAAACAGTCTAAACAATGTTAACATTCATAACTTAGAAAAACTTAAACTAACATCCTATATATATATAAAAAAAATTGCAAACTAATTTAACACACATAAGAAGTCTAATATCATAGCATAAGCAAATATACCAACATCCACAGTCTCTAGAAAGTACATAATAATTACATCCAAAATAATAAAGTTTCCAAAACAACAAATCTAAACAAACTAAACAAACCAAACAAAGGCTCTAAACTTCTGCATCAAAATCCCAAGCTATGTCATCTCCTCGATCTCCGTGCCGAGAAGGTCGAGCGAGCTGGTACTGTGAATAGCGGGGGCACTCAGGAAAGACAACATCTAAATCACCACTCCTATATCGACGTTCAGCCTCATAGTATGTAATTTCGTACTCTGAATTTCGCTGGAGATATTCGCTATCATAATAGTGTCTTCTTTCCAAGCCTCCGATCCTTTGGTCTATATGCTCAAATCTTCTTTCCATATTTTCTCCAAATAACTCAAAACTCTTTCTACTCAGGGTTAATTCATTCATCAGATCTTGAAGGGTAGGGGTGGTGGGCTGAGGAGGATCATAACTGGTAGAGGGGATATCTCTACTTGATGAAGGCATGTAACTCCTCGTTCTCGATCTCCATCCCTCATGGATTCATAAGTCTTAATATTGGCGGGAGTGATAGGTTTCATGGGCTCTATCCATTCCTCATCTTCTCTTGCCTCAACTCCAGAGAGTTGGCCGAGTGCAAAAATCAAACAAGGATGTCCCAATCCTCCTCCACTCTCACTTCGAGCAGTGGCTAAGATATTTCTATAAATAATGTTACCTATGTTGATGCTCCTATTATTCTGAATACAGAAATTTAGAATTGCTCTATCTCTTGTTACCTCACTATGGTGGTAGGTAGGTAACAAAGTAGAACAAATAAAATAATGCCAGGCTTTAGAGATTGCATTTAATATAGAAAGAGGGAAATTAACCCTTTCCCGCTGCTTAATCTTCCAAATTCCTTTCCCGTCAGTGAGAAAGTCTATAACTTCTTCTAGAGGTCCTTCCGCAGTACCGAAAGTATCATACTCGCTAGTATGCAGATCACGAACTTCATAGAACAAGTTTATTCTTGCAGCGCTGAATTTAACCATAAATCCCCGTACCCTTACCGGTGCATCCTCGATTGCCGTCAAATTCGCATATAATTCCTTCACTACTTCCACGAATCGCTCTATATGAAACATAACGTAAATTTTCCCATCCTCGTTCCTTTATAACTCGCTCCACTTCTCCTCCTCGGATTCTTGAAAACTCGATCCACAATGCACTTCCTTCCTTGAATATTTTCAAAATATCGATTTTGCGCTCGTGCATTGATGAATCGGTCAGTGTCGTAATCCACTCTTCATTTTTGTCGAGGAGCCATTCGTTCGATCTATAAAAATCACAAAAAAATCTAACTAAACTTCTAAATATTAATAAGATGGCTTCCTACAACATCTAATATTGATTTAAATCAATCTTCATGGATTTCTTCCAAGTAATTTCTCCACATTTCAAATTTTTCCAAAATTTCCCAATGTAGAAGAAATTCATGGTGAAAATAAAAAATTTTTGCATAGGAGTGAAGCTCTTACCGAGAGAAGATGAAATCCGGTGTCAAAAAGTCTTGAAATCACTTCAAATCCGAGATCTCTCAAGCCCTAGGTCGATTTTTTCGAAAATTTGAGGAAAGGGATGATGAATAGTGTCAGTTGACCGGTCAAATATAGGTCTTTTCGCGATCTCGCTATCGGCGAGATTTTTCTCGCCGTCGGCGAGCTAATTAATTTGATAAGGTAAAAGTTTCGGGAAAAATCCACCGTCGGCGAGCTCGGTCTCGCTGTCAGCGGGTTTTCTTGCTGTCGGCGAGATCCCAAAATTTTTAAATTTTTGAAATTCGTCAATCATTTTCAACCTCGATTTGCCTTTAATCAATTTTCCGATCACTTAATTTAATAATAGTATGAAGATTAGATACTTAAACTCACAAAAAGTTCACACAACACAAACAATATAACTTTATATATGAAATCCATGAGACTTACAAATTTCACACTAACAACTTAACATATACTTAACTTAAATGTTCAAATCCATAATACTCAGCATCGCAATCCACACCACAACACTCTAAATGCTGAGACATAACAATTACATAAAATCTCATCAATTCTGAGATGATCAAATCAAAGTTCGACTCATAATAAAACCTAAATCCAAATCAACACATATATACACAAATATATGACATAAACATAAAAATCTTTCTTACTCTTCAGTGTCTGAACTAACATCTTCTCTGATATTCCCGATGCGACGCAGGTGCACTAATAAATTGTAGAAAGGCCTTAAAGGGAATTCTGCAGTAGATTCTTCATTAATCCATCCTTTCTGTCTTAGTAGATGAATAAAACTGGCCTCCAGATGTCCAGAATGATCAAAGTGCTCCTTCATTCTCCAGTCAATGTGATCAAACATATCAAAGATATTGTCGATAGAATTCATCACATTTTGCAATTCTTTCTCCAATCCTTTAATCTTCTTTAGAATGAAATTAGTTTTATCAGTAAAGGGCCTTGCTAAAGGATTGTTTTGTGATGCTCTGTCAGAAATATTGGTAATCTCATCATTGTTATCCAAAGTTGGAAACATATTAGTAGGATCCAGTGGTTTCCATGGTAAAAGTATTTTTTCCCAAGCCTCATAAGAGACTTGGTACTGATTGCATAAAGCAAATATAGTTGATGGGTGTCCAAGTCCATGCACCGACCCATGCACAATCAATCCCATGCGGACTTTACTATTATTGATCCAACATCGATAGGTAATCCAATTTGAATACAATAGTTTAAAATAGCGCATTCCTTTGAAACTTTATTTACACTCATAGTAGGTAATAATTTTGATGATATAAAAAAATGCCAATGCTTCGAGACAGGGTTAAGAAGTGATGCAGAAAAACAGACATACCCGTCTTCGCGTAACTCCCAATCATCAGGTTCGTCGGTCAGGTATCTATAGATCTCGTTCATATTGTATCTTGAAGGCACAAAGTTGGAATAATCACAAACAGAGGTATTCTCTATAGAAAATAATTCATTTACCCTTGAAGGAGTAAATGTTACCCATCTTCCTCTGACGTAGACATTTCCATTGTTGATCGCATGTAAATTAGAGTAAAACTCTTTAACTACTAGAATAACTACAGCGGATGTCGTATAACAAAATACCTCCCAATGTCGTCGTGCAATCATTTCTTCGATTTTTGTAGTGGAATTCCGTACTCCTCTGTCGACAAATCCTCTTTCTTTAATAAGTCTTTTCTTCATCAAGCCTTTGTTGAAGATACGCTGCGCCTCTGAACTGACGAATTTTCTTTGGTTGAAAACTTCAGTTTTTGTGGTTTTTAAGAGTTTGGTGGCCATTTCAGATCGAAAGGATTGGTCTCTAGTCATTCCTAAGGAAGAAAATAGTGTAAATTTGATTTTGGGATAATTTCCTACGAAGAAATGGCTTAGATCCGTCCAAAACCGCACGAAAATCTTTAAGAAACCAAATTTTCAACTGCCTCGCCGTCGGCGGGAAGTTTCTCACCGTCGGTGAGCTAGTTATAGAACTGACTCAAGTCATGGCGCACGATCTCGCTGTCAGCGGGCTCGGGCTCGCTGTCGGTGAGATTCGTAAAAATCGCCCAATTTCGCTCTGGTCCGAATATTTTCTGATCTCATCATATAGGTTCAACTTTGTGATGATTCTAATAAAAAATTTTGAGTAGTAAGATTTATTTTAATAATATAGACTCACTAATTTGTAGATAATTAAAATAAAATACTACTATGGGTTGCCTCCCATAAAGCGCTTGGTTTAACGTCGTCAGCCAGGCCTAATTCAATTAGTAATCAAGTTGACTAAGCATTAAAACCTCTTTAAAATTTGGTCTTCTACCTTCGAAATATGGTTTTAATCTATGTCCGTTTTCCTTAAATCTATGTCCTGTTTTTGGATCTTCAATTTCTATAGTTCTATATGAAAATATTTGAGTTATGGTGAAAGGTCCTGACCATCGAGATTTCAATTTCCTAGGAAATAATTTCAATCTAGTATTATAAAGCAAAACTTCTTGTCCCGGTTCAAAATTTCTCCGATTAATCTTCCGATCATGCCATAATTTCATTCTTTCTTTATAAATCCTATCATTATCATATGATTCGTTTCTTAATTCTTCCAATTCATTTAATTGCAACAATCTCTTCTCACCAGACCTTCTTTCATATTATAATTAAATTCTTTAATCGCCCAATATGCTTTATGTTCTAATTCAGCTGGTAAGTGGCAAGTTTTTCCATATATAAGACTATAAGGAGTCATTCCAATCGGAGTTTTATAAGCAGTCCTATATGCCCACAATGCAGTGTCTAGTCTTATAGACCAGTCTAATCTATTAGGGTTTACTGATTTTTCTTATATACGCTTAATCTCTCAATTAGAAACTTTAGCTAATCTACTAGTTTGTGGATGATAAGCAGTTGATATCTTATGCATAATATTATATTTTTCTACTAGTTTGTGAATATATTTGTTTCTAAAATGAGTTCCTCCGTCAGTGATAATCACTCTCGGCATTCCAAATCTAGTAAAATTATTTTTCATTAAAAATTTTGAAACACTTTTAGCGTCACACCTAGGTAAATCTTGTGCTTCGATCCATTTGGAAACATAATCAACAGCTACTAATATATATGAGTTTCTAAATGAAGGAATAAAAGGTCCCATGAAATCTAATCCCCAAACATAAAAAATTTCAACTTCTAATATAAAATTCGAGGCATTTCATTTTTCTCGATATGTTTCCTACTCTTTGGCATTTATCGCAGGTTTTTATATATCTATATACATCTCTAAATAGAGTAGGCCAATAGAATCCAGATTGTAGAATTTTATTCACAGTTTTATCTGTCCCAAAATGTCCTCCAAAATCAGAATCATGACATTTTTGAATAATTGGTTCAGTTTCTTCACAAGGCACGCATCTTCTAATAATTAAATCCTTATATTGCTTATATAAGTATGGTTCATCCCAAAAGTATGTTTTAGTATCATGAATGAATTTTTTTTGTTGTTGCAAAGTTAACATAGGTGGTAAAATATCACTTACAATATAATTTACTATATCAGCATACCAAGGTATTTTCAACTCATTAATATTATAAAGTTGTTCATCGAGAAAACTCGTCTAAAATTTCATTATCGTATCATATAATTCATGATTTTCTAATCTTGATAAATGATCTGCAATTTGATTATCAATTCCCTTTTTGTTAATGATCTCAAAATCAAATTCTTGCATTAATAATATCCATCTGATTAATCTTGGTTTAGAATCCTTCTTTTGCATTAAATATTTTATAGCAGAGTGATCAGTATGTACAATACATTTAGTTCCTATTAGATAATGCCGAAATTTATTAAAAGCATATACAATCGCTAATAATTCTCTTTCAAGAATCGTATAATTTATTTTAGCATCATTTAGAGTTTTACTAAGCATAGTATATAACTTTGAAAATCTTATCAAATCTTTGCCCAAGAACTCGCTCCTATAGCATAATCACTAGCATCACACATAAGCTCAAATGGTTTCTCCCAATTAGGTGAAACTATTATAAAGCCGTAATTAATTTATCTTTTAATAATTCAAAAGCATTCGTACATTCAGATTGTAAATTCAAATTTCTTGTCCTTTTCAAGATGTTGGCATAGAGGTTTAGTAATTTTTTAAAAATCTTTAATATAACGTCTGTAGAATCCAGCATGTCCAAGAAAACTTCTTACCCCTTTCACCGTAGTTGGAGGTGGTAATTTAGCTCTAACTCGAATTTTTGCAGTGGTCTACTTCCATGCCTTTTTCCGAAATTTTATGCCCTAATACAATGCCGCTTGTAACCATAAATTGACATTTCTCCCAATTAAGAACTAAATTAGTTTTCTCACATACTTCAAATAATTTTTCAAGATGATTTAAGCATGTGTCAAATGTTGTTCCAAATACAGAGAAATCATCCATAAATACTTCTATTCCATTATCAATTAATTTACTAAATATAGACATCATACATCTTTGGAATGTTGCAGGTGCATTACATAATCCAAAAGGCATTCTTCGAAAAGCGAAAGTTCCATAAGGACTAGGAATTGTAGTTTTATCTTGATCCTCGGGAGAAATTTGTATTTGATGATAACGAGTATATCCATCTAAGAAACAAAAATATTTATGTCCGGCTAATCTATCTAACATCTGGTCTAGAAATGGTAAAGGGAAGTGATCTTTCCTGGTGGCTGTGTTTAATTTTCTATAATTAATACATATTCGCCATCCAGTGACTTGTCTTATAGGGATAAGATCATTATTTTCATTAGCTTTGACGGTCACCTCTCCTTTTTTAGGTACACGATGAATTGGGCTTACCCAATCATCATGAGAAATAGGATATATAATACCATTATCTAACCATTTTAAAATTTCCTTTTAAGTACTTCTTTCATTATTGGATTTAATCTCCTTTCGGATCTGCTTTAGACTTATGTTCATTATCTAAAATAATTCTGCGCATACAGATTGAAGAACTAATTCCTTTAATATCTGCTAAAGTCCAACCAAAAATTTTCTTTTTTTTTTAAAGTATCTAAAAGTTTTTGTTCTTGAGATCATTTAATTCAGATGAAATAATAACTGGTAGAGTTGAAGAATTACCTAAGTAAGCATACTTTAAATGATTAGGTAACATTTTTAACTCATGTTCAGGAGGTTTAATAATCGATGGAACTATATTTTTTTCAGTGTTTTCTGTGTTATCCAAAAATTCAAATTTCTCTTGAATATAATCTAGTTCTTTATTTATCTTAGATTTTTCAATTAATTCAATATTTTATTTTTCTAATTTTTCTTCATAATATTCCTTAAAATGTTCTTTTTGTAAATGATCGAGTACTTCCAATCAAAAACACTCATCATCTTTTTCTAGAGCAGGATATTTCATTGATTTAGCAATATTAAAAGTAACTTTTTGGTCATTTACCCTCATAGTTAATTCTCCTTTCTGAACATCAATCATAGCTTTTCCAGTGGCTAAAAATGGTCTTCCTAAAATGATAGGAATTTATTTATCTTCTTCCATATCTAAGACAATAAAATCTACAGGGAAGGTAAATTTGTCCACTTTTACTAATACATCTTCAATAACTCCCTTAGGATATGTAGCAGAACGATCAGCTAACTGAAGAGTTACTGAAGTAGGTGAAATTTCTCCTAATCCTAATCTTTTAAAAATTGATAGAGGCATTAGATTGATGCTTGCTCCTAAGTCACACAAAGCTTTTCCATAGAATTTTTCTCCACATAGCACAGGGTATAGTGAAACTACCGGGATCTTTTAATTTTTCAGGAAGTTTTTTCGAATAATAAGCACTACACTCTTCACTAAGTGCGACCATTTCATTATCGGTAAATTTTCTTTTTTTATTTAGAATATCTTTCATGAATTTTACATAGTTTGGCATCTGTTCTAAAGCTTCTACGAAAGGAATATTTATTGTTAATTTCTTCAAAATTTCAAGAAATTTAGCAAATTGTTTGTCTTTTTATGTTGAATTAGTCGTTGAGGAAATGGTGGTGGAGGTTTTTCAACAGAAATTTTCATAGGTATTAAAGGATTTTCTAAGTTTGGATATTGTTGATTCTTTTCCTTTTCAATTTCCACTTCCTCTTTTTGCCTTTCAAGTTCTTTCTGAATTCGAGGTTCTAATTATTTTCCACTTCGTAATTGTATCGCTTTAATTTGTTCATTTCCCTTGTCTTTGGGATTTATTTCCACATTACTAGGAAATGTTCCAGGATTCTATTATTAAGTGCGTAGCGATATGTCCAAGTTGAGTTTCAATATTTTTGATAGCTGTTCCTCGATTTTGTAATTGGTTTCCTTGTATTTGTAATTGATTTCCTTGATTTTGTAAATGTTGACCCATATTTAATATTAATTCTTATATCGATAATTTCTTGTCTTTAAATTGTGGGTTATTAAATCCAGGTGGATAATTAGGTTTATAATTAGGATTTCCTTGATTAGATGGATTTCCTAATGGTTGTGTCATGTTATTGATCCATGGTTGATTAGTTATGTTATTATTCCAATTAAAATTAGGATGATTTTTCCATCCAGGATTATAATAATTTGCATAAGGATTATTGGGTCTGTTGTTAATTGCATTAATAGTTTCATATTGAGATTGGGATTCTATAAGTTGTCTAGATGAATTTTCTTCTGATATATTTGGAGAGCGATTCATTCCAAAATGATCTAATTTTTTAGATACAACAGCGATTTGCGAAGCTAACATAGATATTGCATCATTTTCATGAATACTAGCTATTTTTTTCAGATTCATTCTATCTCGTAGCTATTGAAAATTATTGGTTGTCATTTCTTCGATTAGTGCATAGGCTTCATCAAATGGTTTTGACATTAATTATCCTCCAAGTAGAAGCATCGATGATTGATCTTAAAGATCCTACTAATCCATTATAGAAAGTTTGGATAATTAACCAATCTGGTAACGCATGATGTGGGCATTTCCTAAGAAGTTCCTTAAATCTCTCCCAAGCTTCATATATCGACTCTCCATCAAACTGACTAAAAGAAGTTATATCATTTCTAAGCTTAGCAGTTTTAGATGGTGGAAAATATTTGGATAGAAATTTTTGTGATAATTCTCCCCAAGTTTTAATAGATCCAAGTGCTAACGAATTTAACCACATTTTAGCCTTATCCCTTAAAGAAAAAGGAAAAAGTCTAAGTCTAATAAGCATCATTAGATACTCCTTCATATTTGAAAGTAGCACATAGTTCTAAAAAACTAGCAAGATGTAAATTAGGATCTTCAGTAGATGAACCACTAAATTGATTATTTTGTACCATTTAAATAATTGCTGGTTTAAGTTCAAATGAATTAGCAGCTACATCAGAGTTTTGAATAGTTAAATGAATTTCATCTAATGTAGGGTTGGCATAATCTCGTAATGGTCTTGGTTGATTGATATTTTCATTTTCAGGAATATTTGCCATTTGTGTTAAATTTATAATTTGTCTTTTTTGTTTTCTAATTCTTTTAATTGTACGCTCTAATTCTGAATCGTAAGGTATTAAGTTTTCATTTCCAAATTTTCGCATACAATTTTATAAAACAAAATAGTCCGTTACTCTATATGGATGGTCACAAACCTCTAAATCACCTTGGAAAGTTAGAACCACCATATGGAGACCCAATAGTGAGTTCCCATAGAAATGTTTGGACTTAGGGTAACCTTGGGTGACTTGAGCTTCTCCTGCACACACACACCCCTAAGCCATTTGACCCAAACCTTAAACTTTATCCCTTCTACCCTTTAAGAAACTCACATGATTGAACCAAAGCCACTGGTCTTTGATTAAGATGGCTAAGATCAATATGTGAAGGGTCCCAAAGTGGTTAGGCATGACTAAGGTCCATGGCCCATGCTCCTAAACGCTAATTCCATCTCAAATCACTTCTACTCAATCTCTACTCCACAAAAATGGTCTCATTCTCCTCCCTTTAAAGCTGCCTTCATTTTTTTAAAATTTCAATTTCTAAGCCCCTAGACTTGCCCAAAATTACCCAAGTTGCCCCTATAACTACCAAATCACCCAAAATTCCCCAAATTACCTAAATTCCTCCAAACACCATTCCAAATTTTTCCCCACAACCAAAATTGACCAACTAATCCCAAATTTACCAAATTTCCCAAAAATTTCACCAAAACCCCCAAAATGACCAAAATACCCCTCTTGGCTCAAAATTCCAAAAATTCCCAAAAAATTCCAAAATCTCCCAAATATTCCCAATATCATTTTCTTCAGCTACCACATGCCCCAATTTTGTCAATTTAACCCAATTTAACCAAAAGCCCCAATTTGACCCATTTAACCCAAAAGGTGCCCAAATTAAACCCAATGTCTACCCAATTGACCCAAATATTGCCCAATTCTAATTCCAAACTTCAACTCAACATATCCAATACCAATCTAAACCAAATTTAAGCCCAATTTGACCCACATTTGAGTTCAATTCCACTTGAAATCCAAAATCCTCAATTTTACCTATATGATCCAAAATCCCTAAATTGACCCAATGTCAACCAATTCCCTCAAATTTTTAACCTAAACTCTTCCTAACATCCCCACAAACAAGGTGCAACATCAATTTGACCCCAATTTGAACTCAAACTTCACATTAAGCCCTCATTAACCCAACTTAGCCCAATTTGCCCTAAATTGGCTCCAACCATAAACCAACCAAATCAAACCCAATCCAACTCCAAATTTCACCAAATTTACTCTAAAATCTTCATGATGCATTTATAAAAAAAAACATTTTGTTGGTTCAGATTTGGGTCCAAGCCTCACCCTAAGCTCATTTTAGCCATGAGCCCAATCTTAGCCTACATTGAACCCTTCACCAAAATCCTTCAAGTTGATTGGCCCAAACCCAAAATTGGCACCCATTTGATGTTGAAAATTGTTCATGACATCCTTATTGACCTTTCACAGCATTGAATTTAGCCTTGGACCAAACCTAGCCCAAGTCAAACCTAAGTTAACCCAAAGTGACCCAAGATGACCAAATCACCAAAACACACCAAATTAACCCTACAAATTGATTTGAAACCCTTCTGATACTCTTCTCAATCATTCCTAACAATCATTTACACATTGTGCTCAACTAAATTGACCCAAATAAAACCTAAATCAAAGCTAACCTACCTTGAACCCAAAGTGACCTAATTGGACACATGATTCAAATTAAACCACACCAAGCCTAAATTGACCAAACTCACTTCATGGCAACAAACTTTAGACCTCCAAGAACTGGTTTGACCTGACCCAATCCAAGGCCCTTGAGCCATGGACCAAAGGTCCACCACTTTAGACCAATGGGTTTAGCCTTTTGGGTAAGCTTAAGTCCCATCTTTAAACACTTCCATAAGCAACCCCTCTGCCCAATTAAATGCATTGAGCTCCTCCCCCACTCCTCCTCAGCTTGCCAGCCACCTGCCCCATCCTTTCCAGCCGCTAGAGCCACTGGAATAGGCACGCCCCGAGCGCCTCCCATGACCTTAAAACTCAAAATTGAGCCATGACAGTGAGAAAGCCCTTCACTGCCCAGTTGCCCTGCTCAACCCTCACCCTAAGCGACTCAAAGCACTCACTGTCTGGCCCTGAGCTCCCCTCTCCAGTGAGTTCCATAAATTGGCTCCTCCATGGCCAAATTTAGGGTGCTGAAATTTTCTCCACGAAACTCTCCCAAATTGCTCCCAGACCTAATTCCAGCTAAGAGAAGAAGATCCCCACCATTCTCCAGCCCTCGGACCCCTTGCCCGAGCCCGATTTCTCAGCCCAAATTTGAGCCAACAACATGACACTTCTCAAACCTCCACCAAAACTAAATTAACTTCACCCATACCATCCCCACACCAAGAAAAGGAGTTCCCCAGTGAAAGCCCCATCACCAGGCCACCCATCTGTGCTATTGGCCCGACCTCCAAATCAGTCTTAGTCGAACTTGGGTCTAGGCAACTCACCACGACCAGAGGCTCAATTCGTAGGCTCCTTGGACTCCAAGGAACGTGTCGAGCACATCCAATCGAGGCCTCTCCTCTTGGACCAAGTTATGAGAAGTTCTACTCAACCCAAGCTTCCATGAATTCTCCATTTCATTTTACTTAATTTCAATGCATCATAGTCGTATTGATATGTTCGTCTAGGCTAGACGCGTCGATAGAGACCAACCTCACTAGATTTGGTTGAGTATCAAGTGGGATATTAGGCCTAGAAGGTGGACGGTTCACGGGCTAGGATGCCTGGAGACGATGGCGGGGAGATGTCCGATCTCGCGTGTATCGAATGGACGGTGGAGATCAAGCCGGACAAAACCGAAGGGAAGAAAAGAGCGCGCTGACTCAGATGGCAGTGTTGAATGGGAGCGCACCACGTGCAACTTCGGAGCCGTCTAGGATGAGGTGGCGCTGAGTCGGATAAGTAGAAAAATAAGAATTTTCTAATTATTTAAATCACAGAAACTTTTAAAATGCATATCTTTGTATAGAAAAATCAAAAAAATAAAATAAAAATACCATCTTACTTAGTGAATAGAGGAGAACAATGTGGAATTAAAATCAAAATATTTTGTTAAATATTTAATTTTTAATTATTTGTTTACTATCCCGAGGGTTTCAATTCTCCATTAGCATACATAATTTACCATAGCTTGGGACTATGGGGCTTTTGTTCCCTCTGCCCTTGGGAACATTCTTTGAATTTTCCAAGGTCAGTGGAAACCCCTAGGTAGAGATCCATATTTTCCAAGTTTAGGTGCCTGTTTTAATGAATTAATTCCAATACTTAGCATGTTGTTCATAATAATTATAAAAATTTGAAATCAATTGAAGTTAATTTAACCTACTAAATGAATTACTTAAGTAACATGGTCATATTTGAAATTAAAAAATTCATAAAACCCAAAATATAACTCAAACATTCACAAAATTAATTTTGGGAGTTCTCTGAGAAAAATTAGAAAAATACAAATTTTGTTTCTTTATGTTCTCTGACCTGAGAGAAATTTAAGAAAAATATAAAACCTAATTTTTCCCTTCAAATTTATTTTATAATTAATTAATAATCCAAAATTAAAAATAATTATAATAAATAAATTAAAAGTCAGAAAATTACCAAAACTGGTCCACTGGTCAGTAGGAACCTCCCATAATTTTCCTAAGGACAGAAGTTTCACCTTGGTAATGTTGTTGAATTTTCATTTAAAAATCCCTATTTTCCACCAAAATAATTATATAAATTAAATTAAAAATAAAAAAAATTACATTTTCTCCTCTGATGTATTAATTGACATGTGAGTGAGGTGACATAAAAATTTCAAATTTTTGAGCTTAATTTAGTGAATTATGAGATGAACGAGCTTAAGAGGGCATAAGGGTAATTAAGGAACCTTAGTCTTAACTAATATTTAGGCTTAACCAAATGGGAAGGGTAAATATTTGATCTTGATTTTCCTCTTCGATGATTGAAACATAGGGAATTAAGGGATAGAAACTCATTAATCACCTTTAATATTAAAGAAGAAATCTCAATTAATTAAGTCGTTAAGCTTGGAAGTTAATTAAAGCAAAAATTATTAGGGTTAGGGGGTGTGATATAGGAAGATTCTAATTCTCTAAAATTGAATCCCTAACCAATAAATTGATCAAATACTATCTAACTTTCACTAATGAAACCATAAAATTATAATTTAAATTAATAATTAAAAAGAATAACTTTGAAATCTTATGGTTAAATTAAAACAATTTAAAATATCAAATAATTTGAAATAATTTAAAATTAAATTAAAGTAAATTTAAATTATTAAGATTAATTTGAAATAATTTATTATTCATAATTAAATTAAATAAATTTGAAATATTGAAGTTAATATGAAATATTATAATTAAATTACATAATAGATATGTTCGTCTAGGCTAGACGCGTCGATAGAGACCAACCTCGCTCGATTTGGTTGAGTATCGAGCGAGATATTAGGTCTAGAAGGTGGACGGTTCACGGGCTAGGATGCCTGGAGACGATGGCGGGGAGCCGTCCAATCTCGAGTGTATCGGATGGACGGTGGGGATCAAGCCGGACATAACCCGAGACGAAAAGAGCGCGCTGACTCAGATGGCGACGTTGAATGGGAGCGCGCTGCGTGTAACTTCAGAGCAGTTTAGAATGAGGTTGCGCTTTGTCGGATAAGTAGAAAAATAGGATCTTCCTAATTATTTAAATCACAGAAACTTTAAAAATGCATATCTTTGCATAAAAATTCATAAAAATAAACTAAAAATACTCTCTTCCTCAGTGAACAGAGGAGAACAATGTAGAATTGAAATCAAAATATTTTGTTATATATTTAATTTTTAATCATTTATTTATTGTCCTCAGTGTTTCAATTCTCCATTAGCATACATAATTCACCATGGCATGGTACTATGGAACTTTTGTTCCCTCTGCCCTTGGGAACATTCCCTGAATTTTCCAAGGTCAGGGGAAACCCCTAGGCAGAGATCCATATTTTCCATGTTTAGCTGCCTGTTTTAATGAATTAATTCCAAAAATTAGCATGTTATTCATAAAAATCTAGAAAAACTAGGGGAAGTGTCTTAGGACAAGAGGACCCCAGGAAAATTATGGTTTGATTTAATTCACTAAAAATAACCCTAATTTGACCAAACATTCAAAATTGAATTTAAATTGATTTGGAATAACCATACATCAAAATGACATGAAATTAATTCTCCACTGTGCCTAGGATTAGGAGAACCTCATATAAAATCTTGAAATCAATTGGAGTTAATTTAACCCACTAAATGAATTACTTAAGTAACATGGTCATCTTTGAAATTAAAAAATTCATAAAACCCAAAATATAACTCAAACATTCACCAAATTAATTTTGAGAGTTCTCTGAGATCAGAGGAGTCAAAAAAAAAATAAAATTGGATTTTTCATTAAAAAATAATTTTTTAATCATTTTTTAATATTTTAATAATTAAAAAAATCATAAAAATCATAAAAATATTAAAATTCACCAAAATGTCACATTTGACCTCTTAATCACTTGGGAACCTACAAAACATTTTTCCTAAGTCTCTAAGTAAAGATATTAAATTTTAAAGGCTTAGGGTAATTTTTAATATTAAAAAAATAGATTTTCCAACCCTTTCACTAAAATAATTCTAATAATTCAAAGAAAAATCAGAAAAAGATAAAGTTTATTTCTTTAGGTTCTATAATCTCAGAGAGATTTAATAAAAATATAAAACCTAATTTTTCCCTTAAATTTTATTTTATAATTAATTAATACTCCAAATTTTAAAATAATTATAATAAATAAATTAAAATTTAGGAAATCACCAAAATTGGTCCAACTGGTCCAGTGGATAGTAGAAATCTCCCATAATTTTCATAAGGATAGAAGTTTTACCTTGGTCATGTTGTTGAATTTTCATTGAAAATCCCTATTTTTTTAAAAAAATATATACAACAACAACAACAACAAAGCCTTAATCCCACTAAGTGGGGTCGGCTACATGAATCCTTTTTCTCCATTGTGTCCGATTTAGTGTCAAATTTTCGTTCAATTCTAATAAATTAAGATCATTTTTTATGCAATAAGCCCAAGTTTTCCTAGGTCCGCCTCTCGCCTTTCTTAACATAAGTTGTATTTAAAACATCTACTCTCCTAATCGGATCATCGGGTGGTCGACGTTTAATGTGACCAAACCATCTAAGGCGACTCTCTCTAATTTTATCCGTCACTCGGTGCAACTCCAACCCTTTTACGGATATATTCATTTCGCATTTTGTCTCTAAGAGTAAAGCCACTCATCCACCTAATCATTCTCATCTCGGCAACACTTAACTTAACATTATGCTTCTCTTTTAAAGGCCAACATTCAAGCACCATAGAGCATTGAAGGTCTCACCACCATCTTGTAAAATTTTCCTTTCAGTCTAAGTGGTACTTTCTTATCACACAATAGAGCCGACGCATTCCTCCACTTCAACCAACCAACCCGAATTCTACTATTCACATCCCCATCTATATCACCATCGCTTTGAACAATGGACCCAAGATATCTAAATCGTTCACACCTTTTAATAATTTGATCACCCAAAGTTACACTCGTCGTCACTAGACCTACTATTACTAAAATTACATTCCATGTATTCAGCTTTTAGCTCTACTCAAACGAAGACCTTTAGACTCCAATGTAGACCTCCATAATTCAAGTTTTTCCCTGGACTTTTTCTCTTGTCTTATCCACAAGGAGGATATCATCGGCAAAAAGCATACACCAAGGTACATCCTCTTGTAAATGCCCGAGTAAGACCATCCATAAATAAAGCAAAAAGATATGGGCTTAAAGCCGATCCTCGATGTAAACCAACGTAAATAGTAAAATACTTGGTCAATCCTCCTTCAGCTCGAACACATGTAACGACTCTAGCATACATATCTTTAATGACTTGAATATAAGTTATATCAACACCTTTCTTCTCAAGGACTCTCCAAAGAACATCTCTAGGAACCTTATCGTAAGCTTTTTCTAAATCAATAAAAATCAAATGTAGATCCTCCTTATTATCTCTATACTTCTCCATCAAACCTCTCAATAAATGTATAGCTTCCATGGTAGACCTGCCCGGCATAAATCCAAATTGATTATGAGAAATCTTCGTAATACGTCTTAACCTATGTTCAATTACCCTCTCCCATAATTTTAAAGTATGACACATCAATTTAATTCCTCTATAATTCGCACACTCTTGTGCATCTCCTTTATTCTTAAAAATGGGGACCAAAATGCTCTTTCTCCACTCCTCGGGCATCCTTTTAGTTTTTAAAATAATATTAAAAAGTTTAGTAAGCCAGGAAACCCCCAAATCACCTAAACATTTCCACACTTCAATTGGGATATCATCGTGTCCTACGGACTTGCCTCCTTAGTTTTCTTTAAAGCCTCATCAACTTCTTTTTTACTAATGCGACGGTAAAAATGAAAAGTTTTATTATTATTAACGATATTAAGATCACTAAGGTCAATCGTACTTTCAGCATCATCATTAAAAAGTTTATCAAAATAACTCACCCACCTATGTTGAATATCTTTTTCTAAGAAAAGCACTTTTTGATTTTCATCTTTAATACACTTTACTTGAGTTAAATCTTTACTTTTCTTTTCTCTTTGTTTAGCTATTTTATACATATATTTTTCACCTTCCTTAGTATCTAACATGTTATAAAGATCACTAAAAGCAAAATTTTTAGCGTCACTAATTATTCTTTTACACTCCCTGCGGCCGTTTTATATTTTTCCCGCTCTCTACGCTTTTACATTTAAACCAATTTTTATAACATAACTTCTTATATTTTATCTTTTCTTGCACATTATCATTCCACCACCAACTATTTTTATTTATAGAAACTTTTTCTTTTGATTCTCCAAGTACATCTTTAGCTACTTGTTTAATAGTATTAGTTAATTTTTCCCACATAACATTCACGTCTTCATGAACATCCCAAATATTTAAATCTTGAATTTTACTCATAAAAATAATTTTATTTGTGTCTTTTAGGTGCCCCCATCTTATTCTACGATGTTGATTCCTAGTATTCTTTATTTTACAACTCTTCATCTTAAAATCTAGAACTAATAATCGATGTCGGGTACTTAATTGCTCACTTGGAATAACCTTACAATCCTTACAATCTCGACGATCTCTTCTTCTCATAAGAAAATAATCAATTTGTGTTTTATTAGATCCATTCTTATAAGTAATAAGATGTTCATCTCTTTTCTTGAATAAAGTATTAGTAATAATCAAATCATACGCTAAAGCAAAATCTAAAATGGTTCTACCTTCTTCATTAATCGCTCCATAACCGTAGCCACCATGAATATTTCGAAATCTTCTACCACTCTACCGACATGTCCATTTAAATCTCCTCCAATAAAAATTTTTTCTTCAAGGGGTATCAAGTGTATTAAGTCTTCTAAATCATTCCAGAATTTATCTTTAGAGCCTATATCTAAACCAACTTGAGGAGCATAAACACTTATAATATTAAAAATCTTAGTATCAATAATAATCTTAAGTGCTATAATTCTATCTCCAACTCTATTAATTTTGACAACATTATCTTTCAAACTCTTATCTATAATTACACCTACACCATTTCTAGTACGACTCTTACCGTGAAAACCATAGTTTAAAACCTAAGTTATCAATCTCCTTAGCTTTTTCTCCAACCCATTTAGTTTCTTGAATACATAGGATATTTATCTTTCTATGGATCATAATATCAACCAATTCCATTAGTTTACCATTGAGAGTACCTATATTCCAGGATCCTATCCTAATACTAAGTATCATGGACTAACTTCTTTACCCGCATCCGTCCGTAATGTGGGAACCCTCGCTTACTTCGACAATACACCCGGCGCCGGTGTAGCGGCCCTTGCACACTTTCCACCGTATTCAGAGCCATACGGCGCGTCGCTTCCGGGGACGCCCTAGCACTTACACAATGATCAAAAGGATTCATGTCATGATTTTTTTTCGACAAGTTTTACGCTGGCTGTCGACTACCTAACGCAACCCTCCACTTTTCACATCCGGGCTTGGGACCGGCAACGGCAGTGTTAATTGACATGTGAGTGAGGTGACATAAAAATTTTAAATTTATTTGAGCTTAATTTAGTGAATTATGAGATGAACGAGCTTAAAAGGACATAAGGGTAATTAAGGAACCTTAGCCTTAACTAATATTTAGGCTTAACCAAATGGGAAGGGTAAATATTTGATCTTGATTTTCCTCTTGGATAATTAAAACATAGGGAATTAAGGGATAGAAACCCATTAATAACCTTTAATATTAAAGAAGAAATCTCAATTAATTAAATCGTTAAGCTTGGAAATTAATTAAAGCATAAGTTGTTAAGGTTAGGGGGTGTGATATAGGAAGATTCTAATTCTCTAAAATTAAATCCCTAACCAATAATTGATTAAATACTATCTAAATTTTACTAATGAAACCATAAAATGATAATTAAAATTAATAATTAAAAAGAATAACTTTGAAATCTTATGATTAAATGAAAACAATTTAAAATATCAAAATTAATTTGAAATAATTTAAAATTAAATTAAAGTAAATTTAAAATATTAAGATTAATTTGAAATAATTTATAATTCATAATTAAATTAAATAATTTTTAAATTTTTAAATTAATCTGAAATATTATAATTAAATTAAAACAATTTAAAGCATTAAAATTAATTTAATTGAATTAAAATGATTTAAATACTTTTTCCAATTTAAGGTAATATTTAAAAATACTAAATTGAATCATTTTAAATCACTAATTCAACTTTAATTACGAATGGTTAAGTTCTTTAATGGACTAATTTGCCCCCTAAAAGCCTTCATCTTTATAACTCCTAAATGAAGCGTTAAATGAATGTTACCTTACTCATAGGATAACAAACATCCAAGTTCGCGGAGCAAGAACCAAAACTTAACTAAACCACGGATGATCAATTTATCTAAATAATGAAATTCATTTGGACTCAAAATGATCCCAGAAGGGTTGGAAAAATGTTTAGGACCCGCCCTAAGCACTTTCTTAATCCAATGGGATGTTTTAGAAGAACAATTAATTTTCATTGTTCGTTGATGAAGAAAATCATCCCCAACACACCTTAGGAATTCACTAGTGATAGGATTAGGATTTGGTAGACAACCAGAACATTCCCTTAGCTTTACCTAGGCATTTTCTTTCAAATATTTAAATGCCCTAACATGTGTTTTAAGTGTAGTTGGAAATAACAGGAAAATCTGTCAGATACGCTTTTATTTTATTGCAATTTACTTACCTGCATTGTACTATACTTTCTTGTTTATAAGCTTGCATGTGAAACAACAATGTCACCCTGCATGAAAATTAAAACCTTTAGGATAGCCACAAAACTAAAATTAAAATTAAAACTAAAATCAAAATAAGATAAAATTCATGGCCACAACATTTAAAATATAAGACAACTCAAAATGTAATCGCAAACAAATAACACTACAACCATAATTAAATTAAAACGTCTCGTCGAATAATTGGGAATACCTCAGAGGATGTAACCTATGTGTTGCTAACGAGATTTTGCATAGTCTAAATGAAAGTGTGGAACTCATTCAGTTGAGTTTAGCAAATTTATTTGGACTAAGTGAATCCGATGAAAATAGTGGTGCTAGGATGATGGAACCGTGGGATCTTAACCGGTTCTGCTTCATCAGTCTTAACATTTCCCCTAATAAAATTTAAAGCATTGAAATTAAAATACTAGAAAACTTGACCTCTAAACCATAACACTTCTCTCATCTCTTGATTGTCACTTCTTAAACTAAGCCCTCTGCAACAACAAGGAGCTCGGAACAAGCGCGGTGGGCAGCATGGCCATCTTCAACAGCAAAACAAATCTTTGTCAGCTTAACCTTTCCTTAGAAATAAACAACCAAGCCACATGATTTTGAGGTAGTTTGCCTAGCACAACATAAATTCTCACTTCATCCTTTAGGCATTTGCATAATTATATTATGCAATTTAAGCCCTAACTCGTTTTAGGATTCCGAGGTCATCATTTGTTACGACAAAACCCCTCCTATCTTCAATGCCATTTGTATGATTGTGTCATGCAAATAAAAGTCTTAATTAATTAAAATTGGCAAGATTGAAACGTCAAATAATATCTCACTAAATCGAAGCCAAATCATCGGATATTTGGGAAGTCATCAAAGTTTGCTTTGAATCCGTGACATCCCCACCTTTTCACTCCTTTGGACTCTTAAAAGAACTGTTTCAAATTTGATCCATTCCCTTTTAAATTTTTGAAATCCAATCATTCGAATCCTAAACTTTGCAATTCTTAAAAGAAAAATCACTGATCTTTATCGAGAGTTTTCTTAAGTGACTCCCATCATTTAAGATGTAATTAACTATAGGGGCTTGCCCATATAGGGAACTTCAAAACCCAGGTAATATAAACCCTATTTAATTCTTTTGTATTAAATAAGGGAATTTCTCGGTCAACATAAAAACGGTTTGCAGACCAAACAGATGTCATAAATTTACTGGTTTATTTAATCGAACCTCATTATTAAGCAATGCATCTATTCCTCGGGATAAACACATATTTTATGGTGTGGCGTTCAATTATTTAAACTATTAAAGTTATGTGATCAGTTTGGTCTCGTATTTTCAAAAATCAACTATTATTTTCCAAACTATTTAAAATTATATATATATATATATATACTTAAATTAAACATAAATAAGAAAATGTGCCGACACATGGGGTTTGTTTCTGTAGACACGTATGAACTAGACAAACCTATCTATACGACTAACCTAGCTCAAAATCAGTCCAACATTCATGGAGAACCAAAAAAAAGCTTGGGAAGAAGGTGAAGTTCAATACCTTTGTCTGAGAGGGGAGGCCTCAATTATATAGTTGCAGCAGCTTCGATTGGACCTAACGACCTCTAGATGAAGCCTCTTGCTGTGGTGAAATGTACAGACCTAAGTTCGACCAGGCCTGATTTCAAGTGTTGATCAGTTTGGTATGGAGGCTCTTTGTGGTGGAGCTTTGATGGGGGAACTTCTTCTTTCAGTGTGGGGATGGTGTGGGTGCAATTAATTTGGATTTGGTGCACTGTGGTACTGTGGTGGGGAGTGTCCTGGTTTCAACTGAGAATTTAGCTATGAAATTAGCTTTGGACAGTGGGATTCAATGGCTGAGGATGGTGGGCTTGCAATCAGAAGGCCTTGGGGAAGCTGTGGCAGCAATTTGGCAGAGTTTTCTTAGGAACTTTTCAGCACCCCCCTTTGCCGTGAAGGATGGCTTTTATAGCCATGGCCATTAGGCTGAGCTCATTTCTTGCTGGTGGGTGGGATTAGCTACTTAGGTGAAAGGAAGGAAGGAACAAGTGACCAATCAGGGTTAGACAGCTTGGGGAGTGAGTTTGGGTTTTGATCCAAGTGAGGTGGCTCTCCGTTTGGGCTTCTCTGGCGATTAGGCCAGCCGGCCAGGGCAGGGGAGGGAGGCTAGAGGTCAGGTGGTCAGGCCATCATGGTGAGTAATAAAGTTTGTGATCAATTTTGGTAAAGATCCATAAGTTTTAAGCACTTTAGGAAAAAAATCTCCTAAATCATGGGACCCTTGGTCCATGGCACAAGTAGAGTGGGCTAGTTGGGTCTAGGGTGGTTCCTAGGGTTCACTTGGTGGCTGTGGTGGACATAGGTTGGTCACATTTGGCTTGATATGGTCACATTGGGTCATAGGTTCAATTTGGGTCACTTGGGTTCAAGTTGGGATAGGTTGGGTTCAAGCTTGGGTTTGGTCCAATTTTTTGTTTGATATGGTGTGTATGATTGTAATAAAGTGTTTGGGAGATGACTGGAGGCGTTTGAATAGGTTTGGGGTGTTAATTTGGCTTAATTTGGGTATTTGGTCAATTTGGGGACATTTGGTCTAACTTGGGTTTAGGTTAGGCTAGGGTGGATTTATGGCTCAATTGATGGTTCCAAAAGATATAGATTATTTCTATGATGAGTTTTCAACATAAATTGGGTGTCAACTTTGGGGTGAGGGCATTCAATTTAATGAATTTTGGACAAGTGATCAATTTGGGGTAAAATTGGAAATTTTGGATTTGGTTGGACTTAGGTGAGGTTTGGGCTCAAATTGGGGGCTATTGATGGTTCAATTTTGTGTAGGGGAATATCATGAAGATTTTAGAATTTAAAATTATGGGAAATTGATTGGCATTAGGTTTAATTAGGGAAATTTGGTCTATGGTCAAAATTAGTGCTTTTTGGTTTAGGTTCAAATTGAGCTTAACATTGGGTCAAATTGGACTTAGAATTGGTTTTAATTGAGTTTAGCATGGTGAATTTAAGTTTAGAGTTGAAATTAGGCAAGATTGAGGTTAATGGGTTGACATTGTGTGTAATTTGGGCATTTTGGGTTTATAAGGTAAATTTGGGGCTTTTGGTTAAATTGGGCCAATTTGGTCAAATTTGGTCAATGTGGTGATTCAAAATTGAAAATGGAAATATTTGGACGGTTTTAGGAATTTTTAGGTATTTTTGGATTTTTTGGAATTTTTGAGCTAGGAGGGGCATTTTGTTCCTTTTGGCTAATTTATAGGTATTTTAGAAATTTTGGTAAATTTGAGGTGTTTTGGGTATTTCAAGTAGCGAGGAATGTTTTGAGATGATTTTTTATGGATTTTGGTAGTTTTGGTTGATTTTGGGAGTTTTGAGCAAAAATAGAGTTTTAGGGGTAATTTGATGATTTAGTAAAATTTTGGGGAAAGGGGGTCAAAAGTTTGGTTTTTTTGGTAAAATTGGGGTTGAAAGGGATTGATAATCCATTGGAGCCATGGACAAAGGGGATTCCCCATTTGGATCCTCCATGTGCTGATACTAGCCAAGCCCTAGCCTAGGGCTAAAAGCTTGAGGAAACCACCCACATGAGTTTCCAAAAGAGTAGAGGATCAAGTGTAAGGAGGTTTAGTTTAGGGTTGTGAGGTAGTGTATGAGAGTGTAATGTTCAAGTGTGTGTGTGAGCCTCACCCAAACCACCTAAGGTAATTCCTTAGCTTGACCATCTTGTAGAGAACTTCTCTTGAGCTTCCTAATGCATGGTCTCATCCTCCTAAGCATTTAGAGGTTAGACTTTAAGCATATGAAAACTTCAAGCGAAGAAAAGAAGTGTTTTAAATTTCTATTGGGTAAGGGTCCCATCACTAGTCCTCTAAGATAGTCACCAGAAAAGTCCTATGGCTAGACCCTAAGCTATTCTAAAGAGAGACTAGACCTCAACAATAGTGAGGTCAACATATATTTAAGAAACTAAATGGGTTGAAGAAAAGGCTAAAGAGATTGATAACTTAGGTTTATTTAGTAACATTTTATTGTTTCAAAAATTAGTTTTTGTTTTGAACATTTCCTTTGCTGGGTCTCAAGCCCTTGATATGAAAAAGTGGAAGGTTGCATTAGGTAGTTGACAACCAGCATAAAATTTGTCAAAAAATCATGACAAAAATCCTTTTGATGATTATGTAAATGTTAGGGCGTCCCTTAAAAGCGACGTGTTGTATGGCCTAAATACAGTGAAAAGTGTGCAAAGGCTGCTACACTTGTGCATAGGTGTACTATTAAAGAAATTAAGGGTTCCCACATTATAGGCTGATGTGGGTGAAGAAGTTAGTCCATGAAACAAATATTATAATAAGATATTGGAATATAGGTACTCTCACGGGTAAAATAATGGAATTAGTTGATATTATGAATCATAGAAAGAAAAATATCTTATGTATTCAAGAAATTAAATGGGTTGAAGAAAAGGCTAAAGTGATTGATAGCTTAGGTTTTTTAGAGTAGCATTTTATTTTTTATAAAAGAAGGTTTTGTTTTGAATACTGTCCTTGCTGGGTCCCAAGCCCTGGATGTGAAAAAGTGTAGGGTTTCATTAAGTATTCGACAACCAACGTAAAATTTGTCGACAAGTATAAATTTTTCTAAACATAAAGCCACAAGCATGAATGAATATTTCTAAATATAAAGCCATAAGCATAGAAGCTTGCATGAACCATGAACTATCACAGAAAGACTAGCATGAATAAACTACCACATGGATTTGGATGGAGTATATACCACTACATAAAGATTTACATGAAATAAGCTATCATACACATTTGAATATAATAAACTACAACATTGATTTCTAGCATGGAATATACCATAAGCTAGATGAAGGTTCCTCTTATTTTCTCTCTTTTTTTTAGTAGACTAAAAAAAAGAGAGGAGAGGAAAGGAGATTTTGGTGAGGTTTTTTTGGTATCCTATAGAGGGGCAGAGGAATAGGTTTAGGTATAATTAGGGTTTGGATAGTAGTGAAGTGGGGAAGAGAGTGAGTGAAGGTTATATGGTTTCTATTAGTGATGAAGTGAGGAAGAGTGCGGAAGGCTTTAGGGTTTTTGGTTATGATTAACTAAGGAAGAGAGTGAGTGAAGGTTTAGGGCTTTAGCTAATGTAGAATTAAGGAAGAAAGCAAAACTTAGGGGATATGGTTTTGCCTAATGGAAAGGTGAAGGAAAGAGTGGAACTTAGGGCATGAGGTTTTGGTTAATGTAGAGGTAAGAGAGAGAGTGTAACTTAGGGCATGGAGTTTCAGCAAATGAAGAGGTAAGGGAGAGAGTGGAACTAGGGCATGAGGTTTTAACCAATGAAGAAGTGAGGAAGAGAGTGGAACTCAAGGCATGGGGTTTCGGTCAATGAGGAAGTGAGGATGGAATGTGACACATAGAATGGGGTTTCAACCTATAGTGAAGTGAGGCAAAGAGTAGAAAATCATAAGTGAAAAATGAGGGGAATATCGAAGAGACAGATGCCCAAAGTAACAGGTATGCCAAGGAGGCAGAGACTCAAAGACGGGTATACTGAGGATGTAGTGATCCAAAGGAACGGTAATACCGAGGAGGCAGTGATCCAATATATAGGTATGGTGAGAAACCAATGGCCCAGGAGACGGGTATGTAGAGGAGGCAGAGGAACGGGTATGCCGAGGAGGCGATGACTCAAGGAGGGGTATGCCAATGAATGGGTATGCCAAAGAGGCGGTAACTCAAGGACGAGCATACTGAGGAGGTAGTGACCCAAAGGAACGGGTATACCGAGGAGGCAGTGACCCAAGATACCCAAAGTAACAGATATGCCAAGGAAGCGGTGGCTCAAGAATGAGTATTCTGAGGAGGTAGTGACCCAAAGGAACAGTTATGTCGAGGAGACAGTGACCCAAGATACGTGTATGGTGAGGAGCCAATGGCCCAGAGGACATGTATGATGAGGAGGCAGTGATTCAAAGGAACAGATATGTCGAGGAGGCAGTGACTCAAGGAATGGGTGTGCTGAGGAGGCAATGACCCAAAGAATGGGTATGCCAAGGGTATAATAACCCAAGGAACAAATATGATGAGGAGGGAGGGACCCAAGGGACAGGTAAGCTGAGGAGGTATTGACCTAAGGGAACGAGTATGCCGAGGAGGCAGTGAACCAAAAGGAACGAGTATGTTGAGGAGGCAGTGAACCATTTGACGTGTTAATTCCCACTAGAAAACATGAAGTGAGTGTGTGAACAAACACTCAAATGTAACTCCATTATGTAAAAAATGATCATGTAGAAATGTCTTGGAAGTGTAGGTGCACACACAGGAGAAGGTGATGTGAACATGACATGAAGATGTCATGAGTAGAGACGCTAGGTATCATGCTCAAGTGGAGCATGACTACTAGCCATGAACATGTAGGGACATATGTTCACGAGATGCACAATGATGTGACAGGTGTGGATGTGCTGGTGCAAGTAATTCAACACAAACATAAAGGAGGATTCAATGATGCGACATCTAAAAGAAAGTGTCAAAAAATTGACTGGATTGGTGGTGATTGGTCAGGCCACAATGCAAGGCTGACCGTTCTGAGACGGTTGGTCAAACCAATGTGCAAGGCTGACAGTTTTGGGGAAGTCAGTAGAGCTGATGTTCCATGTCCATCAAGCCAGGGAGGCTAATTGACTCCAAATGGAACGCGACCGGGCGGTGGAGACCGGGCGGTGGCGACCGGGCGGTGGCGACCGGGCGGTGGCAACCGGTCAAATCCAAAAATAGAATGCACAAAATGCATCATACAAAACTCACATAATAATAAGACATACAATGCAATGCAGTGATCATGCACAATAACAATTCATACTTACTATAGTGTACTCACATGGGAACCTAGGTTGAGATGATGAAACTATAGCTCCTAATCCGTTGCTCAGCAATGGAGGGCCTACCTCTAACTAATCGACATAAAGTGAAGTGCTTCTTCACGCAACTTTGTTTTCACCAGGTGAAAGCTCATCTCATAGACATAGCTTTCATAAGGGCTTCAACTCATTCATTAAGAGTTGAGGTTGCCGAATAGTCGTGAGATTACGAGCTTCCCGGATTATGGGTTTTGGGTGCTACAGGTTTTGCAAGGGAAATCTCTCATATTTGTTACTGATTATTCCATGAAATCTTCCTAACCTAAAAGGCCTTCATCTAGCACAAAAGCCGTAATCCTTGAACCTTTGGCAACAAGCTAAGGGGCTCTAAGAAAAGGGACATTCAAGAGTAGGGTTCCAAGAATCTTCACCTCTGTGATGGTTAATGTCATATTTCTTTCACATAAAGAAGCTCTCTTTTTGTAGGAGAGGTGGACGTCTTTCTCCTTCTCCAAAATAAAAAGCAACTCTCGCTCTTAGGAGATCTAGATCTCCTTCTCTTTCTCTAATAGGTGGATGAAGCTCTCCTTATAAAAGGAGATAGTTTCTCTTCCTCCTCCAAAGCGGTGATGAGTGTACCATAAAAACATTGACTTAGAGGTGTGAGCGTACCGTGGAGGCATTAGCTCAAGGGTTGAGTGTATCGTATAGGCATTAACTCGAAGGGTATGAGTGTACCATGAAGCCATTTTATCAAAGGTGTGAGCATATCGTGGAGGCATTAGCTCAATAGTGTGAGCGTACCGAGGAGTTATTGGCTCAAGGGAACATTTATGTGAGGTAGCAGTGACCCATAGGAATGGGTATGCCGAGGAGGCATTGGCTCAAAATAACAGGTATGCCAATGAGGCAGTGACCCAACGAAACGGGTATGTCGAGGTGGCAATGACCCATGTAACAAGTATGTAGAAGTGACAATGATCCTAAGGAATGTGTATGCTGAGAAGGTAGTGACCTAAGGGATGGGTATGCCGAGGAGGAGGAGAACTAAAGGAACAGGTATGCTGAGGAGGCAATGACCCAAGGGACAAGTATGCCAAGGAGGCAGTTACTGAAAGAAATGGGTATGCCAAGGAGGCAGCGATCCAAAGAATGGGTATGCTGAGGAGGCAGAGACCCAAGAAATGGGTATGCTGAGGAGGTAGTGACCCAATAAATGGGTATGCTGAAGAGGTAGTGACCCAACGATAGGTATGCCAAGGAGGCAGTGACCCAAGAGATGGGTGTTCCAAGCGGGTAGTGACCCAAAATAATAGGTATGCCGAGGAGGTAGACCAAATGGAACGAGTATGTCGAGGGGCTATGACCTAAGCAATGGGTATGCCGAGGAGTTAGGGACCTAAATGATGAGTGTTTTGATGAGGCAATGACTCAGAAGAAACATGTATGTCGAGGAGGCAGTTACCTAAGGGACATGTTGATTTCCACTAGAGGAAATCACACAATAGTGAATTGAGTGTATGAACAAACACTTACTTGCAACTTAAGTTTGCAAAAAATGATCATGCAGAAATGTCATGTAAGTGTAATTGCGTGCACAAGAGAAGGTGATGTCCACATGACATGAAGATGGCATGGGTAGATACACTAAACATTATCCTCAAGTGAAGGATGACTACTAGCCAAGAACTTTTAGGGACATATTTTAACAAGATGCACAACGAATGTGCTAGGTGTGGATTTGTTGGTGCAAGCAATTCAACACAAGCATACAGGAGCATTAAATGATGCGACGTCCAAATGCAAGTGTAGACCAATTGACTGGATCATTGGAGGCTGGTCGAGCCACAATGCAAGGCTAACTGTACCGGGATGGCCGATCGAGCCACAATGCAAGGCTGACTGTGTCTGCATGGTCGGTCAAGCCAATGTGCTATGTGTACTAGGCCAAGAAGGTTGATTGACTCTAAATGGTACATCGACTAGGTCATGGGGACAAGTTAAATCCAAAATGGCACGCACAAAATGCATCATACAAAACTCACATCATAACATGAAATATGATGTAATGCAATTATCGTACATGATAACAATCCGTACTTGCTCTAGTGCGCTCAAATGGGAATCTAGGCTGAGATGATGAAATCATAGCTGCCAGTCCATTGCTCAACAACGAAGGGCCTACTGATCTATAAAAAATACCTATTTCTTTATGTCTTAATTCTTATTAATTTTTAAAGATATTATGCTTTAATGAAAGATATTTTTTGTATTTTTGGATGTATGTGATGTAAAAAGGTCTAAAAAGGAAAAAGGAGAAAAAACAAGCAAAAATGGAGCAAAATACAAAAAGTATAAAAAAATATGGCCTGGCGACTAGGCGCCAGAAGCTGGCGCCTAAGCGCCAGACACAATACAAAAACTGTCAAGTTTTTGACAACGTTTGATCAGTTATTTTGACGGAGTAAGCAGTTATTGGACATTCTAGAAGACTGGCAGTTGTTCCTTGATAATAGGACATGTGATACATTGCATTTGGACACTCCAAAATGGTTTTAATCACGAAGAGGTGCGAGCTAAAGTGAAGAGGTGCGAAGAACTGGACGCGGTGTCCGGCGCCTAGGCGCCAGATTCCGGATCCTAGGCGCCAGACCGACCTTCTAGAAGATTCATTGAATGTGGACATGTTTTGAAGAGGTGCCTCAAGGCAACTCTTGAAGCTTACAAATAGGGGTCCATTTCTTCAGAAAACGTGCCCCGCCCATTGTAACCCTTTCTCTTATCCACTTTAGGATCTCTCATCCTTAGAGAGAGAAATAGAGAGAGAAATTTAGGGCCACTTTTGTTTAGTTTAGTGAGTTTACTTTCAAGTTATTGCATCTGGAGTTGATTACACTGTGGAGTCAGTATGAATCAGAAGATCTGTAGAAGAAATATTTGAGATAAGTATTTTTATATTTGATTCAAAGTTTATTTATCATGTTTTGCTATTTATTTTCAATGTGTTCTGAGTAGTTAGTTTTCTTTCTTCCTTCAATTATGAAGAGATAGATAAGATAATATAAAGATTCGATGGAGAATTGAAATTCAAAATAATTTCAAAACATTGTGATGACATTAATACCTGATCTTTCTTTACTTTTTAGATTTTCCATTTATATTGTTAAAACCTGTTGAAGAGTTTTGAGACCTTGAAGGAGAAGAACTCTTAACTTGTAAATGTCACATGAATCCTTGGGTAGTCGAAGGCCATGTGCGGGCTATTCAAGGTGAAGTGCAAATAAATAGGAAGATAAGATTTAAAGGGCGTAGAATTGATAAGTTTTTAGAGTGACGGACTAAATTCTTATAATTTGATTTATAGATTAGGAAAGGGTCACTAATAGGGCCGACCATAGCCACCCTTGGACATCTAGAAGTGTGAGCCTAGATTAACCCATTCTACTAACAATACATCCGGACCTATTCCAGTAAATTAGCCTAATGATCTTTGCGCCTGGATCAAAGGGTAAAGAATATGAATGCTTCTATTTGGCACAATACCATAAATCAAATTCTCCAACGAATATTAAATTATCATAAAAATCTTAGATTAATTGAAGGAAAGAAATTTGTTTATTTTATAGTTTTCATAAATCATTTTCTTATTATTGTTTTCTTTATTTGCATCTAGTAAATTAATAGTAATTTATAATTAAATTAAAAAATAAAAAAATTAAAAAATATTTTTTTTATTTAGAAAATTTATCACTATAATTCTTCCCTATGGGATCGATACTGGGGTCTTTGTTTCAAAGCCCTATATTACTTGAAACGATACGTATACTTGCGTAGTACCCCTAGTGTGTAAAAATATTTTCTAAATTTACATCATATTAATTTTATACACTAAGCCGCTATTTATAAATTGAGTCAAAGTTTTTGGCTATCTTTTGGAAGCGAATATTATCGCATTATTTGTGGTCGGGTCAAGTTTTTGGCGCCGTTGCTGGGGAAGAAAGAAATAGAATAGTATAAATTTTCTTATAAAAAATTTAAAAAAAATAAAAAATATTATTATAAAAAAATTAAAAAAAAGATATATATTTTATTCCTTGTTTTATGCGAAGATTTGGTTATGAAGAATTAATACCTTTAGATTCTGAATTAGAAAGAACAATTAGAAAAATTAAAAAGGGAAAACAAATTCAAAAATTTCAAGAAATGACTACTTTACAAAATCCAATTGAACTTAATGATCAAAATGTTTATAAACCATTAAGGGATTATGCTAACCCTACAGTTGATGAACTTCATAGTAGTATTCAAATACCTATTGTAGATGTTAATTCTTTTGAACTTAAACTGTCTATTATTCAAATGGTGCAAAATAAGCAATTTGGTGGATCACCAAATGAGGATCCAAATTTACATCTTGTTAGTTTTTTAGAACTTTGTGCTACCTTTAAATATAACAATGTTTCTCATGATGCTATTAGACTTAGAGTCTTTCTTTTTTCTTTAAGAGATAAAGCAAAGATGTGGTTAAACTCATTAGCAACTGGTTCTATTAAAACATGGGCTGAAATGACACAAAAATTCCTTGCTAAATATTTTCCTCCTTCTAAAACTGCTAAATTAAGAAATGATATTACTTCGTTTAGTCAATTTGTCGGGGAGACAATTTATGAAACTTGGGAAAGATTTAAAGAACTATTAAGAAAATGTCCTCATCATGCTTTACCTGATTGGTTGATTATTCAAACATTTTATAATGGATTAATTGGATCTTTAAAATCAATTATTGATGTTGCTGCTGGAGGTTCTTTAATGTTTAAATCATTTGAAGAAGCTTACACTTTAATTGAAGAAATGACTAATAACAATTTTCAATGGCCTTCCGAAAGGATTAATCCTAAAAAGATGGCCAGTATTCACGATAATGAAGCCTTTTCTATCTTAGCTTCACAAGTTGCAACAATGTCTAAGAAATTAGATAATTTTGCAATTAATATTTTGCATAATAACTCTGCTAATATTGAAGATTCTCAAACTATTGAAACTTTACAAGCTATTGCAAGTAAAAATAATCCTTATTCAAATTATTATAATCCTAGGTGGAAAAATCATCCTAATTTTAACTGGAATAATTCACAACAACAATGGGGTAATAATCAATCTCATCCCACTCGGAAATTGGAATAATCAAGTTAATTCAAATTTTAAACCTCCTGGATTTAATAATCAACGTAAAAAGTTATCAATAGAAGAATTAATTATGCAAATGAATAATCAATTATAAAATCAAAATACTGCTATTTGTAATATTGAAAAATCAAATGGGGCAAATTGCTACTTTAATTAATAACAGACCTGTAGGAACACTTCCTAGTAATGTTGAAATTAATCCAAAGGAAACTGGAAAAGAACATGAACAAGTTAAAGCAGTGCAACTTAGAAGTGAAAATGAATTAAAAGAAGGATTGCAGAATGAAATTGAAAAAAAGATTGAGGTTGAAGAGATTGAAAAATCTAAAGAAACTCTCTCTCCTAGTTATGATCAGACTGTTATACCTGTTAATGTGAAAGTTGAAAAACCACCACCACCTTTTCCTCAAAGACTTAAACAACAGAAATTAGATCATCAATTTTCTAAGTTCTTTGAAATTTTTAAGAAACTTACTATTAACATACCTTTTGCTGAAGCTTTGGAACAAATGCCAACTTACGCAAAATTTATGAAGGATATTTTAAGCAAAAAATGAAAATTTGAAGCTTTTGAAACTGTTACATTAAGTGAAGAATGCAGTACAATAATTCAAAAGAAATTACCTGAAAAGCTTAAGGATCCTGAAAGTTTCATTATATCCTGTGCTATTGGAGAAAAATTTTGTGGAAAAGTTTTATGTGATTTAGGAGCAAGTATTAATCTCATGCCATTTTCTATCTTTCGAAGATTGGATTTAGGAGATATTACTCCCACCACCGTAACCCTTCGATTAGGCGATAGATCTATCACTTATCCTAAAGGAGTTATAGAGGATGTCCTTGTTAAAGTGGATAAATTTATCTTCCCTGTAGATTTCATAGTACTTGATATGGAAGAAGATAAAGAGATAACTATTATTTTAGGGAGACCTTTTCTAGCTACCGGACGAGCAATGATTGATGTGCAAAAAGTAGAAATAACCATGAGAGTTAATGATCAAGAAAATAAATTCAATGTTCTTAAATCAATGAAGTACCCTGATAAAGAGAAATGTTATCGAATGGATATAATTGATTATTTAATTGAAAAACCTTATTAAGAAAAATGTAAAGTCAATTCTGAAGAAAAATTTGAATTTTTAACTGATGAAGATGAAGTAGTAGAACAAGAAGAGACTCATTTTATTAAAGATAATTGGGAAACTTTAGACATAACTCAAAATGATATACTTTTACCCTCAATTAAAAAAGCCCCTGAACTGGAATTAAAAATGTTATCTTCCCATTTAAAATATGCATTTCTTGGAAATTCGTTAACTTTACCTGTTATTATTTCTTCTGAACTGAGTACGGATCAAGAAGAAAAATTACTAGGTGTGTTAAAGAATTATAAGAAAGCTTTTGGTTGGACTATTGCTGATATAAGAGGAATAAGCCCTTCCATTTGCATGCATAGAATTTTAATGGAAGAAAATTTTTAACCTACTATAAAATCGCAAAGAAGTTTAAATATTATCATGAAAGAGGTTGTTAAAAAAGAAATTATTAAATGGTTGGATGCTGGTATTATTTATCCTATTTCAGATAGTCAATGGGTAAGTCATATTCATTGTGTTCTGAAGAAAGGAGGTGTAACTGTCATTGTTAATGATAAAAATGAACTTATTCATACAAGACAAGTTACTAGATGGCGAATTTGTATTGACTATAGGAAATTAAATAAAGCCACTAGAAATGATCATTTTCCTTTACCTTTCTTAGATCAAATGCTCGATAAATTAGCTGGACACTCATATTTCTATTTTCTGGATGGATATTCTGGTTATCATCAATTACATATTGCTCCTGAGGACTAAGAAAAGACAACATTTACAAGTCCTTTTGGAACATTTACTTTTAGAAGAATGCCTTTTGGTTTATGTAATGGATCTGCAACTTTTCAAAGATGTATGATGTCAATATTTTGTGATTTGATTGACAAAGGAATTGAAATATTCATGGATGATTTTTTAGTCTTTGGAACTTCTTTTGAATCTTGTTTGGAAAACATAGCCAAAGTTCTGAAAAGATGTGAAGAAACAAATTTAGTTCTTAACCGGGAAAAATGTCAATTCATGGTCACAGAAGACATTATACTTGGTCACAAAGTATCACAAAAAGGAATGGAAGTAGATCAAGCAAAAGTGAAAATTATTGCTGAATTGTAACCACCTACTACTGTTACTGATGTGAGAAGTTTCTAGGTCATGCTGGATTTTATAGAAGATACATAAAGGATTTTTCTAAAATTGCTAAACCTCTTTTTCATTTATTAGAAAAAGATGCAAAATTTGAATTTAATAAAGAATGTATTAATGCTTTTAATATTCTAAAAGAAAAATTAATAACTACACCTATCATTGTTGCACCTAACTGGAATAAATCTTTTGAATTAATGTGTGATGCAAGTGATTTTGCAATTGGAGTTGTATTAGGATAAAAATATAAGAAAGTTTTCAAAGTTGTATATTATGATAGTAAAACTATCACTGAAACACAAAGAAATTACACTACCACTGAGAAAGAGCTTCTAGCTATAGTATATGTCTTTGATAAATTTAGACCTTTTCTTCTTGGTATTAAATGCATAGTTCATACTGATCATTCTGCTATTAAATATCTATTATCTAAGAAGGATTCTAAATCTAGACTTATAAGATGGGTTTTACTTCTACAAGAATTTGATTTTCAAATAGTAGATAGAAAAGGAACTGGAAACCAAATTGCTGATCATTTGTCTAAAATTAAAAATGATATTATTTCGGAAGAAAATATAAATGAGAAATTCCCTGATGAATCTTTATATATTATTCAAAGATGCAAAACACTTTGGTATGCTGATATTGTTAATTATTTAGTTAGCAATATTTTGCCTTATGACTTGGATAACAAATTTATTAAGAAATTTAAATATGATGCTAAATCTTATATTTGGGAAGAACCTCATTTATTTAAAATTGGTAAAGATTCTATGATTCGAAGATGTGTACCTTATGAGGAAACTTTTGCTATTATTCAAAAATGTCCTGATTCTGATTTTGGAGGACACTTTGGCATAGATAAAACTGCATTTAAAATTTTAAATTCTGGATTTTATTGGCCTACCTTATTTAAGGATGTGAGACAATATGTGAAAATATGTGATCGATGTCAAAGGATGGGAAATATATCTAGGAAAGATGAAATGTCTTTAAACTATATATTGGAAGTTGAAATTTTTGATATATGAGATTTAGACTTTATGGGACCATTTGTTCCATCATCTGGAAAAATTTATATTTTATTAGCAATTGATTATGTTTCAAAGTGGATTGAAGCTGTTGCTTTACCAAACTGTGATTCCAAAAGTGTTTCTAATTTTTTTAAAGAAAATGATATTTTCAAGATTTGGAATGCCTAAGGTAATTATCACTGATGGTGGAAGTCATTTCAGGAATATAAGAATTCAATCATTACTACAAAAATTTGGAATCAAACATAGAATTGCAACTGCTTATCACCCACAAACTAGTGGAATGGCTAAAGTATCAAACAGAGAAATTAAAAGAATTTTAGAGAAGATCGTTAATCCTAAAAGAACTGATTGGGTTGATAGACTTGATTCGCATTATGGGCTTATAGAACGACTTATAAGACACCAATCGGAATGTCACCTTACCGGTTAATTTATGGTAAACATTGTCACTTACCTGTAGAACTTGAACATAAAGCTTATTGGGCGATAAAGGAGTTTAATTTCAATTTGAATAAAGTAGGAGAAAAACGATTATTGCAACTAAATGAGATGGACGAAATTAGAAACGAATCGTATGAAAATGCGAGAATTTATAAAAAGAAAATGAAGTTGTTGCATGATAAGAAAATTTCAGGAAACATTTTTGAGCATGGACAAAAGGTATTACTGTTTAATTCTCGTTTAAGACTTTTTCCTAGAAAATTAAGATCTAAATGGATCGGACCCTATTTAGTTGAGAAAGTATACCATTATGGAGCTATGGATATTAAAGATCCCAAAACAAGAAAAATTTTTAAAGTAAATAGAGTAAGATTGAAGTCTTTTTTGGGAGATATTAAAAAGATTTATAAAGAGGCTTGTGAATTGAGTCAACCCGATTAAAGATTTACTTAAGTCGGGTTGACGACGTTAAACCAAGCACTTTGTGTGAGGCAACCCATAATTATCTTGTGTTTTGAGTATTTTTGTGTTTTGTTGTAAGGTTATGCCTCGATCTTGATTAATTTTATATTACTTTAGAAAAATTTGATGCTTATAAGTCTTTGATGACTTAGGCTAAAAATTATTTTGAAGTATGTAAGATTTAAAAATAGGATCACGCTATTCTGAATATGAGTAAAAAAGAGATCAAGTTAACCTTCATTATGATACTTTACAATGAGAGTTATTGAGTCTAAATTACTCTTACCAGTATAATTTACCTATCTTGGAGAACGAAATTTGGAGAACGAAATTTGGAAATTTGACGATTAGGCGAAACGGAGTTGAACATCGTTCCGGCGCCTAGGCTCCAGAATTCGGCGCCTAAGCGCCAGAATCAACTATGTATTAATAGGTCCGGCGCCTAGGCGCCAGATTCGGCGCCTAGGCACTAGATTCGGCGCCTAAGCGCCACGGTTACTGAGTCGTGCAAAAATCGAAATTTTTTTAGTTTTTCGCTCGATTTTCCCCTTTAAATCAACCTATCTTCATCCCTAACAATCAAGCAATCAAAATTACGTCCCTTGCACTTCATTCTTGAGAGATTTGAGAAATTTTTGAAGAAATGGAAGGAAGAAATCATGGAGAAGAAGCTAGGGACAAGGTTTCAAAAGATCCTCAACCCTACTTCAATGGTTTAATCGCTGTAAGTTTAGAGAAAATTTCTAGTCGTTTGGATAAGTTTGACGCGGAGTTTAAAAGCATTGGAGATCGACTTCATGAGATGTTTCATCAAGTTGAACATCTAGAATGGCAAATGAAACTTCAATTTGATCATTTTGCTGCTTATCAAGATGCTCAAGTTGAAATGTATGCGAAGAACAAGTGGATTGATGAAAAGACGGCTACGGATTTCCCGAGAGCGTTAGTGTTCTTTCCAAGTGGAATACACAATTTCGCTTGTGAAGATTAGAAAATTCTGGTAATGAGATAGTTATTATGGTTTGTTGAGTTGTTGTATCGATTTAGAGAATCGATTGTGTTTGTTTGTGTATTTGCTTTCATGTTCAATGTGTGTTGTTTTTGCTTAGAAATTGTTATGTTTGAGTGTGTATTAGGAACTTGAATCAAATATAGTACTTATCTGGAATGTATTGAGTCAATATTGAAGGTTATAAATGGAATAAAGTGAGTTTGATTGAAACCTTATGTTTGATTGGTGGATTTAATATTTAATTTTTATAAATTTTTGAAAAATGTTGTGGAAGTTAGAAACTGAAGCCCTACTCTGATATGAGTAATTAGAAGTTGAATTTATGAATTTTGGTGCAAAATTAAATTTAAAAAAAAAATTTTGTGAAAGGCGAGTCTGGCGCCTAGGCGCCAGAATTCGGCGGCTAAGCCTCAGTTCGGCCTGTACCCGAGAATTTACTTAAATAACCCCCAAAAGCCATTTTTGACGCCTAAGCTTCATCTTCTTCCTCATTTTTGCGAAAATACATCCTCTAGATCCATTTTGAGGTCAAAACATCAAGGATTTGAGTGCGGAACCACTCGATTTCTTCGTCTCAATGTCAGATCTACAGTTTAAACTATTTATTTTAGATTTTCACCATAGATTTCCCTAGGTTTTGCTAAGAACCGAAAATTTTGAAAAAATATTCGGTTTTTAGTGATTTCTTTGGATTTCTAAACTTATTTTAAGTTTTATAAACTTAAAAAGAGTTTAAATCTTTGATTCCTAAATTTGTTCTTGTTTTCTTTCACGTTTAGATGGCTCCAAAATCTAAACGCGGGAAGGCACGAGATAACTTTGATAGCAGCAAATTTTCTACTGTGGCTGCGCATTTTCGCTTCCATGAATTTGCGACATCCAAAAAGTTCATTTCTGAATGAAGTTTCTATCATCCTGGAGAAATGATCGAAAACACTGTCGTTACACACAATTGACAACGATTTTGTTATTTTACTGTTGTTGTTATCCCGATTGTTCGAGAATTTTATGCAAATTTTCTAGATGTCGAGGATTATGATGTCTTTGTCAGAGGAATCGGAGTAGGATTTAGTACAGAAATAATCAACATATTTTATGGCCTGTCACTGACTATTGAGTGCTATTATTCTTGATTATCACCATCTAAGGGAGATTTGGATATGATCATTGCTTATCTGACTGACGGTACAAGATCTTGGAAGATCAGGAACGGAAAAAGGGTAAACTTCAAATCCTCTGAATTAAATGGTATTTCTAAAGCATGGCACTATTTTCTTTCTGCAAGATTGTTACCTTCCAACCACCTGAGTGAAGTGACTAGAGATCGAGCGATCTTAAACTACTGCGTTCAGGAGAGGAAGCCTATTGTTGTTGGGAGCATTATTTATGATTCTGTGGGTTCTACTGCGAGGTCCAGCACTTTTGTTGGATTAGGATTTCCATCTCTGATCTATTCACTATGTGTTAGTAATGGAGCCACTGCTGATATTTCTACGGAGAAGTTAAAGTCTACCAAGCCAATTGGGCAGGAGAGTGTTAGTATCTATGATCGTCTTCGAGGGAAGAGATCGATCGCTCCTTCTACTTCTGCACATACTTTAGGTAGACCTTCTACTTCTAGACCCTCTACTTCTGCTGAGCCACCATCGATTTCGGGAATCAATGCATGATCAGCTTTTAGAGCAGACAGCGGGAGTTATTTCAAACTCACTGCAGGATTGATATTATTGATAGAAAACTAGATCATTTATCCGATTATACCCGTAGGAAGGGTAGTTATGATGTCGAGTATGATGAAGCCCTAGTCAGATTTCTGAAGGGTGAACATGATGTTAGTTTTCCTACTTTTCCTAGATTCACACCATTTGTTGATCCTAAGGACGTAGAATTTTCCTTTGGTGATGATGATGATGATGAGGCTATAGCTAGTGACTAGTAGTTATAGATCTTTATGTTGAGCTACTCTAGTTTGTTTTGTTTGTTTAGTTTTGTGTTTGATGTATGTTGACTGATTAGTGTTAAGATTCTGTTGTTAAAATATTCTCAGTATATTGTTGACCCACAATTTTATATTATGATATTTTTAATTTAATTGCAACGACGCCAAAAACTTGACCCCACTATATTTGTTGACCTCATTTTTGATGAGGTATTATCCTTTCTCTCTTTTTAGTCCTTAGGATCTAGCCTTAGGCTTTTCCTTTGACTAATCCCAGAGGACTAGAAATGGGACCCACCCTTTAGAAGTCCAAACACCTCTTGACTCCCTGCAAACCCCACAAGCTTGATTGTAGACCCCTAATCACCTAGAGGGTTGAAATCAAATGTGAAGGTTTAAAGGATGAGTTTCCTATAGGACTCTTTGGCCTTAGGAATACCCTGGATGGTCTGGTCTGGTGAGGTCTAGCTTGCACACATCACACTCTCACACACATCCTGAACCCTAAACCCACCAAAATACCCCAATACCCTCCAAATAACCTCCTAATACCCAAAATACCCTTTTTAACCCAAAATTCCAAAAATTCCCAGAAAATCCCAGAAAATCCCAAATATTCTCAATTTCATTTTGTTCAACTACACCACAACCCAATATTGTCAATTTAAGCCGATTTCATCAAAAACCCCAATTTTGACCTAAGCCCGACCTAGGCTCCGATTTGACCCAAATTGACCCGACGCTAGCCATTTTCTTCTCAATTTAAATTTTAAACGCTTCGACACACTCCCCTAAACTGAATGCAACATTCGATCGCTACCAGTTCAACCTCGAATTTCAACCAAATCTGATTTAATCGCGAAATCCCCAAATTCGACCTTTTCGACCTCGTTTTGATAACGAGGTTGTCCAAACGGCCTCGAATGACGAAACAGACTGCGCCGTTGCGTCCGGAACGTCGAAATTACCTAGGAAGGACACTAATTTTGATATAGTTTCGTGCGGGGTCGAAATTTGTCCGAATCAACGAAAATTTGAATAAAATGTTGTTTTAAATTAAAAAAAAAAAGAGAAATGAAAAGCAAAAACACACCTAAATCCCTAACCCTCATCTCCCTCACGCCTCTAGCCGTCGCTCCCCTCTCCCATTCCCGAATGGAGCGTCGAGCCGAGCGCCTCCCTTCCTCGTCGAAAGCCATTTCCTCTTCCTCGCAAAAGATTCGGTCCCCACTGTCCTCCTCTCCTTCGTACGCTCCTCTGCCTAAAGCTTCCACGCCTTGTCGCTACTCTCGCCATGTGCTCTGCTGCGACCCTTGTCGTTTCTTTCTCTTGTCGCCGGCGGTTTCGGCTCACCGCCCCGGTAAGTGGAAAGTTGGGCTACTCCTCCACTTTGCCTATATAAACCCCACTTGGGGAGCTCTTTAGGGTGGGCTGAAATTTTGGTGTGAGGGGGAGGTTCTGCCAAATTTTCGAGTGGTGCGTCTCTTTGCGATTTTGAAATCCTGTGGCTTCATTTGGTGGTCGATCTCGTTTGTTGGCCGAAATTTGGTTGGCTGGCTTGGAGTTTGAGCTAGCCGAGTTTCCTGGAGCTAGGGAGTGCTGTTGGACTGCTTTGTGGTTTCCTCTATCCCTCTTGCGCATTCTAGCACAGCCGGTAAACCTTTTTTTTTTTCTTTCCTCTTCATTTCTTTTAGTTGCACTTTCGTTGCTAGCATGGAGGAATGTCCGTGTGCTTACTGTTGATTTATTTACGTGTTTAAGTGGGAAGTAGTGCTCCCCCTCCTAATGGCATGATAGTTTTCCTTAAAAAAAAAACAGAATGAGGAGGAATGTTCAGATGATTTGGAAAAAGGTGCTCTTTTAATAAGTCTTGCTGGCTTCATTTTAAAAGGTAGATTTGAAAAATATGGCAAGTGTGGGGTATTCATCCTTGCTGATATGAATCTGGCTTAATAATCTAATCTTTTGATTATAGTATTATGCCTATAAATCTCCTTTTGATTCAATTGCTGCTTTGGATAATATCTTAGCATGAACTTCTTATGGAATTGCTTTAAGTGGTTCTTTAATGGGACTGTAATATCTCCAGTTCTGCTTTCTTAAAACCATGCGTTAATGGCATGCTCTCTTTGCATTGCAATGGTTCTGACTTACAATTAAATTGAGTTCTGCCTTTAACGACAACAAAAGAAAAATGCAGTTCAATTGAAAGTTGTAAGTGGCTCAACTTGTTGCCGAGTAAAGGAATACAAGCTTTGTCCCACTTTTTACATTTATACCACCGATTCTTTCAAATTTTACAAATAAAAAAAATATGCATATGGACTTCTTCATGCATGATTAAGATGGCAGGTATGTGAAGTTCGAGTTTAAGTGCCCTATATGTAAGTGTATGAGAATGGGATGGTATGGGTATAAGCAACTCTTCTATCTCTTTAGATAGAGCGCGACGTCTCGTAAAGAGGATAATATGAATGGTGGAATTGAAAATCTGGATGTTATATGAAGTAAGCAATAAGGAATTCCCTGGAGATATGAAATCCGTTGGCGGGAAATTTTGGTAACTTGTTGATTTCGAAACTTTATTGCAGGAGGTATGTTAAGGGATTTATATATATATATATATATACTTGCTGATTTTGGTTTATTTCTCACAAGTCACGGTATTTGGAAAACCTTTTAAGTTTTCGGATTTAGATATTTCTTGTTGAGAGTTAGGCATTGAATAAACTTTATAAATTTGCCTATATAAATTGAATGGATGAACCATAACATTCTGCGTGTATCGGTGGCTTATTTGAGACTCACTCGCTTCTCATAATTAAGAATTGGGATATTTACATGCATAAATTCTTACTTCAGTTAGTTGGCATGTAAATGTTGATATCTTGAAATTGTATGGATGGTAAGGTTGGTTAAACCTTGACGATTTGTTTGGTAGCAAGGCGGGGGAATTGGATAAAGATATATGCATAATTTGATAAGCCACTCAGTTCATATGGTTGTGTCTATATGTGGCAGGATTATGTTTGTACGGCACACCACATAGTTCTTATACACCTACATATCTAACACCTAAACTTCTAAATTTTTTTTTTTATGTCACTTAACCTATGCATGATGAGAGTTCAAAGATGGCTAGTTAGCTTTTTTTTATCATTGCTACAACTCGGAATATGTTTAGCATGTATAGGAGTACTTCAGAATCCTCTTGCTAGCATGGTTTGAAAGTTGTTTTGAGGATTTGGGCTCTCTTAGCTAGCCCCCGAACTTGAACATGCATGCTTTATAAAAAAAAAAATCTTTGCTCCTCTTTCATATACAATATGTACATGCTTGGGATGGATGGAAACATTGGTTGTTACATATACATGCTTGCGGCATTTCTTTTTATTCAAATTGCAGGTGTGGAAAATTCTTTTTACGCCGTTATGCTGCCCGATTTTTCTTGGATGGTTTCGTTCTTTTTTACTTCATTTCTACTTCACTCCACTTTACTTTCCCTTCCTGCGGCTGTTTTATGTTTCCCTTTTCTTTGCCATTACTTGAATGTTTGGGAAGGGTTATACACCACCTTAGGGGTCTAGGTCACTTCACGAGTGTGGCGGCACTTTTAGGTCTTTTCTTTAGGACGAGTGAGGATTGTCGGGAGTCTGGGGTGATTAACTTGAGTTGATTGATTTTGAGAACCAATTCACCTCGTTTTACGATTTTGTGTTAGGTGAATTGTTTTCTCCTCTCTCCTTTTATTGATCCCTCGTCACTTGATTTTCTCCTTGCTTCTTGGTTCAATGTCCGCACCTACAGGGGACGTGTAGGTGTGCACATATAGCCCCTTTAGGCTATATGTGGGGCCATCAAGCAAGGCTGTAATGCGGTGGGGACATTGATGAGACTGCAAAAAGAAAAAATTACGAGAATCATAGAATGGGGCCGCCTGACTCAGAGACTCTATAGAGAGTAGAGCAGGAACCACGGAACCATTCGCCCGTCCTTGGGGTTTCTACTGCCGACAGTCTAAGGATGTTTGTAGTCCTAGTCCTATTAGGATAGTCAACCTGTGGGCTAAAATATTTTAAAAACAATAAAAATACATATGTTTGAAAAATACAAAATCACCACCACTACTACACAGCCTACCTACCTACGGTTTTACTTGCATGCAAACAGAAAAAAAAATGAAATGTGTGAAAAAATTTATAAAGGTCCACGGTTGGCTATTCGAGTCGGATTAGGCCCGCCTTCGCGTAAAGTTGGTCTAGTAGTCGACGATCGAGTCCGTAACACCACCGCGCTTACGGGTCTTTCTTTCCAGATGCCCCATGGCTTTCTTACGGTTTGCCGTGAGTTTAGCGGGCCATCTGTGAGTTTCTTCAGATGTTCTTTGCGGTTTTCTACGACTTTGTTTTGTTTTCGTTCGTGACCTTTTTCGGAGTTCTCTACGGACGTTCTTTTTTCTTTCTTGATTTTCTGGTTTTCTCTCGTGATTTTGTTCGCTCCCCTGTCGTCCTTCTTTTGTTTTACTATTGGGTTTTCGTACTTCGCTACTTTCGTACGTACCGTAGTACTCCTGTTGAGCCATGTGTTTGCCCACTACTTGTACTCTTGTTTTTTTTCCTGCGTTAACGACTCTTCTGCAAGAAATATAAGAAAAATATGAAAATAATAAACAGGTAACAGTGCACCGCGGATGAGCAGAGCATACGGTACTCCTGTGACACGCTTTTACTTTCTTTATCGTTATACTTGCTTTAATTTTCAGCACATACTCCCGCTAGTCTAGCTCTGTTTACTTTCGCTTATACCCGTTACGCATGCCTTACTTTTCAAGCATATACTCCTGCTAGTCTAGTCCGCTTATTTTCAGTATACATACTTGCTAAGCACGTTTTACTTGTTGTAGCATGTTATTCCTGTTTAGCTCAAGCATAACTCGCTTGTGATACTTGCTTCCTCGTTGTTTGCTATAAGCATATTCCCCGCTTACTTATTTTCCTGCTTTCTTTGCTACACTCGTCATCGCTGCACACACTCACCGTTGCAATAAAATGATAATAAAAATGAAATAAAACGATTTCGCATGTTCACTTTAACTTAAGATTTAAGTTTAAACCGCAACTTTGCTACGACGTGGAGCACGGAGCACGACTTCGAGGGCAAGCACGGCCATCGTCAACAAGAAAACCCGTGTCGACATCAGCAAAACTATTCTTTAGTTTAAACAACAAGCCATAGGATTCGAGGTAGTCCGCCTAGTGCGACATAAATCCTCACCTGTTCTTTTAGGCCTTTGTACAGTCTTGCTGTGCAATATAAGCCCTAACTCGCTTTAGGATTCCGAGGTCGTCGTCCGATACGATGTAAATCCTCCTACCTTTCAGGTTATTTGTATAATCAGGTGATTATGTAAATGTAATTCCTATAATTAATTGGCAGGATTGAAACTTAAATAAATTCACTTCCGAAATTCAAAGCCTAACATTAGGATAGTCTGGGAAGTCACCGAAGTTCACTTCGGGTTTGTGACATCCCCTACTTCTCTTCCTTTGGACTCCCGAAATAAATTGTTCCAAATTTGATCCATTCCCTATCGAAATTCCAAAATTCAATCCTTTCGAAAATCTTAAACTTTGAAATTCTCGAGAGCAAAACCACCGATCATTATCGAGAGTTTTCTTAAATGATTCCCGTCATTTAAGATGTAATTAACTATGTGGCTCGCCCTTATAGTGGAACTTTAAGAACCCGAGTAATATAAACCCTGCTTAATTCATTTATATTAAGCAGGGGAACTTGTCGGCTTATAAAATTAGTTCGCAGACCAAACAGATGTCACAAATCTTCTAGTTTATTTAATCGAGCCCCATCGTCAAGCAGTGTGCCTATTCTTCAGGATAGATACACGGTTTGTGGTGCGGTGCTCGTTTATATAAACTATTTGGGATGTGAGATTGGTTTGATTTCTTATCTTAAAATTTTCAAATTTAAGATTATTTTTAAAATCAAATACTACTTTTCAAATTATTTATTTAAATTAAAAATTCGCCCACAATTTCTGTAGGCGACCTCTTTTCAAAAATACGACACTCAACCTAAAAATATGTCGACAATATTATATGTATAGAATTGTAATTGTTTATGTTGTGGATGCTACGCAAGTATACGTATCTTATCAAGTAATACAGGGCTCTAGTGGAGTCCTGGTTATCGATCCAACAGGGAAATAGAAAATTAAATAACAGCTCATTTTAAAATAATAATAATAATTTTAAAATAGTATACGAAAATTTGGAATTCTAAATTTAAGCTCAATAAAGTAAACTAAGTATTTTAATTAGGTAACTTAACTAAGTAGAAAATTAATACGTATTGAAAGTGCGGAAATTAAACTAATTGCTAAATAAGTCTTAACTATTCGAAAAAGTATCTTTTCTCTTGTTTAAAAATTTAAGTGATCGATGAATTTAAATAGATAATTTTAAGGTATTGTGACAAATATGAGCATTCCTATTCTTTACCCTTTCGTCCAGTGTAAAGAATATCGACTAATCCTATGTTTGATCATCGAATCTGCGGCTAGGCTCGGGAGGATACCGACCGCCACTTCGTAGCTCCCACGTTCCCCTCGCCCGAGGGCTAACATCTACACTTCGCCTCTCAAACAATAGGACCGAATCGAATATTTTAGTCAGTCACACTAAAATGCTCAATTCTACGCCCAAATGATATTATTTCTCTATTTATTCGCACCTTCCTTCCAAGGCTTTTGAATTCCCCGAATATCGATGTAATTTTTACTATAGTTGATAATCAACACATTTTAACAAATCAAATGGCCAGTTGAAAGTAAATTAAGTTTTAAGTAAAAATTATCACAATTTATTAATATATATAAAAGTACTTCTGTTTTAAGTTCATCAAGTCACTTAATTTCATAACAGGGAGAAAGACTAAATTAACTACTCAGAATGCATGGGAACTAAACTAAGCATGGATTTCATTTAAAGTTAAAAACAATAAATATAAATACTTATCTCGATTTATCCCTAGCGTACTCCTCAGTTCCTTTCGACTATTCCTTCCAAGACAACGAAGACTCACTAAAAACTCATTAACTCACTAAAGACTCACTAATTACACTAATTAAGACTCTAAAGACTGCTCACACATAAATAAAAGACTCTTAAGACACAAATTGACACACACACACAAAATAACACACACACAAAACAACACACACAAAAAATAACACACTTCGAGGCTGAATTTCGGCCTCTATATATAGAGGTGAGCAAAGGACCAAGAGGTGTGTAAACATCCCTTCAAAAAGTGTCCGTGTTCAATGTATCCGCGCCATTTGAACTAGCTCGCCGTCGGCGACAAACTACCTCGCTGTCGGCGAGGCTTCTGAAGGTCTTCGAACCGCGCTATCTCGCCGTCGGCGGGCTCGGGCTCGCTCGTCAGCTGGACGGTTATAAATCCTTCGAATTTTCTTCCTCGTACCCTCGCCGTCGGCGGCTCAATCTCGCCGTCCGCGACTCAAGACAACCGCATTATTTTCTTCCTTTTTGCTCCAAATCCGCTCCTTTTTATGATTTTTTGCTTTTATCACCTAAATTCTTCATTCCTGCAATAAAATAAAGTAAATACCCTTCTTTAAAGTGCAATTTCATCAAAAATAAGTATGAATTTCTTAATAAAATTTTCAAGTGATCAAAATCCCCCAAACTTACTTATTACTTGTCCTCAAGTAATTCTAAGTACTACATAAAAATAATGAGTTCTATAATAAGATTTTTCAATTTAAATAAACTATGAATTAGATTAATTAATATCATAATAAAGTTAAATAAAAATAATTCACATAATTTAATTAATCTTATATAAATAAATTATTTAGTTATCGTGTCTAAGATTTCTAACTTACTATTCATTTCGGGAATGATTATATTTAAAAGAATAACTACTTAAGATATTCATATGATAAGAAATTCAAGAAAATACTATTAGGTAAAATTCTAATCCATAAACATAAGTTTGGAAATATCTAAGTTTTTCCCTTTAGGTTAATTCAAATGAAGCCAATTTTTGATAAGGCATCTCCTCAAGCTTCTCCTCATTTTTCTTTTTCTTTTTCTTTTTCTTTTTCTTTTTCTTTTTTCTAATGAGGATTACTGTATCTGGAGAGCCTGTTAATAATTTTGAACTTCATTTTCATCTTCCTAAATTTGAAACTTAGAAATATTTCTTAGCTTATATATATACTTCATAGTTTTTACTTCATTGATTTTCAATCTTTTCTTTTTCACTTGAATACTTAAGAATTTTAATTTTAGAATATAGTTTTCCTTACTAAAAATAGTTTACTATATTCTTATTCCCTTTAACCAAATATTTTATTCTATTTAATTAATTAAAGCACTAGAAATATTTCATTTAACCTTTTATAATAATTAAATAAAATAATCTATATTAATTAAATTGAAAAATTTGCTATAAAAATCATTTTATAATAATTTGAAAATAGAAATTGAGAACAAGTTAATAACTAAATTTGTATTTTACTCCCCCCAAACTTAAATTTTTATATCTACTCTAAATAATGAAAAAGGGAAAGTAAATAAATCATACATTCGAAGTTTAGGTATTTCTTTTTCTTTGAAATTTTTGCGAGCTTTTTCATTTTTCATCGAACCTCGTATCGTTAGTATTCTCCATATATATATAACAATTTAAAGAAAATGCAGGGATAAAATCCGAGATAAGTATTAAATACAACAATTAAAATTAACTCTACACTACACATATGAATTACTAACATATTAAAAACATCAACTAACATATTAACAATTTTAAAAACTTAAAACAATACAGAATAAAATAAAAACATACTAAAGAAAACTAACATCCTATTTAACATAAAAACAAATACAATTAACTAACACAAAAAACAATAACTAAACTATTATCACAATTCAAGCAAATAATCTAACAAATATCCAATGTCTCACAACATAAAGTATTGAATATTACAAACATATAAAAGTTTCCAAAATAACTTAACATCAAACAAACAAAACAAATAAAGTCCTAATCTTCAGCATCAAAGTCCCAAACTATATTGTCATCCCCTCCTTGATCTGCCTTATATTATATTTCCGATCACATCATTTATTAATTTAATATGAAGATTAGCTACTTATACACAAAAAAATTCACACAACACAACAAATTAACTTTAATATTGAAATCCATGAGATGTACAAACTAACATAATTTTAAACTCTATAATCAAACTTCAATTCTCTAATCCTTACTACTAATCAAGCATCGCAAACCAATCTACGACACACTAAATGCCGATACAAAACTATGACGCATATCTCAATTAAGTTTCGAGATATTCAAATCATCACTCCACACATAATAAAATCTAAATCAAATCAAATAACATAAATACAAACATACTATGGAAATCTTTACTACTACTCTTCAATGTCGGAATCTTCATCTTCTCCGATATTTCCGATATGACGATGATGCACAAATAAGTTATAGTAAAGGCCCGAAGGGAAATTCCGAGCGATTCTTCGATGATCCAACCCTTCGTCTCGGTAAATGAAGAAAGCTAGCTTCCGGTGTCCAGAATGATCAAAGTGTTCCTTCATCCTCCAAGTCAATGTGATCAAATAAATCAGATATATTGTCGATCGAATCTCTCACATTCTGCAGCTTCTTTCTCCATTCCTTTAATTTTCTTCATAAGTAACTCTGTTTTATCTGAAATAGGCCTTGCTATAGGATTATTCTGTGAAGCTCTATCAGAGATAAATGTAATTTCATCATTATTGTCCAAAGTAGGGAACATATCTGTAGGATCAAGCGGCTTCCAAGGTAACAGAATCTTTTCCCAAGCTTCATAAGAAACCTGGTACTGACTGCATAATGTAAAAATAGTAGATGGGTGTCCTAGTCCGTGAACTGACCCATGCACAATTAAACCCAATGCAGACTTAACAATTATTGATCCAACATCAATAGGCAATCCATTTTGTATACAATAATTCAATATAGCGCATTCCATCGAAACCTTGTTTACCCTCATAGTAGGTAACAATTTAGATGAGATGAAAAAGTGCCAGTGCTTTGAGACAGGATTCAAAAGTGATGCAGAGAAACTAACATACCCGTCTTCACGCATTTCCCAATCTTCCGGTTCATCGCTCGGATATCGAAATATCTCATTCATATTATATCGAGAAGGCACAAAATTTGAATAGTGACATACCGGGTGTTTTCTATGGAGAATAATTCATTTACTCTTGATGGAGTAAACGTCACCCATCTTCCTCGGACGTAGACATTCCTATTGTTGATCGCATGTAAGTTAGAGTAGAACTCTTTCACAACTCGGAATAACAACAGCAGACGTAGTGTAACAAAATACCTCCCAGCAGTGCGCTCGCGCGATCGTTTCTTCTATCTTCGTAGTGGAATTCTCTAATCCTCGATCGACAAATCCTCATTCCTCGATAACTCTTTTCTTTACCAAAACCTTGTTGAAGATCCGTCGCGCTTCCGCACTCACAAATTTCCTCCGGTTAAATACTCCGGAATTAGAGGAATCTAAGAATTTGGAGGCCATTATGGTGAATGGAATAAATTCTAGTGAAGAAGGCGGATCTAGAATGATTTAAGAATGGGTTTTCACAAAGGAATTGGTGTTGAAACAGATCCAAATCAGCATTCAAATTATAAATAACTCATCTTTATAACTTCCTCGCCTTGTCGGCGAGAAGTTTCCGCCGTTGGCGACTCGGTTATAAAACCGCCTCCCATGTTCTCGCTGTCGGCGGGACGTTTCTCGCCGTCAGCGAGCTCGATAAATAAACTGAATTTAATTTAGGCGTGAACCTCACTGTGGGCGAGTATCGACCTCGCCGTCGGAGAGATTCCAAAATAATGTCCAATTTCGCTCTAAATCGAATAATTTCTTTTCTCATCATAATGGTTCGAATATGTGATGATTCTTAATAATAATTGAGTAAGTAAAGTTTCAATAATATAGTACTAACTTTTAAGATACAATAAAAATAGATAACTAATATGGGTTGCCTCCCATAAAGCGCTTGGTTTAACGTCGTCGACTCGACCTAATTTCAATTATTAATCGAGTCGACTAAGCATTAAAACCTCTTTATAGTTAGGTCTTATACCTTCGAAATATAGTTTTAATCTATGTCCATTAACTTTAAATTTATGTCCGAGCTTTTGGATCTTCGATTTCTATAGTTCCGTATGAAAATATTTGAGTTATGGTGAAAGGTCCTAACCATCGAGACTTCAATTTTCCCGGAAATAATTTCAATCTAGTATTATATAGCAAAACTTCCTGTCCTGGTTCAAAATTTCTCTGATTAATCTTCCGATCATGCCATAATTTCATCTTTTCTTTATAAATCCGATCATTATCATATGATTCATTTCTTAATTCTTCCAATTCATTTAATTACATCAATCTTTTCTCACCGACCTTCCTTCATATTATAATTAAATTCCTTAATAGTCTCAATATGCTTTATGTTCTAATTCAACCGGTAAGTGGCATGTTTTTCCATATATAAGCTCGTAAGGAGTCATTCCAACCGGAGATTTATAAGCAGATCCTATAAGTCCATAATGCGATTGTCTAATCTAATGAGACCAATCTAACCTATTTGGGTTTATAGATTTTTCTAAAATACGTTTAATCTCACGATTAGATACTTCGACTAATCCGCTAGTACTCGTGGATGATAAGCAGTGGATATCTTATAAGTAATATTGTATTTTTCTACTAGTTTGTGAATGTATTTATTTCTAAAATGAGTTCCTCCGTCGAGATAATCACTCTCGGCATTCCAAATCTAGTAAAAATATTTTTCATCGAAATTTTGAAACACTCTTAAGCATCACACCTAGGTAAAGCTTCGTGCCTCAATCCATTTGGAAACATAATCAACAGCTACTAATATATATGAGTTTTCAAACGAAGGAATAAAAGGTCCCATAAAATCTAATCCCCAAACATCAAAAATTTCAACTTCTAATATAAAATTCGAAGGCATTTCGTTTTTTCTAGATATATTTCCTACTCTTTCGACATTTATCGCAAGTTTTAATATATCCGTATACATCTCTAAATAGAGTAGAGCCAGTAAAATCCGCATTTTAGAATCTTATAAGCAGCTTTATCGGTCCCAAAATTTCCTCCAAAATCGAATCATGACATTTTTGAATAATTGGTTCGGTTTCTTCATAAGGTACACATCTTCTAATAATTAAATCCTTACATCGCTTATATAAATATGGTTCATCCCAAAAATAGGTTTTCGTATCATGGATGAATTTTTTCTCGTTGTTGCAAAGTTAGCATAGGTGGTAAAATATTACTAACTATATAGTTTAATATATCAAGCATACCATGGTATTTTTCACTCATCGATATTATATAGTTGTTCATCGGAGAAAATCGTCTATAATTTCATTTTCAATATCGGATAATTCATGATTTTCTAATCTTGATAAATGATCCGCAATTTGATTATCGGTTCCTTTCTTATTAACGATCTCAAAATCGAATTCTTGCATTAAAAGCATCCATCTAATTAATCTTGGTTCGGAATCTTTCTTTTGCATTAAATATTTGATAGCGGTAATGATCGGTATGCACGATACATTTTGTTCCAATCGTATAAGGTCTAAATTTATTAAAACCATATACTACCGCTAATAATTCTCTTTCAGTAATCGTATAATTTATTTCAAGCATCATTTAGAGTTTTACTAAGCATAAGTATATAACTTTAAAAATCTTTTCATATCTTTGCCCAAGAATCGCTCCTACAAGATAATCACTAGCATCACACATAAGCTCAAATGGTTTCTCCAGGCTAGGTGAAACTATTATAGGTGCCGTAATTAATTTTTCTTTTAAGAGTTCAAAAGTATCGGGAATTCGATCGTAAATTCAAATTTCTTGTCCTTTTCGAGAAGTTGGCATAGAGGTTTAGTAATTTTTGAAAAATCTTTTATATAGCGTACCGTAGAATCCAAGCATGTCCAAGAAAACTTCTTACCCCTTTTACCGTTGTTGGAGGTGGTAATTTAGCTATAACTTGAATTTTTGCAGGTCCACTTCCATGCCTTTTTCCGAAATTTTATGCCCTAATACAATGCCGCCCGCAACCATAAATCGACATTTCTCCCAATTTAGAACTAAATTTATTTTCTCACATACTTCTAATACTTTTTCAAGATGAGTTAAGCATGTGTCAAATGATGTTCCAAATACGGAGAAATCATCCATAAACACTTCTATTCCATTGTCAATTAACTTACGAAATATAGACATCATACATCTCCGGAATGTTATCGTGCATTACATAATCCAAAAGGCATTCTTCGAAAAGCGAAAGTTCCATAAGGACTAGTAAATGTAGTTTTCTCTTGATCCTCAGGAGCAATTTGTATTTGATGATAACCGGTGTATCCATCTAGAAAACAAAAATACTTATGTCCGGCTAATCTATCTAACATCTGGTCTAGAAATGGTAAAGGGAAGTGATCTTTCTTGGTGACGGTATTTAATTTCCTATAATCAATACATATACGCCAACCAGTAACTTGTCTTATAGGAATAAGATCATTATTTTCATTGGCAGTGACGGTCACTCCTCCCTTCTTAGGAACACAGTGAATTGGGCTTACCTAAGCACTCGTCGTAAATAAGATATATAATACCATTATCTAACCATTTTAAAATTTCTTTCTTAACTACTTCTTTCATTATCGGGTTTAATCTCCTTTGGGATCCGCTTTAGGTTTATGTTCATCATCTAAAATAATTCTATGCATACAGTATCAAGGACTAATTCCTTTAATATCTCGCTAAAGTCCAACTAAAAGTTTTCTTATATTTTTTTAAAGTTTCTAAAATTTTTTGTTCTCGAGATTCGTTTAATGCGGATGAAATAATAACTGGTAAAGTTGAAGAATTACCTAAATAAGCATATTTCAAATGATCGTGTAATATTTTTAGCTCAAGTTCAGGAGGTTTAATTATTGATGGAACTATATTCTTGTCGGTGTTTTCGGCATTATCCAAAAATTTAAATCTTTCCCGAATATAATCTAGTTCTTCATTATTATCTTCAATTAATTCAGTGTTTTCTTTTCTAATTTATCTTCATAATATTCCTTAAAATGTTCTTGTTGTAAATGTTCAAGCATTTCCATCCGAAAACATTCATCATCTTTTTCTAAAGACAGGATATTTCATTGATTTTGCAATATTAAATGTAACTTTTTGGTCATTTACTCTCATAGTTAATTCTCCTTTCTGAACATCAATCATAGCTTTTCCAGTAACTAAAAATGGTCTTCCTAAAATGATAGAAATTTCTTTATCTTCCTCCATATCTAAAACAATAAAATCTACTGGGAAGATAAATTTATCCACTTTTACTTACACATCTTCAATAACTCCCTTAGGATAGGTAACCGAACGATCAGCCTAATCGAAGGATTACTGAAGTAGGTGTAATTTTTCCTAATCCTAATCTCTTAAAAATCGATAGAGGCATTAGATTGATGCTTGCTTCTAAGTCACACAAAGCTTTTCCATAAAATTTTTCTCCTATAGCGCAGGGTATAGTGAAACTACCAGGATCTTTCAATTTTTCAGAAGCTTCTTCGAATAATAGCACTACACTCTTCACTAAGTGCGACCGTTTCATTATCGTTGAATTTTCTTTTCTTATTTAGAATATCTTTCATAAATTTTACATAATTTGGCATCTGATCTAAAGCTTCGACAAAAGGTATATTGATTGTTAATTTCTTTAATATTTCAAGGAATTTAGCAAATTGTTTATCTTTTTTATGTTGAGCTAGTCGTTGAGAAAATGGTGGTGGAGGTTTTTCAACAGAAATTTTCATAGGTATTAAAGGATGTTCTAAGTTTGAATCTTGTTGAAGTGTTTCCTTTTCAATTTCCACTTCCTCTTTTTGGCTTTCAAGTTCTTTTTGACTTTGAGGTTCTAATTCTTTTCCACTCCTTAGTTGTATTGCTTTAATTTGTTCTTTTCCTTGATCTTTAGGATTTATTTCCACATTACTAGGAAAAGTTTCGGTATTCTATTATTTAGCGCAAGTAGCAATATGTCCAAGTTGAGTTTCGATATTTTAATAGATGTTCCTTGAATTTGTAGTTGATTTCTGATTTTGTAGTTGATGACCCATATTCAAAATTAATTCATCCATAGATAATTTCTTATCTTTGAATTGAGGGTTATTGTTATTAAATCCAGTGTGGGTAATTAGGTTTATAGTTTGGATTTGCTTGATTAGGTTGATTTATCCATTGTTGATTAGATGTATTATTCCAATTAAAATTTGGATGAGTTTTCCAACCAGGATTATAATAGTTTGAATAAGGGTTATTAGTTCTATTATTAATAGCATTTAAATTTTCATAATTAGATTGAGATTCTATGATTTGTCCAGATGAGTTTTCTTCTAAAGTAGGAGAGTAGTTCATTTCAAAATGATCTAATTTCTTAGATATAGCAGCAATTTGAGAAGCTAACATAGATATTGCATCGTTTTCATGAATGCCGGCTATCTTTTTCGGATTTACTCTATCAGTAGGCCATCGAAAATTATTTGTTGCCATTTCTTCGATTAGTGCATAAGCTTCATCAAATGGTTTAGACATTAATGAACCTCCAAAGACGAAAGATTGATGATTGATCTTAAAGATCCTACTAATCCATTATAAAAGGTTCGAATAATCGACTAACTGGTAAGCACATGATGTGGGCATTTCCTAAGAAGTTCCTTAAATCTCTCCCAAGCTTCATATATCGATTCTCCATCTAATCGACAAAAAGTAGTTATATCATTTCTAAACTTAGCAGTTTTAGATGGTGGAAAATATTTGGATAGAAATTTTTGTGATAATTCTCCCCAAGTTTTAATAGATCCGAGTGCTAACGAATTCAACCACATTTTAGCCTTATCCCTTAATGAAAAAGGAAAAAGTCTAAGTCTTATAACATCGTCGGATACTCTCGATATTTAAAAGTAAGCACAAAGTTCTAGAAAACTAGCAAGATGTAAGTTAGGATCTTCGCGAGTGAACCACTAAATTGATTGTTTTGTACTATTTGGATAATCGTGAGTTTAAGTTCAAATGAATTAGCAACTACATCGTGGTTTTAAATAGTTAAATGAATTTCATCCGATGTAGGGTCAGCATAATCTCTTAATGGTCTTTGTTGGTTCATATTTTGAATTTCGTGAATATTCGCCATTTGTGTTAAATTTATAATTTGTTTCTTTTGTTTTCTAATTCTTTTAATTGTACGCTCTAATTCAGAATCGTAAGGTATTAAATTTTCATTTCCAAATTTGCGCATACAATTTTAGAATAGATATTAATTTATTTATTATGATTATTTTAAAATAGTCCGTTACTCTAAGTAAATTTTTCTTACTTTCCTCAGCAACGGAGCCAAAAACTTGACCCACAATTTTATATTATGATATTTTTAATTTAATTGCAACGATGCCAAAAACTTGGCCCCGCTATATTATATGTATAGAATTGTAATTGTTTATGTTGTGGATGCTACGCAAGTATACGTATCGTAGCAAGTAATACGAGGCTCTAGTGGAGTCTCGGTTATCGATCCCACAGGGAAATAGAAAATTAAATAACGACTCATTTTAAAATAATAATAATAATTTTAAAATAAGTATACGAAAATTTGGAATTCTAAATTTAAGCGCAATAAAGTAAACTAAGTATTTTAATTAGGTAACTTAACTAAGTAGAAAATTAATACTTATTGAAAGTGCAGAAATTAAAGTAATTGCTAAATAAGTCTTAACTATTCGGAAAAAGTATCTTTCCCTCTAGAAATTTAAGTGATTGATGAATTTAAATAGATAATTTTAAGGTATTGTGACAAATAGGAGCATTCCTATTCTTTACCACTGGTCCATTGTAAAGAATATTGACTAATCCCATGTTTGATTACGAATGCGGCTAAGTACCGGGAGGATACGGCTGCCATGAGCTCCCACGTTCCCCTCTCCTGAGGGCTAACATCTACACTTCAGCTCTCAAACAATAGGACCAGGTGAATATTTTAGTCTGTCACACTAAAATGCTCAATTCTACGCTCGATCGATTTTTATTTCCACTATTTATTTTACTGCCCTCCCTTCCAAGGCTTTTAAGATTTGAATATCGAGATGTATTTTTACTATAGTTGATATTCAACACATTTTTAACAAATCAAATGGCCAGTTTGAAAGTAAATTAAGTTTTAAGTAAAAATTATCACAATTTATTAATATATAAAAGTATTTCTATTTTTAGTTCATCGAGTCACTTAATTTCATAACGGGGAAAAGGCTAATAAACTACTCGGGAATACATGGGAAAATAAACTAAGCATGGATTTCATTTAAAAGTTAAAAACAATAAATACAAATACTTATCTCGATTTATCTGACGAGACTCCTGTGAGTTCCTTTGACTCTTCCTTCGATGTGACAAGACTGCGCAAGAACTGTAACTCACTAAATACTCACTAAAGACTCGAAATAACTCACTTATAACACTTAAAGACACAAAAAGCGCCCAATAATTCTCAAAGACTCTCAAACTTAGAACACACCCACAAAAGACACACACAACCGCAATTTTAGCCTCATATATAGAGGTGAGCAAAGGACCAAGAGGTGTGTAAGCATCCTTCGAAAAGTGTCCGGGTTCGATGTGTCTGTGGTGAACTAGCTCGCCGTAGGCGGCAGACTACCTCGTTGTCGGCAAGGCTTCTAGAAGATCTTCAAGCCGCGCTAGCCTGTTGTCGGCGAGACGATTGCGCAATTCCTTCGGAAATGTCTCCTCGTAGCCTCGCGCGTCGGCGAAGCTCGATCTCGTCGTCAGTGACTCGGCACGATTTCATTATTTTCTTCCTTTTTTTTGCTCCATTCCGCTCCTTTTATGATTTTTTGCTTTTATCACCTAAATTCTTCATTCTACAATAAAATAAAGAAAATACCTTTCTTTAAAGTACGATTTCATCAAATAGGTATGAATTTTCTTAATAAAATTTTCGGCGATCAGAAACATATGCGTGTGAGAGGAGTGTAGAATCTTTATATTGTTGGGAGGGCTGAGTAATGGGCAAGTGCGATTACGGCATGATGGCAGGTACCCCCCTCGGATAAACGAGCTCTCCCAAACACTAATAAACGGCTCTTTCCGTGGTAGGCTATGAGATAATATACGATGAGGTCTCTGACTAAGCTTAAGATGTATTAACTGTTTCATCTGCTCATCAAATCTGTACCCTTCCATTTGACGAGAACTATATTTGATAAATTGTTTGGTTGAATGGCAAACTACATAGTCTCACTAAACATATATATCTTAAAATATATGATTGGCCTCCTTATGATGGGGTAGGAATCTAGAACAAATGCCTCACACCTACGATGTTAATTTTTTTTTCAGCAGAGAATGTTACAAAACTGCTTCTAACGATGATATTCTCAGGCTAAAGGGATCGAGAGGGCCTTCAAGTGTTGTCTTTGTGGGACTAATCTTACAAGATCTTTCGGCCCACCTATTTTTTGCATGCAGCTTCTCACAGGAGGTGTGGAAGGGAGTCATTAATCTTATCCACGTCAACACTCTCCTCCTTGATTGGTCTAATTTACATAAATCATTGAATTTCACGGAAGGAAGCAAAGTGCAGGAGACTTTCCTTTTATCATTGCATGGTTTATTTGGATGCATAGAAGCGGTGTGAAGTATGATGACAAGACATGTAGAGTCTTAGCTGTGTAAGGGAACTGCCATTCCTTCTTATCCGAAGCTCATCGACTTAAAAAGTTCCCCTGACATGCTTAATAACCACCTTGACAATCTCTGAGCGCTCTAAAATTATTCGCATCTCTTGGGAAAGCTCCAACCTCCTTTATCATGTCAACACTGATGGGTCCTTCTCTGATAGGGATGTTGGTTGTGGGGGTGTGTTTAGGAATCACGATGGTAAATGTCTTTGTTTCTTGGAATGATATTTTTTACGAATATGCACTTGTTCGAACTTGTTGCGGCTTTTTGGGCTGCGGTAGCTAACTCTTTTTAGTGGCATTCTTTAATTGTGGAATGTGATTCAACAAATCTATTACAGTACATGCAGAATACCTCTCACCCACCTTAGCATCGTTCTCTCTGGATAAACGAATTAAAGCTCTCTCGCGAATTTAAATGCTCAAGTTTGAGTTCATTTTTAAAAGAAGGAAATAAGTAGGCAAATTAGCTTGCCGGGAGAGCCTTATTCACAGCAAGTTCTGTCTCCTTTGACCCCCCCATCCCATCTATACTTTCTTATGGAATCGGATAGAATGAATGCTTTCCATATTTGAGTAGTTTGACATCTTGGCTACTCTTGTGTTTTCTTTTAGCTCTTTCTGCGGGAAGTTTGTATTTCTTTATTTTCTCCTCGGCTTATGAAAAAAATTTTCGGGTGGGGAAGCCCATTATTGGTTTTTTTCTTTGTTTAGAAGAGTCTCAGGTTTGTTTTGTTGGGAGGACTTTGGGATAGGAAGTCTCCTTTGGTTTTTTTCTATATTGTTTCCTTAATTTTGATACGTAGTAAGTTTTGTAAACCTTGATTTTTATTTTACGATTAACAAGTAGGAGCTTTTAGTTCTTTTCTTCAAATATATATATATATATATATATATGAACATGCAAATTTACTATCTATTCATGAACACTAAATAGTAGGCTGGAAAACAAAATAAACTTTTATAGAAATTCATTCACAATTCGGTCTTAAACACACATCGAGATAATCTAAAACGAGTTTAACATAAGGTTAACAATAACACTAACAAATAACATCATCTAAAAAGCACTAGAAACAAGAAACACACTAAAGAAAAGAATCAACAGTCTACAGAGACCAGTCGAGCTACGCACATCGTTCTCACCCTTCGAACTCGAAAACTCCGTATCCTTAAGATCGACATAAGGTGAAAATTTGGGACAAGTAGGGGGCGAGCATTGTTCTCACCCTTAGGAAATCTCACCAAAAGGCTACGAATACTCAGCATCGTAATCACTCTTTCTTTGTGCATACTCAGAAAGATGATCAATCTTCTTGTCTATCTTATCTACTCACCTAGGTGATTTAAGAATAACTCATCTTTGCTACTCTATCGGCGAGTCATGCATGGTTTCCCGAAAAGTAGTTGATGGCTCGAGAAGTAGAAGGTCGAAGTAGAAGCTACACGAAGTAGGTAATGAACGACGAGGTGCGGTAGAACTGCGCACGATTGATCACTAATCTTTGGCCTTCTTCTATAGGCTTTGTTGACTTGAGCTTTCCTCGAAGCTCGATGCTTCTCAGGCACTTTAACATAGAGAATATATCAGAGAAGAGAAAACCAAGTCCAATAGAAGTGCTAGTACTAGCCATTAGCCTCCACAAATCATAAATAATGCTCACTACATCGATAGACTTCCTCTCTTGAATGTAGTAGTTAAGAATAGCTCTATCTTTGGTAACTTCGCTCGGATATTGGATGGAAGGAAATCGGCAGAAATAAAGTAGTGCCATGCCTTGAAACACCGTTAAGCTTAGAAGATGAGAAATTTACTCTTTTTTTAGTTACGGAATCTTCCAGGCTCCGGTACTATGATTAGGGTAGTGAAAGGTATGCATCTGATCTCCTCGGTAAGAAGATGAATTACGAGTAATAACACTACATGTTTGGTGGTAAGCCATAGAAAATATTGATGTGTTCGGGGTAGATCCTATTCCAACTGCGTCGAACAAAAATCTCGTATTCCTCCGCATCACGCAAAATTAACATAAAAATTCTCTAACAACGGGATGACAACGTGAGTGAAATAACAAAATCGTTTCCGAGTTGAGCGCAACGATTGTTTCCTCGATTCTTCCTCGAGTTATAAAAACTTCGCTCCGAAATGAAATTTAAAGTCGTAGCAAAATCATTGTATCGGATGTGTGTAAACAGTGACGAACTTGCTACGATCGAAATTTTCTCGTTCCTTTCTCGCTTAGATTTGGTCTTATCTAAACATGAAAATAAAAACGAATAAGTTCAACGAATCTGAAAAATAATTAATTTAAGCTTTTCAAACTTGAAAAAGCTTAAAAATTCATCAGATTTAACCTAAAAATCAAAATTTAAATGAAAGCAAAAATCCGTAGGTGAAAATAAAAAATAATGAGTTTAGATATAGATCGACCTCGAGATGAAGAAATAGGGTGATTTGAAGCTCGAAAAACTTGAAAATCCGGCTCTAAATGGGATCTGCAGGTATTTTTAAAAGGTGAAGAGGAAGCTTAGACATCAAAAAAGGCGTGGGGGTGGGGTTAAGAAGATAAGTTTTTAGGTTTAAGTGGCGCGCCTTGACGCCGGAACTCGCTTTCCAAAAAATTAGATTTAAATTAAATATTTTCACAATCTTGTCAATTTGACTCCTAATTACTCTTAAGTATTAATCCATTATAACACCAAATATTTTCATAATCAATTTAAAATGATAGTATAGATGCGCATAAATGTATCCAGGTGCTTGATTCTAAATCACAATATCATTCCAAGTCCAATAATGTTTACTACAAGACTGTATCAAGGTTCATCGTTTTATAAATTTCATAATAGCTCTGTGAAAATATTTACAAATCAAAAAAACACATTGAACAATTAAGCAAACACACGAATGAGATATTCGACGTACTTTCTAAATAGTAGATCGCACCTTAAACACATATAATGTCTATGTACAGTCCTTTAGATATATTCTATCTCTTTACTTATTAAGACTTAACAGGACCAAGGGGTAGAACACCAACGCCACATGCCAAATTCCAAAGCCGTTTTTCATCGATTCACTTGTTCTTCGCGTACATTTCTACTTGAGCGTGTGATGGTAATACATGTAATTGATTGAAGTTTGGTTTTGCCATTCCAAGTGTTTGTATTGGTGGTACATCTCATGGAGACAATTACCAATACTTTGAAGTGCGCTTCGATCTTATTCATTCAACTAAACATTTTCTCCAAACTAACAACAATAAAACCATTAAAAAATAAAGTGAGGATCTTTAGGAGATTTGTTTCTTACCTCATTTCCATGATTTCCTATATGCATTGCCTCAATCCTTTCAACTCCTCTAAAATGGCTTTCACCGAGTCGAAATTAGTCTTTCTATGGGATTGGGGACGAAAAATAGGCTATATAAAAAAGGAATTTCGTGTGGCAGGAGAAAATTGATTTTCCTTATTTTTAAGCACGACATGTAGGCGTCGGAATACGAATTGCTAGGCGGCCCAGATCATTGTTACACAAGTACGGCGCTTAGGCGCCAACTTTTAGCGCCGAAACCTCGATCGACTCCGATTCGCCTATCATCAAATTTCATCGTAAAAATAGGTCTAGCAAACGGGTATGATCAACACACAAACACAATTACAAAATTGATTCATAAACAATCACAAACGAAGGTTAACTTGATCTCCTTTTTACTCGCATTTGACATGGAGCGGTCCAAGTCCAAATTCTATATACTTCAAGAAAATATTTAGCTTAAGCCAATACAGACTTATTGTATACATTTCCAAAAGTTATATAAAAAAATCAATGAAAATGAGGCATAACCTTATAGCAAAATTAAACTCGAATTGTGTTAAATATAGTTTGCCTCTACAAGCGCTTGGTTTAACGTCGTCGGCCCGACCTAATTAATTGAATTAATCGAGTAGACTTAGCTCATAAGCCTCCTTGTAATTTAATTTCATTTCTTATGTAAGGCTTCAATCTTAATCGTGCTTTAAATGCTTTTACAGTTTTGGAGATCTTTAATATCCGCGGCTCCATAAGGGTATACTTTGGAGGTTATAAATATGGTCCCGTCCAATTAGATTTTAATTTTACAAAGAAAAATTTTAAATGAGCATTAAATAATAATAATTCTTCCACAAACAATATTTTCTGTGAAATCATTTTGTCATATAATTTCTTCATTCTTTCCTTATAAATTCTTGCATTTTCATAAGACTCATTTTTTATCTCTTCCATTTCATTCAATTGTAATAATCGTTTTTCTCCTGCGGTATTCAAATTATAATTGAACTCCTTCTCCTTAAAAAGCTTTATGCTCTGGTCGGAGTAGTGAAAATGTTTACCATAAATTAGCGATAAGGTGATTTTTCGTAGGAAATCTTGTAAAGAGCATTACATGAAACGCAATGCGAGGAATCGATTCTGTGTGTATCCCGATCGAGTTCTTTTTGGATTAACGGTATTTTTCCAATATTCTTTTAATTTCTCTATTTGACACTTCGTACATTCCACTTGTTTAAGGATGATAGAGAAGTTGTAATTCTATGCTTAATTTTTGAATTTTTCGAGCGATGTTTGAGTTCTCATATTTGCAGAAATGACTTCCCCCATTTTGTGATAATTACTTCTTGGCATTCCAAATCTTGTAAAAATCATTTTCTTCAAAAATTTCCAAAACACTTTGGAATCACAGTTAGGTAAAAACATAACCGATCCACTTTGAAAAAATAATGTTCTTAATAAGAAATATAAATTTTTCCATATGATAGTACGAAAGGTCTCATAAAATCTAAACCCCATACATCAAAAATTTTGATTTCTAATATAATGTTTAGATGCATTTCATACGTTTAAGGATATATTTCCCATTCTTTGATATCGATCACAATCTTTCACATAATGTCTGACATCTTTAAATAAAGTAGGCGAAAAATCAATTTAAAATTTTAAATGCGATTTTAACCACTCAAAGTGTCCTCCAAATTCAGAATCGTGACATTTTTGAATAAATGCAAAAGTTTCTCCATAAGGTACACATCTTCGAATCACAGAATCTCTTCCTAATTTAAACAAATGAGGATCTTCCCAAATATATGATTCCTGATCATTCTTGAATTTCTTAATGCATTCTTATTCATCCTTAAAGGTAAAATATTGTTAGCCAAGTAGTTAACTATATGCATACAAGCATTGTAATCCTTGAATGACTTTCTGCTTGTTCATTCAGGAATTTCTCACTTATATTTTATTCAAAAATCTTCTCATTATTATTTTGATTCGTGATATAAATGATCGTGATTTGGATTGTCGGTTGTTCTCTTCACATTCCTGATTTCAAACCAAATTCTTCTAAAAGTAAAGCCATCTGATCAACCTAGGTTTAACAACCTTTTTAGATATTAAATACTTGGAAATGTAGAATGATCGGTAATGCACGATACATTTGTTCAAGAAGATTTTGTGTAAATTTATAAAAGGCGCATACTATTCTAGCTCTTTTTCGAGTGGTAGTGTAATTTATTTGAGTTTCATTAAGAGTTTTGCTAGCACAGTATATAACTTTGAAAATCTTCTCATATTTTAAAATCCTAATACGGCTCAATTGCATAATCACTTGCATCGAACGATACCAATTCAAACGTTTATTCAATCGGTGCAACAATTACGAGGTGCGGTGATTAATTTTCTTTCGAGAATATTGAACGCATTCGGACAATCTTCATTAAATTTAATTTAGCTTCTTTTTCCAATAAATGGCAAAGAGGTTTAGCAATTTTAGAAAAAAATCTTTATATATCTCCTATAAATCAATCATGACCACGAAAACTTCTTACATCGATGAGTAGTAGGTGGTTGTAGTTACGTGATAATTTTTACTTTTGCTTGCACTTAATCCTATTTGTGAATCTTTATGTTTAGTACAATACTTTACGTGACCATAAATTAACATTTTCCCGAGTTTAGAACTAAATTTGTTTCTTCAAATCTCTTGAAATTTTCGTTATATTTTCAAGCAAGATTCAAGAAGTTCGAAAAAAACTAAAAATCGTCATAAATACTTGATTCCTTTATGATCAAATCTGAAATATTGACATAAATACACATCTTTGAAAAGTTGCGGGTGCATTATAAACCAAAATGCATTCTTCTAAAGGCAAATGTTCCATAAGGACTTGTAAATGTTGTCTTTTCTTGATCTCGAAGCGAGGAAGTAATTGTTGATGATAGCAATATCCATAAAACGAAAATATGATGCCGACTGGTTATCTAGCATTTGATCAAAGAAAGGTAAAGGAAAATGATCCTTTCTAGTGGAGTTATTTAATTTTTGATAGTCGATACAAATTCTCCATCCAATAACTTGTCTTATTAGGATTAATTCTTTTTTCATTAACAATGACAGTTGCTCCTCCTTTCTTCGGAACACAATGAATAAGACTTGCCGAATTTGGTATCTGAAATAGGATAAATAATTCCAGCATCTATTAATTTCAAAATCTCTTTATTAACAACCTCTTTCATAATTGGATTTAATCTTCTTTGGGGTTCGATAGTTGGTTTACAATTTTCTTCCATTAAAATCCTATGCATCTTTTGATTGAAGGGCTTATTCCTTTTATATACGCGATAGTCTGACCAAAAGCTTTCTTATAATTCTTCAGAACTCCTTTTAATTTTCTTCTTGCTCTTTGCTTAATTTTAAAGATATAATCACAGGTAAAGTCGATGAATCTCCAAAAATGCTATGCTTTAAATGTACGAGTATTTTTAATTCTAGTTCGGGGGCTTTTCAATTTATGGTAAAAGTAGATCTTTTTAGTTATGCAAATTTCCCGATTTTCATGAATATAATGAGTTTCTTCAGATAAATTTCTTCATTTAATGACTCATTATATAACATGAATTCTTTATCTTTATCATCGAAATGACCTTACATTTTTTCTTGGTAATGCTTTCAATTATATAATCGAAAATATCCATTCGATATCATTTTTCTTTTGAAATTCCTCGTGACTTCAGAACATTGATTGTTATCTCTTAGCAGTCGTTAACTCTCATCATTTAATTCTCACTTTTTGTACATCAATGACTCGACCGGTAGGTTAGAAAGGTCTCCCTAAAATGATAGGTATTTCTTTATCTTCTTGGGCTAGAACAATGAAATCCACGAGGAAGAAAAATTTATCTACCTTAACAAGAACATCCTTTATAACTCCTTTAGGATAAGTGATCGACCGATCGGCTAGCGAAGAGTTACGTGTGGAAGAAATCTCTCCAGAATCTAACCTTAGAAAGATTGAAAATGGAATGAGATTAATACTAGCTCTAAATTACATAAGGCTTTTCCACATAAATTTTCTCCATTAATTACATAGTATAGTGAAACATCCATGATCTTTAAGTTTATGAGTAATTTCTTCTAAGTTATTGCGCTACATTCTTCACTTAATACAGCAGTTTCATAAGCTTCAAATTTTCTCTTCTTGTAAAATATCCTTCATAAATTTTGCATAGCTTGCCATTTGCTCCAAAGCTTCAGCGAAAAGGAATGTTAATAATTAAGTTTCTTAAAAAATTCAAAGAACTTAGAAAATTGATTGTCAAGCATACGCACTATTTAAGTCTTTGAGAAGGGTTGTTGTGGTATTTGACTCAGCCCGATAGGTACAACAGTGATGCCCATACTTGGAGAAGAGGTATCTTTAGATTTTGATCTCTTGAATTCTTTCTCTTTTTTCGATCTCATTCTGTGTTTTCTCTTTTAATTCCTTTCCACTTCGAGTTGTACGGCTTTTGCTTGTTCATGTTCTTTTCCGGATCCTTTAGGATTAAGACATTTAACTAGGTAGTGTTCCTTGAGGCCTGTAATTAGTGAAATTAGCGATTTGACCCAATACGATTCTCGATATTATGAATAACGGTGTTTTGACTTTGTAGTTAATTGCTTAGTTGCAAGATTAGTTCTTCTACGTAACTTTTTACGCAGTTATTATAACGAAGGAGAAGTTGGTACATGGTTGAATTTCCTTGATTGTTTTAATTTGGATTAACTTGATGTCCGTTACTCCGATAAAATTAGGATAATTTTTTCCGGCAGATATAATAATTAGAATAAGGTTATTAGTTTTACTAGCAATAGCTTGCAAAGGTTTCATTGTTTGAGAATCATCGAGAATTTGCAAATTATCATTACTTACATGCGATCTAATAATAGCAAGTGCTCCCAATTTTAGGATATCGCAGCCACTTGTGAAGCTAAAATAGAGAAGGCTTCATTATCATGAATCACATCTATTCTTTGGGATTAACCCTTTCGGAGAAGGCCCTTGAAAATTGTTATTAGCCATTTCTTCAATTAAGATGTAGGCTTCTTAAAGATGTCTTAGCAATTAAAGTACTCGGCTTGTGGCATCAATAATAGATCTAAGTGATCTAATAAGTGAAGTATAAAATGTTTGAATAATTAACCAATCTCTTCAAAGCATGATGAGGACATTTTCTTAATAGTTCTTTAAATCTTTCCCAAACTTCATGAATTATTTTATAATGAATTACGTAAATGAGGTAATATCATTTCTCGATTTAACGATTTTAGAAGGAAATATTTAACAAAGAATTTTGTGCCATGTACGCATGTTTTAATAGAACAAGTTGCTAATGAATTAAGCCACATCTTTGCTTTATCTTTTAAAGGAAAATGAAATAATCTAGCTTCAATAGCATCATCGAAACATTATTATATTTGAAGGTAGCACAAAGTCTTAAAAAATTAGTAAGATGTAAGCGGATCCTCGTTAGGTGTTCCTCCAAATTGATTATTTTGAACCATTTGAATAATAGAAGGTTTAAGCTCCAAAGAATTAGCATCTAAATTTGGAGATTTGAATGTTTAACATAAATTTCATGTTTGTGGGTTTATATTTCATATTGGTTTATAAATATTTTGTTCATTAATTTCGTTAGTTTTGATTATTATTATGTAAGTTGGCCATTTTTTGATGTTTTGAAATTTGTTTTCCTTTTTTAATTCATTTAATTGTCCTTCCTAATTCGGAATCAAAAGGTAGTAATCCTTCGGATCCAAAACTACGCATAAAAATTTACAAAAATATTTTTGTTTTGTTTTGTTTTGTTTTTATGCTTTTTTTGTACTTTTTATTAAATTATATTCTATCCACAGCAACGGCGCCAAAAACTTGATGTGATGCGACTTTATATGTGCTTTAAATACAAGAATTTGATACTACTTTTAGAATATTTATTTCCAACAAATGGCTTCAAAAAACTTGACGTGCGAGGTTTACTTTTATATTTAATATTTGATTTTATTATTATTATTGTAAAGTCACAATTTTAAACGCAATTATACGTATCGTTCAAGTAATACGAGGTCTCTAGTGGAGTCACGGTTATCCAATCCCACAGGGATAGAATTTTATAAAAAGTAAGAAATATAAGTAATATTTTTAAAATTTCAAATGCAATTTATATATTCCTTATATATACCTTATACATATATATATATATATATATATATATATATATATATATATATATATATATATATATAAGTTGAGAATACGAAAAAAATCAAAGCGAGTTTACCTCCCTTCTTGATCACGGAGTTTGATAAAGGGACAAGTTCCATTACCAGCAGGCTGTATCATGATATATTTGAGGAAAAATAAGTTTGTCAATTATCATTTGAGCAATTCCTACATCGGCAAAAGAGGATTTATAATTTTTGGAAAGAGAAAGGGGATATCAGCCATGGAGATAATTCAAGAGAAGCACCAACAGTAAAGGTGAAGAATGAATTGAAGAAAAATTTGAATTCAATCCGGAAAAAAAAGATCGAAAAAAGAACTTAACCCGAAGACCAATAAGAAATCCGAGAATTTGAAAATTCAAAACTGGAGACCCAAATTAAGAAAAGGAGAAGATGAATAACCGAATCAAAAGACGGGTTAAATGATAACCAAGCCGGATCAAAATCTCATTTTGTTAAGTTATAGATTCACTCTTGTGGGTAAATTCCGTGTAGACATACTAGAATGGAAATAATTAGAAAAGGGTTTGAAGATCTAAAGGCCCCGGTTGGATCTTAGAAGGTAAGGGCTTTTTGATGGTCGACACATAATGATCAAACTTTCTAAGGAGGAAGGCTGTGCGATTTTATTTTCAAAGAAGTTCTTGCGCATTCGAATGGTAGATACATGAAGATCTTGAAGTGGTCCTAGGATTTTGATTCTACTCTGGCTCCAATTATTCGATTTGGTTTAAAGCTCGCAACTTAAAATTACAATTCTTCGATCACCAAGTCATTTATGCCATTGGAACTACTCTTAGCCGACCTTTAAAGCTGGATATGTCCACTTTCAATTTGTCAGGACCATCCCATGGCCGAAATTCTCATAGAAAGAGATATTACCCCTTCCTGATGTGGAGGAAATGCGCTTAAATCTTCTCATAATGGCGACCCAGTATAGTGGAGAACATTACAGAATTCATCCTAATCTTAAACTTTATTATGAACAATTCCATTACAGTTGATGCTCATAAAATTTTGTTGTATCGATGGCAAATACTGTCCTCGACCTTCTCTTGGATCTTTCTAATCGGCCTAATTTGGGTATGGAAATACCAAGGTTCACCTGGCGATATCAAGGAGTACGGGTTAAGTCACGATTTGAATACTACGCAGTGAAAATGTTGCATTTTTGCTCCGCAGTCGAAATCCAAGTCTGGTATACGATAAGAAAGTTTTCATTCCGATAATCCTCTTAACTCGGTTTCTTCGTTTTCACAAAGTCTTGTAATTCTGATAAATCACTATTTGAACTTGAAGATATTGTTACGGCTCACATTCTTTGAAGATAATACTCTATTTGAAGATCGCAAAACTTACAAAATCTGCTTATCGATGTAAAGTGTTGCCGCCCGAGTGACTAATTATCCGGTTTTTGATTTAATCCCCATGAAAATTTGGCTTTTCATTACGATCAAGTGGATCTTGTTAATAAGGACCTTAAGGATTATTGGGTGGTTCGAAATCTAAAAGAAGAAAGAATTGAAAAATGCATCTGTTAATATTATTATCCTTTGAGTTTCTTCCTTCTCTGAACTTACTAGAGGTGGAAAGATCCTTTAATCATGATTAACTTTATTATGCTGGAATATTAGGGAGTGACGATCACGGCTCCTTAATAGAGTCTTAAGTCTTAACGGGATTCATAAGTGCCGGGTTATAGTTCTTCTTGAACCTTTAGTAAGGACGATTTTGATAGATTCTAAGTTCATTGGTTTTAACTTTTGTTAACTCCTCCAATAAGATATGGTTGTTACTTGTAGAAAGGAGCTTCAAATCAATATTATTAAAGAAATCATCCTCATTTTTTACATTTCCATTTGAATTCAAGCATTACAATCGATTTGCTACATTGATACATGCTTCTTCTTCTTTGCACAGCAGAAATGAGTTATGGTACAATCTAATTAATATTAGTCTTTCTATGTAGGCTAGATTGTTGGGAGAGATTTTTATTGCATTCTTCTTAGTGAAAAGAAGAGATTGGCGAGAATCTAATCTCCATGGTATGCTAACCTTTTCTAATCATATTCGCTTAAGCTTTTTGATCTTGGGTATGAAGGTTGCCTATACATGGAGAAGAAGGTTCTATCTATGAAGAAAGGCTTGGATAGGGTCTTTTCTAATCAGCTTGAGAATGATTTAATCTTTCTGAAGTCCATCACTTGGCTAGATTGGGTTCGATCACTCACCTCTTCTTATAAATTCTCTCGGCCATATATTTGTTGATCCGGTAAAAACTGAATTTTAAATGTACGTTCATCCACTTTATGTCAAATTGGTTGTCAGGTGGATTATTGATTTTAATCAATACTTTGAGAACCCTATGATAAAGCTTTGGTATTTGCGAGAAAAAAACTTTCTAAATCCTTAACTCATTGGAATTGGCATGTTTGGGAATTTGAAAACCAATATCATTAATGCGAGAATGATTTGGCTATATAGAAAAGAGCATGGCGAAGGGAATCATTTCTAAACATATTCTAATGTGGAAGCACATGAGGTACTAGCTTACCATTTTACGGAGAAATGCTTCTACGGCAAAGGAAAACACACTCTGGAAGAATTTTTATATGGTGACGGGAATTCTAAATTTTTTCACGTTGTAATCAAATATAGAAGAAAACTTAACTCCATTAAATCAAATCTGCTTCAAATGTTTGGTTACAACTTTAATCCTCATGATATAGCTAAGGATGCGATGGATTATTTTCTAAATATTTTCTCCTTCCGAACTTACTAACTCTAAGCTGTTGTGGATAATCTTATGCTGCCTCTTAATTTGGTGCATGATCTTAAGTTATCTCTTTCTCCTGATGGTAGAAATTTTCTCACATTGAATTCTTTGGATTGCAACAAAAACATCAGGTCTAATGGTTACACTTTAGATTTCTACAAAAGTGCAAACATATCATCAAGAGTGATGTGATTGCTATTGTCAGCTTCTTCCGTGTGAGGATCTTCCTAAATACTTTGTGTCTTCATCTATCTTTCTTATTCCTAAAAATAGGAATAAGAATAGTTAACATGATTTTAGGCCCATTAGTATTACTTCTACTTTTTCAATATCTTGAGCAAAATTATTGTGGAGAGAATCAAGCCTTATGCATAATCGATTTACGAAAATCGATCGGCCTTTATCGTAAAATAGGAATATATGTGAGAATGTTTTATTGGCTGAAAAGATTTATTCATACAGATCTTAATGAGCCTTGCGGGGGAATAATTTATTTTAATTAGCTCTTTCTCGCTTTTGATACGATCAGTTGGTCTTTCATTTTAAAGGTGTTTTCTTCTAAAGGATTTAGTATAGTTTTGCGACTTAATCACAGAGTGGCTTACAACAATTATTATGGTGTGATGATTAATGGTGGCAGCCGCAAAAAACTTTTAAGAGCTGGTAGAGATATAAAACAAGGGGGATCATTGTCTCCTTATATTTTTATCTTAACTTTTGATTACCTCTCAAGCTTCTTAATCGAGCTCGGCCAAATATCCTTACACCCGGTTTGACATGAGTGCAAGCATTGGTCGGTCATCTTGCCTATGCGAGATGATGTAATTCTTTTCTATAATGGAAGTAAGAATTCTATTCAATGTATGATGAAGGTTTTGCATCATTTTGAAGTCTACGGTATGTCATTTAACAAGGCCAAATACCATTTTTTTATCCAGCTCTCTCGCTTCTGCTCGAACTAGGAATTGGATTTCTGATTTCTTGGATTTAAGAAACCAAAAAGCACCTCTTCTCTATTTGGGGTTTCCTCTTACTAAAGGCGAAATTAAACTCTCTCATTTTGATGTTGTGATAGAGAAAATTACCTCTCAAATTCAATGTTGGACAAACTCTTTTCTCTCAATGGAAATTGTCATTGACCTCATTTTTGATGAGGTCTTCTCTTCCCTCTTTAGTGCTTAGGATCTAGCCTTAGGCTTTTCCTCGACTATCTTAGAGGACTAGAATTGGGACCCATCCTTTAGAAATTTGAACCACTTCTTGCCTCTCTACAAACCCCACAAACGATTGTTAGACCCACAATCACCTAGAGGGTTGAAATCGAATGTGAAGGTTTAAAGGATGAGTTCCACTATGGGACTCTTTGGCCTTAGGACCACCACAGGTGGTTTGGTACAGTGAGGGTTGACTTACACACTCACTACACTCACCTCCTACACTCTCACACACACAATCCAAATCCTGAAACCACACCCATTCCCAACTAGACTCCTTGACTCATGTGAGTAATTCATATGGATGGACCTTAACCCCTCGGCCACACGGCTAAGAGGGTTAGGAACAACATAGTGAATGCACCAAATGAGTCCTCTCATGGCCATATAGGCTTAATGTAACTAATGGCTCAGCCAAAGTGCTTCCATTTCACTCATATTTGATCAATCTTCTTTTTTTTTTCAAAATTTCAATTTTTGGCCCGGGACCCTACACTATCAAACTTTGCCAAAAACCCTTAAAGGTACCCCGAATCCTCCAAAATTTTGAAATCACCCAAAATTCCCCAAAACCATTCCTAAACATTTCCCTCCTCAAATTGATCATCCATGGCAAAAATACCAAAAATTTCAAAAATACCCCAAGTACCCTCGAGAATACACAAAATGCCTCTTAATGAAAAAAATCAAAAATTAATTAGAAGAAAATTCCGAAGAAAATCCAAAATAACCCAATTTGATTTTGTCCAACTAAACCATGAGCCCAATTTTGTCAATTTACCCCACTTTTACCAAAACACCCCGATTTAGCCGTTCTTAGCTTAGTGAACCCGATGTGAGCCAAATCTACCCGATTGAAGCTAATTTTGTCCAATTCAATTCTAAACTTCAATTTAACATCCAAAATATCAATCTAGACAAAATCTAAGTCCAATTTGATTAGCATTTTAATCCAATATTACTTTTTATCTTAAGGCCCAGGGAATTTGGACCCACTTATTGAAACTTAGCCCAAACCAAACCAATTCAACTCCAATTGACTCCAAACCTTTTCTAAACCTTCCCTAACATCCCCAAAAACAAAACATTTACATAATTTTCCCAAAATTTTGGACCCAGCCTCGAATTGACCCCAAGCAGCCCGTTTGACACCTAGCCGACCTAACCCAGGCAGCCCAGTCCCAAAACCAAAACCCAACCCAAAGTTAAAACCCCTTTGAAAAACTCCCATAAACATTTCCCAGCATTAATTTTACATCAATTTCAACCTTAGTCCAACATTGGCCCAAATTAGCCCAGTTGACCTACATTAGCCCATTACCCGAATGAACCCCGAATTGACCCAATTCAAACCCAAACCACCACAAATTCATTTCAAATCCACTCATGACACATCCCTAAACCAAACCAAACAACTATTTGGCCCATACTTATACAAATTCCATCCATTGAATTCATTCTTAAACACAAAGGCTCATTCCCTTAAGCTACAAAAGCCAAAATTATGACAAAGCCCACACCCAACATTCCCTCTCATCATCCTTTGATTTAAAACACTTCAGTTTCTAAAATACATCACTAAGTAAACCCAAATCAAGCCTTATGACAATTCTTCTTAAATCCATGAAAAATTCCAAACACCCTTTCTCATGCGAGTAGAGGCAAAACTTTCCCAAAGCCATATATGAGCCATGAAGCCATGCATGAGCCACATAGAAGCCATGAGAGCCATGGATCTCACCTGTCACCCTCACCATACCCAAGATGGCAAGAGGAGGAGGCCCTATCCATATTCCCTTGGGGGATTAGCCCTTCCCATGACTCCACTAGAAACCTTGCTTAAGCTTAATTGTGCTTGGATGGTGACCCTTCCCCACTGGATTCAGGCCCGACCTAAACCACTTTATCTTGACCCAAACTAGCCATGGGAAGGTGCACCTAGCCCAATCAGCAGATTTGACCAAACTTAGCCAAAATACACCCTTGCCACCATTCTACTTTGATTCGAACACTTTACACATGGCAAAGCTCCAGTGCACCTTGCCTGAGCCTCCGGCCACCCCGACACACAGGCACGAGGAGTGACCCATGCCTGGCGGCCAGCCGCACAGATCTCCGGAAAACGCCATGGCCGAGACCTTGGGAGGAACCAAACTTTTCAATTCCCATTTGCTGAGGCGCAGTATCCCGACGATGGCCACCATGTTGTTCTTCTCTTGCATAAGAACGTGATCCCAAGCCACTAACTCCCCACAGGGAGGCCTCCGACCATGCCCTGTTCCTTCCCCTCCTCTCGGCGATGAGAGGTGCTGAACAAACCTTACTGAAACCCTGCCAAAATCATCCCAGGCCTCTCTACACATGAGAACTTGATCTGGCTGAAATCCCCTGTCATTTCCTCTCTTGTGAGTGAGCTCGATTTCGAGTTGAAATTCAAGCCCAATACCGGGACACTTGCCAAAGTGAGCCAATCTCCAAATTGATTGGTCCTACCCCTTTACCAGACAAGAGGAGAAGTTTCCCAAGGAAAAGCCCTCACCGGGCCAGCCATTGCTTCAGCCTCAAGCTTTGTGATCGAGCTTGGTGAAAATCCTTGCTCTGGAAACCGATTCACGGGCAGGGACTTCATCTCGAGCTTGGCTTGGACCCAATAGAACGTGACACAACTCTCAGATCAAGCTTCCACTTCCACGAGCAAAGGTATGGACTCACTCTTCCTCACGAGCTTCCCGAGAGATTCTTAATTTAGTTTGGGTCGATTTCGATACATGTTTACGTATGGATGTGTTTGTCCTTCAAGACGAATGTAGAGCATAAGAACTCGAAAATTCGTTGAGAATCGAGTGAAATTAGGGTTAGAAGGTTGACGGTCACGGGTTCACACCGGTCGTAAAGAACGATATTTGAGAATGCGTGGATCGTGCGTGTATCGAGTGGAAGGCGGGGATCGCGCAGGACGGACGATGGGACATGAGCAGCGGATGCTGGAGCGAGTCGGATGGCGGCGGGAATCGAGGAGACGACGCATGGAGCTTCGGGCGCAACCGAGATTGACGCGGCGCGCGTGGATAAGTAGGAAAATGAGGTTTTCTTGTTATTAAATGCCAGGCTTGAAAATTCATAACTTTGTCTTGAAAAATCCTAAAAATAAAATAAAAATACCCACTTGCTCAGTGAACAGAGGAGAATAATGTGGAAAAGAAATCAAGTAATTTCATTAAGTATTTTATTTTTAATGATTTATTTACTCCTGCACTATTTGATTCTCCATGCATATAGAAAATTCATATGGCATGAGACCATAGAGGCTTTTAAATCCTCTGAACTTGGGAACATTCCCTAAATTTTCCAAGTTAAGAAGCCATCCTATGAGAAGTTATTGATTTTTCAAGTGCGTATTCTTGTTTTGAGTGTTTTAATTCCAATAATTAGCGTGTTGAGAAATAAATTCTTGAAGAATTTGGTGATGTTTCTTATGACCCGAGGAGGACCTAGGAAAAATAATTTTGAGGCTAATTAGCTGAACAACCCTAATTGGCCTAAATACCTAAAATTGAACTTTAATTAATTAGGGGTAACCATTCATCAAATTAACTTAAAAACAATTCTGCGAAACTCTCCTCACAGGGATAGGTGAACACCACATAAAAATTTAAGATCGATTAGAACGATTTAGCCGACAAATAGGTTAATTAAGCCCATGAATGAAATCAAACTTTAAAAATTCATAACTCACGAAATGCTTTTCAAAATTCCATGAAAATTGGTTTGAAACTATGCCGATATCAGAGGAACTTAGGGAAAATTGAAATTATAATTTTCTAAAAAATTGATTTTTATGATTATTTTAATATTTTTAATAATTAAAAAATAATAAAAATCACAAAAATATTAAAAATCACCAAAATATCATATTTTGAATTCTAAACGCTTAGGAACAAACCATATATTTTTTCTTAAGTTACTTGGGATAAGATATTGAATTTTAAAGGTTTAATATAATTTTAATATTAAAGAGTATTTTTTGACCTTTTCACTAAAATAATTTTAATAAATCGAAAAATCAAAAAATTATAAAAATTAGTTTTCTGGTTTCTCTAATATCAGAGAAATTTTTGAAAAATATAAAATCCCTTTTCAACCTTTATTTTATTTTTAAATTAATTAATACTCCAAAATTCAAAATAATTATAATAAATAAAATAAAATTCAAAAAATCACCAAAATTAGTCCAAATGGTCTCTCGGTCATTAGGAGTGCCCCATAATTTTCTTAAGGATAGAAAATTTTCCTTGGTCATCTTATTAAATTTTCCTTGAAACACCACATTTTCTACGCAAAAAATAATTATGTAAATAAATTAAATACAGAAAAATCACATTTCTCATAATGTCTTAATTGACATGTAGTGAAGCCAAATAAAAATTTCAAATTTATTTAAGCTCAATTTAGTGAGTTATGGAATTATTAAGCTTGAAGGGCAAAATGGTAATTAAAATTTTAACCCTTAATTAAAACTTTTAGGCTTAATAAAATGAAAAAGTAAAATATTTGATCCTAATCGATTTGGATGATTGAAATTTAAATAATTAAAGGAGTGAAACCCATCAATCAATTTAAGAATAAACCTTAATCAATAAATTAATTGAATTTGGAAGATTAATAAAAGTTGAAATTATTAAAATAGGGATATTATTTAGAAAGACATTTATTCTTTAATTTAAGGTCCCTAAATTAATCACTTCAATAATATTTAATTCCCAGTGAAATGATAATCAAACTCAAGATTTAAAATACTAAAAGGCTTAATCATTAAATTAAATCAAAATTAAAACATTTAAACTAAATTAAATCAAAGCATCGATTAAATTAATACTTTAATAATTAAATTAAATCATCTTTAAAACATAAGAAATAAAATATTACATTAAAATTAAAAAATAAAATTAAATTAAATTTAGAATTAAATTAAATTAAATTAAATCAAATTAATTTAAATTAAATTAAATTAAAATAAATAAAAAATAATAATAAAAAAAATTAAATTAAAATAAAGATCGAAAACTTAAATTAAAATTAAAATTAAAATTAAAATTAAACCAATTAAATTAAATTAAATTAATTTAAATTAAATTGAATTAAATATAACATCACTTAAGACAAAGAATTCAAAATAAATCTAAAGCAACTTGAACACTATTCGAACTTAAATCGATTAATGAAAAATTAAATTAAATCACAAATCACTTAAACATCGTTGCCTTAAAAGCTCTTTATTTTATCATAAGCTCTAGATGGATGCATGAGTGAAGTGTCACTTCATTCATAGAGATATTCAAACATCCTAGTTCACTGAGCAAAAAGAACAAACTTAGTGAAACACTCGAGATGATTACTTCTTTGATTAATTAAAATCCATTTGGACTTAGAACGATCTAAGAGATATTGAAAAGATGTTTAAGACTCGTCTTAAGCACTTCCTCGATATGATAGGATATTTATGATAACAATTGAACTTAATTGTTCTTTGATGAAGAAAATCTTCCTTAAACTAATCTGAACACAGACGTCACCAAAGGAGATGATAGTATAGGATTAGGACTTTGATAGGCAACCAGAAACCTTTCCCTTAGCTAGGTACTTGTTGAAATGTTAAATGCCTTAACATGTGTTTTAAGTGTAGCTTGGGATGACGGAAGACCCTCAGGAGTACGCTTTTTATTTTATTGCAATTTACTTTATTACGAATGTAACTACTTTTCTTGCATGATAAGCAATGTTGTTACATGAAAACCAAAACCTTTAGGGTGATCCCCCTAAAACTGAAACCAAAACTAAATTAAAAATCAACGCAAGATAAAAATTCACCGCCATGACATTCGAAATATAAAACGACTCGAAGTTGTCCACCCGGCAAAGCAATCGCTTCTGATTACAACTAAATTAAAACGCCTCGTTGAATGATCGGGAATACCTCGGATGATGTAACGCACGTGTTGCTAATGGGATTTCACGGTCTAAATGAAAGTGTGGAACTCATTTAGTTGAGTTTAGCAAATTCATGCAGACAAAGTGAACTCGAAGTAGAAATAACGGTGCGGGATGACGGAACCGTGGGATCTTAATCGGTTACATTATAATCAACTTTAAGATTTGTTTTAATTAAAATATTAAAAACACTTGGATTTTAAGATTTAAAGGCAAACACTTTTCTCATCTCACGATTTATGACCACAGAAGTAAATCTGCAACGACAAGGAGCTCGAGGAGCATGGTGGGCGACACGACCATCGTCGTGCTCAAAACTCGGGTCTACTTCGACCAAAACCTTTCCTAGGAATTAAATAACTTGACCATGAGACTTAAGGTAGTTTGCTTAGTGCAACATAATTCCTAAACTTTTGTTAGGCTTTTGTATAGTCATGTTATGCAAATTAAGCCCCTAATAGGTCTTGAGACTCCGAGGTAGTCGTTTGATGCAGCGTAAGCCTCACATCTTCAGAAATTTTATTTGTGTGATTATGTCATACAAATATAAGACCTAAATAAATAAAATTGACGAGTTTCAACATTAAATAAATTCCTAAATTGAAGCGAACAATAGGATAGTTCGGAAGTTGCAGAGATTCTTCTTGGATCCCCCAGGCCTCTCCTACTTTTCTTCCTTTGGACTCACGAAATAAAGGCATTCCACATTTGATCCATTTCCTTTTGAAATTTCAAAAATTGATCTTTTGAAACCTTAAACATTGAAATTCTTTATTTAATGACATCTCTGTCTTAGCGACCCCAGTCTCGGGTAGACCGGCGATACTTTACACCGCGGCTTTAGACGACTCTTTCGGAGCCCTGTTAGCTCGAGGTCGATGATGAGGGTAAAGAAAATGCTCTTTACTACTTAAGCCGTCGTTTACTTCCGACGGAAGTAAGGTATCCCGCAATTGAAAAGCATTGTTTGGCCCTGATCTTCGCCGCTCAAAAGCTCAGGCACTACATGCTTTCTCTTAAGGTCAACCTGATCTCGAAGTTTAATCCATTGCAATACTTGATGACTCGTCCAACACTTTCCGAGCGGACTTGCCGGATGGTCAATGATATTATTGCAATTCGATATAACTTTCATGCCTCTGCGTGCCGTGAAGGGACAAGTCTTAGCGAGACTTTCTCGCGAGCACACCCTTTGCCGGCGGAATCTCCTCTCGATGACGATTTGCCGGATGAACAAATAATGAACCTAGAAGACCTTGATGATCGACGTTGGGAATTGTATTTCGACGGAGCATCTTCGGCACACAAAGACGAAGAATCGCAAGTGATAGTGCTCGGTAAGGCGGGAATCGGGCTAATCTTTATAACACCGAAGCGGGGGATGTTAAGATACTCCTACCACTTGACGGAACCGTGTACAAACAACGAAGCGAGAATACGAAGCCCTCATAACGGGATCTGGAATTAACTATTCGAATGGGGATAACGGACATCAACATCTATGGGGATTCGCGGTTAATCATTCAACGAGATCGCCGGAGAATACAGAATTTTAAAGCCAAGACTCGAACAATACTTCCAGGTATTCCATACGGTCGTTGGAACGATTCCAAATGTAACGATCTACAAAATTCCCGAGAAAAGAAAATGCTTTAGCAGATGCTTTAGCCCGTCTCGCAAAAGAATTTGCTGTTTGCAAGATGAATCGGTGGAAGTGTCGGTTCACGGACGTCGGGTCCTATCACGGCTCGACATAGACACAATACACAAATCGAGAAAAAGAAAAAGAATCGGTTGCGACGGTGACGGAAAACACGAGAAGATTGGTGACGACCATTGATAGACTTCGCAAGCGGAAAGCTACCGAGACGATAGGTCGCTAGCCCATCGGATCAAGAAAAGAACTCGTCTTACGCATTAATAAACAACACATTGTACGGAAGGTCTTTTGATCGAAATGTGGCTAAGGTGCCTAAGCGGGTCCGAGGCCCGTGAAATTGTTAAAAGGTACATTCGGGACTGCGAGGCGCTCACCAGTCGGATCCGAAGATGAAGATGAAAATTAAAAGACTAGGGTACTACTGGCCCTCGATGATGACCGACTGCATGAAAATCGCCAAGAGGCGTCACCAATGCCAAGTGCACGGAGTGGTTCTACACCAACCTCCAAATGTGCTACATCCGACTATTGCGTCATGGCCATTTGAATGTTGGGGCACAAATATAGTGGGTCCAATAGAACCACCATCTTCAAAAGGACATCGCTTCATTCTTGCGGCTACAGATTACTTTTCCAAGTGGGCAGAGCGAGTTCCACTTAGAGAAGTGAAAGCACACCACGTGCTACAGTTTTTCAAGAACCAAGTTGTCTACCATTTCGGAGTGCCGCGCAGGATCATCTAAGATAATGGGTCAGCATTCAGAAGCACACAAATCAATAATTTTGTCAAGAGACACGGAATCGACTGGCGATACTCAACAATTTACTACCCAAGAGCAAACGGCCTCGCTGAGGCTTTTAATAAAACTCTCGTTCAAATCTTAAAGAAAACCTTGGACGATAATAAGAGAAATTGGCACGAGAAGTTGTTAGAAGCCTTATGGGCCTACCGGACAACCTTCGAACTCCTACTCGAAGCTACACCTTACGCTCGCGGTGTATGGGTCCGAGGCGAGTGTTACCTTTAGAGGTTCGGCTTCCTTCACTCGGAATTGCGAGTTGCAAACAAGATCACGACGAAGAGAACGCCAAATTACGACTCGAAGAATTAGAAAGCTTGGAAGGAAAAGACTTGCAGCGCAACAGAATTTAGAACTATACCAAGCTAAGATGGTTCAAGCCCATGACAAACTGGTCCGCCCAAGAGCCTTCAAAGTTGGTGACTTAGTTCTTGTTCTCAAGAGACCTATTCTTGCACATCGCAAGATAGGAGGAAAATTTGAACCCACTTGGGAAGGACCGTTTGTGGTTGAAGCGATATACTCGGGAGGTTCCTACCGGCTAGTGAATTGCCGGGGAGAACGACACATGCTTCCGATCAACGGACGATACTTGAAAAAGTATTACGCTACACGATGTTTCGAAGGAATGAATTCTTCATCCCTAAGAAACACGGGCGAAATAATTACTTATGATTGGGTCCGAACCCAAAAATAATAAAATGTGCTAAAATAAATAAAATCGTGATAATAAAGTTTTCCTTGTTTTCTTTTCCAAATCAAAATCTCTTTCCTGATCTTATCCCGCTTCATTCCTGTTAAATTTTAAAATATAAGAGTAATAAAAAAAATGTCTTTAATAAACATTTTCTTAATGTTCTTGTTCTTAGTAAAGCCCCTGATCCTTTTCCTTGTCTTTTCGCAGGGAAATGTCGAACGGGCGGTTGGTCACGAACTTTAAGAATGGCGTAAGCCTTGCACTCGATGAAAAGAGGGTGAAAGATGGAGCGATAATCGAGATTGACTCGGATTTCGCACCGGCGGAGCCTACGATACGAGGAAAGTGGCCGGGTCCCAGGTTGATCGAGAAGAACTGCCGCGGCGGACGAGTGATGAAAGTAGGTGGCCCAAGCCACCAATCCGAGCAACAAGAAAAGAAAGGCAAATGCGAAGAAGACAAGAAAGTAAAATCCGTAGTCGCTACGGCGGAGGGCGAGCTTGTCGGCGCCGCGCCCACGGAGATTCAAGAAGTGCGGAGAGCTACTCTCACGACAACGCAACGAAGAAATAAGAATCGCCGTATCCGTAAGATGTTAACAAAACTAGCCGCGGACCGGCGCGACGAGACGATTACTACGCGCGGTACGTACACTTCGAGGACACCGTTTCACCGGGAACATCGAAGAAAGGAGGCCGGCTCCTAGGATACCGAAAAGGACCAGGGAAATTTCACAAAGACTAGAAGAAAGAAGGCTACCACGCCACCGGATAGAACCACCAGTGATACATGACCTTGTTGCAGAAGCAACCCCGGGGGATGTCCCGACAGGCATCATCCCTGAGGAGCCGAGGTATGCAGGAGAACGTGAAGGGATTGAACCGTATATCCCACAATATGTCACTAGGCCTCGCCATCTGCAGATCATTTCGGAATACGAGCTGGAGAGGATGCAAAATGTTGAAAAGAAAACCTTTGAATACTTCGAGAGAATTAGAGGCAGAAGGATCAATATACTAGAGGGCCTCGAGCTACATACAAACGTATTCTCAGAGTATGAACAACAGCAAATCGTGGATTGTATCCGGGATTTGAAAAGGATGGGCCGAGCGGGCCGCTCGAGGAAAACACATACTCGAACCCCGGAGATGGATGCCGGGGAAGGGAATAATCACAATACAATGCGGATGCTGCTACAACTTCTGTCGAAGACGGGAAGGGAAACCCACCGGGAATACTCCGTCATGGGAAAGTGGATCCGATGCCATTAGTCATCAAGAGAATGGTAAAGAGATTGATAACATGAAGAGTACTTGCCAGCGGATTGCATATCCAATAGCTGCATTATTAACATCTACAAGAAGGGTGATCGCATACCCCCACATATAGATCACCACGACTTTGTCGGACCCTTACGCACGGTCTCTTTCTCGAACGAGTGTAACATCATGTTCGGATACGACCTCCGGATAAGCGAGGCCCGGGTGAGTTCCGAGGGCCGGTGAAGATACCTTTACCGGTAGGTTCGGTCATGATGCCGAAGGGCAACGGAGCGGATATCGCTAAGCATTGCATACCGGAGTACCGGTGAAGCGGATCTCGGTTACTTTCGGAAGGATGGACGACGGGAAGACACCTTACCTTTTCCGAGCCGGACCACGAGCTAGAGAGCCTCCGGCCTTACGAGTCGTGAGTTACATGGAAAATATCACACCTCCAATGTACATCCATACGGTATCCTTGCCAAGGACGGCTTGGAAGGTGATGTTATTGACCATGTACCCCACTATTCAGACATGGATTTTTGACAGATGCTTCTTTGGATGGATCAACAAAGATCATACATAGTCCGTTTTGAGTCTACATGGATTGTATGAGATGTATTCCAAATCAAGTTGTATGATGTATCTTCAACATGATTGGAATGAAAGTGACCATGTCACATTTTTGGCCTTCACCTCTTTTGTGCAAATTGATTGGGAAACACCATTAAAGTTAAATGAACTTCAAACAAAGAACAGAAAAGAAATAAAAAGAAGAATAAAAGAAAACTTTTCTAAAAAAAAAATCTAAAAATGACGAACACCAAATTCACATGAACATTAAATAAACGACAAAATAAAATTTGAATCATTAAAAGATAAACAAAATCAACATAAATTTCAAATTAAATCTTAAATCAAAATTTCAACCGAGTTCAAACTCATCCTTCCAAATTTCAAATTCAATCTTTCCAGATTCCAAATCCAATCTCGATCAAATTTCAAATTTGATCTTCCAAATTTCAAATCAAATCTTAAATCAAATTTCAATCGAGTTCAAACTCATCCTTCCAAATCTCAAATTCAATCTCTCCAGATTTCAAATTCTCAATCAAATTTCAAATCCAATCTCGATCAAATTTCAAATTTGATCTTCCAAATGTCAAATCAAATTCTCAATCAAATTTCAAATTCAATCCTTCCAAATTTTAAATCAAATCCAAATCAGATTTCAAAATTCAAAATTTTTGGGTCGAGGATTTTACACCCAAGACTGCATTGCTTTAGGATTCTTTCCCTATTACGATGAAATACATTCCAATCAAACCTTTGGGTCGAGGATTTTACATCCAAGACCTGCATCGCTTTAGGATTCTTTCCCTATTGCACCGAAATACATCAAATTCAAACTTTTGGGTCGAGGATTTTACATCCAAGATCGCACTTGCTTTAGGATTCTTTCCTATTACATCGAAATACATCAAATTCAAACTTTTTGGGTCGAGGATTTTTACATCCAAGACCGTACTCGCTTTAGGAATCTTTCCCTATTGCACTTGAAATACATCAAATTCAAATTTTTGGGTCGAGGATTTTACATCCAAGACTGCACTTCGCTTTAGGATTCTTTCCTATTGCACTGAAATACATCAAATTCAAACTTTTGGGTCGAGGATTTTACATCCAAGACTGCACTTCGCTTTAGGATTCTTTCCCTATTGCACTTGAAATACATCAAATTCAAATCTTTGGGTCGATGATTTTACATCCAAGACTGCACTGCTTTAGGATTCTTTCCCTATTGCACTGAAATACATCAAATTCAAATCTTTGGGTCGAGGATTTTACATCCAAGACTGCACTACTTTAGGATTCTTTCCCTATTGCACTGAAATACATCAAATTCAAATTTTTGGGTCGAGGATTTTACATCCAAGACTGCACTGCTTTAGGATTCTTTCCCTATTGCCTTTGAAATACATCAAATTCAAATTTTTGGGTCGAGGATTTTACATCCAAGATCGCACTCGCTTTAGGATTCTTTCCCTATTGCACTTCGAAATACATCAAATTCAAACTTTTGGGTCTAGGATTTTACATCCAAGACTCGCACTTGCTTTAGGATTCTTTCCCTATTGCACTGAAATACATCAAATTCAAACTTTTGGGTCGAGGATTTTACATCCAAGACTGCACTGCTTTAGGATTCTTTCCCTATTGCAATGAAATACATCAAATTCAAAATTTTTGGGTCGAGGATTTTACATCCAAGACTGCACTGCTTTAGGATTCTTTCCCTATTGCACTGAAATACATCAAATTTAAATTTTTGGGTCGAGGATTTTACATCCAAGACTGCACTACTTTAGGATTCTTTCCCTATTGCACTGAAATACATCAAATTCAAATCTTTGGGTCGAGGATTTTACATCCAAGACCTGCACCTTGCTAGGATTCTTTCCCTATTGCACTTGAAATACATCAAATTCAAATCTTTGGGTCGAGGATTTTACATCCAAGACCGCATTGCTTTAGGATTCTTTCCCTATTGCACTGAAATACATCAAATTCAAACTTTTGGGTCGAGGATTTTACATCCAAGACTGCACTTGCTTAGGATTCTTTCCTATTGCACTGAAATACATCAAATTCAAACTTTTGGGTCGAGGATTTTACATCCAAGACTGCACTGCTTTAGGATTCTTTCCTATTGCACTGAAATACATCAAATTCAAATCTTTGGGTCGAGGATTTTACATCCAAGACTGCACTGCTTTAGGATTCTTTCCCTATTGCACTCGAAATACATCAAATTCAAACTTTTGGGTCGAGGATTTTACATCCAAGACTCGCATCTGCTTTAGGATTCTTTCCCTATTGCACTTGAAATACATCAAATTGAAATTTTTTGGGTCGAGGATTTTACATCCAAGTACCGTACTGCTTTAGGATTCTTTCCCTATCGCACTGAAATACATCAAATTCAAATTTTTGGGTCGAGGATTTTACACCCAAGACTGCACTGCTTTAGGATTCTTTCCCTTTTGCACTGAAATACATCAAATTCAAATTTTTGGGTCGAGGATTTTACACCCAAGACTGCACTGCTTTAGGATTCTTTCCCTATTGCACCGAAATACATCAAAATCAAACTCTTGAGGTTAAGGATTTTACATCCAATACCGCATTGCTCTGAGATCTCTCCTCATTGCAATGATTCAATTTGATCAATTCAATTTTCTTTCGAGGTTGATGATGTTACATCTAAAACCTCAAAATTCCAATTTTCATTTCAAATCAAATCCCTCAAATTAATTTTGACAAAACTTCGATCTAAATTAAAACTCCGAACTAAAGTCTAAGTTCACACGTCAAACTTAAGCTGAAACAAAATAAAATCTAAATCGAAATTCTCCCGAGGTCATGTGATTCGGAATTCACCTCCTTTTCTTTTCCCCGGCGAGAGTTCAGGTATCTCCAGTTTTGGGAACATACACGATACTCCCAGCGGAAATTCTTTTGCTTTGTCCTAAGTTTGTCACTTGGACGTTTGTGTTGGTTTTGTTGATCGCTTCGGTCAACACCAATACGCGCGGTGTGCTCCGTCGGCTCACCACACCTATTGGGGGTCCATTTGTTGACCTCATTTTCGAGGAGGTCTTCTCTTCTTCTTTTTAGTGCTTAGGATCTAGCCTTAGGCTTTTCCTTTGACTATCTTAGAGGACTAGAATTGGGACCCACCTTTTAGAAACTCAAACCACTTCTAAACTCCCTTCAAACTCCACAAACTTGACTATAGACCCCTAATCACCTAGAGGGTTGAAATCGAATGTGGAAGTTTAAAGGATGAGTTCCTATAGGACTCTTTGGCCTTAGGACCGCTACCAGGTGGCACGGTGCAGTGAAGGGGCTGACTTACACACACACTACACTTACACACTACACTTATACACTACACTTTCACACACTTCCCAAAAAACACACCCATACCCAACTTGACCTCCTGACTCATGTAGGTGATTCACATGGATGGTCCTTAACCCCTGAGCCCTTGGCTAAGAGGGTTAGGAACAATATAGTGAATGCCTCAAATGAGTCCCTTCATGGCTCATATGGGCTTGATATGGCTTCATGGCTCAACCAAAATGACTTCTTTCCACTCAAATTCACCCAATCTTCAATTTCCCAAATTTTCGATTTTTGACCCCGGGACCCCACACCTGCTAACTGCCCAAAACTCACGAAACTACCCAAAATTTGCAAAATCACCTAAATTACCCAAAATCCTCCAAAATCATTCCCAAACATTTCCACATCACCCAAATTGATCATCCATACCCAAAAATACCAAAAATACCTCCCAATACCCTCCAAATACCCAAAATACCCCTCTTGGCCAAAAAATCCAAAAATTCAGAAAATTCCCAGAAAATTCCAGAAAATCCCAAATATTCCCAATTTCATTTTGTCCAACTACACCATGAGCCAATTTTGTCAATTTACCCTACTTTTGTCAAAACCCCCAATTTGACCCATTTTAACCCAAAGTGAACCCAATGTCAAACCAAACCTACCCAATTGACCCAAATTCTGGTCCAATTCAGTTCTAAACTTCAATTCAACATTCCCAATACCAATCTAGACTAAATCCAAGTCCAATTTGATTGACATTTGGATCCAATTTCACTTTTGGCCTTAAAGCCCAATTTGGACCCATCACCCAAACTTAACCCAAGTTCACCCAATTCAACTCCAATTAACCCCAAATCTTTTCTAAATCATCTTTAACATTCCCACAAACAAAACACTAACATGATTTGCCCAAAAATTTAGACCCAAACCCCACTCAAATTCAACCCAAAGCTAAAAGGCCCATTTTTGACCTAAACCCAAACCTAACCCAGAATGAGCCCAAACCCCAAAATCAAAGCCCAACCAAAGTCAAAACCTCTTTGAAACACTCCCATAAATATTTATCAACATTAATTTTACATCAATTTCAACCCTATCCCAACATTGGCCCAAGTTAGCCCAATTTGACCTACATAGGCCCACTTACCAAATAAATCCAAATTCAAACCAATTCAACCCCAAATCACACCAAATTGACTCCAAGCCCTTCATAGAACATCCCTAAACCAATTATAACACTTATTTGAAAAGGTCCTTCACAAAATCTTCACCCAAATGCCCATCCTAAAATCAAAAAGCCCATTCCCCTTAAACTTTCCTAAAAGCCCACTTCCTTCAAATTCAAAAGCCCAAATTCATCTAAAGCCCACATGGCACTTCCCCTCATCATCCATTTAATCAAAATTGCCCCTGAGTTTCAAAATCATCAATTAAACAATTCCAAATCAAGCCCCATATAAATTCCCATCAAAATACCAAAATTTTCTTAAATCCCTTTTTATGAAATTGACCCGAAGCTTTTCCCGAAGCCAAATGGAGCCAAGGATGAGTCATTCACAAGCCATATGGAGCCATGAAAGTTTGGCATGTGACCATGCCATTAATGGCAAAAGGAGGAGGTCCTTTAACCATCTCCTAAAAGTCATTAGCCTTAAGCATGTTTCCCCTTAACCAAGATTTAATCCAAATATTCTTGGATAAGGACATCACCACCTCTTGACCGGCTAGCCTAACCGATCTTCTCGGCCCAAGACCAGCCATGGGGAGGTGCACTCGACCCAAACCAATGGGTTGACCAAATTGAAGCCAAAATGACCCCTTCCCCTTTCTACTTTGATTCAACCACTTTACACATGTCAAACCTCGATTGAATACACCAAATCCCGGCCACGACCCACTGAACAAGATGGTGACCAATGCACGGCCGGCCAGCCACCAGGCCGCCGGAAAACACCATGGCCGAGAGCTCACATGTGAGCCCAACTTGGAATTCTCACCTGCTGAGCTGCCCCATGCCCAATGGCCACCATGGCTGTTCTTCCCATGACCAGAGCAGCAGATCCCAACCCTAGGCCATCCTTGTGAAGAGTTATTGATTTTTCAAATTCATGTTACAGTTTTGAGTATTTTAATTCCAATAAATAGCATGTTGTGAAATAAATTCTAGGAAAATTTGATGATGTTCCTTATGACCAGAGAACCCTAGGAAAAATATGTTTTGTGTTAGTTCATTTAAGACAACCCTAATTGGCTTAAACACTCAAAATAGGTCCCTAATTAATTAGAGCTAACCATACATCAAATTGAATTGAAATCAATTCTCCACTGACCTTTAGGATCAGAGGAACCCACCATAAAAATTTGAGGTCAAAATAGGTTAGCCCTACTAATTGGGTTGATTAAGCCATTTAGTCATTTTAAACTTTAAAAATTCATAAATTTTAAAATACTTTTTAAAAATTCATAGCCTCTCTGATATTAGGGGAATCTAAGAAAATTAAAATTTCAATTTTCTAAAAAAGTTGATTTTTAATATTATTTTAATATTTTTAATAATTAAAAAATAATAAAAATCACAAAAATAATAAAATTCACCAAAATGTCACATTTTGACTTTTAATCACTTAGGAACAAACCCCATATTTTTCTTAGGTCTATTTAGTGAGATATTGAATTTTAAAGCTCTAGGGTAATTTTAAAATTAAAAAAATGTATTTTCTAGCATTTTCACTAAAATAATTATAATAAATCATAGAAAAATCAGAAAATTGTAAAATTTGATTCTCTGATTTCCTTGATATGAGAGAGATTTTTGAAAAATATAAAATTCATTTTTCAACATTTATTTTATTTTTAAATTAATTAACACTCCAAAACTTAAAATAATTATAATAAAAATAATATAATTCAAAAAATCACCAAAATTGGTCCAAGTGGTCCTCTGGTCATTAGGAATGTCTCCTAATTTCTTAAGGACAGAAACTTTCCCTTGGTCATGTTATTAAATTTTCCTTGGAAATCTCTATTTTCTACCAAAAATAATTATATAAATAAATTAAATACAGAAAAATCACATTTTCTCCTCTCATGTCTTTATTTACATATGAGTGAAGTCACATAAAAATTTCAAGTTCATTTGAGTTCAATTTAGTGAGTTATGAAATTATTAAGCTTAAAGGGTAAAGTGGTAATTAAAATTTTTAATCCTTAATTAAAACTTTAGGTTTAATAAAAAAATTAACAAGTAAAATATTTGATCCTAATTTGATTTGGATGATTGAAATTTAAATAATTAAAGGGTAGAAACCCATTAAGCAATTCAAAATGATTAAACCTTAATTAAATAATTGATTAAATTTGGAAGAATAATAAAATTGGAATTATTAAAATAGGGATATTATTAGGAAGAGATTTATTCCTTAATTTAAAAATCCCTAAATTAATTATCTCATTAATATTCAATTCTTAATTAAAATGATAACTCAAATTCAAAACATTAAAAGACTTAATCATTAAACTAAAATTAAATTATTGAACTCTTTTAAAATTTTAATTAAAATTAAAATGAATAAAATTAAATTAAAAATAAAATTAAATTAAATAAATCAAATTAAAATAAATTAAATAAATCAAATTAAATTAAATAAAATTAAATTAAACAAATTAAATTAAATCAAATTAAAATAAATTAAATAAATCAAATTAAATTAAATCAAATTAAATTAAACAAATTAAATTAAATCAAATTAAATTAAATGAAATTAAATTAAATCAAATTAAATTAAATTAAATAAAATTAAATTAAATTAAATTAAATTAAAAATTAAATTAAATTAAATTAAATTAAACTAAAAATTAAGTTAAATTAAATTAAATTAAATTAAAAATTAAATTAAATTAAATTAAATTAAACTAAAAAATTAAATTAAATTAAAAATTAAAATAAATTAAATCAAATTAAATTAAAATTAAATCAAATCAAATTAATTTAATGTAACATCAAATCAAACTAAATTGAATTAAATTGAATTAAAATTAAATTAAAACTCAATTAAATTAAATTAAATTAAATTAAGTTGAATTAAATATTACATCACCAAAGACATAAAGAATTCAAAATAAATCTAAAATAACTTGAACACTATTCCAAATTTAAACCCATTAATGGAAATTAAACTAAATCACAAATCATTTGAACACCAATTTACTCTCAAAAACTTTAGTTATCATAACTCCTAAACAGAATATTAAATGAAATGTTACCTCACTCATAGGATATTCAAATGTCCTAGTTCACTCGAGCAAGTTAACAAAACTTGAATCCCTGACGATTAATTCATTTATATAATTAAATTCATTTGGACTTAAAACAATCCTAGAAATATTGAAAAGATGTTTAAGATTTGTCTTAAGCACTTCCTCTATATGATAGGATGTTTATAAGAACAATTGAACTTAATTGTTCTTTGATGAAAAAATCGTCTTCAAACAAAAACACAAAGAACCTAGACGTCATAGGAAATGACTAGCTATAAGATTAGGAATTTAGTAGAAAACCATAACCCTTACCTTAGCTTTACCTAGGAACTTGCTTAAATATTCTAATTGTGTTTTAAGTGCAGCTTGGAATGACGGGAAGACCCTTATGGTACGCTTTTATTTTATTGCAATTTACTTTCCTGCAATTTACATCATTGCAATTTATTTAATCGCATCGCACTTACGTTTCTTGCATGATAAACAACTGTTGCATGAAAACCCACACCTTTAGGATAGCCCTAAAACCGAAACCAAAACTAAGTTAAAAGTCATTGCAAGATAAAATTCACCGCCACAACATTTCAAAATATAAAACAACTCAAAATTTAATCACAAACGGAACACAAAACTACAATTACAACTAAATTAAAACGTCCCGTTGGATGATCGGGAATACCTCGGATGATGTAACCTACGTGTTGCTAACGGGATTTCCCACGGTCTAAATGAAAGTGTGGAACTCATTCGGTTGAGTTTAGCAAATTCATCCGGACTAAGTGAATCCGATAAAAATAATGATGCCGGAAGGATGGAACCGTGGGATCTTAACCGGTGTCGTTATAATCAACTTTAAGATTTGTTTTAATTAAAACATGAAAAACACTTGGAAATTAAGACTTCTCTAAACCAAAACACTTTTCTCATCCCCTGATTTATGACTTCTAAAACTAAACCTCCGCAACAACAAGGAGCTTGGAGCATGGTGGGCGAGCACGGCCATCGTCATCGCAGAAACCCGAGTCTACTTCAACAAAACTTTCCTAGAATTAAATAACAAAGCCATAGGACTTCGAGGTAGTTTGCCTAGTGCGACATAAATCCTCAACTCTTCGTTAGGCACTTGCACTACAAATTAAGCCCTAACCGGTCTTAGGATTCCGAGGTAGTCGTCCGGTACGACAATAAACCCTCACATCTTCGAGGCTATTTGTTTGATTTTATCATACAAATATAAGCCCTAATTAATTAAAATTGGCAAGATCAAAATATTTAAATAAATGTTAGGACTTTCCTAAACTCAAGCCAAACAATAGGATAGTCGGTAAATTACCGAAGTTCGCTTCGAATCTGTGATTTCTCCTACTTTTTCTTCCTTTGGATTCCCAAAACAAAATGTTCCAAACTTGATCCATTCCCTATTGAAATTCCAAAATTCAATCCTTTGAAAACTTAAACTTTGAAATTCTTGAGAGCGAAATTATTGATTATTATCGAGAGTTTTCTTAGGTGATTCCCGTCACTTAAGATGTAATTAACTATAGGGGCTTGCCCTTATAGGGAATTTTAAAGAACCCAAGTAATATAAACCCCGTTTAATGCTTTCATATTAAGCGGGGAATTTGTCGGCTTATAAAATTGGTTCGCGGACCAAACGGATGTCACAAATCTTCTAGTTTATTTAATCGAGCCCCACCGTCAAGCAGTGTGTCTATCCTTAGGGATAGATACACGGTTTGTGGTGCGGTGCTCGTTTATATAAACTATTTGGGATGTGAGATCGGTTTTATTTCATATCTTAAAATCTTTAAATTTAAAAATTATTTTAAAATCAAATACTACTTTTCAAAATTATTTATTTAAATTAAATTAAAAAATTCGCCGTACAATTTCTGTAGGCGACCCCCTTTTCAAAACACCCAACCTAAAAAATGTTGCCGACAATCCCTAAACCAAACCCAACAATTATTTGGCCCAAAATTCTACAAAATTCCCATCCATGAATTCATTCTTAAACCTAAAGGCCCATCCCCTTAGCCTTCCTAAAAGCCCATCAAAAATAATTTCGAAGGCCCAAAGCCCACATGACAATCCTCTATCATCATCCATTTGATAAAACCATCTCCTAAGTTCTAAATCCATGATGAAATAAATCCAAATCAAGCCATATGCCAAACCCCATCAAATCACCCCTAAATTACAAAAATTTTTATAAACCTTTTCATGAAATTGACCACACTTTTCCCCAAGCCAGAGCTGAGCCATGAAGCCACTCTTAAGTCACATGCAAGCCATGTGAGTTGTTCACATGTGACCTTACCACATTGGGTAAAAGGAGGAGATCCTTTCCACATTCCCTTAAGGTGATTAACAATTTCCATGTCTCCCCTAAACCATGTTTAATCCTAATTGTACTTGGATTGTGACTTGACCCCACTAATCAAGCTGATCCAAATCACTTTCTCTTCAGCCTAAACCAAGACTTGGGTGGTGCACCTAGCCCAAAAGGATGGGTTGACCCATTTAGAGCCAAAATAGCCATGCCCCCATGCCATTTTGATCCAACTCCTTTACACATGTCCAAACCCGATCGACTTCACCATTGCCAAGCCCCGACCCCCGGTCAAGATGGTGACCGAGTGCTCGGCCGGCCGGTCACCGGGCCGCCGAAAAACACCATGGCCGAGACCTTGGGAGGAGCCAAAAATTCAATTCTCCCTTGCTGAGCTGCCCCATGCCCAATGGCCACCATGGCTGTTCTTCCCTTGACCTAAGTAGCTGATCCCAAGCCTTAAACCCCCCTGGGAGGCCCTCCACTCTCTCCTATTTAAACCTCACCTCCTCTCGGCCATGAGAGGTGCTGAACCAGACCTTACTGAAACCCTGCTAAAATTGCTCCAGACCACATTCCACACTTAGAGCAGTTGATCCCCAATAAAAATTTGCCCTAATCCCCACCAACAGAGCTCAATTTCTCAGCCAAAATTCCACCCAAAAATAGGACATCTCCCAACTCTCCACCAAATTCAAATTAAACTCACCCACACCTGCACAAGGTCAAGAGAAGGAGTTCCCCAGTGAAAGCCCCCTCTCCAGGCCACCCATCTGTTCCAGACTCCAAGCTTTGTAATCGGCTTTGATCGAAATCATACCTGGACAATTCACCTGCCCAAGGGACTTCATCTGGAGCTTGCTTGGACCCAATCGAAGGTGAAACAACTCTCAGATCAAAGCTTCACTTCTCTGAGCAAAGGTGTGGACTCACTCTTCTTCCAGAGCTTACAGAGATTCTATATTTAATTTGAGTCAATTTCAATACATGTTTACCGTATGGATGTGTTCGTCTCCTCAAGACGAATCCATAGAGCATAAAAACACGAAAATCCGTTGAAAATTGAGTGAGAAATTAGGGTTAGAAGGTTGACGGTCACGGGCGCACACCAGTCATAGACGATGACTGGGAGCCGTCGGATCGAGCGTGTATCGAACGGACAGTCTGGATTGAGCCGGATAGCACGATGGTACGTGAACCGTGGGGCCCTGGAGCACTGAGTCGGATGGCGACGCCGAATCAAAAGACGACACGTAGATAAGTAGAAAATTAGGTTATTTTTGATTTATTTAATTCCCTAAACTTTAAAAATGCATAACTTTGTGTAGGAAAATTAGAAAAAAAAAATAAAAATACCCTCCTTCTCAGTGAATAGAGGAGTATAATGTGGAAAAGAAATCATTTAATTTCATCAAGCATTTTATTTTTAATTTTTTATTTACTCTCTGCACTATTTCAATTCTCCATGCATGTATACAATTCACCATGGCATGAGACCATAGGGCTTTTGAAGCCTCCGAATTTGGGAACATTCCCCGAATTTTCCAAAGTCGAGGCCACCCCTATGAAGAGTTATTGATTTTTTAATTCTAGGTCAGTATTCTGAGTATTTTAATTCTAATAATTAGCATGTTGTGAAATAAATTCTAGGCAAATTTGGTGATGTTTCTTATGACCAGAGGACCCTAGGAAAAATGGTTTTTGGGTTAACTCACTTGTAATAACCCTAATTGGCTTAAACACCAAAAATGGAGCTTTAATTAATTAGAGCTAATCATACATCAAATTGACTTGAAATCAATTCTCCACTGACCTTTAGGATCAGAGGGACCCACCATAAAAGTTTGAAGTCAATTGGACTTGGTTAGCCCTATCAAATGGGTTGATTAAGCCATTTAGCCAAGCTTAAACTTCAAAAATTCATAACTTCTAAAATACTTTTCAAAAATTCACCAAATTGGTTTTGGAGCCTCTCTGGTATTAGGGGAATTTAAGAAAAATAAAATTGTAATTTTCCAAAAAAGTTGATTTTTTACATTATTTTAATATTTTTAATAATTAAAAAATAATAAAAATAAAAAAAATAATAAGATTCACCAAAATGTCATTTTTTTGAATTTTAATCATTTAGGAACAAACCCCATATTTTTTTTAAGTCTCTATGACGAGATATTAAATTTTAAAACCCTAAGGTAATTTTAAAATAAAAAAAATGTATTTTCTAGCATTTCCATTAAAATAATTCTAATAAATCAAAGAAAAATCAAAAAATTATAAAAATTGGTTCTCTAGTTTCCTTGATATCAGAGAGATTTTTGAAAAATATAAAATTCATTTTTCAACCTTTATTTTATTTTAAAATTAATTAATACTCCAAAAACAAAATAATTATAATAAAAATAATATAATTCAAAAGATAACCAAAATTAGTCCAAGTGGTCCTCTGGTCATTAGGAATGTCCCATAATTTTCTTAAGGACAAAAACTTTCTCTTGGTCATGTTATTAAATTTTCCTTGAAAATTCTTATTTTCCACCAAAAATAATTATATAAATAAATTAAATACAGAAAAATCACATTTTCTCCTCTAATGTTTTGATTGATATATGAGTGAAGTCACATAAAAATTTCAAATTCATTTAAGCTCAATTTAATGAGTTATGAAATTAGTAAGTTTAAAGGGCAAAATAGTAATTAAAATTTTAACCTATAATTAAAAATTTTAGGTTTAATTAAAAGGGTGGTTGAAATATTCGATACTAAGTTGATTTTGGATGTTTGAAACTTAGGTAATTAAAGGGTAGAAACCTACCAAATAATTTGAAAATAATTAAAATAAACCTTAATTAAATAATTGTTTAAACTTGGAAGAATAATAAAAAATTGGGATTATTAAAATAGGGATATTATTAGGAAGAAATTTATTCTTTAATATAAGAATTCCTAAATTAATCACCTCAATAATATTTAATTCCTAATTAAAATGATAATCCAAATTCAAAATTTAAAATGCTAACAGACTTAATCATTAAATTAAATTAAAATTAAAACATTTAAATTAAATCCTTTTAAAATTTCAATTAAATTAATACTTTAACAATTAAAATTAAATCATCCCTAAAGCATAAAAAAATAAAATATTAAATTAAAATAAAAAAATTAAATTAAATTTAAATTTAAATTAAAATTAAAATTAAAAATAAAACCAAATTAAGATTTAAATTAAAATTAAAATAAAATAAAATAAAATAAAATTAAATTAAATTAAATTTAAATTAAATTAAATTAAATTAAATTAAATTAAATCACATTAAATTAAATTAAATTAAAACATATTAAATTAAATTAAATTAAATAAAAAAAATAAAATCAAATTAAAATAAAATTAAAATTAAATTAAAAATTAAAATAAAATTAAAATTAAAACTAAACCAAATTAAATTAAATTAAAATTAAATAAATTAAATTGAATTAAATATAACATCACTTAAGACATAAAGAATTCAAAAATAAATCTAAAACAACTTGAACACTATTCCAAACTTAAACCCATTAATTAAAATTAAGTCGAATCACAAATCACTTGAACATCGATTTGCCCTCAAAAACTCTTGTTGTCATAACTCCTAAACAGAGTGTTAAGTGAAGTGTTATTTCACTCATAAGATATTCAAATGTCCTAGTTCACTGAGCAAGATAACAAAACTTGAACTCCTGGATGATTGATTCATTGTATAATTAAATTCTCTTGGACTTAAAATAATCCTGAAGTATTGAAAAGATGTTTAAGATTCGTCTCAAGCACTTCCTTAATACGATAGGATGTTTATAAGAACAATTGAACTTAATTGTTCTTTGATGAAGAAAATCGTCTTCAAACCAAAACACAAGAACCTAGACGTCATAGGAAATGACTAGCTATAGAATTAGGAACTTGGTAGAAAACCATAACCCTTCCCTTAGCTTTACCTAGGAACTTGCTTTAAATACTTAAATATTCTAAATTGTGTTTAAGTGCAGCCTGGGATGACGGGAAGACCCTTCAGGTACGCTTTTATTTTATTGCAATTTACCTTCTTGCAATTTACCTTATTGCAAATGCACTTACTTTTCTTGCATGATAAACAACTGTTGCATGAAAACCCACACCTTTAGGATAGTCCCTAAAACTGAAACCAAAATTAAATTAAAAGTCATTACAAGATAAAATTTACCGCCACAACATTTCAAAATATAAAACAACTCAAAATTTAATCACAAACAAAACAACAAAACTACAACTACAACTAAATTAAAACGTCTTGTTGGATGATCGGGAATACCTCGGATGATGTAACCTACGTGTTGCTAACGGGATTTCCCACGGTCTAAATGAAAGTGTGGAACTCATTTAGTTGAGTTTAGCAAATTCATCTGGACTAAGTGAATCCGATAAAAATAATGATGCCGGAAGGATGGAACCGTAGGATCTTAACCGGTGTCGTTATAATCAACTTTAAGATTTGTTTTAATTAAAACATAAAAAACACTTGGATTTTAAGATTTATAAAACCAAACTCTTCTCTTATCTTTTGATTACAATCTTCTAAAACTAAACCCTCGGCAACGATAAGGGGCTCGGAGCATGGTGGGCAGCACGGCCATCGTCATCAGCAAAACCTGAGTCTACTTCAGCAAAACTTTCTTAGAATTAAATAACCAAGCCATAGGATTTCGAGGTAGTTTTCCTAGTGCAACATAAATCCTCAATCTTTTTGTTAGGCATTTGCTTTGCAAATTAAGCCCTAACCAGTCTTAGGATTCTGAGGTAGTCGTCCGATACGACATATACCCTCACATCTTCGAGGCTATTTATGTGATCACATCATATGAATATAAGTCCTAATTGATTAAAATTGGCAATATCAAAACATTAAATAAATATTAGGACTTTCCTAAATTCAAGCCAAACAATAGGATAATTTGGAAATTACCGAAGTTCGCTTCGAATCTGTGATTTCTCCTATCTCTTCCTTTGAATTCCTAAAACAAAATGTTCCAAACTTGATCAATTCCCTATTGAAATTCTAAAATTCAATCCCTTGAAAACTTAAACTTTGAGATTCTTGAGAGAAGAACTACTGATTATTATCGAGAGTTTTCTTAAGTGATTCCAGTCACTTAAAATGTAATTAACTATAGGGGCTTGCCCTTATATGGAATTTTAAGAACCCAGGTAATATAAACCCTACTTAATTTCTCTACATTAAGCAGGGGAACTTGTCGGCTTATAAAATTGGTTCGCAGACCAAACGGATGTCACAAATCTTCTAGTTTATTTAATTGAGCCCCATTATCGAAGCAGGTGTCTATTCTTCGGGATAGATACACGGTTTGTGATGCGGTGCTCGTTTATATAAACTATTCGGGATGTGAGATCAGTTTGATTTCATATCTTAAAATTGTTAAATTTAAAATTATTTTTAAAATCAAATACTACTTTATCAAATTATTTATTTAAATTAAATTAAAAATATGTCGACACTGGCTTGACTTAACGAACTGTGGATTATACGGATCCACATCTGGGCGTTCCTCGGTACTTCGTATCACAAGGGGAATAGTACGTTATGTTAGGGGAATATCGCAACCAGCACATCCTTTGTTGAGCTTAGTTGGCTTATATTCCATAATAGCATGGTCTTCAGTGGAATCTATCTTTACTTGTCCTGTGGAAAACTAGGGAAGAGCATCCCCCCACTGACTGTTCAAGCATTTCTTCTTCTTGAACTGTCAAGACACGCTCTGAATCTATTTCTTTGGCCTGTCTCTCTAACCGGTGAAGCATTTGTCTCACGCAATGATGAAAGTTTATGCATTGTGTGTGTGTCATGAGCATCTTTTTTTTGGATGGAACTTCTGTTGATTCCCTTAACGGGGCACTGATGAGTTCACCTTCTGTGTTCATCAGCATAGACTGTATCTGGTAAGTTTCCTTTGGTGGGACTTCTCTCTTGATTTCTTCCAATGTCCTCTTATTTTCTGGCTTTTCCACTTTCTTTCTTTGTAATATGAGTACGGGTTCTAGCCCATCCATCTCTTCCCAACTAACCACATTTAACATATGCCCCTCATATTCCATCTTGACCTGCTTGAATTCCAGGTAAAAATCTATGATGACTCTCGGTGTTGCTCTGCCATTTTTGAAAGACAAAATTAGCCTCTTGCTAGTCATTTTTCTGCAAATGCAAGAAAACAATCAGCATACCAAAATTCAAAACCAAATAACAACAATAACTAATTAGCCTCTTGCAAGTCTTATCTTTGGAGCTCATCCCTTAAAACATCACGACATGTAATAATTTTTTAACTATCTTCCATTGATCAAAAGCACATGCCTTTCACCATGATGGTCTATTAGTTGGTAAGATCCTCTGGAATAGAATTTTTCAACCACGAGTGGTCCTCCCTAAGTTAGCTCAAAATTTTATCCTATCTTGTGGTTTGCAAGATATGTCTCTTAAGAACGAGGACCACATCACCAACTTTAAACATCTTTGGGCAGACCAGCTTATTATCAGCCTGCATCTTCTTGACTTGGTGGGATTCCAAGCTTTACTGCACTGACAGTCGCTTTTCTTCGAGGAATTTTATTCGATTCAAAGTATAGCGCTCTCTTCTACTAAAAGTCGTCTAATTTTACTCACCTTTTTAAAACATCTTCTAATATATTACATTCAATTATATAAACTACAATTTTCACCCATATAATTGCATGTGATTCTTTCTAACTTTTATGAGACAATACCACATTGGATCTTACATAATCTTATCTGCGTATTTTTAGGTTTTAATTTAAATATATAAATAATTTAGAAAGTAGCATTTGATTTTGAAAATAATTTTAAATTTGAAAATTTTTAAGATGTGAAATTAAATCGATCTCACGTCCCAAATAGTTTATATAGACGAGCACCGCACCACAAACTGTGTATCTATTCTGAAGAATAAACACACTGCTTGATGATGAGGCTCGATTAAATAAACTAGAAGATTTGTGACATCCGTTTGGTCTGCGAACCAATTTTATAAGCCGACAAGTTCCCCTGCTTAATATAAAAGAATTAAACAGGGTTTATATTACCTGGGTTCTTAAAGTTCCCTATAAGGGCAAGCCCCTATAGTTAATTACATCCTAAATGACGAAAATCATTTAAGAAAACTCTCGATAATGATCAGTGGTTTTGCTCTCAAGAATTTCAAAGTTTAAGGTTTTCAAAGGATTGAATTTTGGAGATTTCAAAAGGGATTAGCTCAAATTTGGAACAGTTTATTTGAAGGAGTCCAAAGGAAGAGAAGTAGGAGAAGCTGAGGATCCAAGAAGAATCTTGGCAACTTCCCAGACTATCCTATGGTTTGGCTTCGATTTGTGAATTTATTTAATGTTGGAATCTTGCTAATTTTAATTAATTAGGACTTGTATTCGTATGACATGATCACACAAATAGCCCCGAAGATATGAGGGTTTATGTTGTACCAAACAACTACCTCGGAATCCTAAGACCGGTTAGGACTTAATTTGCATAAAATGATTATACAAATGCCTAACGAAAAGTTGAGGATTTATGTTGCACTAGGCGAACTACTTTGAAATCCTATGGCTTAGTTATTTAATTCTAAGAATGGTTTAGCTGAAGTAGACACAAGTTTTGCTGATGACGATGGTCGTGCTTCCCACTATGCTCCAAGCTCCTTGTCGATGCAGAGGTATAGTTTTAGAAGTCATAAATCAAAGGATGAGAAAAGTTTTTTAGTTTAGAGGAATCTTAAGATCCAAATGTCTTTAATATTTTAAATAAAACAAATCTTAAAGTTGTTTAAACAGAACCGATTAAGATCCCACGGTTCCGTCATCTCGGCACCGTTATTTTCATCGAATTCACTTAGTCTAGATGAATTTGCTAAACTCAATTGAATGAGTTCCACACTTTCATTTAGACCGTGGGAAATCCTGCTCATTCAATGAGACGTTTTAATTTCGTTGCAATTGTAGTTTTGTTGTTCTATTTGTGATTAAATTTTGAGTTGTTTTATATTTTGAATATTGTGACAGTGGATTTTATCTTATAGTGACTTTTAATTTAGTTTTTTTTTCAGTTCAGGGACTATCCTAAAGGTTTTGGTTTTCATGCAACAATCTTGTTTAACATGCAAGAAAAAGTAAAGCGCAGTGTAGGTAAATAAAATGCAATAGAGTAAACTGCAATAACATAAAAGCGTACCTGGAGGATCTTTATGACATTCTAAGCTACACTTTAAAGCACATGTTAAGGCATTTAAATGTTTCAACAAGTACCTAGGTAAAGACTAAAGGAAGGGTTTTGGTTGTCTACCAGAATCCTAATCCTATAGCTAGTCATTTCCTATGACGTCTAGGTTCTTGATTTTTGGTTAAGGATGATTTTCTTCATCAAAGAATAATTAAGTTCAGTTGTTCTTTTAAAACTACCCATCGTATCAAGGAAGTGCTTAGAACAAATTCTAAACATCTTTTTCAATATCTGCGGACAGTTTTGAGTCCAAGTGAATTTAATTACACAGGTGAATTAATCATCCAAGTGTTTAGTTAAGTTTTGTTTCCTTGCTCAGTGGACTAGGATATTTGATTATCCTATGAGTGAAGTGATGTTTCACTTAATGCTTCATTTAATAGTTATAATAATTTAAAGCTTTCAGGGGCAAGTTAATTTGTTAAAGATTTTAATGTTTCAAAGTTGAAGTTGATGATTTATTTTAATGTGATTTAATTATGAAACTTTAATCAATGATTTTAAGTTTGGAATGATGTTTAAGTTGAACTTTTTTTATAAATGATATCAATATTTCATGTTAATTTAAATTTTTAGATTAACTTAGGTCAAAAGAGGTGTTCAAATTATTTATTAAATTTTGATGATTTAATATGGATTAATTAATTTAATTTTTACATTATGTTTTAAGGTAAGTTGTCTTAAAATTATTTGAAATTTGTAATTTTGATTTAAGTTTGTTTTAAAATGATTATAAATTGGTTTCAAATATTTTAATTTACTTTTTTAATTATTTAACATTTTACGTTTTAATCAATTATTAAATTATTTAATGATGCAGGTTCTAATTAAATTAAGAATTATTTACTTTTATTCATTTAATTATCAATTCCACTTATCCTCTTAAGTTTAGGAGTTAAATATTTTTAAGTTATTTATTTAGGATTTAAATTAAAGAATCAATATCCTCTTAAGTTATATCCCCATTTTAATAATCCAATTTCAATTAATCTTCCAAAATTTAAATTATTCACTTAATTAACATTTCATTTTTGTTTATTAAAGTGATTAATGGGTTCCAACCCTTTGATTTCCCAAAGTTTCAATCATCTGTGAGAAAATTAAAATCAGATATTTTACCCCCATTTTGATTAAACCTAAAGTTTTAGTTAGGGGTTAAAATCTTTTAATTACCTTTATGTCTCTTTAAGCCTATTTATCTTATAACTCATTAAATTAAGCTTAAATGAACTTAAGATTTTTATGCCACTTCACTCACATGTCAATTAAGACATTAGAGGAGAAAATGTGATTTTTCTGAATTTAACTTATTTATATAATTATTTTTATTGGAAAATAGGTGTTTTCAAAGAAAACTCACCAACATGACCAAGGTAAAGTTTCTGTCCTTAAGAAAATTATGGGATGTTCTTAATGACCAGAGAACCACTTGGACCAATTTTGGTGATTTTAATTATTATATTTTATTTATTATAATTATTTTAAGTTTTGTAGTGTTAATTAATTAAAAAATAAAATAAAAGTTGAAAAATGAATTTTATATTTTTCAAAAATCTCTCTGACCTCAAGAAATTCAGAGAAATAAATTTTATATTTTTATGATTTTTCTTTGATTTATTAGAATTAATTTAGTGGGAAGGCTAGAAAATACATTTTTTAATTAAAAAAAATGTTTTAAGGCTTTAAAATTAAATATCTTAACCTAGAGACTTAGGAAAAATATTTGATTGGTTACTAAGTGATTAGGGGACCAAATATGACATTTTTATGATTTTAATTATTTTTGAGATTTTTATTATTTTTTAATTATTAAAAATATTAAAATATGCTTAAAAATGAAAATTTTTAGAAAATTCTAATTTTATTTTTCTTAGACTTCTCTGATATCAGAGAAGTCCAAAAATCAATTTGGTGAATTTTTTAAATGTATTTTTGGAGTTATGAATTTTTAAAGTTTAATTTTGATTATGTGGTTTAATTAATCCATTTAGTGGGGTTAAGCATTTCCACTTGACTTCAAATTTTTATGTGAGGTTTCCCTGATCTTAAAGATCAGTGGAGAATTATTTTCAAGTCATTTTAATGTGTGATTAACTCTAAATAATTAAAGTTCAATATTAAGTATTTAAGCCAATTAGGGTTATCCTTAATGAATTAACTCAAACCATAACTATCCTAGGGTCCTCTGGTCCTAAGGAACTTTACCAAATTTTTCTGGAATTTTCTAAGCAACATGCTAATTTTTGGAATTAAAATATCAAAAACAGTAATATAAACTTGAAAAATACATAACTTTCCATAGAGATGGCCTCTGACCTTGAAAAATTCAGAGAATGTTCCCAAGATCAGAGGCTTCAAAGGTCATATGGTCTTATGCCATGGTGAAATGTATGCATGCATGGAGAATTAAAATACTCAAAACAATATTAAATTAATTAAAAATAAAATACTCAACAAAATAGATCAATTCCCTTTCCACATTATTCTCCTTTGTTCACTGAGCAAGAGGGTATTTTTTTTTATTTTTATGATTTTTCTAAGCAAAGATATCAATTTTTGAAGTTTTTGATATTTAAATAAATAAGAAAAATCAGATTTTCCTACTTATCCACATCAGCGCCAACTCAACCTATGGCGGATCGAACTCCATGCATCGCTCCTTAATACGGCGCCGCCATCTGACTCAACAGCCACGCAGCCCGAGGTTCATGTCCCGTTGATTCATCCGACGCGATTCTAGCCGTTCACCCGATACACAAAGCATCCGACGGTCCCTGGTCATCGTCTACGACTGGTGCGTCCCGTGAGCCGTCCACCTTCTAACCCTAGGATCTCACTCGATACTTAAAGGATTTTCGAGTTCTTATGCTCTATGGATTCTTCTTGAGAAGACGAACACATCCATACGGCTAACATGCATTAATATTGACTTGAATGAAAGGAAGAATCGCTGGAAGCTCGGGAGGAAGAAGAGGGCAATACCTTGGCTCTGAGAAGTGAAGCTTCTATCAGAGAGGCTCGGCACGTTCGTTGGAGTCCAAGGAAGCTAGGGATGAAGCACTGAGCCGTGGTGAATTGCTCGGGCTCGACTTCCACTGGGCCCGCTCACAAAGCTTGGAGGTCGGAACAACTGGTGGCCTGGAGAGGGGGCTTTCACTGGGAACTTCTCCTTTACCTCTGGTGAAGGTGTGGGAAGAGTTAATTTGGATTTGGTGAAGTTTCAGAGAGTGTCCTGTTTCTGGCCTGATTTTCAGCTGAGAAATTGGGCTCAGCTGGGGGGATTCAGGGTAGGAGAATAGTGGGGATGAGCTTCTCTTGGCTAGGAGGAGATCTGGGAATAATTTGGAGGGCTTCTGTTGAGAAAAGTTTCAACACCTCTCTCATGGCCGAGAGGTGGTGCTTAAATGGCTAGGGCCATTCAGCAGGGTTTGGGTTCAATTGAGGGGTTAATTTAGTTGCTTAGGTGGAGGGCAGAGAGGCTCCAATGTTTAATTTAGCTGAGGTGGCCAACTGGTGGAGTTTGGGTGAGTTTAGGTGGGTGTTGGCTCTCGGTTTTGACCCCCTCCGGCAGCTAGGCTGGCCAACAAGGACAGGGGAACTGGCCCCTGAGGTCAGGTGAGTTATGGAGAGGTTTAATGGTGATTAGTAGTTGTGGGGAGGTTTTGGGGTAAGGCAAAAGAGGATTTATCCACTTAAGGGAAGAGAACCCTTAAAATGGGGAACCCTTGGTCCACGGCTCACTTAGCTTGGGCTAGGTGAATTTAGGGTGGTTTCTATGGTTCACTTGGTGGCTGTGGAAAGGTTGGTTTAGCCACACTTGGTTCAATTTGGTTTGATTAGGCCATAGGTTCAAATTGGCCCACTTGTGTTTGGGTTTGGCTAACTTGGGTTTGCGTTTGATTTAGGTTCAAGTGTCTTGAGCAACATTATAGAAATGATTGCCATGAAAAACTTTTATGAAGACATGGAATGGTTTTGAGTTTAATTGGAAGGTCAATTTGATGGATTTTGGTATTTTGATTAATTTAGGCAAGGTTGAATCAACTTGGGTCCAAGTTGGGTTAAGGTGGGGTTTAGACAGAATTAAAAATTTCAAATGGTCTAGGGGAATGTATTGAAGAGTTCTCAACATCAATTGGGAAGAAATTTTAGGGTTTGGCTAATCAATTTGGTAGGTTTAGGGCATGGATTTACTTTAGGCTAAAATGGGGGATTTTGGATTTTAAATGGAATTGAACTCAAATATGAGTCAATTTTGGCTTGGATTTGGTTTATATTGATAGTAATGATGTTGAATTAAACATTAGAATTGAAATTGGGCAAAATTGAGGTCAAGTGGGTTGGTTTGGTGTGACACTGGGTCCATTTAGGTTAAAAATGGGTCAATTTGGAGATTCTGATAAAAGTGGGTTATTTTCGCAAAATTTGTCTATGGGATAGTTGAACAAATTGAAATTGGGAATATTTGGGATTTTTTGGAATTTTCTAGAAATTTTTGGAATTTTTGGAATTTTGTGCCAAAAGGGTATTTTAGGGTATCAAGAGGTTAATTTGAGGGTATTGGGGTATTTTGGTGAATTTGAAAGGTGGGAGTTGTTTCAAAATGATCTTTTGGATTTTTGGGAATTTTGGGTAATTTTTGGAAGATTTTTGAAAATTTGGGGCAATTAGGTAATTTTAGGTAGGTTTGAAGGATCCAATGTCAAAACCAGGCATTTTGGCAAAAGTTGAATTTTGATCATGATGAAGCTTAAAGTGAGCCATGGACCAAGAAATGTCAACCCTGAACATCTCATGGGTTGTTCCTAACCCTCTTAGTCAAAGAGCCAGGGGTTTGGACTTAGCCACATGAGTGCTCCAATGAACCAGGGGAAGAATTGGGTAAGGATGGTGTATGTGAGAGTGTAGTGTGTGTAAACTAGACCTCACCAGGACCAGGCCACCCAGGATTATCTTAAGGCTTGTACATCCTATAGGAATTCATCTTCGTCTTCCCACACATTGGTCCCAACCTTCCAAGTGATTTGGAGGTTGATGACCATCTATGCAAGATTCCAAAGAGAACTAAGATTTGGTTTGAATTTCTAAAAGGTGGATTTCATCTCTAGTCTTCTAGGATAGTCAAGGAGAAGTCCTATGGCTAGATCCTAAACACTAAGAGGAAAGAAAAGACCTCACCAAAAATGAGGTCAACAAATGGACCACCAATAGGTGTGGTGTGCTGACGAAGCACACCGCGCGTATTGGCGTTGACCGAAGAAATCAACAAAACCAACACAGGCGTCTAAGTGACATACTTAGAACAGAATAGAGAAAAGAAATTTTCACTGGGGAGTGTCAGGCAGATCTCTAAGACTGAAGATCCCTAAACTCTCGCCGGGGAAGAAGGAGGTGAATTCCAAGTCACAAGACTTGGAGAGATTAGATTTTGCATTCATTTCATTTTATTTCAAGTTTCAATTTTAAGTTTCAATTTCATTTAAAGTTCAATTTAAGATTGATTTTAAGGTGGACCTCGTTGAGATTCAGAATTTGGAATGGGAATCAGAACCTAGGTTCTAACCTCGGAAGTTAAAAGAGAACTAGAATTTAGGTTCTAGTCTCGACGAAGAGAGTTGAAATTTAGGCACCAACCTCAGAAAGAAGATCAGAATTTAGGTACTGATCGAAAGGAATGAGGATCGGAATTTAAGTACCAGCCTCGGAGAGAGAATCGGAATTTAGGTACCGACCTCACAAAGGATGAGAATCAGAATTTAGGTACTGATCTCGAAAGAGTGAGAATTGAAATTTAAGTATCAATCTAAAAAAAAGAGTCAAAATTTAGGTACCGACCTCACAAAGGATGAGAGAACTGGAATTTACGCACCAGTCTTGAAAGAGAATCAAAATTTAGGTATGAATTTCAAAAAGAGAGTCGGAATTTAGGTACCGACCTCGAAAGGAGAGAGAACTGGAATTTAGGTACCAGTCTCGAAAGAGAATCGAAATTTAGGTTTCGATCTTGGAAAGAGAGTCAAAATTTAGGTACCGACCTCACAAAGGATGAGAATTAGAATTTAGGTACTGATCTCGAAAAGGAGAGAACTAGAATTTAGGTACCAGTCTTGAAAGAGAATCAAAATCTAGGTATGGATCTCGATAAGAGAGTCAGAAATTAGGTACCGACCTCGAAAGGAGAGAGCTAGAATTTAGGTACCAATCTTGGAAGAGAATCAAAATTTAGGTATCGATCTCAAAAAGAGAGTCAGACTGAAATTTAGGTACCAGTCTCGGAAGTGAATCAAAATTTAGGTATCGATCTCGAAAAGAGAGTCAGAATTTAGGTACTGATCTCAAAAAGAGAGTCGAAATTTAGGTACCGACCTCAAAAGGAGAGAACTGGAATTTAGGTACCAGTCTTGAAAGGTTGACGATTGATTCGTGAAGATTTCAATGATTAGAAGCGCAGTAGAAGATTGGAATGGGACATGAAAGTGTTTCACGTCCCGAAGGATTACATCAAAGATTGAAAGTTTAGCGAAGGAAGTGAATCCACGCCATCAGAACCAAATCGAGAATCTCGTGGTTCTGTGTCAGTAGACTCAGTGACCTTCTCAAAAGAGGGGAGAAATCACAGAGAGTCGAAAAGATCTTGAGAACAGCCAGAGGCTGGGGATATCGGATTCGGAGCCTCGTTTCTATTATTCATTGCTTTTAGTGATTTGATTTTTTTTTAGATTCATTTTTGATTGAAATTTCACTTTGATTCGGATTTTAATTGATTTACTTGGTTCACAAAAAAAAATTAATTTGATCTGTTTTGAGTTTTGGTTTATGTTTTATTCAGACTTTGAATTCAAATTTTATTTTGTTGTTATTATTTCATTCAAATCGTTCTTCGTCCAACTTTCTTTTAAGTCGAGTTAAAGTCAGATCTGGTGATGTTTACATTCAACTGCACAAAACTAAAGGTAAAACAGAAAGTTCATTTCCATTAAAATGTCGAAGATACATCAGGTGATTCCATCAAAACATTTCTGATGACATCCTTCTGAAAACAAACTTTTATAAAAGTTCATATATATATCTGAACACAGACTGCATTGATATCTCTGTGTACTTTGACAAAATTGTCTATTTGATTCATCCATGTCTGAAAAGTAAACTACATAGGTAATAACATCACCTTCTAAACCACTTTCTAGAGGAGAACCCCCCGTAAGTGTATTTTAGAAGTGTGCTACTACTATGTAGCCTACAGCTCGTAGGGCTGCAAATTCTCTAGTCTAGATCTGGCTGGAAGTAGGCCGGAATCTTACTCTCATCCATCTTTCTGAGGGTGATGGAGACTCGCTCGTAGGGAACTCCCGGTATGTAGTGTTTTGCTACATCTGCACCATTTCCTTGTAGTATGAGAATAGAGCCTACCGGTAGAGGTATCTTCACGAGCCCTCGAAATTCTCCGGGGCCAACTATCCGGAGTTCTGTCCCAAACATAATGTTGCATTGGTTGATGAAGGAAACGGTACAAAAGGGCCTTACAAAATCATGATGATCTGTGTGAGGTGGAATGCAGTCTCCTTATGCATAGATGTTGATAATACAGCTGTTCGGTATGCAATCAGTGGGTAGAACTCGCCAAGCCACCATCCTTTTTATCATTTTCTTAATTAAAAATGACTTTAGATCCACTTCATCATAGCGGAGTACCCCTGGAGGATTTCCTTTCCTGACATTAGTGAAGTTGTACCAGTATCCAAATTGAATAGTAATCCTCCCCTTACCTCTTTTCCATTTCTTTGGCTCGGAGTTGGTCCTGCTACGTAATCATCTTGCACGACCTTGTTTCTTTAGCTCATTGACGTAGTCTACAATCTCACTCTGCTCGTAGTGAGAGAAAACATCAGTATGTAACTCTAGTCCTTCCAGGATGTTGACATATCTACCTCTGATTCTCTGAAAGTATTCAAAATTATGCTTCCGCACCCTCTGGATCATCTCCAATTCATGCTCTGAAATTATCTGCAGCTGTCGGGGTCTAGTGATGTACTGTAGGATATATGGCTCCACACCGTCACACTCTCCTAGGATCATCACTATCTCAGGTGTAACCTTCTCCGAAACAACCTCTGCCTGAGGACTGGCCTCCTTGGTGTAACTGCTACGGCCGTCGGGGTTACTTCCTTGTTCTCCTCTTCTGTTAATTTCTTTAGCATCTTGGTGATACGGCGATTCTTATTTCTTCTCTGAGTTGGGGTCAGGGTGGCTCTCCTCTCCCCTTGAATCTCGGTAGGAGCAGCACTGACAAGCTTTCCTCATGCAGACGTTATCACTAATTTCATCTTGTTTTCCTTGATCATATTGATCTTCCTCTTCTTGTATGCAGCTTATGGAACCTTCTTGTTGAGCCTCATCTTGAGCCTCATCACTGTCTTCCCACAGAAGTGCTCGGGATCCACAACAGTCCAAGCAGTTTCCTCATATTCCAACTCTAGCTGTGCAATGTCCGACCCAACCTCTATCACAGCATCAGCTTTCAGCTTTTCTTTGTTAAGTGCAAGACTTATGCCATCCTTAAAGTTTAGGAACAGCCGGCCGTTCGACATTTCCCTGAAAAGAAAACAAGGAATGGATCAGGTTCTGTACTCAGGACGAGAACAATAAGAAAATTTACTTATTAATGAAAAATTCTTATTTAATTATTTCAAATTTTATAAGAGTAAGAGAAGATAAGAAAAGATCAAGAGTGAGCTCGTCTCGAAAGGAAGAGTCAAAATTTCATTATTATTTCATTTCCATATGTTTTCCTTTAACACACATTTTTTTATTTATGATTTTTATCACTCATTTTCTTTCGAGTTCAAACCCAGTTATAAGTGATCACTCTACCCGTGCTTCTAGGAATGAAATTTCATTCTTCGAAACATCATGTTGCGTAATACTTCTTTAAATATCGTCCATTGATTGGAAGCATAAATTGTTCCCCCATGGTAATTCACAAGCTGGTAAGAACCTCCTGAGTAGACTGTCTCGACCACGAACGACCCCTCCCAAGTCGGTTCAAATTTACCTCCTATCTTGCAGTGTGCAAGAATAAGCCTTCTGAGAACTAGGACCAAGTTACCTACTTTGAACGTCCTTGGGCGGACCAGTTTGTTGTGGGCTTGGATCATCTTAGCTTGATACAGTTCCAGATTCTGTTGCGCTGCAAGTCGCTTTCCTTCCAAGTTTTCCAATTCTTCCAGCCGTCATTTGGCATTTTCTTCTGTAGAGATCCTATTCGCAAACTACAATTCTGAGTGATGGGAGCTGAACTTCCAAGGGTAGAACTGCCTCGGACCCGTACACCAAAACGTAGGGCGTAGGCGGGTAGAGTCCCGGAGTTCGTTCGCAGGCCCATAAGGCTTCTAACAACTTCTCGTGCCAATTCCTTTTGTTGTCATCCAAGGTTTTCTTTAATATTTGGACGAGAGTTTTATTAAAAGCCTCGGCCAAGCCGTTTGCTCTTGGGTAGTAGATCGTTGAATAACGCCAGTCAATCCCGTGCCTTTTGACAAAATTGTTGATCTTCATGCTTCTGAATGCGGACTCATTATTTGAAATGATTCTGTGCGGTACCCCGAAGCGATAGACGACCTGATTCTTGAAGAACTGTAGCACGTGATGTGCCTTCACTTCCCTGAGCTGTACTGCTTTTGCCCACTTGGAAAAGTAGTCTATAGCTGCAAGAATGAAGCGATGTCCTCTTGAAGAAGACAGTTCTATTGGACCCACAATATCTATGCCCCAACATTCAAATGGCCACGATGTAATTTTTAGATGTAGCACATTTGGAGGTTGATGTAGAACCACTCCATGCACTTGACACTGGTGACAACTCTTAGCGGTCTTCATGCAGTCGGTCATCATTGAGGGCCAGTAGTACCCTAGTCTTTTAATCTTCATTTTCATCTTCAGACCTGACTGATGAGCGCCACAAAGTCCCGAACGTACTTCTTTAACGATTTCACGAGCCTCGGACCCGCTCAGGCACCTTAGCCACATCTAGTCAAAAGACCTTCTGTATAACATATTGTTTATTAATGCATAAGACAGAGTTCTTTTCTTGATTTGATGGGCTAATGACTTATCGTCCAGTAGATTTCCTGTTTGCAGGTAATCTACTAATGGTTGCCGCCAATCTTCTACATTTTCTGTTACTACTGTAACTATTTCTTCTTCTTCTTATGATTTGTGTATCGTGTCCATGTTGAGCTGTGAGAGAACATGACGTCCCTGAAATGACACTTCAACAGATTCATCCTGTAAGCAGGAAAACTCTTTTGCGAGGCGGGCTAATGCATCTGCAAGAGCATTTTCTTTTCTGGGAATCTTGTAGATTGTTACATTCGGAATCTGCTCTAATAATTTCATTGCATACAGAAAGTACTGCTCGAGTCTCGATTTCAGAATTCTGTTCTGTCCGGCGATCTGCTGAATGATCAACTATGAATCATCGTAGATGTTGATATTTGTTATACCCATCTGAATGGTTAATTCCAATCCTGTTATGAGGGCTTCGTATTCTGCTTCGTTATTTGTACACGATTTTGTTAGGTGGTAGGATTATCTTAACATCCTCCGCTCCGGTGTTATAAAGATTAGTCTAATTCCTGCCTTATCGGGCATTATCATTTGTAATTCTCTGCCTTTCTATGCTGATGATGCTCCATTGAAGTACAATTCTTAATGCTGATCATCGGGGTCTTGTAAGCTCATTATCTGCTCGTCTGACAAGTCGTCATTGAGAGGCGATTCTACCGGCAAAGGATGTGCTGCGAGGAAGTTTGCTAGGACTTGCCCTTTTACGGCACGAAGAGGAACAAAAGTTATATCGAATTGCAATAGTATCATCGACCACCTAGCAAGTCTGCCAGAAAGCGTCGGGCGAGTCATTAAATATTGCAACGGATTAACTTTCGAAATAAGGTTGACCTTATGAGAAAGCATGTAATGCCTGAGCTTTTGAGCGGAGAAGATCAGGGCCAAACAATGCTTCTCAATAGGAGGGTACTTTACTTTTGTCAGAATCAGATGACGACTTAAGTAGTAGAGTGCATTTTCTTTTCCCTCGTTATTGACCTGGACTAACAGGGCTCTAAGGGAGTCGTCTAAAGCCACGGTATAAAGTATCAACGGTCTACCCGAGACTGGGGTTGCTAAGACAGGAGGTGTCATTAGATATTGCATAATGTCCTCTAAGGCCCGTTGGCATTTCTCTTCCCAAACAAATTTGACGTCCTTTTTAACTAATGTCGAGAAGGGCTGACACCTTCCTGACAAATTCGAGATAAAGCGTCGAAGATATGCTAATTTTCCTTGAAAAGATCGTAGTTGTTTCAAGGTCTTGGGAGGCAGCATTTCTAAGATAGCTTTAATCTTCTCTGGATCGATTTCAATTTCGTGATGTAGAACAACAAATCCTATGAATTTCCCGGAGGTGACGCCGAAGGCGCATTTTATGGGATTCATCTTAAGATTAAATTGTCTTAATCGCTCGAAAATAATTCTCAAATCATACAATTGATCTTCCTTCAGCTTGCTTTTAATGGCCACATCATCCACGTAGCACTCAACTTGGTTGTGAATGAGATCATCAAAAATCTTCGTCATTGCTGTTTTTTATGTTGCTCCTGTATTCTTCAATCTGAAAGGCATCACTGTGTAGGAGTATATTCCGATTAGCTTTCTGAAGGCTGTGAGCTTTTCATCTTCTGCTGCCATGTTTATCTGATTGTATCCTGATGATCCATCCATGAAAGAGAAGATTTCATGTGTCGAAGCGATGTCGATCATTAATTCTAGAATCGGCAGCGGAAACTCGTCCTTCGGGCATGTTTTATTCAAATCTCTGAAATCCACGCAGATTCTGATCTGACCATTCTTCTTTCTGAGTGGTACCACGTTGGCTAACCAAGTTGGGCATTGTTCTTCACGGACAAATTTAGCATCTATTAGCTTCTTAACTTCAGCTATTACTTATTGTTCAATCTCTAGAGGCATTCTTCTGGGAGCTTGTCTGACTGGAATGGCAGTATGATCCACTCCTAACTTGTGAACTGCAACCTCTGGAGCTAATCCTGGCATTTTGTCATAACTCCAAGCAAAACAGTCCTTGAATTCCATTAATAGCTTGATTATGTTTTCAGAGTCTTCTTTATTGAGTAAGGAGCTAACAAAGGTCGGCCTAGGCTCTTCACTAGTACCTAAGTTAACTTCCATTAGCTCGTCTATTGTAGATTTAATTTCTTCTTCAAATTCTGGCAGAGCATCTTCGGTTGGCAGATCTTCAAGATCATCTGAGGTTTCCAAGCAGTCTTCATTAGGCTCACAAGTGACAACCAAGCAAAATCCCATGTAATCAACTGATCCTACTGTGCTGAATCTGAGACCATGTTTTGAATTGGGAGGCTGACTGGCAATGTTCTATAACTTTTCAAAGCTTTGTGATTAGCCTTTTGACCATTTCTTAGGTAAAATACTGCGTCGAATTAAATTTTGAACACAGGGAGAATACCACTCAAACGGCAATTCCATTAATTCAGAGGAAGTAACATCTTCAAATTGTACATCTTTTTCAGTATTGGAAGGAGCACCACGGTAGAATTTGATCGGTATAGTTCCACCACATACTTCCTTGACCACCGTACCATCGATCTTATTAGAATGGATCGGGGTCAAGGTCATAGTATGTACATAATTGTTTATCTTCTCGTACATTGCTTTGTATTCTTCATTCTTTTCATCTTTGACAGAGATCTTGAACTGGAGTTTCCTTTGGTTTACTTCTGCTGCTTCTTTCTTGATTTCCTCTTCTTCTTCAGAGCTATTATCCCAATCAACATCGATGACTAGTTTATTCTGTTCAACTGTTCCACCGTTTCTTCCTTGACCTCGGGTGCGAGTTCTGGAGAAACCTTCACTAACTCGTCGTAAGGGAGTGGTAGTAACTGTTGAACTTGAATTTCAGGTTCTTTGTCGTCTCGTACTTCTTTTTCTTGATTTGGTATGGAATTTCTGGAGAAGACAGTTTTCTTTGGGGGTGTGTAGTAAGTTGCATCTTCGTGGATTCCGATTTCATGCATGGAGAATGGTTGCAAATCACCTATGATACACTGTTCTTGTCCTCCTTCATAGTACTTTATACACTAGTGTAGAGATGACGGTACCATCCGGTTCACATGGATCCACGGCCGACCCAGTAGAGCATTGAATGATGTCTCAGAATCAATTATGTGGAACTTTGCGGTTGTCTTGGCTAATTCACTGATCTTCATTAACAGTGTTATTGATCCAAGTGCTCTTTCTCCTTTCTGGTTGAAGCCTCTTAGCATCATCTTGTCTGCCTCGAGATCACGGGCATCAATCGCTAAATAGGCTAGCGTTCGATGGTTCATTATATTAATTGACGCCCCTGTATCAACTAGCACCCTGGACAGTGTGAACTTTCCAATACTGACTGAAATGTACAACGGTCGGTTATGATCTACTATTCCAAGTAGTAAATCATCGTCCGTGAAGGTAACACCGCACTGTTCTTTCAATGAGTAAACCTTGTCGAAGGAATTACCAGCCATTTGAGCTAAGCAAATTTCTGGATCAATCAAGGCCTTGACCAGAGTTTCTCTCATCTCCTTTGACAGGATCAGAACGTCGTAGATGCTCAGTTTGGTCGGTAGCTTCCTAAGATGGGCTAGCAAATTGTACTGACTTCGTTACTAGGCTGTTCAATTTCTTCCCGAACGGGCAGTTCTTCCGCTAGGGTTGGCACTTCCTGAGAAACCAACTGCTATCCCTTGTCCTTTGGACCAAATCTCAGAGGTAGGACATTTTTGCTTCTAAGATTAACTTCGGTAATTTCCTCTAAATCTACCGGTGTCTCCTCTTGAATCGGAACGTCTGGCTCTTCTGAAGTCGCCTCGGCGTCTGACAATTCTAACTCTATCGTGATCGGAGCTCCTCCGAATTCACAAATAGACTCGTCACTTACTGAACTTTCGTAGCCATCCTTATGAATGTCTTCCTCTTCGTCATGGTTATCTAAGTTTTGTATGATTTGAGAATCGTTATTCGTATCGAAATCGAGATCCAGATTAGGTTGGTTGTCGTTAGTTACGTAATCGTTAGAAACAATCAAAACATAGCCAACACCAAAAATCTTATCATTATAAGATCCCGCCGGGGCGAGCAAATAATCATACAGAGTCAGAGGTTTCGAGGGATTTCTCCCCAAAATCAGAAACAACCATCCTAGGAAAAGCAGCCCCTAGTCTACCCTTCGGAACCTCAGTCTTCTCTTCTTCCATGATCTTCTCCTTCTCCTTCTCCTGGGGCGGTTCTTCAATCGCTAGCAATAGTGCCGGCTTGACAGGTTTCAAACTCTGAGTTGAAGCACGCACCAAAGTGGTTTGGATGTAATCCAAAATTTTCTTTGATGACTTCGTCCAAACTGTATTCCATCCATCGTTGGTTGTGTACGGGTCGATCAGAACAATAGGATCCGTCGAAAAAACATTGACGACACCTCCCTTTTGGGGTTCCTTCTTGTATTCCTTTGGGAACTTTATGTTCCCTCTCCGAAGATTATCTTCCAGCCAGCTCTTGAAGGTGAAGCAGTCTTTGATTTTATGTCTGATCATCCGGTGGTAAGGACAGTAGTTTGGATGATCCTTCTTGTCGACTTCCACGGGCTTCCTGGGCTGTGGATACTGAAAGTCGAGCATCTTCATCAAACTGCGAAACATTTTATTCACTGCCTCAGTCTTGAAGGGGTATTCTTTGTACAAAAGTTCCTTCAGGGGACGAAGCGGATGAGGCGGCGGCTGATCATACCGAGGCGACTGAAAACTCGGTTGAGGCTGAAAACTCTGCTGGGGCTGATAATTCTGTTGAGGGTGTTGATAAGTCTGTTGCGGTGGTTGATAACTCGGTTGCGGTCGCTCTGGCTGTATCTGCACTGGCTGTTAACCTTTGTCCACTGCTGCGACGGTTCCGAACTTCTTCTCGAATGCTTTCACAGGCTTCTGCTTATCAGTTTTATCGATGAAACTTTGTTGTTTAGCCTCCTCTTGCAAGCTCCCGGCCTTGCTAAGCAACTTCTTGAAAGTCTTAATTGTAAATCATTTAAGGAGAAGTGCTACCGGGCCATGGATACTCTTAAGCAAGATACCGACCGCATGTTGTTCCTGAAGCTGTGGTTCACACTGCATGCTCAGGTTCCTCCATCGAAGTATGTAATCCACCAAAGTTTCATTCGTTTTCTGTCGCTCCACCACTAGATCACCGATGGTGATGTGGTGCTGAGCTCCGACAAACCTCATAACAAAGATATTTTCCAATTTTGCAAAAGTCTTGACTGATCCATTTGGCAATTCTGCATACCAGTCGAAGGCGATCCCTGACAAACTGCTGACGAACTGACGGAAGAGTAAGGCGTCGCTCCCACCGGCATTGCAGCAACTGGCACAAAAATGTTTGACATGTTGTCGGGGATTTCATGTTCCATCGAAAGTCTTGAACGGAGGTGGTACGAAGCCTTTCGGGTATTGGACTGCATCAAATTCTTCGGGGTAAGGTCTACCTCCGTCCTTAGATTGTGCTAAGGCTTCTCGCACCTGTTGTTCTACCATACTCTTAATATCCTTTTCGGGAATCATGTTCTGTGCAGAATCTTTCTTCAGCTGATCATCTCCATTAACAGATGTAATCTCTTTTCCTCCATCTGTAATATGGATGACCTCCGGGGGTATTTCTTTCTAAGGCTGGGCCTAACTCTGGAGAGTGGCTAAGGCGGCAGCCATTTCTTCCATCTTTTTCGCCATCTGGGAAATTGTATCATCTTTCTCCCGAAGCTGTGCTCTCATTAACTCTGGCTCATCACTTTCTAAAGCTAGCGGAACTCCCTGCGAAGCTGACGATGCTCGTGTCTCAACCATGTTGACCTCAGCATACTCATCATCCCTGAATTCTGACGAATCCACTTCGTCCCTTAATTCTTCTCCTCTTTCTCTTGCTAGTAGTCGCATGTCCATTCTTAGTTGCCCTATGGCATCCTCAAGTGGCCTTTTCTGAATGATATCATGGTTGTCAGGAGACAACTGTTGAACCTCTATTTCAGGAGTTTCTTTTATTGCGGCACTTTCTTCAGAGCTGGGATCTTCAGAAAGACTTCTCTTTCCAGAACGTTCTCTTGGTATTGGTTCAGCAATAATAGGTCACCACACCATCCTTCTTGTAGCAGAAGGCCTAGGACCAGCTGGTTTGTCGGCGGTGCGTAAGTAGGTGGTGTCCTCCCTAATATGGAGACCCAATACAACAACAGGTGAGCCTTCTTCGCTAGCTCGCACCTTTTTCTTTGGTCTTTCAGGGACAATAGCAGGCTCTACTCGCGAACCGAGGTGAGACTTAACTGGCACTCGTCCCATTCTTCTCAGAATCTCTGATATAGGACATCCTTCTTTTCTGGCTAATTTCTCGACTACCGCACGCAACCGGGTAAGCGGTGTAGCCTTGCTGCAGGCCGGGGTAACGCAGCGGCGATCTTTCTAGCATCTGTTTCATCAGATGCAGCAGAGAGAAGGTTGAATTTATTTCCTTCCAACAGTGGTGAGTATTCAGGCAGTTCTTCTTCTTTCTCTTCGGGGATTTCTTCAAGACAGGCGGCTTCAGCTTCTCTGACCTTCCTGGTCTTAGCAAACTTCCTGTTTTTATTCCTCCTCTATGTCCGGGTTAAGGGCCTATACATCGAACCAGACCCTATCTCAAAAATAGACGGTATAGCAGTGAAGTCTGAACCCTCCACGGTGACAGGCTCATAACTGACTTGTACTTCCTTTCCTTTCAGTTTGGCAGGAATCGGGGTAGGTGCAGTAATGATCAGACCGGTGGGGGTAGAGACAATAGTTCTGGGGGTAGCGATTAACCTGGCCGAACGGCGGTGTTCCTTTCAACTGGGGCCCTCTGCAGGGGAGGGAACTCTTGAGTCGACTTTAGGTTAAACTCAATCAAAGGCTCTTCAGTCTCAGGCACTTTGTTCATCAGTATGAAAAGAGTAACATCGGCAAACTTAACGTTTTTGTTATCGAACCCTTGTCCAAAACCGATGATTGCATCGCTAGGCAGTTCGTCCTAGTAGACAGCTAAGTCAAGTCCGTTGTTAAAGGAGAAAATCAGCTTCGGGGTAGACATCCTCTGCAAGGCAAGTTTCGATTATCAGTCCTAAATTATGCTTCCTTCGTTAGGACGACAAGAAGAAAAGAAATTGAAAAGAGTCCGAACACAATTTATTTAAGTTTTATTTATGCATTTACGATTTAGAAAAGAGTTTGTTTGTTAGGCGGTTAGTTTATTCATTAAAAATGAAAGGAGACTAGAGAGGGTAAAGGACCCAATCCAGAGCTTAGAAAGGAAGGGAAAATCTCGTAGGATTTCTCAACTCAAAGGACCGCTCCTAAACTAACACCTATTGGGGGTCTACCTCGCCTCTTCAGAGAGGTATTAAAAGGAGGATTTCAGAACCTCTCTATTCAGGAGTGTCTAAACAGTGGCTCCAAAATCCAAGAAGAGTTGACTACACCTGTTCAAGACAGAAAGGAGTGAGGCATGCCAACGGAAAGAATGGTAGTTTGGTCCACTAGGGGCATGGACTCACTACCAATGTATGAAAGCAAAACAATCTGATCAAAATGGAGAGAGGAACTAGTCCCCAGCGGAGTCGCCAGAAACAATGTCGGCGTATTTTAAGGTTTTAATTTAAATATATAAATAATTTAGAAAGTAGCATTTGATTTTGAAAATAATTTTAAATTTAAAAAATTTTAAGATGTGAAATTAAACCGATCTCACATCCCAAATAGTTTATATAAACGAGCACCGCACCACAAACTGTGTATATATTCCGAAGAATAAACACACTGCTTGATGATGAGGCTCGATTAAATAAACTAGAAGATTTGTGACATCCTTTTGGTCTGCGAACCCATTTTATAAGCTGAAAAGTTCCCCTGCTTAATAAAAAGGAATTAAACAAGGTTTATTTTACATGGGTTCTTAAAATTCCCAATAAGGGCAAGCCCCTATAGTTAATTACATCTAAAATGACGGGAATCATTTAAGAAAACTCTCGATAATGATCAGTGGTTTTGCTCTCAAGAATTTCAAAGTTTAAGGTTTTCAAAGGATTGAATTTTGGAGATTTCAAAAGGGATTAGCTTAAATTTGGAACAGTTTATTTTAAGGAGTCCAAAGGAAGAGAAGTAGGAGAAGCTAAGGATCCAAGAAGATTCTTGGCAACTTCCCAGACTCTCCTATGGTTTGGCTTCGATTTGAGAATTTATTTAATGTTGCAATCTTGACAATTTTAATTAATTAGGACTTATATGCGTATGACATGATCACACAAATAGCCCCGAAGATATGAGGGTTTATGTCGTACCAAACAACTTCCTCGGAATCCTAAGACCGGTTAGGACTTAATTTGCATAAAATGATTATACAAGTGCCTAAAGAAGAGTTGAGGATTTATGTTGCACTAGGCAAACTACCTCAAAATCCTATGGCTTGATTATTTAATTCTAAGAATGGTTTAGCTGAAGTAGACACAAGTTTTGCTGATGACGATGGTCGTGCTGCCCACTATGCTCCAAGCTCCTTGTCGTTATAGAGGTTTAGTTTTAGAAGTCATAAATCAAAGGATGAGAGAAGTGTTTTGGTTTAGAGGAATCTTAAGATCCAAATGTCTTTAATATTTTAATTAAAACAAATCTTAAAGTTTTTTAAACAGACCCGATTAAGATCCCACGATTTCGTCATCCCGGCACCGTTATTTTCATCGAATTCACTTAGTCCAGATGAATTTGCTAAACTCAACTGAATGAGTTCCACACTTTCATTTAGACCGTGGGAAATCCCGTTTGCAACAAGTGGGTTACATCATCTGAGGTATTCCCGACCATTCAAAGAGACGTTTTAATTTAGTTGCAATTGTAATTTTGTTGTTTTGTTTGTGATTAGATTTTGAGTTGTTTTATATTTTGAATGTTGTGACGGTGGATTTTATCTTGTAGTGACTTTTAATTTAGTTTGGTTTCAGTTCAGGGACCATCCTAAAGGTTTTGGTTTTCATGCAACAGTCTTGTTTAACATGCAAGAAAAAGTAAAGCGCAGTGTAGGTAAATAAAATGCAATAAAGTAAACTGCAATAACATAAAAGCATACCAGGAGGGTCTTCCTGTCATTCCAAGCTACACTTTAAAGCACATGTTAAGGCATTTAAATGTTTCAACAAGTACCTAGGTAAAGACTAAAGGAAGGGTTTTGGTTGTCTACCAGAATCCTAATCCTATAGTTAGTCATTTCCTATGACGTCTAGGTTCTTAATTTTTGGTTAAGGATGATTTTCTTCATCGAAGAACAATTAAGTTCAGTTGTTCTTTTAAAACTACCAATCGTATCAAGGAAGTGCTTAGAATAAATTCTAAACATCTTTTTCAATATCTCTGGGACAGTTTTGAGTCCAAGTGAATTTAATTACACAGGTGAATTAATTACACAGGTGAATTAATCATCCAAGGGTTTAGTTAAGTTTTTTTTCCTTGCTCAGTGGACTAGGATATTTGATTATCCTATGAGTGAAGTGACATTTCACTTAACGCTTCATTTAATAGTTATAATAATTTAAAGCTTTCAGGGGCAAGTTAATTTGTTAAAGATTTTAATGATTCGAAGTTGAAGTTGATGATTTACTTTAATGTGATTTTATTATGAAATTTTAATCAATGATTTTAAGTTTGGAATGATGTTTAAGTTGAACTTTTTTATAAATGATATCAATATTTCATTTTAATTTAAATTTTTAGATTAACTTAGGTCAAAAGAGGTGTTCAAATTATTTATTAAATTTTGTTGATTTAATTTGGATTAATTATATTAATTAATTTAATTTTTACATTATGTTTTAAGGTAAGTTGTCTTAAAATTATTTAAAATTTGTAATTTTGATTTAAGTTTGTTTTGAAATGATTTTAAATTAGTTTCAAATATTTTAATTTACTTTTTTAATTATTTAACATTTTAGGTTTTAATCAATTATTAAATTATTTAATGATGTAGGTTTTAATTAAATTAAGAATTATTTACTTTTAATCATTTAATTATGAATTCCACTTATCCTCTTAAGTTTAAGAGTTAAATATTATTAAGTGATTTATTTAGGAATTTAAATTAAACAATCAATATCCTCTTAAGTTATATCCCCATTTTAATAATCCAATTTCAATTAATCTTCCAAAATTTAAATTATTCACTTAATTAAAATTTCATTTTTGTTTAGTAAAGTGATTAATGGGTTCCTACCCTTTGATTTCCTAAAGTTTCAATCATCTGAGAGAAAATTAAAATCAGATATTTTACCCTCATTTTGATTAAACCTAAAGTTTTAGTTAGGGGTTAAAATCTTTTAATTACTTTTATGCCCCTTTAAGCCTATTTATTTTATAACTCATTAAATTAAGCTTAAATGAACTTAAGATTTTTATGCTACTTCACTCACATGTCAATTAAGACATTAGATGAGAAAATGTGATTTTTCTGAATTTAATTTATTTATATAATTATTTTTATTGGAAAATAGGGGTTTTCAAAGAAAAGTCACCAACATTACCAAGGTAAATTTTCTATCCTTAAGAAAATTATGGGATGTTCCTAATGACCAAAGAACCACTTGGACCAATTTTGGTGATTTTTATTATTATATTTTATTTATTATAATTATTTTAAGTTTGGAGTGTTAATTAATTATATAATAAAATAAAAGTTGAAAAATGAATTTTATATTTTTCAAAACTCCCTCTGACCTCAAGAAAGTTAGATAAATAAATTTTATATTTTTATGATTTTTCTTTGATTTATTAGAATTAATTTAGTGGGAAGGCTAGAAAATACATTTTTTACTTAAAAAAAATGTTTTAAGGCTTTAAAATTAAATATCATAACCTAGAGACTTAGGAAAAATATTTGACTAGTTCCTAAGTAATTAGGGGACCAAATATGACATTTTTAATATTTTTATTATTTTTTGATTTTTATTATTTTTTAATTATTAAAAATATTAAAATATGCTTAAAAATGAAACTTTTTAGAAAATTCCAATTTTATTTTTCTTAGACTCCTCTAATATCAGAGAAGTCCCAAAATCAATTTGGTGAATTTTTGAAATGTATTTTTAGAGTTATGAATTTTTAAAGTTTAATTTTGATTATGTGGTTTAATTAATCCATTTAGTGGGGTTAAACATTTCCAATTGACTTCAAATTTTTTTGTGAGGTTCCCCTGATCTTAAAGATCAGTGGATAATTATTTTCAAGTCATTTTAATGTGTGATTAATTCTAATTAATTAAATTTTAATTTTGAGTATTTAGGCCAATTAGGGTTATCCTTAATGAATTCACTCAAACCATAATTATTCTAGGGTCCTCTGGTCCTAAGGAACTTCACCAAAGTTTCTTGAAATTTTCTAAGCAACATACTAATTTTTGGAATTAAAATGTCAAAAACAGTGACATAAACTTGAAAAATACATAACTTTCCATAGAGAAGGCCTCTAACCTTGAAAAACTCAGGGAATGTTTCTAAGATTAGAGGCTTCAAAGGCCATATGGTCTCATGCCATGGTGAAATGTATGCATTCATGGAGAATTAAAATACTCAAAACAGTATTAAATTAATTAAAAATAAAATAATGAACAAAAGAGATCAATTCCTTTTCCATATTATTTTTCTCTGTTCACTGAGTAAGAGGGTATATTTCTTTTATTTTTATGATTTTTCTATGTAAAGATATCAATTTTTGATGTTTTTGGTATTTAAATAAATAAGAAAAATCGGATTTTCCTTCTTATCCACGTCGGTGCCAACTCAACCTATGGCGGATCGAACTCCACGCGTTGCTTCCTGATTCGGCGCCATCATCTGACTCAGCAACCATGCGGCCCATTTTTCCGGCACGATCCTAGCCGTTCACCCAATACACAAACCATCCGACGGTCCCTGGTCATCGTCTACGACTGGTGCGTCCCGTGAGCCGTCCACCTTCTAACCCTAGGATCTCGCTCGATACTTAATGGATTTTCGAGTTCTTATGCTCTATGGATTCTTTTTGAGAAGAAGAACACGTCCATACGGCTAACATGCATTGAAATTGACTTGAATTAAATGAAGAATCTCTGGAAGCTCGAGAGGAAGAATAGGGCAATACCTTGGCTCTGAGAAGTGAAGCTTCTATCAGAGAGGCTCGGCACGTTCGTTGGAGTCCAAGGAAGCTAAGGATGAAACCTGGAGCTGTGGTGAATTGCCTGGGCTTGACTTCCACGAGGCCCGCTCACAAAGCTTAGAGGCTGGAACAACTGGGTGGCCTGGAGAGGGGGCTTTCACTGGGAACTTTTTCTTTACCTCTTGTGAAGGTGTGGGAAGAGTTAATTTGGATTTGGTGAAGTTTCAGAGAGTGTCCTATTTCTGGCCTGATTTTCAGCTGAGAAATTAGGCTCAGCTGGGGGGATTCAGGGCAGGAGAACAGTGGGGATGAGCTTCTCTTGGCTAGGAGGAGCTCTGGGAATAATTTGGAGGGCTTCTGTTGAGAAAAGTTTCAACACCTCTCTCATGGCCGAGAGGTGGTGCTTAAATGGCTAGGGCCATTCAGCAGGGTTTGTGTTTAATTGAGGGGTTAATTCAGTTGCTTAGGTGGAGGGCAGAGAGGCTCCAATGTTTAATTTGGCTGAGGTGGCCAATTGGTGGAGTTTGGGTGAGTTTAGGTGGGTGGTGGCTCTCGGTTTTGACCCCCTCCCATAGCTAGGTCGACCGGTAAGGACAAGGGAGCTGGCCCTTGAGGTCAGGTGAGTCATGGAGAGGTTTAATGGTGATTAGCAGTTGTGGGGGAGGTTTTGCGGTAAGGCAAAAGATGATTTATCTACTTAAGGGAAGAGATCCTTTAAAATGGGGAACCCTTGGTCCACGGCTCACTTAGCTTGGGCAAGGTGGATCTATGGTGGTTCCTAGGGTTAATTTGGTGGCTATGGAAAGGTTGGTTTAGCCACACTTAGTTCAATTTGGTTTGGTTAGGCCATAGGTTCAAATTGGCTCACTTGGGTTTGGGTCAGGCTAACTTGGGTTTGGGTTTGATTTAGGTCCAAGTGTTTTGAGAAACATTATAGAAATGATTGCCATGAAAAACTTTTATGAAGACATGGAATGGTTTTGAGTTCAATTGGAAAGTCAATTTGGTGGATTTTGGTATTTTGATTAATTTAGGCAAGGTTCAATCAACTTGGGTCCAAGTTGGGTTTAGGTGGGGTTTAGACCCAATTGAAAATTTCAAATGGTCTAGGGGAATGTATTGAAGAGTTCCCAACATCAATTGGGAAGAAATTTTATGGTTTGGCTAATCAATTTGGTAGGTTTAGGGCATGGATTCACTTTAGGCTAAAATGGGGGATTTTGGATTTCAAATGGAATTGATCTCAAATATGAATCAAGTTGGGCTTGGATTTCATTTAGATTGATATTAATGATGTTTAATTGAAGTTTAGAATTGAAATTGGGAAAAATTGAGGTCAAATGGGTTGGTTTGGTGTGACATTGGGTCCATTTAGGTTAAAATGGGTCAATTTGGGGATTTTGATAAAAGTGGGTTATTTTGGCAAAATTGGGCTATGGTGTAGTTGAACAAAATGAAATTGAAAATATTTCAGATTTTATGAAATTTTCTGGTAATTTTTGGAATTTTTGGAATTTTGTGACAAAAGGGTATTTTAGGGTATCAAGAGGTTATTTGGAGGGTATTGGGGTATTTTGGTGAATTTAAAAGGTGGGGGTTGTTTCAAAATGATCTTTAGGATTTTTGGGAATTTTAGGTAATTTTTAGAAGTTTTTGAAAAATTTGAGGCAATTAAGTAACTTTAGGTAGGTTTGAAGGACCCAATGTCAAAACCAGGCATTTTGGCAAAAGTTGAATTTTGATCATGATGAAGCTTAAAGTGAGACATAGACCAAGAATTTTCCACCCTGAACATCTCATGGGTTGTTCCCAACCCTCTTAGCCAAAAAGCTAGGGGTTTGGACTTAGCCACATGAGTGCTCCAATGAACCAGGGGGAAGAATTGGGTAAGGATGGTGTATGTGAGAGTGCAGTGTGTGTAAGCCAGACCGCACCAGGACCAGGCCACCCAGGATATCTTAAGGCTTGGACATCCTATAGGAATTCATCTTTCTCTTCCCACACATTGGTGCCAACCTTCTAAGTGATTTGGAGGTTTGATGACCATCTATGTAAGATTCCAAAGAGAACCAAGATTTGGTTTGAATTTCTAAATGGTGGGTTTCATCTCTAGTCTTCCAGGATAGTCAAGGAGAAGTCCTATGGCTAGATCCTAAACACTAAGAGGAAAGAAAAGACCTCATCAAAAATGAGGTCAACAAATCTCACCACAAATTTTACATCTTAACAGGACAAATTAAGAAGTAAATAAAGTTTATAGAATCAATTTTGACAACTTCTTCCAACTTTAAACACATATACTTTCCACAACAATTCTTTGTAAATTACTTACTTCTTCATTTAAGAAAGAAAAAGATAAAGTAAACTACTCAGAATGCATTGAGAAAATACAAAAACACATTGATTTGAAATTAAAAACCTTAAGAAAAACAACAAACAAAAATAACTATTAATTAAAAATTAATTGTAAGAACAAAAGTAAACACTTATCTGAAAATCCTCTCCACAAGACTCAGGAAGTTCCTCTGAAACTTTGACTCTTCACTAAACTACTCCTCAGAGCAAGTCTCCCAACTCGATGACTAAGAATACGGACTTCGAATTCAATAAAAACTAAACTAAAGGAAAGAAAAGAAGTAGAAAGAAGAAGGCTTCAATCATACCCTTTTCCCTTTTCTACTCTCTACTCCTACTCCTAATTAAAATTAAAATAAAAAGGCTGTATAAACTCTCTTCAAAATGCAATGAAATAGCCCTTTTCTACTCTCTACTCCTACCTCTAATGAAAACTCTCTTCAGAATGCAAAGGAAGAGCCCTTTTATACTCTCTACTCCTACTCTTAATGAAAACTCTCTTCAAAATGTAATGGAAGAGCCTTAATTTTTGCTAAGACTCTCTTTAAATATTAAACCAAAAGGTGCCTTGGTGTCTCTTCAAAATGTGTCCAAATTCGATGTATCCACCAAAGAATGCACCCCTTCATTCAAATTTGCCACCTAAAGGAAATTATAGAAGTTACCACCAAGAGTTGCATCACATCCCCTTTGAAAATGGCGCCAAATTTAAATTAAACTAAATTTTTAACTGTAGCGGCTAAGCGCCGGCCAAGCGGTGCTTAGCCAGAAGTGCCCAAATTTTCTTTTTTCATTTTTTTGCTCTAAATTTGATCCAATTTTGTTCCTTTCATCATAATCACTCATTTTCATCATACCTGCAAGAAAAACACAAAATACCTTCCATTAAAGTGCAATATCATCAAAAATAGGTATAAAAATGTGCATAAAAAATATTATATATTTTAGGTGTATCATTGTGCAATTATCTAAGATGATTTTTTGTTGGACATCAAAATGGTACACAATCTAAGTCTTGAAGAACTGAAGAACAATTGATGCCTTGACTTCTCTTAACGACACTGCTTCTGCCCATTTTGAGAAGTAATCTGTAGCTACAAGAATGAATTAGTATCCCTTTAATGACAGAGGGTCTATAGAAACCATTATATTTGTGCCCCAACACTCGAACGACCATGACACGATTGTCGACTGTAGCGAATTTGGAAGTTGATGTAGAACCACTCTGTCTATTTAACACTGTGACAACTTCTGGTAGTCTCCATACAGTCAGTTATCATTTTCAGCCAATAGTACCCTAGTCTCTTGATCTTCATTTTCATCTTCAAGCCACACTGATGGGCACCACATAGTTCTGCATGCACTTCCTTGAAGTTCTCTTGTTCTTGCGACTTGTTTAGGAATCTCAGCCACTTCTGGTCAAAGAATATTCATGTATAAGACACTATACACCAAGGCATACAACAGTGCTTTTTTATTTATCTGGTGCGCTGCTGACCTGTCATTTGGTAGTTTCCTGGTCTTCAAGTATTTAATGAATAAATTACACCAATCCTTAGTATCATCAACCACCGTCGCAAATATCTCTTCATTTCCCAACTTGTGGAAGGAGTCCTTGTCGATTTGTTATATCAGTTGACATCCTTGCATCGTGATGTTGATGGAATCTTCTGATGGAAATGCAAATAATTTAGCGAGCTTGGCTAATTGCATAGGCATTGTCTTTTTTCAGGATTCAATAACACATCACATTGGGAATTTGTATCAATAACTTTATCAAATATCAGTGGTATTATTTGAATTTCATTTTCAAAATTTTGTAATGTCTGACCACTTGATGAATAATAAGTTGCGAGTCACCGTAGATGTCGATGTAGATTATTTCCATTAGTACTGTGAACTCTAACCTATTATTAGATCTTCATATTCAGCTTCATTATTCAGACACGGATCCATCAGAAGGTAGGAATACCTTAACATCCTTCACTCAGGAGTAATGTAGATCAGACCAATTCCAGCCTTTATGGGCGTTATCGTGTGTCATTTTTTGTCTTTACATGCTGACAAAGCATCATCAAAGTACATCTCACAACGTCAAGTATTGGGCTTTTTTATGTTCATCACTTTCTCGTCTGGCAGGTCATCACTGAGGGGAGTGTCAGTCAGCAACTCGTGGGCCGCGAAAAAATCTGCTAAGATTTGTCCCTTGACAGTGCGAAGAGGCACGAAGGTTATATCAAACTGCAATATTATCATTGTCTACCTTGCTAACTAACTGGAAGATTTACAAACTTTTATATTGCAAGAATTTATGAACTCAAATTTATATATGTTTATAATGATTTTGTAAAGTCCAAGCACTCAAAGCAAGTATACTTATCATATCAAGTAATATAGGGCTCTAATGGAGTCCTGATTATCGATCCCACAGGGAAGCTACGAAGTAGAAGAAAGTGTTTCACAATAGATAATGTAGCACTGAAATCTGATACTCAAGTTGCACTTAAATTTTAATACTTACTTCTACTATCACTATACAGAAAACTAAAACAATTAATCAAACTACAATTATTTCTAATAACTTTGAAAATAGAATTAACTAACAAACACACACTAAGCCTGAGATATGAGAAAAGTATCTTTCCTCTTGCAATGAGAATATGATGTTTGGATGATATGGAACAAATATCTATGTTATTATGCCAAATAGGAGCATAAATGTTTTTTTACCCTTAAAAAGAGTACCCCCTCTTCCAAGCATGAAAAGAACACTGACATATCCTAAGTTTAGTAACAAAATCTAAGGCTAGGCTGGGATGATACCGGCTCTCACTACGGAGCTCCCACTCACCCTTCACCTGAAGGCTAACCTTTGAGTTTAGTTACTAATCTTAGGACCAATTTAGGGATCTCAGCTTGACACCCAGAAACCTCCAAATTGAAGTCCATCAAAACACATTTCTCTATTTATTTGCACTCAATTCCCATGAACTATGCAATTCATCAATGGAAATTGAATAGATTCTTCATTATTGTTGTAGGACACTAAATCCTTTCAGAACTAATGTTCAACAATATATTTTAACAATTCAATTGGCCAAATCGAAAAGTAAATTAAGATTGAAATGAAAAACCATCACAATTTCTTCAATACATTAAAAGCACTTCAAATCAACATCAATCCATCATCACATCTCTATGCAAGAAGACAGATAAAGGAGACTATTCAGAATTCATGAAGAAGATACAATAAAACATGGATTTTATATATAAAAGAAATGTCATACAAACCACAAAAGAAAATACAACTTATCTCTTTATCTTCCCTAATGCAATTCCCTTGAAGTTCCTTTGAATCCTTTTCTCTCTTCTTTGCAACACTTAATTCCCTCTTTAGAATGGAAAGGAAGAAGCAATCTCTCACTTTACTTCTTCTCCGTCACTCCTTAGAGAACAATTCCTCTCAAATTCTAACATCTACACACTTTTCTCCTAATCCCTAACACTCAACACACACTCTCCCTCTCTAGAACTTTAGAATACACACTCACACACACTTCATTTTCATCCAAAAATAGTTACTTATAAGTTAGAAATGAAATCCTAAGAGTTTCCATAGGCATCCCTTCAAAAAGTCGCCAAAACTCCTTAAATTTGAATTCCACCGACATTGGGCGCCGGCGGCGCTCTATCGTCGAATTAATTGCTGAGTCTCTGGAAAATGGCGTCGGCTGCCCCAGAACCTATTTTCCTCCTTTTTGCTCCTTTTTTGTCTGAATTTGTTCCTTTTTGCCTCTTTTCGCTCCAATCACCTAAAATCATCATACCCGCAACAAATCATGAAAAATACTTTTCTTAAAAGTGCAATATCACCAAAAATGGGTATAATTATATAGCAAAAATAGTATATATTTTTGGTGCATCACTAACCTACAAAAAGCATCGGTCAGGTCATTAAGTATTACAACGGATTAAACTTTGTGATAAGTTTAACTTTATGAGAGAGAATGTAGTGTCTGAGCTTTTAGGCAGTGAAGATTAAAACTATACTTCTCAATGGGAGGATACTTTAGCTCTGTCGGTATCAGACAATGACTTAAATAGTTGTCGTTAAAGTTTCAAAAATAATTGAATTTTATTTTAATATATATATATATATATATATAATTTTGAAGTTGAAAATATTGTTTTAATTTTGAACAAAATGAGACCAAATATAACTCATATATTTATTTAATGATTTAAATAACTGAACATAACAACCCAAGTAATACACTATCTCAAAGGATAAGCACATCACACGATAGTAGGCTCAATTATTTAAACTAGGAAATCTATGACATACATTTGCTCTGTGAACCTTTTTATGTTTGACTGACAAGTTTCCCTACATAATATAAAGATTAGATTATGTTTATTTTACCTGGATTCCAAGTTTATAATGGTAAGCCCCTATAGTTAATTACATCTTAGACAATTGAAATTACCTAAGAAAACTCTTGATTTCATAGGAAAACTCTTCAAGAATTACATCAGAGGTCTTTGTCTTTAAGAACTCAACTTTTAGATTTTCAAGGTAGGACAATATAAGTTTAGTAGGTGTGGCTAAAGTAGAAACAATTATTTTTGGAATTCAAAAGAATGAAAGGTAGAGGATGCCACAGATCATAAGGAGAACCTCAGTTTATCCTACACTTTGGCTTTAATTTTTAAGATAATTTAATTTGATGTTTCAATCCTACCAACTCTATTATTTAGGGCTTACACTTGCATGATGCCCAATCATGCAAACTGCCTATGAAGATAGGAGGGTTTACGTCATACCAAATGACAACCTCAAAACCTAAAGAGAGTTAGGACTTATGTTGCACAACATGATTGTGTGGGAGCCTAAAGATAATGTGAGGATTTACGTCTTGCTAGATGGACAACCTCGAATTCCTATGGGTTTATTTTATTTTAAATTAAGGAAAGTTTAGTTGAAGTAGTTCCTCCTTATTGTAGAATGTTGGCCACTTTTCAAATTAGATCCTTGCAGCTTGCTGTAAGCTCCTTGCTATAGTGGCAGTTCCAGGGTTTATGTGTTGTGTTTATACATGTAGTTATGTGTTGAGACAATTGACCCTATTATTGTTAAAGTTAAAGCATGTGTTTGTTCTCATGTTATAATGTTCCATTCTAAGCAACCAGACTATTGTTTTATATCCTAAAGGACTTGTAGGTATATAGGTAAAAATGCATATGAGTAAAGCACGACGTAAAATGTATTAAAAAAATAAGAAACAAACTAACACAGTGCGTACCTATCATCCCCGCTACTGTTGCAAGGTTAGTACAATAAACATGGAGTAATAATATGCAGGAAATCTAAAGATAATTTTAGGAAAACATGAACGAGTAAAACTTAAACAAATCGTAAGAAAAACCTGAATGAGTAAAACAAAACATAATATGACATATAGTAGATTGAGACTAGTTATAAGAATGAAATTATTGGGAAGCTTATAACCAAGACCGAAGCCCTAGCAATTCTTCCCAAAGGAACATTTTGGGCAACTTGTATGTATCATGTCTGTGAGACTCAACATAGGATAAAAGGCTACCAGCCAGGTAATCATAGAAGGATGATTCTTAACCCCATCTGTGTGAATGACACATGAATTAGTCTAAAATGACATCTTAAAATCAAATTTTAATTTATCATGCCAATGTGGTTTGAATTTCGTAATCATTTAACAAATAAAATACAAGTTTTCATTCAAACTTATATTTTTTTATCGTAATTTAAAAAATTAGACATTTCGTTAGTCAGTTATACCGACGGGCTAGGGCTACTATTCACCTATGAGAACGAGAGGTAACTCTTTACTAAATGTTAGGGGGCAGTAATCCCAATACATGACCCACTCACGAGTCTAGGAGATACATTACTCCTCACACACCTAGATATTGTTCTCATCAGCGCTCTTACCACTAGAACCTTCAACTTATACCGGACTCGATGATCCATGTGGCATCAAAATATCCTCAATTGCCATAAGGGTTTGAATACCATATCCAAGACTCATACCTTTGAGCATTGGGTTTGATTATAGGTTAAGTCATAACGAGGATTTTCATTGGCGATTTAATTAATTCGACGGGTTCTAAACCACATCTTGGTGTATCTTTGTGTTATGTGGATGCTTTTCCTCATAAAATGGTAATAAGTTCGCATTACCTTTAAAATATCCAAAATCTTGCAAGAGTATCTGACTACGATTTTTATATATACTTAAAAATATAAGAATTCAACCACTATTAGAAAATCTAAATCCTCAGTAATAGCGCCAAACTGACTTGGAGCGTAATTTTAATTTTTGTAAAAAATATATATTATAATTTTTAATCGCAGAGTTACCTTTAAACGCAAGTATACGTATCGCTCAAGTAATACAGAGCTCTATTTGAGTCCTGGATATCGATCCCACAGGGAATATTTTAAAGGCTGCATACTAGGATTATAGAAATCAATTCATAATCACAACTAAATTGAAATTATCTATCTGTCACTAATACGCAATCGAAAATAATATGAAGTTTAAATTAAACTAGTTCTACTAACAATTAACTAAGTCTACTAAAGTAAAGTTCAAATATATAAGCAAGAATCTTTCTCCTTTGTTAAGATATTTAGGTGAATAGATAATTAGAATTAGTTTTAAATTGTGTTGTACCAAATAAGAGCATACATATTCTTTACCCTTTGGTCCAAGCATAAAGAAAATTGACTAATCCAATGCTTGGTTACTGAATCTGCAGCTAGGCTGGGAGGATACCGACTCTCACTTCGGAGCTCCCACATTCCCCTCGCCTGAGGGCTAACATCTACACTTCAGGACCCAAACGATAGGACCGAAATGAGGTTTTTAGCCTGTCACACTAAAATCTCCAATTCTACTCTCGATGAACATTATTTCCCTATTTATTTGCACCCTCCTTCCAATGACTTTGACCTCCCTGAATCTCGGATGTAATCTTTACTATAGTTGTTAAACTCAATAGATTTTAACTATTCAATTGGCCAGATTGAAAGTAAATTAAGATCTAAGTAAAAGATTATCACAACTTCTTTAAACTTTTATGGCACACTAATTCTATTTATCATTTCAAAAAATATCAAAACAAGGATAAAGACAGAACAACTACTCAGAATTTATGGAGAGAATGCAATAAAACTTAGATTTCATATATAAAAGTAAAATTCTACAAACAAAAGTAAATAAACAAAACATATCATAAATTCCTCCCCAAGAAAACTCCTTGAAGTTCCTCTGAATCTCTTCCTCTCTTTACAGTACGTGGAATTCTCCTTCGAAACGATAATGCAGAAGAGATCCCTCACTTTCCTTCCACTCTTACAATCCTTCGAAGAATTCCTTACAATATCTATTTGAACTCACTATTTAACACTCACTAATAACAATGGACACTAGTAGACTCTCTATTGGACACTAAGTAACTATTAGAAAACTCTAATTTTTACAGACTCTTAGTGACTTTTAGAAGACTCCAAAAGGACATTATTTTGGCCTAAAATGGTTTTTTTAAAAATTTTTGAAGAGTCTCCAAGGGTTTTGCAAGCATCCCTACAAAAATAGTCCACATTCGACGTATTTTGTGAAAGAACCGTCGATCCCTCCATCGGCGGCCTCGAGCTCCACCGTCGGCGGCCTTCTAGAAACAGTGCTTTAAATTGACCCCGCTGTCGGCAGCCTCGACCTCTGCCGTCGGCGGCCTCCCATAAAATATATTCTGAACTCTTAGAAAAATTACGTCGTCGGCACCATCAACCTCGCCGTCGGCGCCCTAGGTCAAATTTTCATAATTTAGTCCTTTTTGCTCCAAATTCGCTCCTTTTTGCATATTTTCACTCTATTGTCCTTAAATCTTCATATCTGCAGAAAAACACCAAAAATACCCTTCTTTAAAGTGCAATATCATCAAAATCAGTATAAAATAAGCATGAAAATCTTAACATTTTTTTCTTGGGTCAAAATCCCTCAAACTTAACTATTACTTGTCCTCAAGTAATCTTTAGTACTACATAAAAGTTATGATTCATTGTGGTAAAGTTTAATTCAGAAATACAATAATTTTGATTTAAAAAAATATCATAGCAAGAATTCTTAGAAAGATTTTCAAGTAATTAGATTAATTCTGCAACTATAAGGCTATCTAGTCATCAAGTCTAAGAGTTATAGTTTTCTATTCATTTCAAGAATGACTATTTGTTGCAATATCAATTCACCTAGAATATTCAGAAGATAAGAACTTCATGAGGATACTATTAAGTAAAGAAATTATTCATAAATATAATTTTAGAAATGTTTTTAGTTTTCCCTTTAGGTTAATCCAAGTGAAGCCAATTTTTGATAAGGCATCTTCTCAAGCTTCTCCTCACTTACTTTTTTTTTCTTTTGAATTGTTTTTCAATCCTATATACTTTTTTTTCTCTTCAGAGATTGTTTTTCAATCTTTTTTTTTCTTTATTTTTCTTTTTCAAGTGAGGATTACTATATCTGGATAGCCTGTTAATAATTTTGAACTTCACTCTTCTTTTCCTAAATTTAAAACTTTAAAACATTCTTTACCTTATATGTAATTCATAGTTTTTACATTATTGAATCCCAATCTTTTCTTTCTCAACTAAATTCCTAAGATTCTTAATATTTCAAAATATAGTTTTCTTTACTTTAAGTAGTTAACTATATTCTTATCCTCTTATACTGAAAATCTTAACCTACAAAATTCATTTTCATTACCAAAATAATTCTTTGAATTTTCTATAATATTTAGATAAAATCTAAATATAGTTATATGAATTAAATTTTATCACAAAAATCATTTTTGAAAATAAGTTAATTGAGAACATATAATAGTTAATATTTTTCTCCCCTCCCCAAACTTAAAGTTTTCTATACTATAAATAATACATGGTGGAAAGAAAAATTCTAAATATAAAATTTATACATTTGCACTTTAGGCATTTTTGTCTCTTTTGAAAGTTACAGGTTCTTCTCAAAATTTCTAACTTCAACTGACCCGTAATATTTAAAAACCTTTCTACACATATAACAATTTAAAAAATTTGTTGGGTAATGAAATTTTAAAACAAGTATATAAAACTAAACATTAAACAACAACAACTAACTACACAGGACATATGCATTTCACAACACAGAACAAACAGTTTACTATTTTAGACTATTCGGTTCACAATTACAATTACCATCACAAATATCCAGAAATAAAAATACAAACTGCAAAGCTAAACACATATCCCAGAAACAAAGCATATTCCACAGAATACAATAAAAATCAAAGTACTACAACAAAACTAAAATAAACAAATACATCACATCACATCACTATCAGATATTAAAATCCCATGCAATATCTTCATCACCCTGGTTAGCAGGAGGATTGGGCTGATACTGAGTATACCGTGGGCATTCTGGAAAATGACATCAGGCTCTCCTCTGTAGTACCTAGCTTGAGCATCATAATATGACATCTCAAAATCAGAGTGCCTCTGAAGATACTCACTATCGTGATCATGTCGTTTCTCCAATCCTTCAATCCTGTGATCAATTATTTCTAATTTTTCATCCAACTGCTCAAAACTTTTCCTCTGCAGGATCATGGCATTCATCAAATCATATAAGGTAGGGGGACTAGAGGCAGGAGGGTCATAGCTAGTAGAAGGAATGTCTCTACTAGCAGAAGGTGCCTTGCTCCTACTCCCTGATCTCCATTCCTCATGGGATTCATAAGTCTTTATATTTGCTTTAATAATGGGTTTCATCGGATACACCCATTCCTCATCATCTCTTGCTTCAACTCCATATAATTGACAAAGTGCATAAATTAAGCCAGGATGCCCTAAATATCCACTTGTCTCACTGTTCGTAGTGACCATAATATTCTTATAAATTATTCTCCCCACATTAATGCTTCTGTTGTTCTGAATACAGAAATTCAGAATAGCTCTATCTCTCTCAAGACTTCACTATGATGGTAGGTGGGTAGTAGAATCGAACAAATGAAATAATGCCATGCCTTAGCAGTGGCATTCATCATGGACAATGGAAAGTTAATTCGTTCATGATTTTTAATTTTCCAAATGATTTTCCCATCAGTGAGAAAGTTAATACATCGTTCAATGGACCCTCCATTGTTCCAAATGTTTCATACTATCTAGAAAAATAGTCGTGAAGCTCGTAAAAAGAGTTAATGCGATTATCTTTAAAGTCGACAGAAAATCCCCTTACTTGGACAGGCTCGTCCTCAAGTTGAGGCAGATTAGAGTAAAATTCTCTCACAACTTCGATAGTAGCTTTGTTTGTTGTGTAGCAGAAGTTCTCCCATTCTCTCTCTTTGATAACTCGTTCCACCTCTCCTCCAGAATTTTTAAAAACTCGATCTTGTATGCACTTCTTACTTTGAAAGATCAATGTGTACCTCGATTGTGCTTTCGCGTTAATAAATTGAGTCTCATCAAATTCAAGTCTTCTCTTTTGTCGTGGAGCCATTGTTTGATTTATCAAAATCACAAAAATCCAAATAATCACCAAAATAATAATATAATTGCTTCTAAAGGGGATTTAATGCAATCTAAATCAAGTTCCATGAATTCCTTCCAAATCTTTTCTCCACATTTTAAAATTTCTCAAAATTTCTTAATGTGGAAGAAATTAATGGTGAAAATAAAAAATTTTTACATAGGAGTGAAGCTCTTACCAAGGGAAGATGAAATCCGGTGTTAGAATTTGTTGAAATCACTCCAAATCTAAGATCTATCAAGCCTTAGGTCGAATTTTTGGGTAAAACGGGGAAGAAGACGATGAATAGTGGCATTTGACCGGTCAAAATCATGGTTAAAAGGTAATATTCACGATCTCACCGTCGGCGGGGTCATTCGCGCCATCGGCGTGCACTATTGAATTAAATTCCAATACATTGGGGAAAATCACGCTGTCGGCAGCCTCTAGCGCGCCGTCGGCGACATTTTCAAAAATTGAACATTTTTTAAATTTTTGCGATTTCGATCAATTTTAAGCCTCGTCGTCATCCGTTTCATCATTTTAATCATATATTTTAAGTGATTAAGTGATGTATTAACTCAAATAAACATACACACAACAAAACTTCACATTTATATATTAAATCCAAGTGTTTACAACACACATAAGATGGTATTTTCTCAACCTAAATCCATCTAATCAGCGTCGCAATCCAAACCAAAACACTCAAAACACTGAAAACAAACATTTCAATCATAATCTCATCTATACTGAGATTAAAAAGCAAACTAAAAAAGCAAACACATAAACAAAGTTCAAATCAAACACAACATATTGAAACAAATAAGCATTTCAGTACTAATACTCCTCAGAATCTGTACTGGTTTCTCCTCTGATATCCCCCATTGCTTGAACATGGACAAACAGGTTATAAAAAGGTCGAAATGGGAATTCTTCAGTTGAATCTTCATCAATCCATCCCATCTTCTTCATTAAGCGTATCAGACTCGCTTCAAATTGCCTAGTATGATCAAAATGTTCTTTCATCCTCCAATCGATATCAAAGAAATCAGACATATTGTTAACTGTACTCATTAAATTTTGTACCTGCTTCTCAAGATTCTTGATTCGGTGTATCATCGGTGTCTTGTACGCTACTAGAGGTTGAATAGGAATAGAATTATGTGACGCTTGATCCATGATCACACCTGTGTCATTTTCCTCATCATTGACTGGAAACATACGAGTTGGGTCTAACGGTTTCCAGGGTAGCAGTATTTTCTCCCAAATCTCGTAACTTGAAATAAATTGCATATTGAGAAATTTTTAAAGGATGTCCAAGCACTTGAGATGATCCTTGAACGATCAGGCCAAACACAGACTTCACAATAATTGATATAATATCAATGGGCCATCCCATTGGAATGCAGTAGTTCAAAATTACACTTTCTTTCGTGACTTTGCCGATTTTCATTGTCGACAACAACTTCGCAGATATGAAAAATCGCCAATTTTCAATATAGGATTTAAAAGCGTTGAAGAAAAATTAGCGTACCCGTTTTCTCTAACTTCCTGGTCATCGGTTTCGTTCATCAAATATTGGTATATTTCATTCATCTTATCTCTCGTCGGCACAAAAATTGAATAATGGCAGGAAAGAACATTTTCAAGCATATATAACTCATTAATTCTTCCAAAATTGAATGTTATCCACCTACCTCGCACATAGACGCTTCCTTGGTTGATTCCACGTAAATTGGCGTAGAATTTCTTAACCACTAGAACGACTACTGCGGCAGTAGTATAGCAAAACACTTCCCATCTTGGCCTCACAATAATTTCTTCAATTGGTGATGAAGAATTACTTAATCCTTGATTAAAGAATCCCCTTCATTGATTAGCCTTCTCTTGAACATCACCTTGTTGAAAAGTCACTGTGCCTCGACACTGACGAACTTTCTCCGATTGTAAACTTGAAATCTAAGGTAACTAAATTGGAGTCCATTAGAGAGGAATTGAAAGTGGTTTCTATTTGTTTTTGGGAGTTAAAATGCTTAGGAACTGTCCATGGGAGTTTATAAGGGACGAATTCTCTAAAAATCGCCAAAATCTAACACTTCAAACTGAAAAAACTGACCACTCACAGATCCCGCTGTCGGCGGCCTTGAAGGCGCTGTCGGAGGCCTCGAAGGCGCAGTCGGCGAGCCTTGTGCAATTAATTACAGGGCTCTCATGAAAAACCCACCTTCGATGGCGTCGAGAGCATCGTCGGTGCCCTAAGCAAAAATTTGCTCTTTTACACCGTGGTCAAATACGTTCCAAATTTTCTCTATGGGTCCAAATTCTCGATAATCAAAGGTCAAATACAAGTAGTAGAATTTAATATTACTACAAACTAATGACAAACTCAAATAAACACACAACAAATAAAGATAACTATGGGTTGCCTCCCATAAATCGCTTGGTTTAACATCGTCAACCTGACCTACTCAGGTGTTATTCAGTTTGACTGAGCATTAAAACCTTTCTAAAATTTGGTCTTTTACCCTCTAAATATGGTTTTAATCTATGTCAATTTACACTAAATCTATTCCCAGTCTTTTGATCTTCAAATTCAACAACTCCATAAGTGTAAACTTGAGTCACAGTAAAGGGTCCTAACCAACGAGACTTCAATTTCCCAGGAAATAAATTCAACCTTGTATTGTAAAGCAAAAATTCTTGTCCTGGTTCAAAGTTCTTCTGGTTAATCTTCCGATCACGCATTAACTTCAGTTTTTTCATATAAATTATGTCGTTATTGTAAGATTCATTTCTTAATTCTTCTAATTCATTCAATTGCAACATTTTCTTCTCACCAGCAATTTCCAAATTATAGTTTAATTCTTTAATTACCCAATATGCTTTATGCTTTAATTCTACTGGTAAGTGATAAGTTTTTCCATATATAAGTTTGTAAGAAGTCATACCAATAGGAGTTTTATAAGCAGTCTTGTATGTCCATAATGCAGTATCCAATCTTGTAGACTGATCTACTCTAATAGGATTTACAGTCTTTTCTAAAATTTGTTTAATCTCATGATCACAGAAAAATATGTTAAGAAATTCATACCTATTTTTGATGAAATTCCACTTTAAAGAAAGGAATTTTCTTTATTTTATTGCAGGAATGAAGATTTATTGGTGATAGAAGCAAAATGCATGAAATGGAGCAAATTTGGATCAAAAAGGAAGAAATTCATGCAAATATAACTACTTCGCCGACGGCGAGATCGAGGCCGCCGACGGCGAGATCGTGAGGAGAAATTTCTGAAGGAATTATAACTACCTCGCTGACAGCGAGCCCGAGCCCGCCGACAGCGAGATCGCGAGGTTTGAAGACCTTCTAGAAGCCCCGCTGACGGCGAGGTCGTTTCCCGCCGACGGCGAGCTAGTTCAAAATGCATATACATTGAACCTAGACACTTTTTGAAGAGGTGTTTAAGCACCCCTTGGACCTTTGCTTACCTCTATAAATAGAGGCCGAATTCTAGAGTCTTAAGTGTGTCTTTTGAGTCTTCTGTGAGTCTATTTCTAGTGTCTTCAGTGTAGTTTGAGTGAGTTTAGTGAGTTTATTAGTTTAATTAAGTACTATTTAGTTGTTGTACTAGAAGGAAAAGTCAAAGGAACTTCAAGGAGTCTGCTTGGGAAGGAAATTAAGATAAGTATCTTTGTTTATTGTTTTTAACTTTAAATGAAATCCATGCTTTGTTTTATTCTCATGCATTCCGAGTAGTTTTCTTAGTCTTTCTCCTTGTTTATGAAAATTATGTGGTTTGATGAAATTAAATAAAGGCACTTAATATAATATAAATAAATTGTGATAATTTTTACTTAAAACTTAATTTACTTTCAATCTGGCCAATTGAGTAGTTAAAATATGTTGAATTATCAACTATAGTAAAAATTACATCCAATATTTAGGGAAATCAAAAGCCTTAGAAGGAGGCTGCAAATAAATAGGAAAATATTAATTATCGGGCGTAGAATTGGATATTTTAGTGTGACAGACTAAAATACTAAATTTGATCCTGTCGTTTGAGAGTCGAAGTGTAGATGTTAGCCCTCGAGTGAGGGGAACGTGGGAGCTCCGAAGTGGCAGCAGGTATCCTCCCAGCCTAGCCGCAGATTCAGTAATCAAACATAGGATTAGTCAATGTTCTTTGCACCTGGACCAAAGGGTAAAGAATAGGAATGCTCCTATTTGTCACAATACAATTTAAAAAATTCTAATTAAATTCATCATTTCACTTAATTTTCTAAAAACAAGGAGAAGGATACTTTTTCTGAAGTAATTAAATCAACTTATTTCAAGCATTAGTTTACTTTAGTTTATTATAGTTACTTAGAATTTTTGTTCACTTTATTAAGTAATTCCTTTAAATTTAGTTGATAACAATTACGTTAAAAACTTCCCAGTGGGATCTATAACCGAGGACTCCACTAGAGCCTCGTATTACTTGATACGATACGTATACTTGCGTAGAATCCACATTATACATTAAATCGTATTCCTATATTTAAAGCGGGATCAAGTTTTTGGTTCCTTGGCTATAAACATAAATTACATACATACAAATAGTGGGTCAAGTTTTTGGCGCCGTTGCCGGGGAAGTAAAGAAATTATTTACTAAAGTAACAGACTTAGCTAAAAATTTATTTTAAATTTTATGCAAAAATTTGGAAACGAAAATTTAATACCTTACGATTCAGAATTAGAGCGTACAATTAAAAGAATTAAAAAAAAAGAAATTATAAATTTAACGCAAATGGAAAATATTCCTGAAAATCAAAATAACAATCAACCAAGACCATTACGAGATTATGCCAACCCTACATTAGATGAAATTCATTTAACTATTCAAAACCACGATGTAGCTGCTAATTCATTCGAACTTAAACTCTGCAATTATCCAAATGGTACAATACGATCAATTTAGTGGTTCACCTACTGAAGATTCTAACTTACATCTTGCTAGTTTTTTAGAACTATGTGCTACTTTTAAATATGAAGGAGTATCTAACGATGCTATTAGACTTAGAATTTTTCCTTTTTCTTTAAGGTCTAAGGCTAAAATGTGGTTAAATTCGTTAGCACCTGGATCTATTAAAACTTGGGGAGAGTTATCACAAAAATTTCTATCCAAATATTTTCCACCATCTAAAACTGCTAAGCTTAGAAACGATATAACTTCTTTTAGTCGATTTGATGGAGAGTCAATATATGAATCTTGGGAGTGATTTAAAGAACTTCTTAGGAAATGCCCACATCATGCTTTACCGGATTAGGTTAATTATTCAAACTTTCTATAATGGATTAGTAGGATCTTTAAGATCAATCATCGATGCTACTTCTGTGGAGGATCATTAATGTCAAAACCATTTGATGAAGCCTATGCACTAATTGAAGAAATGGCAACTAATAATTTTCAATGGCCTGCTGATAGATTAAATCCGAAAAAAATAGCTAGTATTCATGAAAATGATGCACTATCTATGTTAGCTTCACAAATTGTTGTTATATCTAAAAAATTAGATCATTTTGGAATGAATTACTCTCCAACTATATTAAAAGAAAATTCATCTGGACAACTTATAGAATCCCAATCTCAATATGAAACAATTAATGCAATTAACAACAGACCCAATAATCCTTATGCAAATTATTATAATCCTGGATGGAAAAATCATCCTAATTTTAATTGGAATAATAATACAACTAATCAACCATGGATGAATAATATGACACAACAATCAGGAAATCCATCTAATCAAGGAAATCCTAATTATTAAACCAATTATCCACTCGGATTTAATAATAATAACCCTCAATTTAAAGATAAGAAATTATCTATAGAAGAATTAATATTAAATATGGGTCAACATCTACAAAATCAAGGAAATCAATTACAAATACAAGGAAATCAATTACAAAATCAAGGAACAACTATCAAAAATATTGAAACTCAACTTGGACATATCGCTACTACACTTAATAATAGAATACCTGGAACATTTCCTAGTAATATGGAAATAAATCCTAAAGACAAGGGAAATGAACAAATTAAAGCGATACAATTACAAGTGGAAAAGAATTAGAACCTCAAATTCAAAAAGAACTTGAAAGTCAAAAAGAGGAAGTGGAAATTGAAAAGGAAAAGAATCAACGAAATCCAAATTTAGAAAATCCTTTAATACCTATGAAAATTTCTGTTGAAAAACCTCCACCACCATTTCCTCAACGACTAATTCAACATTAAAAAGACAAACAATTTGTTAAATTCCTTGAAATTCTAAAGAAATTAACGATAAATATTCCTTTCGTAGAAGCTTTAGAACAGATGCCAAACTATGTAAAATTCATGAAAGATATTTTAAATAAAAAAAGAAAATTTACTGATAACGAGATGGTTGCACTTAGTTAAGAGTGTAGGGCTATTATTCAGAAAAGAATTCCTGAAAAATTAAAAGATCCTGGTAGTTTCACTATACCCTGCGCTATTGGAGAAATATTTTATGGAAAAGCTTTGTGTGACTTAGGAGCAAGCATCAATCTAATGCCTCTATCAATTTTCAAGAGATTAGGATTGGGAGAAATTTCACCTACTTCATTAACTCTTCAATTAGCTGATCGTTCTGTTACATATCCTAAAGGAGTTATTGAAGATGTATTGGTAAAAGTGGATAAATTTATCTTCCCTGTAGATTTTATTGTTCTAGATATTGAAGAAGATAAAGAAATTCCTATCATTTTAGGAAGACCATTTTTAGCCACTGGAAAAGCTATGATCGATGTTCAGAAAGGAGAATTATCTATGAGAGTAAATGATCAAAAAGTAACTTTTAATATTGCTAAATCAATGAAATATCCTGCGCTAAAAAAAGATGATGAGTGTTTTCGAATGGAAGTACTCGATCAATTACAAAAAGAACATTTTAAGGAATATTACAAAGAAAAATTAGAAAAGGAAAATATTGAATTAATTGAAAAATCCGATATAAATGAAAAATTAGATTATATTCAAGAGAAATATGAATGTTTGGATAACACAGAAAACACTGAAAAGAATATAGTTCCATCAATTATTAAACCTCCTGAACTTGAGTTAAAAATGTTACATAATCATTTGAAATATGCTTACTTAGGAAATTCTTCAACTCTACCAGTTATTATTTCATCTGAATTAAATGAATCTCAAGAACAAAAACTTTTAGATACATTAAAAAAATATAATAAAATTTTTGGTTGGACCTTAGCAGATATCAAAGGAATTAGTCCTTCAATCTGTATGCACATAATTATTTTGGATAATGAACATAAACCTAAAGCAGATCCACAAAGGAGATTAAATCTGATAATGAAAGAAGTAGTTAAGAAAGAAATTTTAAAATGGTTAGATAATGGTATTATATATCCTATTTCGACGATGCTTGGGTAAGCCCGATTCACTTGTGTACCTAAAAAAGGAGGAGTGACTGTCAAAGCTAATGAAAATAATGATCTTATCCCTACAAGCCAAGTCACTGGATGGCGAATATGTATTGATTATAGAAAATTAAACACAGCCACCAGAAAAGATCACTTCCCTTAACCATTTCTAGACCAAATGTTAGATAGATTAGCCAGACACAAATATTTTTGTTTCTTAGATGGATATACCGGTTATCATCAAATACAAATTGCTCCCGAGGATCAAGATAAAACTATATTTACTAGTCCTTATGGAACTTTCGCTTTTCGAAGAATGTCTTTCGGATTATGTAATGCACCTGCAACATTCCAGAGATGTATGATGTCTATATTTAGTAAATTAATTGATAATGGAACAGAAGTATTTATGGATGATTTCTCTGTATTCGGAACAACATTTGAAACATGCTTAAATCATCTTGAAAAGTATTTGAAGTATGTGAGAAAACTAATTTAGTTCTAAATTGGGAGAAATGTCAATTTATGGTTACAGGGGACATTGTATTAGGGCTTAAAATTTCAGAAAAAGGCATGGAAGTAGACCCTGCAAAAATTCAAGTAATAGCTAAATTACCACCTCCAACTACGGTAAAAGGGGTAAGAAGTTTTCTTGGACACGCTTGGATTCTACAGGCGCTATATTAAAGATTTTTCAAAAATTACTAAACCTCTATGCCAACTTCTTGAAAAGGACAAGAAATTTGAATTTACAATTGAATGCTTGAATGCTTTTGAATTATTAAAAGATAAATTAATTACAGCACCTATAATAGTTTCACCTAACTGGGAGAAACCATTTGAACTTATGTGTGATGCTAGTGATTATGTTATAGGAGCAGTTCTTGGGCAAAGATATGATAAAATTTTCAAAGTTATATATTAAGCTAGTAAAACTCTAAATAATGCTGAAATAAATTATACGATTCTTGAAAGAGAATTATTAGCGATTGTATATGCTTTTAATAAATTTAGGCATTATCTAATAGGAACTAAATGCATTGTACATACTGATCACTCTGCTATAAAATATTTAATGCAAAAGAATGATTCTAAACCAAGATTAATCAGATGGATATTAATAATGCAAGAATTTGATTTTGAGATAATTAACAAAAAAGGAACTGATAATCAAATTGCTGATCATTTATCAAGATTAGAAAATCTTGAATTATCTGATACTGATAATGAAATTTTAGACAGTTTTCCTGATGAACAACTTTATAATATTAATGAGTTGAAAATACCTTGGTATGCTGATATAGTAAATTATATTGTAAGTGATATTTTACCACCTATGTTAACTTTGCAACAACAGAAAAAATTCATTCACGATACTAAATCATACTTTTGGGATGAACCATACTTATATAAGCAATGTAAGGATCTAATTATTAGAAGATGTGTACCTTATGAAGAAATTGAACCAATTATTCAAAAATGTCATGATTCTGATTTTGGAGGACATTTTGGGACGGATAAAACTGCATATAAAATTCTACGATACTGGATTCTACTTGCTCTACTCTATTTAGAGATGTATATAGATATATCAAAACTTGCGATAAATGCCAAAGAGTAGGAAACATTTCAAGGAAAAATGAAATGCCTCTAAATTTTATATTAGAAGTTGAAATTTTTGATGTTTGGGGATTAGATTTCATGGGACCTTTTATTCCGTCATTTGGAAACTCATATATATTAGTAGTTGTTGATTATGTTTCCAAATGGATTGAAGCACAAGCTTTATCTAGGTGTGATGCTAAGAGTGTTTCAAAATTTTTAATGAAAAATATTTTTACTAGATTTGGAATGCCGAGAGTGATTATTACTGATGGAGGAACTCATTTTAGAAACAAATACATTCACAAACTAGTGGAAAAGTATAATATTATGCATTAGATATCAACTCCTTATCATCCACAAACTAGTGGATTAGCTGAAGTTTCTAATCGAGAGATTAAACGTATATTAGAAAAGTCTGTAAACCCTAACAGTTCGAGTCAGTCTATAAGACTAGACAACGCATTATGGGCATACAGGACTGCTTATAAAACTCCGATTGGAATGACTCCTTACGAGCTTATATATGGAAAAACTTGCCACTTACCAGTTGAATTAGAACATAAAGCTTATTGGGCGATTAAAGAATTTAATTATAATATGAAAGAAGCTAGTGAGAAGAGATTGTTGCAATTAAATGAATTGGAAGAATTAAGGAATGAATCATATGATAATGATAAGATTTATAAAGAAAGAATGAAATTATGGCATGATCGGAAGATTAATAAGAGAAATTTTGAACCAGGACAAGAAGTTTTGCTTTATAATACTAGATTGAAATTATTTCCTCGGAAATTAAAATCTCGATGGTTAGGACCTTTCACTGTAACTCAAATATTTTCATATGGAACTATAGAAATTGAAGATCCAAAAATAGGACATAGATTTAAAGTAAATGGACATAGATTAAAACCATATTTCGAAAATAGACGACCAAATTTTAAAGAGGTTTTAATGCTTAGTCAACATGAACACTAACTGAACTAGGTCGGGCTGACGACGTTAAACCAAGCGCTTTATGGGAGGCAACCCATAGTAGTCTTTTATTTTTATATATCTACATATTAGTGAATCTATATTATTAAAATAAATCTTACTACTCAAATTCTTATTTAGAATCATCAAAAAAATTGAACCTATTATAAGAGATCAGAAAATATTCAGACCAGAGCGAAAACGGACGATTTTTACTAATCTCGCCGACGGTGAGATCGTGGACCATTACTCATTCAGTTTTATAACTAAGTCGCCGACGGCGAGGAACTTCCCGCCGACGGCGAGGTAGTTTAAAATTTGGTTTCTTAAAGATTTTTCGTGCAGTTTTGGACGAATCTAAGCCATTCCTTCGTAAGAAATTATTCCAAATCCGATTTTACACCATTTTCATCCTTAGGAATGACTAGAGACCAATCCATTCCATCCAAAATGGCCTCAAAATTCCTAGAAACCACAAAAACTGAAGTTTTCAACCGGCGAAAATTTGTTAGTTCGGAGGCACAACAAATTTTGAACAAAGGCTTGATGAAGAAAAGACTTATCAAAGAAAGAGGATTCATCAATAGAGGAGTAGAGAATGCTACTACAAAAATCGAAGAAATGATCGCACATCGGCATTGGGAGGTATTTTGTTATACAACTTCCACTGTAGTTATACCAGTAGTCAAAGAGTTTTACTCTAATTTACATGTGATCAACCATGGAAATGTGTACGTCAGAGGAAGATGGGTAACATTTACTCCTGCAAGGGTAAATGAATTGTTTTCTATAGAAAATACCTCTGTTTGTCACTATTCCAACTTTGTGCCTTCAAGATATAATATGAACGAGATCTATAGATATCCGATCGATGAACCGGATGATTGGGAGTTACTAGAAGACGGGTATGTTAGTTTTTCTGCATCACTTCTAAACCCTGTCTCGAAGCACTGGCATTTCTTTATATCATCAAAATTATTACCTACCATGAGAGTAAATAAAGTTTCAAAGGAGTGAGCTATTTTAAACTATTGTATTCAAATTGGATTACCTATCGATGTTGGATCAATAATAGTAAAGTCTGCATTGGGATTAACCGTGCATGGGTCAGTGCATGGACTTGGACACCCATCTACTATATTTGCTTTATGCAGTCAGTACCAAGTTTCTTATGAGGCTCGGGAAAAAGTACTTTTACCATGGAAACCCCTGGATCCTACTGATATGTTTCCCACTTTGGATAACAATGATGAGATCACTGTTATTTCTGACAGAGCATCACAGAACAATCCTTTAGCAAGACCTATTACTGATAAGACTAATTTTATTCTGAGAAAGATTAAAGGATTGGAGAAAGAATTACAAAATGTGATGAATTCTATTGACAATATCTCTGATATGTTTGATCATATTGATTGGAGAATGAAGGAGCACTTTGATCATACTGGACATCTGGAGGCTAGTTTTATTCATCTACTAAGACAGAAAGGATGGATTAATGAAGAATCTACTGCAAAATTCTCTTTCAGGCCTTTCTACAATTTATTTGTGCACCTGTGTCGCATCATAAATATCAGAGAATATATTAGTTCAGACACGGAAGAGTAGGAAGAATTTATATGTTTATGTTATATTTGTATGTGTGAGTGTTTGTTTTAGAGTTTAAGTTTTATTATGAGTCTAACTTTAGATTTGATAAGATTTTATGTAAATTGTTATGTCTCAGCATTTAGAGTGTTATGGTTTGGATTGCGATGCTGAGTAATATGGATTTGAACAATTAAGTTAAGTGTGTGTGAAGTTGTTAGTGTGAAATTTTTAAGTTTCATGGATTTCATTTATGAAGTTATGTTGTTTGTTTGTGTGACTTTTTGTGAGTTTAAGTATCTAATCTTCGTATTATTATTAAATTAATTGATCGGAAGATTGATTAATGGCAATTCGAGGTTAAAAATGAATGACGAAATTCAAAAAATTGAAATTTTTAGGACTTCGCCGACGGCGAGAATTATCTCACCGACAGCGAGAAAACCCGCTGACAGCGAGACCGAGCTCGCTGATGGCAGATTTTTCCCGAAACTTTTGCCTTATGGAATTAATTAGCTCACCGACGGCGAGAAAAATCTCGCTGACAGCGAGAACGCGAAAAGACCTATATTTGACAGGTCAACCGACACTATTCATCACCCTCTTCCTATAATTTTTGATAAAACCGACCTAGGGCTTGAGAGATCTTGGATTTGAAGCGATTTCAACACTTTTTCACACCGGATTTCATCTTCCCTTGGTAAGAGCTTCACTCCTATGCAAAAATTTTTTATTTTCACCATTGATTTCTTCTACATTGGGATATTTTGAAAAATTTTGAAATGTGAAGAAAATACTTGGAAGAATTTCATAGAAATCGATTTAAATGGATTTTAGTTGTTGTGGGAAGCCTTTTTAGTAATATTTTGGAGTTTAGTTAAAAATTTTGTAAATTTCACAGATCGAGAAATGGCTCCACGACAAAAGCGACGATTAGATTTTGATGAAACTCGATTCATTAATGCGAGAGCACAAACATGATATTTTCAAAATATTCAAGCAAGAAAGTGCATACAAGATCAAGTTTTCAAGAATCCAGGAGGAGAAGTAGAGCGAGTTATAAAGGAGCAAGGATGGGAAAACTTCTGTTTCGTTACCAACAGAAGCAGCTGTGGAAGTAGTAAAAGAATTTTATGCAAATTTAACACAGGCTGAAGATGCACCAGTAAAGGTTAGAGGATTTTTCGTAGATTTCATCGCTGCTAGAATAAACGCATATTATGAAGTTCAAGAAACCTGGAGCGAATATGAAACTTTTGGAACTATGGAAGGACCACTGGAAGAGGTGATTGACCTTCTCACTGATGGGAAAGGAGTCTGGAAAATAAAGCAACGAGAACGGGTAAACTTCCCTCTTTCTATGCTAAATGCAACATCAAAAGCCTGACATTATTTTATTTGCTCTACTTTGTTACCTACCTACCACCATAGTGAAGTAACAAGAGATAGAGCAGTTCTAAATTTCTGTATTCAGAACCAGAAGAGTATTAATGTGGGAAATGTTATATATAAAAATATATTAGCCACTGCTAGAAATGAAAGTGGAGGAGGATTAGGACATCCTGGTCTTATCTATGCACTTTGCCAATTATCTGGGGTAGAGGCAAGAGATGATGAGGAATGGATAGAGCCTATAAAACCCTTAACTCGGGCTAATATAAAGAAATATGAATCCTACGAAGGATGGAGATCTGGGACAAGGGGTTATGTACCTTCTTCAAGTAGAGATATACCCTCTACTAGTTATGAACCACCCCTCGGTACACTACTCATACCCTTCAAGATCCGATGAATGAATTAACCTCGAGTAGAAAGAGTTTTGAGTCATTTGGAGAAAATATGGAAAGAAGATTTGAGCATATAGATCAAAGAATTGGAGGCTTGGAGAGAAGACACAATTATGATAGCGAATATCTCCAGCGACATTCGAAATACGAGATTGCATACTATGAAGCTGAACGTCGTTATAGGAGTGGTGATTTAGATGTTGTCTTTCTTGAGTGTCCCCGATATTCACAGTACCAGCCTGCTCAGCCTTCTCAGCTTGGAGATCAGGTAAACGACATAGTTTGGGATTTTAATGTAGAAGATTAGAGTCTTTTATTGTTTAGTTTGTTTGATTTGTTTAGATTTGTTGTTTTGCAAACTTTATTATTTCTGTGTGTAACATTATAGTACTTTCTGTGGACTTTGGACTTGATATGTTGTTGTTTGCTTGAGTAGTGATATTAAATTTCTTATGTGTGTTAAATTAGTTGCAAATTTTTATATATATATAGGGTGTTAGTTTTTCTTTAATGTATTGTTTAAATTGTAAATGTATGTGTAGTAACAAATTAAAGTTTTCTTTGTTATGTTTGATACTTATTTTAAAAATTTCCATCTCTGCACTTTCTTTTTAAATATTATATATAGAAGAATACTAACGAGTACGGAGTTACGTAAGTAATGAAAAAGCCTCGCAAAAATTTCAAAGAAAAGAAATACCTAAAGCTCAAAGGTATGATGAATTTTATATACTTTCCTTTTTCACTATATAGTATAGATAGAAAAATTTAAGTTTGGGGGAAGGTAAAAATACATATTTAATTATTAAATTGTTCTCAAATTCTATTTTCAAAAATTATTAAATGATTTTCTATAGTAATTTTCAATTCAATAAATATGAGTTGCTTTATTTAATTATTATATAAAGTTAAAGAAAATACTTCTAGTAATTCAATTAAATTAATAGAAGAAGATATTTAGTTAAAAGGAATAAGAATATAGTAGACTTATTTAAAGTAAGGGAAACTATATTCTAAAAATTGGAAATTCTTAAGTATATAGATGAAAAAGAAAGGATAGAAACTTAATGAAGTAAAAATTATGAAATATATATAAGCAAAGAAGTATTTTAAGTTTCAAATTTAGGAAGAGAAATTGAAGTTCAAAATTATTAACAGGCTTTCCAGATATAATAATCCTCACTTGAAAAAGAAAAGAAAAAGAAAAGAAAAAGAAAAGAAAAGAAAAGAAAAGGAAAGAAAAATATAAGTGAGGAGAAGCTTGAGGAGATGCCTTATCAAAAATTGGCTTCAATGGATTCAACCTAAAGGCTAAAACTTAACTATATTACTAAACTTATATTTATGGATTAGTATTTTACTAAATAGAGTATTCTTGAATTTCCTATCATCTAAATATCTTAAGTAATTTATTAATTTTTAATATTGTCTTTCCTAAAATAAATAGAAAGCTAGAAATCTTAGACCTAATAACTAAATAATCTTATCTCTATAAAAATTAATTGAAATTACTTAGAAATATTTATTTTTAACTTTATTATAATGTTATTTAAAATTAATTCATATATTATTTGAGTTGAAAAATTCTATTATAGAAATCATTATTTTTATTTAGTATTAAAATTACTTGAGGACAAGTAATAATTAAGTTTGGGGGATTTTGATCACAGAAAAATATGTTAAGAAATTCATATGTATTTTTGATGAAATTGCACTTTAAAGAAAGGTATTTTCTTTATTTTATTACAGGAATGAAGATTTATTGGTGATAGAAACAAAATGCATGAAATGGAGCAAATTTGGATCAAAAAGGAAGAAATTCATGCAAATATAACTACTTCACTGACGGCGAGATCGAGGCCGCCGATGGTGAGATCGTGAGGAGAAATTTCTGAAGGAATTATAACTACCTCGCTGACAGCGAGCCCGAGCCCGCCGACAGCGAGATCGAGCAGTTTGAAGACCTTCGAGAAGCCCCGCTGACGGCGAGGTCGTTTCCCGCCGACGGCATGCTAGTTCAAAATGCATATACATTGGACCTGGACACTTTTTGAAGAGGTGTTTAAGCACCCCTTGGACCTTTGCTTACCTCTATAAATAGAGGCCGAATTCTAGAGTCTTAAGTGTGTCTTTTGAGTCTTCTATGAGCCTATTTCTAGTGTCTTAAGTGTAGTTTGAGTGAGTTTAGTGAGTTTATTAGTTTAATTAAGTAATATTTAGTTGTTGTACTAGAAGGAAAAGTCAAAGGAACTTCAAGGAGTACGCAGGAAGGAAATTAAGATAAGTATCTTTGTTTATTATTTTTAACTTTAAATGAAATCCATGCTTTATTTTATTCTCATGCATTCGAGTAGTTTTCTTAGTCTTTCTCCTTGTTTATGAAAATTATGTGGTTTGATGAAATTAAATAAAGGCACTTAATATAATATAAATAAATTATGATAATTTTTACTTAAAACTTAATTTACTTTCAATCTGGCCAATTGAGTAGTTAAAATAAGTTGAATTATCAACTATAGTAATAATTACATCCAATATTTAGAAAAATCAAAAGCCTTAGAAGGAGGGTGCAAATAAATAGGGAAATATTAATTATCGGGCGTAGAATTGGATATTTTAGTGTGACAGACTAAAATACTCAATTCGATCCTCTTGTTTGAGAGCCGAAGTGTAGATGTTAGCCCTCGAGTGAGGGAACGTGGGAGCTCGAAGTGGCAGCCAGTATCCTCCCAGCCTAGCCACAGATTCAGTAATCAAACATAGGATTAGTCAATGTTCTCTGCACCTGGACCAAAGGGTAAAGAATAAGAATGCTCCTATTTGTCACAATACAATTTAAAAATTTCTAATTAAATTCATCATTTAACTTAATTTTCTAAAAACAAGGAGAAGGATATTTTTCTGAATTAATTAAATCAACTTATTTCAAGCATTAGTTTACTTTAGTTTGTTATAGTTACTTAGAATTTCTGTTCACTTTATTAAGTAATTCCTTTAAATTTAGCTGATAACAATTCGTTAAAAACTTCCCTGTGGGATCGATAACAAGGACTCCACTATAGCCCTGTATTACTTGATACGATACGTATACTTGCGTAGAATCCACATTATACATTAAATCATATTCCTATATTTAAAGAGGGATCAAGTTTTTGGTTCCGTGGCTATAAACATAAATTACGTACATACAAAAAGTGGGTCATCTCAAGATTAGAAAATTCTGCTAAACCACTAGTTTGAGGATGATAAGCAGTAGAGAATCTATGAACAATATTAAATTTTTATGCCAATCTTTGAATATATTTATTCCTAAAATGGGATCCTCCTTCAGTGATAATCACTCTCGACATTCCGTATCTTGTGAATATATTTTTCATTAAGAATCTTGAAACACTTTTAGCATCCCAACAAGATAAAGCTTGTGCTTCAATCCACTTTGATTAATAATCAACTGCAATTAAAATATATAAGTTCCCAAATGAAGGAATAAATGGTCCCATGAAATCTAATCCCCAAACATAAAAAATCTCCACTTATATCATGAAATTCAGAGGAATTTCATTTCTTCTAGATATATTACCTACTTGTTGGCATCTATCACAAGTTTTGATATATCTATAAAAATCTCTAAAAAAAATAGGCCAATAAAATCCAGCTTGCAAAATTTTAGGCGCAGTTTTGTCAATGCCAAAATGTCCTCCAAATTTAGAATCGTGGCATTTTTGAATAATCTGTTCAGTTTCTTCATAAGGCATACATCTCCTAATAATAAGATTGTTACATTACTTATATAAATACGATTCAACCCAAAAATATGATTTTGCATCATGAATGAATTTTTTCTGTTGCTACAGAGCTAGCATAGGTGGCAAAATATCGCTTACTATATAGTTAACAATATCAGCATACCAAGTTATTTTCCACTCATTTATATTATAAAGTTTTTCATCAGCGAAACTGTCTGTAATTTCATTGTTGGTATCAGATGATTCAGGATATTCTAGTCTCGACAAATGATCAGTCATTTGATTGTCAGTTCCTTTTCTATCAATCACCACAAAATCGAATTCTTGCATTAAAAGTACCCATCTAATTAATCTTGGTTTTGTATCCTTCTTTTGCATCAGATATTTAATAGCAGAGTGATCAGTATGCACAATACATTTAGTTCCAATTAAATATGATCTAAATTTATCAAAAGCATACACAATAGCTAGTAACTCTTTTTCAGTAATTGTGTAGTTAATTTGAACATTGTTAAGAGTTCTACTAGCGTAGTATATAACCTTAAAAATTTTATCATATCTTTGACCAAGAACAGCTCTAATAGCATAATCTCAAATGGTTTCTCCCAATTAGGTGAAACCATTACAGGTGCTGTGATTAGTTTTTCCTTTAATAACTCATAGGCATTTAAGCAGTCTTCGGTAAATTCAAATTTCTTATCTTTTTCTAAAAGATGGCATAGAGGTTTGGTAATTTTTGAAAAATCTTTAAGATAGCACTTGTAGAAACCAGCATGTCCAAGAAAACTTCTTACCCCTCTCACTTTAGTAGGAGGTGGTAATTTAGCTCTTACTTGAATTTTTGCAGGGTCTACTTTCCTGCCATTTTCTGAAATTTTATGCCCTAATACAATTCCTCCTGCAACCATAAATTGACATTTCTCCCAATTTAGAACTAAGTTAGTTCTTTCGCATAGCTCCAAAACTTTTTCAAGATGATTTAATTATGCTTCAAATGATGTTCCAAACACAGAGAAATCATCCATAAACACTTCTATTCCATTATCAATTAACTTACTAAATATAGACATCATACATCTCTGGAATGTTGCAGGTGCATTACATAGTCTGAAAGGCATTCTTCAAAAAGCAACAGCTCCATAAGGACTAGTAAATATTGTTTTCTCTTAATCCTCAGGAGTAATAGGTATTTGGTGGTAACCGGTATATCCATTCAAAAAGCAGTAGTACTTGCATCCAACAATTCTATCCAACATTTGGTCTAGAAAAGGATGAGGAAAGTGATCTTTTTGGGTGGCGGCATTTAATTTTTGATAGTCAATATAAATATACCATCCAGAAACTTGTATGATAGGTATTAATTCATTATTTTCATTTGCATCCACAGTTACTCCTCCTTTCTTGGAACACAATGAATTGGACTTACCCAAGTACTATCTGAAATAGGATATATAATTCCAGCATATAACCATTTTAAAAAATATTTTTTAACTACATCTTTTATAATAGGGTTCAGTCTCCTTTATGGATCAATTCTTGGTTTATGTTCTTCATTTAATAAAATTCTATGCATACAAATTAAAGGACTAACTCCTTTAATATCAGCTAAAGTCCAACCAAAAGCTCTTTTGTATTTTTTTAATGTATCCATTAATTTTTGTTTTTGAATTTCATTTAAGTCTGAGGATGCAATTACTGGTAATGTTGAAAGTCTCCTAAAAATACATACTTCAAACAATTTGGAAGATTCTTTAATTCAAGTTCAGGGGGTTTTACAACAGATGAAGTTAATGTCATTTACTGGTGCTGTTGAATTGAGCATTTCAAATTTTTCCTGAATATAATCAGCTTCTTCACTATCAATTTCAGCATAATTATCTTTTTTTATATCTTCTTTTTCTTCATAATTTTTCTTGAAATATTCTCTTTTCAGATAATCACATATATCCTTTCTGAAACATTCATCATCTTTTACTATTGAAGAATATTTCATTGATTTTGAGATGTTAAAGGTTACTTCTTGATCATTTACTCTCATTGTCAATTATCCTTTTTGAACATCTATCATGGCTCTTCCTGTATCTAGGAATAGTCTTCCTAAAATGATTGATATTTCTTTATCTTCTTCCATATCTAAAATGATAAAGTCCATAGGAAAAATAAACTTATCAACCTTGACAAGAACATTTTCTACAACTCCTTTAGGATGCGTAATAGATCGATCAGCTAACTGTAGAGTTACAGAAGTTAGTGATATCTCTCCGATTACTAACCTTTTAAAATTTGATAGAGGCATCAAATTTATGCTAGCTCTCAAATCACATAATGCTCGCCCATAAAAATTTTCACCAAGAGCACACGGGATAGTGAGACTACTAGGATCTTTAAGTTTTTCAGGAAGCTTTGTTTGAATTATTGCACTACACTCTTCACTGAGTGCAACAGTCTCATGATCGAGTAACTTCCTCTTTTTGTTGAGTATATCCTTCATAAATTTAACATAATCAGGCATTTGTTCCAAACCTTCAACAAAAGGAATATTTATTGACAATTTTTTCAAAATGTCTAAGAACTTAGGAAATCTTTTTCCTTTATCTTGTTGCTTTAGTCTTTGAGGAAATGGTGGTGGAGGTTGTTCAACAGTAATTTTCATAGGTTTCAGAGGAAAATCAGGATATAAACTTTCATTTTCTCCTTCAGTTTCTTCTTTTCCTTTTCAACTACAGTTTCTTTTTGAACTCTTATTTTCAAGTCTTTTTCACTTCTCAGTTGAATAGCCTTAATTTATTTTTTTCCTTGATCTTTAGGATTTACTTCAACATTGCTAGATAAAGTTCCAACAGGTCTATTGCTTAATGCAGTAGCAATTTGCCCCAATTGCTTTTCTATGTTTTTAATAGCAGCTCCTTGACTTTGTAATTGATTACCCATATTCAAAACTAATTCTTCCATAGAAAACTTGTTCTCCTTAAATTGTGAATTATTATAAAAACCAGGTGGATTAGAAGATCTATAATTAGAACTACACTGGTTGTTTATATTTCCTAATGGGTTTACGGGATTGTTCCTCCACTAAGGATTAACATGATTTGCATTACCTTGGTTATTCCAATTAAAGTTTGGATGATTTTTCTGACATGGATTATAATAGTTTGAATAATGTTTATTTTGTCTATTATTTATTAAATTTATAGTTTCATATGAAGATTGAGCATCTACAATTTGTCCTAATGAATTTTCTTCTAACACTGGAGGTGTTTGAGAACAATTCATTCAGTATTGATCTATTTTCTTTGAAAGAGCAGCAATTTGAGAAACTATCATAGTTAAATATTTAGAATCATGAATATTGGCTACTCTATTAGGATTTACCCTTTCAGCATGCCATTGAAAATTATTGGTAGTCATTTCTTCTATTAACACATAGGCTTCTTCAAAAGGTTTAGACATTAATGATCCACCAGCAGCAGCGTCAATTATAGATCTAAGAGATCCTACTAATCCATTATAAAATATTTGAATAATTAACCAATCTGGTAAAGCATGATGTAGAAATTTCCTAAGAAGTTCTTTAAATCTTTCCCAAGATTTATATATCGATTCTCCCTCATACTGACTGAAAGATGTGATATCGTTTCTAAGCTTAGCAGTCTTAGATGGTGGAAAATATTTCGATAAGAATTTTTGTGAAAGTTCTTCCCAAGTTCAAATAGATCCAGGTGCTAAAGAATTTAACCAAGCCTTAGCTTTATCCCTTAGCGAGGAAAAAGTCTAAGCCTGACAGCATCATCAGACACTCTGTTGTACTTAAAAGTAGCATAAAGTTCTAAGAAACTTGCAAGATGTAAATTAGCATCTTCATTTGAAGTTCCACTAAATTGATTGTTTTGTACCATTTGGATAATTGCAGGTTTAAGCTCAAATGAATTAGAAGGTACATCAGGATTTTGGATAGTTAAGTGAATTTTATCTAATTTAGAGATAGCGTAATCTCTTAGTGGTCTAGATTGATGTTTATTTTCTATTCTTTGGTTGTTTACGTTGTTTTCCATTGATTCAGAATTTATAGGTTCTTTTCATAGTTTTCTAATTCTCCTAACAGTCTGTTCTAATTCTGAATCGTAGGGTATAAGATTTTCAGAACCAAAATTACGCAAACAATTGAAATCAGTACATAGCAAAATAGTTAACTAAATAAGTTGCAATTCTATTAAAAAGTTTTTCAACAGTCCTAAATTGTCTGTTACTCTAGTTATTTTATAGTCCCCGGCAACGGCGCCAAAAACTTGACCGTGATTTTTATATATACTTAAAAATATAAAAATTCGACACCACTACTAGAAAAACTAAATCCTCAGTAATAGCGCCAAATTGACTTGGAGCGTAATTTTGATTTTTGTAAAAATTATATATTATAATCTTTAATCGCAGAGTTACCTTTAAACTCAAGTATACATATCGCTCAAGTAATATAGGGCTCTATTGGAGTCCTGAATATCGATCCAACAAAGAATATTTTGGAGGCTACAAACTAGGATTATAGAAATCAATTCAGAATCACAACTAAATTGAAATTTCCTATATGTCACTAATACGCAATCGAAAATAATATGAAGTTTAAATTAAACTAGTTCTACTAACAATTAACAAAGTCTACTAAAGTAAAGTTCAAATATATAAGCAAGAATCTTTCTCCTTTGTTAAGATATTTAAGTGAAAAAATAATTAGATTTAGTTTTAAACTGTGTTGTGCCAAATAAGAGCATACCCATTATTTACCCTTTAGTCCAGGCATAAAGAACATTGACTAATTCTATTCTTGGTTACTGAATTTGCGGCTAGGCTAGGGCGATACCGGCTCTTACTTCAGAGCTCCCATGTTCCCCTCACCTAAGGGCTAACATCTACACTTCAGCACCTAAACGATAGGACCGAATTGAGTATTTTAGCCTGTCACTCTAAAATCTCCAATTCTACACCCGATGAATATTATTTCCTTATTTATTTGTACTATCCTTCCAATGACTTTGACCTCCCAGAATCTTAGATGTAATATTTACTATAGTTGTTAAACTCAATAGATTTTAACTATTCATTTGGCTAGATTGAAAGTAAATTAAGATCTAAGTAAAAGATTGTCACAACTTCTTTAAACTTTTATGGCACACTAATTCTATTTATCATTTCACAAAAATATCAAAACAAGGAGAAAGACAGAACAACTACTCAGAATTCATGGAGAGAATGCAATAAAACTTGGATTTCATATATAAAAGTAAAATTCTACAAACTAAAGTAAATAAACACAACTTATCTTAAATTCCTCCCCATGTAAACACCTTGAAGTTTCTCTAAATCTCTTCCTTTCTTTATAGTACGTGGAATTCTCCTTCGAAACAGCAATGCAAAAGAGATCTCTCACTTTCCTCCACTCTTATAATCCTTCGAAGAATTCCTCATAATATCTATTTGAACTCACTATTTAACCCTCACTAATAACAATGGACACTAGTGGACTCTCTATTGGACACTAAGTAACTATTAGAAAACTCTAATAGTACTTTTTACAGACTCTTAGTGACTTTTAGAGGGCTCTAAAAGGACATTATTTCGGCCTAAAATGGTTCTTTTTAAAGTTGTTGAAGTGTCTCCAAGGATCTTGCAAGCATCTCTTCGAAAATCATCCACATTCGACTTATTTTGTGAAAGAACCGTCGATCCCGTCGTCGGCGGCCTCAAGCTCCGTCGTCGGCGGCCTTCTAGTAACAGTGCCTTAAACTGACCCCGCCGTTGGTGGCCTCGACCTCCGCCGTCAGCGGCCTCCCTTAAAATATATTCTGAAGTCTCAGGAAAATCACGACGTCGGCACCATCGACCTAGTCGTCTGCGCCCTAGGTCAAATTTTCATAATTTAGTTCTTTTTGCTCCAAATTCGCTCTTTTTTGCATATTTTCACTTTATTGTCCTTAAATCTTCATACAAGCAAAAAAAAACTAAAAATACTCTTCTTCAAAGTGTAATATCATCAAAATCAGTATAAAATAAGTATGAAAATCTTAACATTTTTTCTTGGGTCAGTATCTAAAGAGTGACTCCAAACAACCTTAGAATCTTTTGGATCATCCCAAACTCATTAGGCCTTATCACATTAGTTGGATTAATCACCCCATGTTGAGTTAAATTTTTGTTATTGTGTTTGAAGTTGTGCTCAAGGTCTTAATTAATTCATAAAAGGTCAAGTGATTAATTTAAACATTGAATTGAGGGTTAAATGAGTGAATCCCCATTTTGGGTCTGCTTATAGTACTTAATGAATCCACACTTGAACTTGAGCTTGTAGTGTAAGTGTTTCATTATCAATTATATGCTTTGTAATTAAACAACAAATGCCTTTTGATCAAAACTAATTCACTAACAAGCCCTTGAAGAGTTTAAGGGCAAATTAATAATTTTTACAAAAGGTTTATGAGGTTTGCATTAATCTTAATTAAAAGGATTGGACTTTAGTTTAACCAATGATTACGGGGCCCAATTGATAGCCTAATGATCTTCTAATTTGTACCCCTTGATCTTGAATCTTCTACGTTCTTATTTTCTTCTTACTCTTAACAATTCTCATAATTACAATTTTACCTTTTTATAGAAATTATTGCAAATTGGTTATTACCCAATTTCCCTTTTGGTTTCAATCATTTTATTGGACTAATGATCATTTTTTTATTTCCTCCCTTTTGATTAATCCAAAAAATAAGGGTAAAGTGTAAACTCCTAAAAAATTACAATCCTAACCCAAGGTTTAAACACTAAAACTCTCAAATTATAAGTCCAATGAACATGAAACTTCATTAACCTCCCATTCATAGATTAATTAAATCCACGCTTTTTTTATTTTTCTTTTATTTTTAATAATTATTTATACTCAAAATAGTGAATTTAACTTAGTAATTAATTTAACTATTCAAAATAGATTCTCTGTCCTTAAGAAATTAAAGTCAGAGGACTAACTAAATTATATTTGATGATTTTTCAAAATATATTTTAATTTTTATAATTTTTTATGGATTTTTAAAAGAAAATTAAATAGAAAATACAATTGCATTTTAAATTAAACTTAATTTTTCATGATTCCCTTGACTATAGAGAACTCACCAAACTTGATTTTGTTTTTTTTATATATATATTTTATTTTTAATAATTATTTTACTAAAATAGTGACATTTTCATTAAACATAGTGATTTTAAAGTTAGTGGTATTCTCTTGGGAAAAATCAGGGAACACTTCTAACAACAAGGCTAACAAACCCGCAAAAGTTCTAGTTGTGGAGATGCATAATTAATTTTCTATATTTAAAATAAGATTTAGATAAATAATTAAGTTAAAAAATATTAATTAAATATTTTTAATTTTTGTATTAGTAATTTCTTCTCCGTTTAGTGAGCACTAGGATAGTTTTATTTAATTTGTTGGATTTTTCTACACCAAAATATAATTTTTTTTTAATATTTAAGTAAACTTATGGAACTAATTAAACCATAAAATCCCATTTTTTAAGTTAACCACGTGACGCTGATTGATAGTAGGCCACTCTGAAAGACGGCGTGAACAAAACTACAGGAAAACTCTAATTAAACCGGAATAACGCCAGAATTGAACCAAAGCAACGCATGAATACTACTAGAATAACACGTGAATAAATAGAAATAATAGAACAGTGTTAAAACTACTTGAATACTACCACAATAACACATGAATAACACAGGTACTATTCATCTTCCCCAAATTTGCCTAAGCCATAAACCGTCCAATTTAAAACGTCAAGATCTTGCTTGATACTTAATAAGATTAAAAACAGTTTGATCCTACACCATCATTTAAGCACGATGAACATATCCATACAACTAGAATATCATAGCATGTAAGTTCCTTTACAAAGGTCCAAAACTGAGCAAAAATGGCTTTTTTGGATCCATACATTAGTTTGGGAGGTGTAGCTTCGATCGGATGGTTGTAAAAGCTTTGTTGAAGTCCCAAGAACTTGCTCCGAGCATCAAATTCATCCACAAATGGGTCAAAGTAGAAATTTGATCAAATGGGTGGTCGGCCTTGGTCTTGAGCTATGGTAGAGGGCTAGGGAAGGGCAAGGCTTGGAATAGAATGATGTTTTGGTGAAGTCAAATTCAGGAGCCAAAAATTACGTTTTGCTTTAAGGTGGAGATTCGGGGCTTGGTGAGTAGTTGAAAGGGGTTAAAGGTTGCAATGAGGTCTAGAGAAAATTCGGTAGGGCTTCACCTTAGCTCCCTTGGTGTTTTATTTTTTCAAACGCGAAGGAGTGGCCTTATATAGGCTCGGCTAAGGGGTGGAGATATGAGAGAATTTGCCAAATAAAAGCTTCAAGGGAAGAATGATGACTTGGGTTCTTCAAATGTTTCATGAAGAAAAGTTCAAATCATGCATTTTCACCAAAATTCCCACTGGAATGAACCATTCAAGAGCCTTGGGAAGAGAATGTCTCTGGTAGAGGGTGATGGATAGGGTCAACATGGCCTTTGTCATGTACGATTGAGCCGAACCATGAGAGGAGAAGCCATGTTTTTGTCCGTCTAAGTGTTCTTCAGGTTGTATTTTGGTCATATGCTAGTTATTTTGAAAATTAAAACACAACAAAGGCCTTTCATGTGGTGTTATTTGAGGTATTTGGGTTTATGGAAGCATTTAGAAATGTTGGGAGACTTTGTAAGGTTGGTCTTATTGAGAAGTTATTTAGGTGTTATTAGAATTATTTGAAAGATTATTTGGCGAAGGAATTTAGAAAGAAACACACACAAACACACACACACACACACACACACACACACATATATATATATTATTTATTTTGTTTTATTTTATTTTATTTTTATTGACTAAAAAATTACCGATCTAGTGTTATTGTGGCAGTATCGCGAAAGTAAATTGGTATTATTTCCACGAAATTGACAAAAGTGGGTATATCCCGTAGCGATTTGCTGTTATTGTCGGTTTACTGCGGCGGTGGGGGGATGGTGTTATTCATGGTAGTATTTTGGGTTATGGCGGGATTGCGGTGCTGTAGGCAGGGCAATAGTTTTACCGTGTTGTTTCGTGCCCACATTTTGTACTGCCTTAACCTCCAAACCCTCAACTTTAGGAGGATGAACAGGGTTGAATTAGTGGTTAATCTAATCATATATTCACTCATTCTCAGTTTTCTCTTCATCCTTTAAAGAGATTATGAATTGAGGCTTTCCTTTATTTGTTGCTATTGCGTTCTTATCAATATCTTCATTCTCAAAACTCTCTTCTAAGTTAATACTGGTGGTCGGATTTCTATGTTCAACAATCTTGCTAACTCTTCTTCGCTCTCGTCTCCGGCCTTGATCTCAGATGCATGGGCTAAAAGAGTGTCCACCCTCTTATTGAAAAGGAGCGGTGGTAGGTCGTTGAATCAGGGCCAGGGTCATGTTCTTGTAATCCTTTTGAAGCTTCAGCATTATTTGGCATGACGTCTCTAGAGAAGATTGTCTTCTTTGGGGGAGCATAATAGGCGACGTCTTCGTGAATGCCTATTTCATGTATTTAGAACGGTTGTAAATCTCCCTTAATGCAACTTTCTTAACCTTTTTCGTAGTATTTTATGCATTGATTTGGAGCCGAAGAGACACTCTTGTACTCATGAATCCTAGGTCGAGCCAGTAGGGCATTAAACGAAGTATGATTATTTTTGCATTTTAGCATTGAACGAAGTACAGACGAAGGGACCTTCTTCATAGTATTTTTGCATTTTAGCATGAGTTTTTCAAAAACTGTAATGTACCCTCACACTGTCATTTTTTTTAAGAATGTGAAGTTTTAAGAACATTACAACAATGATCTAATAAGTTTCTTTTTTATTTTTACACACATTATTATCTTTCTCTGGCCCTTTCAATTTTGTGTTCTCTTCAAGTTTTCCAACCATAATGATTAATTTTCCTTCAATTTGATTGTGAACATCTTTACAATGTGTTGTCGTTAAAATTTTCTGCATTCATCATCTAGTTATATTGTATGAAACCAATTAATGAAACACCAAGATCAAACCTCCGTTCAAAATCTGGTATATCAATCATGATTCTGAAGTTGGTTGTGGGCTTTCAAGCATGAAGGGTTTGTCATACTGATTCTTCATCATTGAAATCTTCCATAGTAGTACATATTAATTTTATTGTCTTGCCCTTCAACAAGCCTGTTTTTCCATCCAATGGCTACCTCGGTTCTCTATGCTCGAAAGTGATGAGGCATCGTTGAAACTGTTAAATTTTAAACTATAAACTCTTTATTATGAATTCTTGCACTTGTCACAAATTGTTCCCCAATTTTTGTACAACAAAAACTAATAAAAGATAAAAATCATTCAAGGGTATATTGTTTTTCAATTCGTGAGTAGGGCTGTAAATTTAATTCAAAGATTTTTAATCGCTAGAAAATCAATTTGAACTAGAAAATTAATTTGAATTTTTGCTCAGTTTGAGATTGGATCAAATGAATGAGCCAAGCTATGAGCTGAAATTTTGGGTAGAATTATTTTTAGTCGATTTCGAGCCATACATAGATCAGCCTTAAATATTTTTTATTTATAAAAACTATACATATAATGCTAGGTAAAATTAAATATAATGAGTCACGAGCCAATTTCGAGGTGGAACAATCCAAATAACTCAATTTGAGCTGGTTAGTATAAATTTTGAGTCGGATCAAGCCAATTTTGCGCTAAAATTGATCCGAATAACTCAATTTGAGTTAGCTCGTTTCAATTTCGTGATTGATAGAGCTCGATTCATATTTGAGCCAGCCCAGCTCAAAATTGAATATAACTAGCCACGGGCCGATTTCAAGCCAAATTAAATCTACTCGAGTTGATTTCGAGCCAAACTAATTAGCTCATATATGTGGGCACTACTTAGGCTTCAACAGTAGGAGAGAGAAAAAGAGAGAGAGAAGAACCTTCAGGAGAATCATGGAACAATAATAGACAATTCCTTCCAAGGTCTGTAAGTTAAAAAAGGAGCCCCTTTTTATCCATCTATTTATGCCCAAAAATGACGGGATCCTTCATGTGTCAGAACTAACAGAAAGAGCATCAGGTAGCACCCCGTCCAACGGATAGCTAGCATGCTGCCTTGCGCAATTCGCCTTGCCAAACGAAGGGCCCGGCAGCATCTTCTTTTCCCCACGTGGGTTGGTTTGCCCTGAGTCAGTTCAAAAGGGCTCCGTCGAGCAATTCACATAGGACAACTTCTACCGACATTAACAATTGTCCTAATAATATCACTCCAGAATACCAAAAACGTTTATCAAGATTAATGCCCTTTTACAATTGTAAAACTTATTTACGAATGTCTACTTGTTTGTTAATACTTGCTTATTGAATATGCGTTGGTTAATTTAACATTTGTCTTTACATTTTCAAATGCTTCAATATTTACTAGTGTGATTGTTAAATTTATTTGTAATTGATATTTTTTATTCAATTTTTTTTTAGGTTCCATTTATATATATATAGTATTCAATACCTATGCATTTACATATCTAACTGTTAAACTATGTTTGTTTTTTACATCTATACCACCCGAATAATTCATATCACTTCAGAATATTACTATTGAATCTTTTAAAAAGTAAAATGCATGTTTTCATACATTTTATGTGTGCCCGAAGATTTGCGGCAGTAGTGTAATGAGTCATTATCTTATCATTGAGCGAAAATAACACACACTGAGGTAATTAAATCGATATAAATAAGAGGAGACATCTTAACTTTTTACATGAAAAATTCTAGAAAGGGGAATAAATCACGATGTCTAGCCTAGTTGAAATAATCGACTATGAATCAACTATGAATTGTGAGTACATATGTTCACTCTTCTTCCTATATTAGAGAGGATGAAGTTACAAAATTGACCATTGTAAATTTAAAATGGTAGTTCATCGATAATAGTCGTAGACTGGCTGTAGTTCTAGGTGATAGTAGACTTCAAGAGATATAATTGATTGTTGTAGAAGAAGTAATCCACTGTGAATGTTGAGGCCATAATTACATGTCATGGAGTTGTGAGTCATGTAAGTCATAGTTGGTTACATAGACTGTAATGGTGAGTTGAGATAATATTGGTAGGCTACAGAGACCGGAGTTGGGAGTTGCATGACCGATGAATCATGTTGGCTGAAGTTAGCCATGTAGGCTGTAATGGTGAGTCGTAATGAGGTTTATAGGTTGCAGGGGCTAAACTTGAGAACTGCACTAGCTGTGAACCTATGTGGTCGTAGCTAGTCACACCGCAGGGGCTTGAGTCGGGAGCTGCATGAGTTGCGACAAAGTTTATAGATCATGAGAGCCATAGTCGGGAGTTGTATGAACCGTGAGCCGTGTAGGCTGTAGTTGGTCACATAGTTTGTAGTGGTGAGCTAAAATGATGTTCATAGGGTGTTGGGGCCAGAGTCTGGGGCTGCAATGTGAGAGCTTTAGGATTCTAGAGAAAGTCAAGGTCTTCGGGATGTGTTGTTACACCACCGTCCAGAGGTATTGTTGCACCGTACGTGTGGTGGCTTCTTACATCATCTTTAGGAGGCATTATTGCACTGTATGTGTAGTTTATTATTATATCATATTTAGGAGGTGTTGTTGCACGGTACGTGGGGTGCATTTTTACCGTGTTTGGGAGGCATCATTGCACTGTATGTGGGTGCATTATTGCACCATCATCAAGGAATGTTGTTGCATCTTATTTAGGGTATGTTGTTACACAATCTTTGGGGTGCACCATTGCACAATGTAATGGTCAGCGTATTATTGCGTCAGATGCTTAACTATTCCGCAAAGTATGCTGAGATTCTATAGTGCCCATTGTGACTATGAAAAAGACTTTACTACAAAGAGTAGGTGGCAGCGGATGGTGATCGATGGTAGCCGACATGTGGTGATTGATAGTGGTAGATGATGGCTGGGAGGTGGTGGTCGACAAGGAATGATGAGCATGTAAGGGCAGGAGGCTGCAATGATCAGAGGTAGTTGGCGATGGTGACAACTGGAGGTGGTTGGAGGAGGTGATGGATGGAGGTGCCTGAGGCTACAACAACCAGAGTTGACTAAAGGTAACAGTGCGGTTGAAGTTGGCCAAAGGCATTAGCTGGATTTGGTGGGTGTTATTTAGCGACGTTGGCTAGTGTTGGTCGACGGTGGTGGTCGAAGTTGGCCAAAGGCATTGGCCGCTGTCAATATTGGCGGTGGCAATTGTTAGAGTTGGTGGTGAAGGTACTGGAGTGGGAGGTATTAGCCAGATCTGTAATGTGGAAATGATGTTGAGCTTCAGCTCCTTCCTCTGTTCTTCTAGCTCCTAGTTTAGCTCCTATTTCATGATGGCGGTAGGGTCCTATTTATAGAATCTAGGTTACACATAATGAAAGGATTATAACCACTTTGGTCGAAAGGCCTAGGGAGGTTTCCTCAATAGGAAAATATTTTGTAGACATTTAAGTGGCATAATGAAATCAGAATTGAGTGATCTGGAGTTCGTTAAATTCTTCTTATCGAAACACTTGATTTGACTATGAGCATGTCAGATCATTTTGAATCCATTTGACGTTCCTATTATTTATTGAAAGCTTTCAAAAGAGTTTAAATGACCAAAAATAAAACTCTTTGAATTTTTATATTTCTTGACAATGAAGCTAATCTTTCCAAATATAAGGTTCAAACATGTGTAAATTTGCATAACTGTTAAACATGGGCTAATTAAGACTAATGAGTTGAAGTTATGATTTTCTAATATTTATCTATTATTTTTTAAATTATTTTTAATTCATAATTAAGAATTTTTAAAGTTTAATTAATTGTTCAAACATATTTTCTCGTCCTTAGAAAAATTTCATGATGTTCCCATAAGTAAGAGGACTACTAGGGTGATATTCATGATTTTTTAATATATTTTATTTTTTATAATTTTTTAATTTATTTTGATAAATATATAAATAGAAAATATATTTTATTTTTAAAAATTCAATTTTTATTTTTTGTTTAAGTTCTCTCACTTTGGTAAACTCAAAAACTTGTTTTTACATTTTTTTTATTTTAATTTTATTTTTACAATTATTTAAGCAACTTTTGTAGAAATATAGAAAACATACATTTAAATACATAAAATGCATTGTTATTTCTTTAAAAAATTATAAAAACATTTTTAAGTTGTCATCTCCAATCAAAGAAAATTTTGTGACATTTTGTAATATTTTTGTAATTCTATAATTTTTAATTATTTTTAATTATTGTAAATTAGAAAAATATATAAAAATGCACTTTTAATTTTAAATTCAATATAATTTTTATAAATGTCTCTGACTTCAGGGAGTTCAGCATACTTAATTTTATTATTTTTTGATTTAAATTTTATTTTTATAATTTTTTAGCAAGAAATTGTAATTTTATTAGAAAATACATTTTTATATCAAAAATAGGTTTTCTGGCTTTGGAATTTTTATGGACAAATTTAATGTTATAATCTTGAATTATAGGACATTTTATGACATTTTGATCATTATCCAAATTTTCATAATTTTATTAATTATTTAAATATGTAAATATTTGAAAATATATATTTTAAATCCAAAGTGCATTTTTATTTTTTAGCAATGCCTTTGACTTTGGTTGACTCAAAAAACTTAATTTCATATTTTTCTGATTTTATTTTAGTTTTTATAAATTTTTAATTAAAAAAGATAAATATCTTAGAAAATGTGCGCTTTTAGGGTTGGAGGTATTCTCTAACTTTGAAAAAATTAGAAAACATCTTTAATTTCATGAGGAATAAGCCCACAAAATTGCATGTTATGATGAGCAATATTTTAATTTTTATGATTTAATTAATTTATAGGGTATTTAATTAATTAATAACTAAATATTTTTTTTTAATTTTTTGCCCATAATATTCTCCTCTTTTCACTGAGCACAGGGGTATTTTTATTTTATTTTTATAATTTTTCTACCCCAAATATGATTTTTTAAAAGTACTAAATTTAATAAAATCAGAAAATACCTTCTTTATCTACTTAACCACGTCAGCATCAGAGCAACCTTGGCAGCTCTGAAGACCCAATATGTCGTCCAGTTATTCAACGAGCTTTACACCTCAATTGTTTTGTCACCCACAGTTACCACTCCATCTATTCATTTGACCCAATCCAAGTTGCTCCTCAAATACACGCAAATAGAATTCATCCGACCATCGCCCTAAACGCGACATAACCTGTAAACCGTTCAACTTCTAAACCTAAGATCTCCCTCGATACTCAACCAAATTAAGTGTGGTTTGTTCCTACACTTTTATCTAAGTGAGATGAACTTATCTATGTGGTTAAGTGTACATGGACTGTTCATTTCTTTTACAAAGGTCCAAACTGAGGCAAAAATAAAAATTTTCATACTATACCTTTGCCCAAGAGGTAAGGCATCGATTAGGTTGGTTGAGAAGTTTTGTCTAGGTGTCACGAACCTCCTTCAAGCTTTGATTTCCTTTATGGTTGGGTCTAGGTATGAACTAGACCAAAGGGTGGCTCAAGTGTGGTCTTGAACTATGTTAGTGGCTCAAAAATGGGGGCTTTTGATTGGGGAAGTGATTTAGAAATGTGGTGAAGCTTTTGTAAGGTTTAATTTGAAGTTTTGGTAGAGTTGGTGATATGGCCAAAAATACCCTAGATTTCAATTAGTAAATTATGGTTTTGTGGATGGTTTGAGAGCTTAAGAATGACAGTGATGAGCTTTGTATGAGTGTGTACAGGGTTTGGAACAATTTTAACAGAGTTTCCCCAAGGTTTGTGCACTTGTCAATTTTTATCGTGGAGGTGTACAATTTATAAGCTCGGCCATGAGGAAGGGCTAGGGCTTTTATTGGCTATTTAAAGGTCATTTTGGTGGAGAGGAGACAGTGGTCAAGGTCCATTGGAGGTGAGCCACATTATAGGGGTGAAAGTTTGGGTTTCTTGCTCATGGGTGGCTCTCGGGTTTGGGCTTGTCACCGACAATGGTAGGATGGTGGAGCTTAGGTGGTCACCATCTTGCTGAGGGAGCTCAGTGGTGGAGGATTGTGAAATCAATTGTGTGGTGCCATGTGTTGAAGGGTTGGATTTAAGTCGAATGGGTTTTAATTGATTTTAGGAAAGATTGGGTCCAATTCATGCATTTTGGTTTGCTCCATCCACTACTATGGCTCAGGTAGTGGTAATCAGCTGATTTAGTGTGGTTACATTCCCATCATGTGTATTTCGATTAATTTTAGGTTTAAGTGAATCATTGGAGTGATTAATAACTTTTTAGGTGATCTTGAAAGAGGCTACTCCTTTTGTTATTTTTGGCATGATGGCTCACATGTGGCTCATTTACCGCGATTTTTATATATACTTAAAAATATAATAATTCGACACCACTTCTAGAAGATCTAAATCCTCAGCAATAGCGCCAAATTGACTTGGAGCGTAATTTTGATTTATGTAACCAATAGATAATATAATCTTTAATCGCAGAGTTACTCTTGAACGTAAGTATACGTATCGCTCAAGTAATACATGGCTCTAGTGGAGTCCTGGATACCGATCCTACAAGGAATATTTTAGAGGCTACAGACTAGGATTATAGAAATCAATTCAGAATCACAACTAAATCAAAATTGCCTATCTGTCACTAATACGCAATCGACAATAATATGAAGTTTTAATTAAACTAATTCTACTAACAGATAACTAATACTACTAAAGTGAATTTCAAATATATAAGCAAGAATCTTTCTCCTTTATTAAGATATTTAAGTGAATAGATAATTAGAATTAGTTTAAAATGGCGTTGTGCCAAATAGGAGCATACCTATTCTTTATCCTTTGGTCCAGTCATAAAGAACATTAACTAATCCTATGCTTGGTTACTGAATCTACGGCTAGGCTGGGAGGATACCGGCTCTCACTTCGAAGCTCCCACGTTCCCCTCGCATGAGGGCTAACATCTACACTTCAACACCCAAACAATAGGACCGAATTGAGAATTTTAGCCTGTCACTCTAAAATCTCCAATTCTATTCCCGATGAATATTATTTCCCTATTTATTTGTACCCTCCTTCCAAGGACATTGACCTCCCTGAATCTCAGATGTAATCTTTACTATAGTTGTTAAACTCAACATATTTTAACTATTCAATTGGCCAAATTGAAAGTAAATTAAGATTTAAGTAAAAGATTATCACAACTTCTTTAAATTTTTATGGCACACTAATTCTATTTATCTTTCCACAAAAATATCAAAACTAGGAGAAAGACAGAACAACTACTCAGAATTCGTGGAGAGGATGAAATAAAACTTGGATTTCATATGTAAAAGTAAAGTTCTACAAACTAAAGTAAATAAACATAACTTATCTTAAATTCCTCCCCAAGCAGACTCCTTGAAGTTCATCTGAATCTCTTCCTTCTTTAAAGTACGCGGAATTCTCCTTTGAAACAGCAATGCAGAAGAGATCACTCACTTCCCTTCCACTCTTACAATCCTTCGAAAAATTACTCACAATATCTCTATCTGAACTCACTATTTAACACTCACAAAATAACAACAATGGACATTAATGGACTCTCTATTAGACACTAAGTAACTATTAGAAGACACTAATAGAACTTTTTACGGACTCTTAGTGGCTTATAGAGGACTCCAAAAAGACAATTTTTTAGCCTATAATGGTTTTTTTTAAAGTTGTTGAAGAGTCTACAAGGGTTATGCAAGCATCCCTTCGAAAATCGTCTACATTAAACATATTTTATGAAAGAACCTTCAATCCCGCCGTCGGCGGCCTCGAGCTCCGCCGTCGGCGGCCTTCTAGAAACAGTGCCTTGAACTGGCCCTGCTGTCGGCGGCCTCGACCTCCTCCGTCGGCGGCCTCCCATGAAATATATTATGAACTCTCAGGAAAATCACGCCACCGACGCCATTAAACTCGCCGTCGATGCCTTAGGTCAAATTTTTATATTTTACTCCATTTTGCTCTTAATTCACTCCTTTTTGCATATTTTTGCTCCATTGTCCTTAAATCTTCATACCTGTAGAAAAACACCAAAAATACCTTTCTTTAAAGTGCAATATCATGAAAATCAGTATAAAATAAACATGAAAAGCTTAACATTTTTTCCTTGGGTCACTCATGCATGGCTTCATGCTTCTATTTTTCTTGGATGAAGCCACATGACTTGCCCATGGCTCAGGCATTGCCTACATGGCTTACATCCAAGGAAGGGGAGGTTTTCAAGCATGTATTCAAATTTCATAAATTAAAAATTGGAGTTGATTTATCATGGGAATTTTTGGACTTAGGGTAATACTAAATTTGATGTGGGGGATGAAATTTGTCATGTGGGCTTGAGTTTAATATGGTTTGAAATTGGGCTTAAATTATGGGCATTTGGAATTTAATCATGGGGGTGATTTAAACTTGAATATAGGGCTTGGAATTAATGTTAATGTGGCAGGAATCAACCACGGAGAATTTCATGAGGCTTAGGATGATGAAATTTGGGATTTGTAGTTGGTGAATTTTAGGTTTGATATGAAGCTTTAACTTGGTGGATTTAGGGTATGGGGTGAAATTATGATAAATTTGGATTTGGGTAGTTTTGGACTTGAGCATGAATTTTAGTGTAATTGGGTTTGTATTTGGAATTGAGTGGAGTTGGAGTGAATGTGGTGGAAATTGGGAGCAATTTTTGAATTTTGGGGAAAATTTGGCCACGTTGGTATTTCAGGTAATTTTTGGGATTTATGGGTATTTTGGTTAATTTTGGAAATTTTGTGAAATTTTAGAGTGAATAAGTAATTTAGAAGAGTTCTAAATTATTTTGGTAAAAAATAGGGTATTTAGACAAATTTGGACATTTTTTGGAATCGGGGTATTTTAGTTATTTTGGTGATATTGATGTATTTTGAAAAGTTTAGGCAATTTTTAATTGTAGGGTAGATTTGGTTTGACTTTAGGTGGATGTAGGTGAATTAGGGTTATGGTGAGTATATGGGGCATGGAGGGTAGAGTGGATGTGCATGGAGGTGGTGTAGGGTGTGAAGGTTAGAGTGGATGTGCATGGAGGTGATCTAGGATGTGAATGGCCAAGTCAGCCAAGGTCATTCTAAGGCCTCACGATCCTATGCGAGCTAATTTTTGAGTCTCTACATTTGACCTCAACAAACTCAAAAAATTTCAAGGGTTTAAGACCACCCATATAGGACTTTTCAAAAGAGCAAAGAAGTGGTTTGAGTGTCTAAGTGAGGTGGGCTCCATCACTAGTCTTCTTGGATAGTCAATAGAAAGGTCCTATGGCTAGATCCTAATTCTAGAAAGGATACTAGACCTCACCAAACATGAGGTCAACATTTGGGAGAGGGTTTTCCGAGAGCAAAGAATTAAATGTGCAAATGGAACATGATCAAAGAAGAGACAAGACTTAGTTCATGTTTTTCATTATTTTATTTTGATTGTCCCCAGTTTACAAATAGGTCATTTTTTCATGTTGTATAATATTTTTTCGAACACCGCACCTTAATTGAGTGCATAAATCTTTCTCCCTGGCAATTGAACAATTGATAGGATCCCCCTGTATACGTCATTTCAACAATGTATGAGCCCTCCCCCATTGGTTCAAATTTCCCGCCTATCATGTGGTGAGCAAGAAAAGGTCTTCGGAGTACCAAGTCCATTTCAACGGTTCGAAATGTTCTTAAACAAACTAGTTTGTCGTAGGCCCATATCATCTTTGCTTGATACAACTCCATGTTTTGTTGAGCCTGCAAGTGCTTGCCTTCCAAACTATCAAGTTTTTTTAGTCATAGTATCACGTTTTCTTCTTCCGTTATTTTGTTAGAAACTGCTGCTCAGAGAGACGGGAGTTGCACTTTAAGTGGAAGTATAGATTTGGATGTGTACACTAGAGCAAATGGTGTTGACCATGTCAGTGTTCTGTATGTAGTTTGGTAGGCATACAAAGCTTCTGACAGTTGCTCGTACCACTATCTTGTGTTGTTAGTTAATGTCTTATTCAAGATTTGAACAAAAGTCTTGTTGAAGGATTCAACTAAACCGTTAGCTTTGAAGTAACAGATCATTGAATATGGCCAATCTATCCTATAACTTTGGACAAAGCAGTTTATTTTTGTGTTCTTGATGGCTTCCCAGTCTTTTAAGATTAGTCTTCGAGGCACTTTGAATTTGTATGGGTCTTGAGGGACTGGAGGACTTGATTCATTTTGACTTTCCTGAGTGGTACTGCTTCCATGCATTTGGAGAAGTAATTTGTAGTGGTCAGAATAAACTGATGGCCCTGGATGATGCATGGTCTATAGGATCCACTATGTTTGTGCCCCAACGCTCGAACAACCATGACATAATTGTTGGGCGTAGAACATTCAGAGGTTGGCGTATGACCACCCCATGCACCTGGCACTAATGACACCTTCTGGAATTTCTCAAGTAATCTGTAATCATCATTGGCCAATAGTATCATAGACTTCTTTTTCATTTTCATTATTGGTCCAGACTAGTGCCCACCGCAAAGGCCTGAGTGGACTTCCTTGATGATACCTTGAGCTTCAGATTTGCTTAGACAACATAGCCACAATTGGTCAAAAGACCTGCGGTAGAGGACATTGTTCACTAGAGTGTAGGACAACGATCATTACTTGATTTGGTTTTAAGAAGAACTGTCTCCTGGTAATCTCCTAGTCTGCAAATATTGAATGAATGGTTTTCTTTTATCTTCTTTTAATCTTTCATAGTAGCCGCTATTGTTGCATTAACATTGATTTTATACAAAAGGTAAATTCTAGAAATTTGTAATATCGATGGCACCCAAATCCAGAGAGCACCAGAATAATAAATGCTCTGGGTGTCGTCAACGCCCAGAAACGGCGCGAACGCACCCAATGTCGGTGGAGGCCAGATTCAATGTATTTGGATAACTTTTGGAGGGATTCTTTAGGCATCTCTTAGGGAATTCAACCCTTGGCTATTTCAAAGTAAATTTGAAAGATAATGCATGGTGTGTGAGTGATGTTTGAGTGTTGTATGAGTGGAGAGAAGTAGAGAGTTTAGACTCTAGGGTTTGGTGTGAAATGTGTTGTTCTGTGAGAGATTCTTCTCTAAGAGTTGTAGGAGGAGAAGGAAGGTGAGAGATTGCTTCTTCCTTAATGTTCTAAGAGGGAATTGTGTGTCGTTGTGAAGAGGGAAAGAGATTTAAAGGAACTCGAACGATTTGCTTGGGGAAAAAATTGAGATAAGTTTTATTTACTTCTTATGGTTTGTATGACTTTACTTTTATATATAAAATCCTTGTTTTGTTGTATCTTCCTTATGAATTCTGAGTAGATTTCTTTGTCTTCTCCATACAATGAGAAATGGTGAAGTGATGATTTAGATTGGATGTGCCACATGAATGTTAAGAAATTGTGATGATTTTTCACTTTATACTTCATTTAATTTTTGATCTGGCCAATTAAATTGTTAAAATATGTTGTGAAACTTATGATCCGAAAGGATTATGCGTACAATAAAAGTGAAGATTACATTCAATGTCCATGAATGAGTGATGTAGTTCATGGGGGTTGGGTGCAAATAAATAAGGAAAAATGGTTTATTTGGCGTAGAGTTGGAGAATTTAGGGTAACAGACTAAAATCCCCAATTTGGTCCTAGTGTTTGGAAACTAAAGCGAGAGTTAGCCTTCAGGCGAAGGGAAGTGTGAGCTCTGGAGTGAGAGCCAGTATCCTCTCAGCTTAACTATAGATTTAGGGACTAAACCTATGATTAGCCAATATTTTTTATAACACTCAGAAGAGGTTAAAGAATTTGTATGCTCCTATATGGCACAATACAAAATTTTCACTAATCTTTATCATTCACTCATCATAACATCATTGTAAGGGGGAGGACACTTTCTCCAAATTTGAACCTTTAAATGCAAAACTTAGTGTAGTGGTATATAACTTTAATTCAAAGTTTAGAAAGTACTTTAGTGATCTTACAATCTTTAGCATCATTAAACTTTAGCAACTTTAGTATTTACTTTACGTGCATTGTAATTTGCATATTGGATTTCTGTGCTACACTTTAGGGATTTACTTCCTCCCTATGGGATCGATAACTAGGACTCCACTAGAGCCCTGTATTACTTGAGCAATATGTATAATTGCATATAGATTGGTCGCTTTATTATTAGACTAATTATACTTTGTGATTGAACTGATAATACTTATTAAGACAGTTGCGATCAAGTTTTTGGCGTCGTTGTCGGGGAGGTAACAATAAATTTAGTAGTAATTGAAAATCTTTATTTGATAATTTGCAACTATGTGTTTACTTACTTTTAAGTGTGCTTACAATGATAGTGTATGCGAAGTTTTGGATCTGAAGGTTTAGTACCTTACAATTTAGAGTTAGAACGTACTACTAGAAAATTTTGAAAACAACAAAAAGAATCTAAAAATTTGAACAAAATGGCGAACAATTTAGATAATCAAAGAAATGAAAATAAACATCAACCTAGATATTTAAGAGATCATGTTAACCCTACAACAGATGAAATTCACCTAACTATTCAAAATCCTGATTTAGCTGCTAATTCATTTGATCTTAAACCTGCTATTATTCAAATGGTACAAAATAATCAATTTGGTGGAACACCGAATGAAGATCCTTAACTTACATCTTGCTAGTTTTCTAGAATTATGTGCTACACTTAAATATGACGGAGTGGCGAACGACGCTGTCAGACTTAGACTTTTTTTTCCTTTTTCATTAAAGGATAAAGCTAATGTGTGTTTAAATTCGTTAGCATCTAGATCTACCAGAACTGTAGGAGAACTATCACAAAAATTTTTTTCAAAACATTTCCCTCCATCAAAAACTGCTAAGCTTAGAGACGATATTACATCTTTCTGTCATTTTGAAGGGGAATTAATATATGAAGCTTGGGAAAGATTTAAGATCTCCTTAGGAAGTGTCTGATCCAAGAAAAAAAGTACCAATTTTTAGTATAGATTTCAAGCTCATTTTATGCACATTTTTAATGATATTACACTATAAAGAAAGTAATTTTGCATATTTTTGTCTTTAAGTATAAAAATATGATTTTATAGAAAATGAAGCAAAAACTATGCAATTTTGAGCCAAAATAAGCAAAGGAAGAAGATTTTAACTTAGTACATATCCATATGTCTTTCTATGCTTAATATTTTTTATATTTCTCACATATTTTTAGATGAAATTATACTTTTAAGAAAGGTTGTTTTTATATCTATCTTGTAGGTGAAGATGTTAGGAACGCAACGCAACTGAAATGGGGCGAAACGGAGTTGAGACGAAGGCAAACGAAGCAAAAACGTGGATTTGCGCACAGGGTGGAGCCTAGGCGCCAAAACCCGGCGCCCAGGCTCAAGTGACGACGAGAAAATGGTGCCTAGGCACTAGAATCATTCAGAAACGGTTATTGGATAGGATTTTGACAACTTTGGGAGTTATTTTGACGGTGTTAAGTAGTTTCTAGACCTTCTAGAAGCCAGGAAGTTATTCCTAATATATAGGATATGTGATACAATGAATCTAGACACATTGGAGAGTTTAAATCACGAAGAGGTGTGACCCAAAGTGAAGGGGTGTGACTGTTCGGGCACGGAGTTCGGCGCCTAGGTGCCAGAGTTCATTTCTAGAAGATTCATTGAATTTGGATATGTTTTGAATAGGTGCCTCAAGGCAACCCTTGAAGCCTATAAATAGGAGGCCACTCCTTCAGAGAAAATCGCACCCTATAGTCTTTTTCTTCCCCCTTAGTCATTTTAGTCATTTAGAGTTATGAAGATGTAGATTTTTACATTTTATGGAGAGATTGGTGAGGGATTTTGAGATATTTATGTAAGGGATGTACGAGCGTCGCATGGATCAGTGGGAAACTTTGGTGGAGAGATCTTCTTCTTTCTTTCAGAAGGAAAAAGCTAAGTATTGTGTTCTTCATTCTCTTGTAATTGTTGTAAACACTTTCTAGTGGATTTTCTTTGTTTTAAACCAAGTTTTCTGTCGTGAATTATCCATGTTTCGTAAGTGATTTCCTTTACTCTTTCTTTAATATGAAGTAGTGGCATGCGTAGGAAAATCATTTTTATGATAGAATTATCTATTAGATGCTTCTAGGTGACAGATAGTTGCATAAATATAATAGAATACTAATGAAATAAGTTCCTTGTTGACACTTAATTTATTATATAGTTCTATCAATTCTTTTACTTCTTATGTCATTATTTTCATTTACTTTTATTTTGTAATGAAATAGATGCATGTTTAGGAATTATGATTTGCTTAGATATTCTCTTATTAAATTATGGTGATGATATTCATACCGGATCTTCATTTACTTTACAAATTAATCAATTGTATTGTTAAAACCTGTTGAAGAATTTTGAGACCTAGAAGGAGATGAATTCTTAACTAGTAGATATCACATGAATCCTTGGGTAGTCGAAGGCCTTGTGCGGGTTATTCAAGGTGAAGTGCAAATAAATAGGGAGATTTTATTTATTGGGCACAGAATTGATTAGTTTTTAGAGTGACAGACTAAATTCTAATAATTTGATCTATAGAAAGAGAACGGGTCACTGGTAGGGCCGACCATAGCCACCCTTGGACATCTAGTAGTGTGAGCCTAGATTAACCCATTCTATTAATAAAACATCCTGAACCGATCGATAGATTAGCCAATGTTCTTTAAGCCTGGACCAAAGGGTAAAGAATAGGAATGCTTCTATTTGGCACTATTACATTAATTCTAAGCATATCTTTCTTACACATTATCTATATAATTGCAAGAGAAAGGTAATTTTTAATATCTCGAATTTCTCCAAACCAATTTATCCATAAGTTATCTTTTTATTTAAGAATTTAATTTAGGATTAGTTATTAGAAAACTCATTTTAATCGACATTCCAAATTTAGGCCTTATAGAAATAGACTGGAATTAGCCTAAAGGATTTCTTACCTCGCTTCTCTGTGGGATTGATATTGGGGTTATAAAAGAAAACCCAATATTACTTGAAACGATACGTATACTTGCGTAGTACCCCTAGTGTGTAAAATATTTTCTAAAATTTTACAACATTTTGATTTTATACACTAGCCGCTATTTATAAATTGGGTCAAGTTTTTTGCCATCTTTTGGAAGCGAATATTACTGCATTATTGTGGGTCGGGTCAATGTCCACATCATGCTTTACCAGATTGGTTAATAATGGATTATTGGGATCCCTTAGATCACTTATTGATGCTACTGCTAGTGAATCATTAGTGTTAAAATCTTTTGATGAGGCATATTCTTTAATAGAAGAGATGACTACTAATAATTTTCAATGGCCCTATGAACTTGTAAATCCAAAAAAAGTAGCTAGTATTCATGATTCTGAAGCAATATCTATGTTGGCTTCTCAAATTATTGCTATTTCAAAGAAAATAGATCAATTCAGAATGAACTATTCTCAAACACCTCAGGTGTTAGAGGAAAATTCATTGGACAAATAGTAGATTCTCAATCATCTTATGAGACCTTGAATGCTATAAATAATAGACCCAACAATCCTTATTCGAATTATTATAATTCTGGCTGTAAAAAACACCCAAACTTAAGCTAGAATAATAACACTGTTACTGTTAATCTGCAGTAGGTAATAATTCTGTGAACCCATTAGGAAATTCGAACAACCAGGGAAACACTAACTATAAACCTTCTTATCCTCCAGGTTTTAATATTAACCTACAATTTAAAGAAATGAAATTTTCTATGGAAGAATTAATAATAAAAATGGGTAATCAATTAAAAATCCAAGGTAATCAATTACAAAGTCAATGTAATCAATTACAAAGTCAGGGAGTTGCTATTAAAAATGTTGAAAATCAATTATAACATATTGCTACTGCACTTAGTAATAAACCTTCAGAAACTCTCTCTAGTAATGCTTAAGTTAACCCAAAGGATCAAATTAAAGAACAAATTAAGGCTATAAAATTAAGAAGTGGAAAAGAATTGGAAAAAATAGTGCAAAAAGAAGCTGAAGTTGAAAAAGAGAATGTGGAAACAGAAAAAGGTAATGATAGTATATATCCAGATTTAGAATATCCGCCTAAACCGATGAAAATTACTATAGAAATACCACCACCTCCATTTCCTCAAAGATTGAAATAACAAAAGAGAGATAAACAATTTTCAAAATTTTTAGAAATCCTTAAAAAATTAACAGTAAACATTCCCTTCATTGAAGCCTTAGAACAAATGCCTAACTATGTGAAGTTTATGAAGGATATACTAAATAAGAAAAGGAAGTTTACATATAATGAGACTGTTTCACTCAAGAAAGAGTGTAGCGCAATTATTCAGAAAAAGCTTCTTGAAAAACTCAATTGATAGCTTCATTATACCTTGTGCTATGATGAAATTTTTTTTGGAAAAGCATTATGTGATCTGGGAGCCAGTATTAATCTCATGCCTCTATCAACTTTTAAAATGTTGGAAATATGAGAAATATCCCCTACTTCAAAAACTCTTTAGTTAGCTGATCATTCTGTTACTTATCCTAAAAAGGTTGTAGAAGATGTATTAGTAAAGTTTGATAAATTTATCTATCATGTGGATTTTATTGTTTTAGATATAGAGGAAGATAAAGAAACTCCTATCATTTTTAGAAGACCATTCCTTGCAACTGGAAGAGTTATGATAGATGTTCAAAAAGGAGAATTAATTATGAGAGTAAATGAATAAGAGGTAACATTTAACATTTCAAAAATCAATGAAATACCCTGCAACGAATAAAAAATGAATGCTTTCGAATGGAAATTTGTGATTATTTAAATAAAGATCATGTTAAGGAAAAGTATAAAGAGAAAAAAGAGCAAGAAGATCTGAAATGTGAGGATGAAAATGAAATGTAAGATAAATATGATGAGATAAAGAATTAAGAACTGAATTATGTTCAGGAAAGATTTGAGATGTTTATAGAAAATGATAATAAAAGCCTAGTTTCATCTATGATCATTCCTCTGAACGTGAGATGAAAATACTTCCTAACCATTTAAAGTATGTGTTCTTAGGAGAATTATCTACATTACCAGTTATTGTATCCTCAGATCTAAATGATTTACAAGAATATAAATTATTAGATACATTAAAAGATACAACAAAGCTTTTGGTTGGATTTTAGCTGATATTAAAGAAATCAGTATTTGATTTGTATGCATAGAATTTTGTTAGATGAACAAAATAAACCTAAAGCTGATTCGCAAAGGAGATTAAATCCAATGATGAAGTAAATAGTAAAGAAAGAAATTTTAAAATGGTTGGATGCTAGAATTATATATCTTTTTTCACACAATGCTTGGGTAAGTCAATTCATTATGTTCTTAAGAAAGGAGGAGTGACAGTTGATATGAATGTAATAAATGAATTAATAACCATGAGGCAAGTCACTGGTTGGAGAATCTGTATTGATTATTGAAAATTAAATGTAGCCATTAGGAAATATCACTTTCATTTACCTTTTTTAGGCCAAATGTTGGATAGGTTTGCTAGGCACAAATATTTTTTCTTTTTAGATAGATATACCGGCTATCATCAAATACTAATTGCTTCTAAGAATCAAGAAAAGACCACATTTGCTTTTTGAAGAATGCACTTTGGATTACGTAACGCACCTGCAACATTTCAAAGATGTATTATGTTAATGTTTAGTAATATGATTGATAATGAAATAGAAGTTTTTATGGATGATTTTTCTATATTTATAACTTCATTTGATGCTTGTTCAAATAATTTAGAAAAAGTTTTGGAGTTATGCGAAAAGACAAATTTAGCTCTAAATTGAGAGAATGTCAATTTATGGTTGCAGAAGGAATTGTACTTGAGCATAAAATTTTTGAACATGGCATGGAATTAGACCTTATAAAAATTCAAATCGTCATGAAACTACTACCTCCTACTACTGTGAGAGGGGTTAGAAGTTTTTAAGGACATGCTGGTTTCTACAGACGATATATTAAATATTTTTCAAAAATTACTAAGCCTTTATGCCAACTCTTAGAAAAAATAATAAATTTGATTTTAATAAAGAATGTTTAAATGCCTTTGAATTATTGAAAGAAAAATTAATAATTGCTCTTATAATAATTTCACCAGATTGGGAGAAACTATTTGAACTAATGTGTGATGCTAGTGATTATGCAATTTAAGCCGTTTTAGGACAAAGATATGACAAAATTTTTAATGTTATATACTTTGCTAGTAAGACTCTTAATGAGGCTCAAATTAATTATACAACTACTTAAAGAGAGTTATTATCTATTGTATATGCTTTAAAAAAAATTAGGTCGTATTTTATTGGGACTAATTGTATAGTGCATGCATACCATTCTGCTATCAAATATTTAATGTAAAATAAGGATGCTAAATTAAGATTAATCAGATGGTTACTTCTAATGCAAGAATTTGACTTCATGATAGTGGATAGAAAAGAAACTAACAATCAAATAGCTAATCATTTATCTTGGCTGAAACAACATGAATTATCTGATTTTGAAGATAAAATTACAGAAACTTTTCCTGATGAACAACTTTATAATATTAAGGAATGGAATTTACCATTGTATGCTATATTGTGAATTATATTGAGAGTGATATTTTACCACCTGATTTAACAAAACAACAAAAGAAGAAATTTATGTATGATGCCAAATTTTACTTTTGGGATGACCCATATTTATATAAACAATATAAGTATCTAGTTATTAGGAAATGTGTGCCTTATGAAGAAATTGAACCAATTATTCAGAGATGTCATGATTCTGAATTTGGGGGACATTTTGGAACTGAAAAAACTGCACATAAAATTTTACAATCTATATTCTATTGGCCTACTCTTTTTAGGGATGTTAATAGATATATTAAAACATGTGCTTGAAGTTAGCTAGTAGGTAATATTTCTAGAACAAATGAAATGACCCTAAATTTTACATTGGAAGTTAAGATCTTTGATCTTCGAGGATTAGATTTTATGGGACCGTTTATTCCTTCATTTGGGAATATATATATATATATATATATATATATATATATATATATATATATATATATATATATATATATATATATATATATATATTGATTGCACTACACTATGTACTAAAATGGATTGAAGCAATAGTTTTACCCTGATGTGACGCTCGAAGTGTTTCAAAAATTTTAATGAAAAATATTTTTACAAGATATGGAATGTCAAGAGTTATCATTACTGATGGTGGATCTCATTTTAGGAATAATCTAATTTGGAGAGTTGGAAAATATAATATTGTGCATAGAATTTCAACCATTTATCATCCCAAGGCAAGTGGTTTAGCTGAAGTATTTAATCGTGAAATTAAATGAATTTTAGAGAAAACTGTAAATACCTATAAATTAGATTGGTCTGCTAGATTAGATACTATATTATAAGCATATAGGACTACTTATAAAACTCATATAGGAATATTTCCTTATAGACTAGTTTTTAAAAAGACTTGTTATTTACAAGTAGAATTGGAACATAAAGTATATTGGGCGAAAAAAAAAATTAAATTCAATTTCAAGGATGCTGGTGAGAAAAGATTATTACAACTTAATGAGTTGGAAGAAATTAGAAATGAATCTTAAGATAATGATAGAATTTAGGAGAAAATGAAGATATGGCATGATCGAAAAATTATAAAGATGAAATTTAAACCTGGACAAGAAGTTTTGTTATATAATACAAGATTGATATTATTTCCTGGAAAACTAAAGTCTAGGTAAATAGGACCATTCACTATTATAAAAGCTTATCAATTTGAAGTTGTTGATATTAAAGATCATAAAACTAAAAGAATATTTAAAGTTAATGAGCATAGATTAAAACCATACTTTAAGGGGTCCCGACCAAATTTTAAAGAGATTTTAATGTTAAGTCATCCTGAATAAAACTAAATTTTGTCGGCTAACGACGTTAATCTAAATGCTTCATGGGAGACAACCCATAGTTATCTTTGTTGTTTAGTTTTTTTGAGTTGGTTATAGTTTATATTATTATTAGTTAATTTTATATTTGAGTCCCACTCACTCATAAATATCATAAATGATGATAATTATTGGATTCTATCGAAGATCAAAATTTATTTAGGCCAAAATGAAGTATGGAGCAGAGTTGCATTCTAGCTCCGACGGTGCCATAACGGGCTCTGACGAAGCCCTTTTACAGATAACATTGCCAATTTACGGAGTGCAGGTGTTGAATGCGCCCTATCTAGTGCCAGAGGCACCGACGGAACGAGTTATGATTTTTAGAGTTTCAAATGGAAGATTTTTGCAGTTTTTGCGGGATTTTCACCTTTATAACTCCCCAAACTCATTTTAAAACACTTGAACTCCAGAAATCAAAAAGTTATTTCCAAAATTTGCACCCCATGGCTTCCAACATCTTAGGATCTCCAAGATTTAGAATTTTCAATCAGAGAAAGTTCATTAGTTTTGAGGCGCAGTGACTTTTCCACAAAGTTCTTGTGATGAGGAGGCTAATCAAGGAATGAGGCTTTGTCAATCATGGTATGAATGCTCTAATTACTCAAGTAGAAGAAATTATTGTGCAGAGGCAATGAGAAATGTTTTGCTACACTAATGCCGCAACAATCATTCCAGTGGTGAAGGAATTTTATGCAAATCTTCATGGAATCAACCAAGGAGTCATCTATGTGAGAGATAGGTGTGTACCATTCAGTCATACAAAGATTAATGAACTTTTCATGATAGAAAATGTGTTAATTTGTCATTACACATGAATTTTCCCCTACGAGAGACAACATGAATGAAATTTATAGATATTTGATGGATGAAGGTGAAGATTGGGAGATAAGAGATAACGTGTATGTAATTTCTCTACTAAATTCTTAAATCCTGTGTCGAAGCAATGAAATTTCTTTATATTTTTGAAATTTCTCCCAACTATAAAAATTAGTAAAGTGACAAAGGAAAGTACAGTACTGAACTATTGTATTCTAACTGGAAGGCTTGTTGATATTGGTACCATAATTGTGAAATCTATTTTGGGCTTGATTGTATATGGATCAAATTATGGGTTGGGAAATCCTTCTACTATATTTCTTCTCTGCATTCAGTCACAAGTGCCATATGAAAGTTAGGAAAAAGTGCTTCTCCCTTGGAAGCCAATGGATCCAACTAACATTTATGATTGACAAGCTATTGGGGAAGAGAATAATCTGAGCATAATTCTGGACCAACCATCTCAGAGTTTACTACCTATTCAACCTCGCTTTCCTAAAAGTTCACAGTTGATTCTAAAGAAAATCAAGAAACTAGAGAAAGTTATACAAAATCATATGAATGCAATTAATATTGTTTTTGAATTATTTGATAATCTGGATTTGAGGATGAAGAAATAATTCGATCATATTGGGCGTATCGAAGAAGGCTTGATACGTTGATGAAGAAAAAGGCTTGGATTGAAGAGGATTCAACTGAAGAATTCATGTATCAACACTTCTACATTTTGTTCATGCACTGCCAATTGATGAGAGATATCAGAGGAGAACATAGCACTGACATTGATGAGGAGTAGTGATTCTCGATATTTTATCTAGTATGAAGTGTTTGAACTTTATTATGCTTAGATGTGTTTAGTTATTTTCTTGCTTTATTATGTGATTTCAGACTTATTATGATTGGGATTTGAGTCTATGCTTAGTTTTCAGTGTTAGAGTATTTTTGTTTGATTGCAACGCTGAATTATTATGTGGTAGAATAATTTATATGTGTATGTTTGTAATAGTGGATCTTATATATAAAATGATGTTTTGTGTTGTTTATGTAAATTTTTTACTAGTTAATAACTTAATTATGAAAACAAATTCTTAAAAAGGCCAATTATATGTCAACGTAACTTAGAAATGATCAAAATTGCAAAAAAAAAAATAGAACCAGAAAATCGGTTAGACGCTAGAATGGGTGCCGACAATGCCAAAAACCCGAAACTTGTCAGATCCTCTTGAAATTGTGAATTTGAGCAATTGACCTCATTCTGACAATCTTTAATCTCTTGCCAATTCTGAAATGTGCACGTAGGGACTGCTTAAATTTAGATTAGAGGTGATTTCAAGGCTTTAAGTGGTTGGATCTCATCTTCTCTTGGTAAGAGCCCTACTTTGAACTATAATTTTTTTATTTTCACCATGGAAATCTCCTACATTAGGGAAATCCAAAAATTTAAAGTTTTTAAAGAAATCTTTGAGATAATCAATAGTCTTGAGTTCTTACCTATTAGATTTGTCTTTGGAGTTCACTACATTGCAATTTTGGAATTTATTTGGATTTATTTCACATTTTCTAGAAAATTTGAAATGGCTCCAAGGATGAGTAAGGAGAAGAGGAAGTTTAATTTTGAAGAAAAGATGTTTGTAAATATTAAAACACAATACCACTTCAACTCTAGCCTCCAAAGTAAAAAAGTGTATGCAAGATCGAGCATTTGAAAATCTGGGCAGAGTTGTGGAACAGGTAATTGCTGCTCCGCACTGAGAGATATTATGTTATTTTTTTTCCATTGCAATTGTGGGTGTAGTTCGTGAATTTTATGCGTATCTGAGGTGGAATGAAGATGATCACGTGCTTGTTCGAGGAATAATGGTAGAATTTACCCCTGACCGAATCAATGCTTTCTACCAATTGAGGGATACTTCATTCTATGAATTTGAATCCTTTGGTACTATGGATGATGATTTAAATGAGATAATTACTTTTTTTACTAACAGAAAGGGGAGTGGAAAATGAAGCAAAGGCAAAAGATAATTTTTTTTGCTTCTATGTTAAAAGTTGCATCTAAATCCTAACACTATTTTATTTCTACAAGATTATTACCTACCAATCATCATAGCGAAGTTACTAGAGATAGAGCTATTTTGAATTATTGTATTCAAAATATGAAAATGATGAATATTGGAGCAATTATTTATAAGAGTATCCAGACTATGGCTACAGGAGAAACCACTGGAAACTTAGGCCATCCAGCCCTGGTTTACATATTATGTGTACAGTCAGGAGTTGAGGTTGATAGTAGTGAAGATTTGGTCCATCCTTTAAAGCATACCAGTAATGCAAACATTCACATATATGAATCTCATGTAGGACGAAGAGCAAGAAGTAAGAGTAGTGAGGTTCCCCCGACTAGTCATTATATACCTTTTGCCTCCAAAACTCCTACTCTTTTTAATGTTATAGAGCAGTAATAGATACGATAGGCTGATATTGTGAGGCTTCATAACAGAATTGGTGGATTAGAAACAAGAAATAATATTAATGATTATTATCATAAGAGAGGAGTTGAGTATGGTATAGCTTATCATGATGCTCAGATAAGATTCATGAGGGGTGAATCTAGTTTGATATTTCCTACTTGTCCCCGCTATATTTCATACTAGCCTGAAGTGGAAGAAGAAGTAGAAGAAGAAGGAGAGGATGATGGGTAGAGTAGTGTTCTTTTAGTTTATTATTGATCTATAAACTTGTGTCTTTGTTTTGTTGCTTTTATGTGATTGATGTGTGTGGCGATTGTACTTTTATATGTTAGTAATGTCGTGATGAAATATGAGTTTGTTTGTTATTTTGGATTGAAATTGTAACGGTTGTATGTTTGAATAAAATGTTTGAAGTTTATGTTTTTAAATTTTCTTCACTCTGAAAATCTTTAATATTATGTGTAATAAAGCTTTTTAACTGTTTTATGCCTGTTACTTTAAATTATTGATTAATACCTGCATAGCTTCAGAAGTATCAAAAGCCCGACACAAAAAAGTTAGTTTTCTTTTTACTTTTCTCTCTCGTTTACTAATTTGATATATACTGAAAACTTAAGTTTGTGGGAGGAAAGATTAACTATTATGTGCTCAATTAACATATATTATCAAAATAACTTTAACATGACTTGAGGTAGTAGAGCTTAACTTTAGATAACAAAATTATAGATTTTATTTAAATATCATAGTGAGATTTAAATGAAAGTTTTTAGTAATGAAGGTTAACTTTATGGGTTAAAATATTTATCATAGAAGGATTAGACAATCGTTGACTATTTAAAGTAAAGAAAGCTGTATTTTTTAAATATTAAGAGTCTTAGAAGTTTATGTGAGAAGAAAAGATTGAGACTTTATGCTGAATCATTTAAAAGCTAATATATATCTATAAAGCAAAGAGATGTGACAAGTTATAAATTTAGAGGGAGGAGAGTGAAGCTCAAAATAACTAAAAGCTATCCAAATATAGTATTCATCACTTTAAAAAAAGGAGAAAGAAAAGAAAGGATTGAAAATCAATCTATATATAGAAAAGAAAAATAAAATATATGTGAGGAGAAGCTTGAGGAGATACCTAATCAAAATTGGCTTCACGTGAATCAACTTAAAGTAAGAGCTTAATTGCATTTCTAAATTTATATTTAAGTATTAACATCCTTACTAATAGAGTTCTCATGAATTCTTTTTCATATTATCCTTTAAAACACCCTTAATGTGACAAATTATGGCTATTCATAAAATGAATAGGAGATTAGAACTCTTAAACTTGATGACTAAATGTTCTTACACCTATAGTATTGACCTAAGCTACTGAAAATCATTCTAAAAGTCTTACTATTATATTCATCTAAATAAAAATTCATAATATTCTTTAAGTAAAGCTCACTAGTATGAGTCAAATTTTTGTTCAGTAAAAGGATTAATTGATGATAAGTAATATTTAAGTTTGGGGGATTTTGATGTACAAAAAATATGTTGGATTTTTCACATGTATTTTGTACTTATTTTTGGTGATATTGCACTTTAAAGGAAGGTGTTTTTCATGTTTTATTGTATGTATGATGATTTTAGGCATTTGGAGAAATAAGAAGCAAAAATAAATGAATTTGGAGCAAAAAAGTTAGAATCTAGAAAGTTGTATTATGGCACCGACGACACCCAAATCTAGAGAGCATTAGATTAAAAAATGTGCTGGGCACTGACGGCATCCAATGTCAGTGGAAGCAAGATTCAATATATTTAGACAACTTTTAGAGGAATTCTTGAGACATCCTTTGGGGAATTTGTCCCCATGCTATTTCAAAGCAAATTTGGCGCCAGATAAGAAGAGAGTGTGTGGTTTATGAGTGTTGATTGAGTGTTTTGTGAGTTGAGAGAAGTAGATAAGAAGTGAGTAGAGAGTTTAGAATCTAGGCTTTAGTGTGAAAAGTGTTGTTTTGTGAGGTATTCTTCTATAAGATTTGTAGGAGGAGAAGGAAAGTGAGAGAATTTTTCTTCCTTACTGTTCTATGAGTGAATTGTGTGTCGTTGTTAAGAGAGACTGAGATTCCAAGGAACTTGAAGGATTTGTTTGGGCAAGAAATTGAGATAAGTTGTATTTACTTCTTATTGTTTGTATGACTTTTGCTTCTATATATAAAATCTTTATTTTCTCTTATCTTTCTCATGAATTTTAAGTAGATTTCTTTGTCTTTCTCCTTACAATGAGAAATGGTGAAGTGATGATTTAAATTGGATGTTCCATGTGAATGTTATGAAATTGTGATGATTTTTCACTTCGTACTTCATTTACTTATTGATCTGGCCAATTGAATTGTTAAAATATGTTGTGAAACATGTGATCCGAAAGGACTATGCGTTCTACAATAAAAGTGAATATTACATTCAATGTCCATGAATGAGTGATGTAGTTCATGGGGGTTAGGTGCAAATAAATAGAGAAATATGGTTTATTGGGCATAGAATTAGAGATTTTAGGGTGACAGACTAAATCCCCAATTTGGCCCCAGTGTTTGGAAACTAAAGCGAGAGTTTGCCTTCAGGCAAAGGGAAGTGGGAGCTCTAGAGTGATAGCCAGTAGCCTCCCATCATAACCACAGATTTAGAGACTAAACTTAGGATTAGCCAATGTTCTTTATAGCACTCAGAAGAGGGTAAAGAATAGGTATGCTCTTATTTGGCACAATACAAAATTTCTACTAATCTTTATCATTCACTCATCATGACATCATTGTAAGGTAGAGGACACTTTCTCCAAATTTGAACCTTTAATTACAAAACTTAGTGTAGTGGTATTTAACTTTATTTTGAAGTTTAGAAAGTACTTTAGTGATCTTAGAATCTTTAGCATCATTAAAATTTAGCAACTTTAGTATTTACTTTACGTGTATTGTAATTTTAATATTGAATTTTTGTGCTACTCTTTAAGGATTTGCTTCCTCCCTGTGGGATCGATAATCAGGACTCCACTAGAATCCTGTATTACTTGAGCAATACGTATACTTGCATATAAAATGGCTGCTTTCTTATTAGACTGATTATACTTTGTGATTGAACTAAAAATAGTTATTATACATATTTAAGACAGCCATGATTAGTTTTCCATGTCTATTTGAGAGCAAAATTGTTTCCCTTATAGTGGAATTGGAACTTGGTCCTCTTCTAAGAAGGCAAACTCCTTTGCAAGCTTTTCTAAAGCATCTGCTAACAAATTCTATAGCATCGGAATTCTAAAAGGTGTAACGTCAGGAATTTTTTCCAATAACTTATTATGTAGTGGAAGTACTGCTCGAGCCTTAGTTTTAAGTCTTAGACTTTCCAGCAACCTAGTTAATGATGAGCTAAGAATCCTCATCAATTTTGATAATCCTTGATTTCTATTAATTTTGCAAGCTCCAAACCAGTTATGAGTGCCTCTTATTCGACATCACTACTTGTACATGGCTCTATCAAGAGATAAGAGAATTACGGCATTACTCAGTCTAGATTGATAAAAATCAGCCCAAGCCTGCCTTGCTGGGTATGATTATCTGTGTGTTCTTTCCTTTATAAGTAGATGAAGCTCCATCAAAGAATAATTCACAGATTTGGGCTTAAGGATCTTTGAGCTCCAATATTTGTTCATTGAGCAGGTCGTCATTGAGAGGGGACTCTACAGGTATTGGGTGTGCTCTTAGAAGTCTGTCAGTATCTATCATTTGAAGGCACATAGAGGCACAAAGGTTATATCGAACTAGAGCAGTATCATTGCCCACTTGACTAATCTTCCAGAGAGCATTAGTCAATTCATTAGGTACTACAGAGGATTGGCCGTCACCACAAAGGCCACCTTATGGGAGAGCATGTTGTGCCTAAGCTTTTAAACAGTAAAGATCAAAGCCAAGCATTGCTTCTAATTGAGGAAACCTCATTTTGATTGGAATTAGACTACGACTTAGGTAGTATAAGGCATTTCCTTTATCCTCATCATTGACTTGGGCTTCTAAGACACCCAGAGAGTTGTCTAAAGCCATAGTGTAGAGGATCAAAGGATTTCCCGAGATAAAAGCTACAAGAATAGGAGTGTCAGCATATTTTTTAGGATGTGTGTTGTATTTTTAAAAATGGGTCGCATCATCCGAGGGATTCCCGATAATCCAACGAGACGTTTTAATTTAGTTGTAGTTGTAGTTTTGTTGTTCTGTTTGTGATTAAATTTTGAGTTTTTTTATCTTTTGAATCTTATGGCGGTGAATTTTATCTTGTGTTGATTTTTAGTTTAGTTTTGGGTTTTAGTTTTGTGGCTATCCTAAAATTTTCAGTTTTCATGCAGGGTGACATTTTTGTTCATTATGCAAGTTTTGCAAGAAAGAAAGTACAACACAAGTAAATAAATTGCAACAAAATAAAAGCGTACCTGGCGGGTCTTCTCGTCATTCCCAGGTGCACTCAAAACACATGTCAGGGCATTTAAATACTTGAAAGAAATACCTAGGTAAAGCTAAGGGAAGGTTCTGGTTGTCTACCAAAATCCTAATTATATTGCTAGTCAATTCCTATGACATCTAGGTTCTTGTGTTTTGTTAAGGATGATTTTCTTCACCAAAGAACAATTAAGTTTAATTGTTCTTCTAAAACATCCCATCATATTGAGAAAGTTCTTAGGACGAGTCCTAAACATCTTTTCAATGTTTCTGGGATTGTTTCGAGTCCAAATGAATTTCATTGTACAGGTGAATTGATCATTCAAAAGGTTTAGTTAAGTTTTGTTATTCTCTTAGTGAACTTGGACGTTTGATTATCTAATGAGTAAAGTGACATTTCACTTGATCTTCCATTTAAAGGTTATGAAGGTGATAACCTTCAGGGGCATATTAGTTTATTGAGGAATTTAACCATCTTTAATTAAAGTTAAATTGTTGGTTTAAGATAATTTAATTTCAAAATTTAGTTTGATTTTCTTTTAAGTGTTTTAAATTACTTAAGTTGAAAGAAGTGTTTAAATCATTTAATTTTATTAAATTTTGATGATTTAAATTTGATTTGAATTAGTCATATTACGTTATGATAATTTTAATCGGTTTGATTTTCACTTTTTTTATTATGAATTGTTTTGATATTACTTAATATCTCAAATTTGTTTCAAGTTTGTTCTCTAGTGATTTCAAATTAATTTTAATGTTTTAAACTTATTTTTAATTTGATTTTTAAATAATTTAATGTCTTAAGCTTTAATTTATTTAACAAGTTAATTCCCTTTTAATTATTAATTATTAATTTTAATCATCATGTCTTTAAAATTAATTAAGTGTTGAATATTACTGGAGTGATTCATTTAAGGATTTTAGATTAAACGATTGCAATTTTCCTAAATTATATCTTTATTTTAACAATCCAAACTCTTAATTATCTTTCCAAAATTTCAATTATTTAATTAATTTAGATTCACTTTGAATATTTTCAAGATGATTAATGGGTTTCTACCTTTTAATTTTCCAAGTATCAATTATCTAACAGAGAATTAATATCAGATATTTTACCCTCCCTTTGATTAAGCTTAAGGTATTAATTAGAGTTAAAAATCCTTAATTACCTTTATGCCCTTTTAAGCTTATTCATTTCATAACTCACTAAATTGAGCTCAAATGAACTAAAAATTTTTCTGTCACCTTACTAACATATCAATTAAGATATTAGAGGATAAAAAGTGATTTTTTCATTTTTAATTTAATTTATATAATTATTTTAATGAAAATAGGGATTTTCAATGAAAATTCATTAACATGACCAAGGTAAGGTTTCTATCCTTAGAAAAATTATGGGATGTTCCTACTAACCAGAGAATCACTTGGACCAATTTTGGTGATTTTTTGAATTATATTTAATTTATTATAATTATTTTGAGTTTTTGGGTATTAATTAATTATAAAATAAAATTAAAATTGAAAAATAGATTTTTCATTTTTCTTAAGTCCTTCTAGTCTCAAGGAAGTCAAAGAAGTAAATTTTATATTTTTCTAATTTTTCTTTGATTTGTTAGAATTATTTTAGTGGAAAGATTTAAAAATTCATTTTTTAATATTAAAGATTACATTAAACTTTTAAAATTCAATATCATAACCTAGAGACTTAGGAAAAATATTTGGTTGGTTCTTAAGTGATTAGGGAATAAAATATGACATTTTTATGATTTTTAATATTTTTGTAATTTTTATTATTTTTTAATTATTAAAATATTTAAAATAGGGTTAAAAATGAAAATTTTAGAAAATTTTAATTTTAGTTTTCTTGAACTCTTCTGATAGCAGAGAGCCCACAAAAAAGGTTTGGTGAATTTTTGAAATGTATTTTGGGTTTTATGAATTTTATAATTTTAAAAAGGGTCATGTAACTTAATTAATTCATTTAATAGATTAAACTAATTTCAATTGACTTGAAATTTTTATGTTAGGTTCTCTGTATCCTAAGTAGTAGTGGAGAATTAATTTCAAGTAATTTTGATGTGTGGTTACTCCTAATTAATTAAAGTTCAGTTTTGAGTGTTTAGGCTAATTAGGGTTATTTTTAAGGAATTAAATCAAACCATAAATTTTGCTAGGGTTCTCTAGTCATAAGCTACCTCTCCTAATTTTTTTAGAATTTTCTAAGCAACATGCAAATTATTGGAATTAAAATGTCAAAACAGACACATAAATTTGAAAAATAGATAACTCTCCATAGAGATGACCTCTGGTCTTGGAAAATTCAGGGAATGTTTCCAAGAATAGTGGCTACAAAAGCCTTATAGTCTCATGCCATGGTGAATTATGTATGCAAGTGGATAATTAAAACATCACAGAGAGCATTTAAATCATTAAAAATCATAGACTTAATAAATTAACTTAATTCCTTTTCCACATTATTCTCCTCTGTTCAATGAGCAAGAGGGTATTTTCATTTTATTTTTATGATTTTTTTATGCAAAGATATGAATTTTTTAAGTTCTGGACATTTAAATAAATCAAAATACCATAATTTCCTACTTATCCAGCGCGGCGCCTCGTCATCCTCGGCAGCTCCGAAGTCCCACGTGGTGATTTCTTATTTGACGCCGCCATCGACTGGGATGCCACGCAGCCTGCTGCTCCGTTTCATCTCCTCATCCGGCTTGATCTCCACCTTTCGTTCATTACACGCACCATCCGATGGTGGCTGGTCATCGTCTACGATTGGTGCGACCCGATATCCGTCCACATTCTAACCCTAAAATCTCCCTCATCTCTCAACCAAATTGCGTGATCTTGGGCTCTATGAACTTGTCTCGACAAGACGAACACATCTATATGGATATGATGCTATGAAATTTACTCAAACAAAATGGAAAATCGAAAGAAGCTCTCGGGAAGGAAGGGTTCAATACCTTGGCTCTGAGAAGCGAAGCTTCAATCAGAGAGGCTCAGCATGTTCTTTCGAGTCCTAGGAAGCTAGGGATGAAGCCTGGAGCTGTGGTGAAATTCCTAGACCTGACTTCCACCAAGACCAATTTTGAGCTCTGACCGATAGAAGGAATGGCTGGCCTGGTGAGGGGGCTTCCACTGGGAAACTTCTTCTCTTTGTCTGGTGATGGTGTAGAGTCAATCAATTTGAAGATTGGCTCACTGTGGTGAAGTGTCCTAATTTTGGGCTTAAAATTGAGCTCAGAAATTAAGTTCACAGAGAGGACTTTAGGGTTGGATTTTAGTGGGGATTAACTGCTCTAGGTTAGGAGAGGAGTTTAGAACCAATTTGACAGAGTTTTGTTAAGGTCCAGTGCTTCCAACCTTTTGGCTGTGGAGGTGAGGAGTTTAAATAGCCATGGCTAGAGAGCTTCCCAGAGGCAATTGAAGGCTAGGATCAGCTGCTCAGGGGAGGAGAAGAAGAGCCATGGTGTCCACTGGGGTTGGGACAACTCAACAAGCTCAAATTTGAAATTTTGGCTCACATGGAGCTCTCGGGTGTGGTGTTTCCCGGTGACCCAAGTGGCTGGCCTGCAGGCATGGGTCACCATCTGACTCAGTGATTCCAAGTATTGAGTTTTGTGCAATCAATGGAGGTTGTACATGTGTAAATAGCTTGATGCAAATAGAAAGGGGGAAGGGGGTATTTTTGGATCAATTTGGTCAAGCCATGGAAATGGGTTTGGTGCACCCACCAAGGTCTGATTTTGGGCTGAGGGAAATCAGTGGGTTCAGCCAAGAGAAGGTGGTGAGGTCCCCATCCATGAATATTTGGATTAATCATGGGTTAAGGTGAAGCATTAAAAGGGTTAAAACTTTTTTAAGGGGGTTTAAAAGAGGCTCCTCCTTTTGCAATTAATGGCATGGTGATGTGTAAAGTGGCTCTCAAGGCTTGCATATGGCTTGCTCATGGCTTGATGGCTCCATGTGGCTTGGGAATGGCTTGGCTAAGTTTCATGAAAATGGGTTTTCGAAATTTTTGGAATTTAGGGGTAATTTGGCATGAGGCTTAATTTGGAATCATTTGATCATGGATTTAAAACTTAGGGGTTGTTTTTGATTAAAGGGATTACAAATGAAAGTGTCATGTGGGCTTTAGGATAGACTTTGGGCTTTTGAAATTGTTTTGGATGGGCTTTTGAAATGTCTTAAAGAGGTGGGCTTTTAAGTTTTACTTTTGGATAAAAAATTGGTAAAAGTTTGTGCCAAATAAATGTTTTAATTGGTTTATGAATGTGTTATGAAGATTTTAGAAAAGATTTGGGGTCATTTGGAGTTGAATTGGGTTTAATTTGGGTCTTTTAAAAATAGGGCCAAAGTGGAACAGATTGGGCTAGCTTGGGCTAAAGTTGGGCTAAAGTTAGGTTTGATGTAAAATTAATGTTGCAAAAGGTTTATGGGAGTGTTACAAAAAGTTTCCAATTTTTTTTGGTTCTTGACTTTGGGATTTTGGTTTGTTTGGGTTCATGATTGGTTTAGGCCAATTAGTGGAATTTTGGTTTGAGTTAGGTTTGGGTGGAGTTTAGGTTCAAATTTGGGGCAAATTAAGTTATATTTTTGTTTTTGGGGATTTTAGGAAGGTTTCAAAACAAATTTGGGGAACATTGGGTGACATTTAGGTTGAATTTGGGATGGATTGGGTTTGTTGGTCATTTTGGGCCTTAATGGCCCATTTGGCACTTTTTGATCAAATTAGGTTAAATTGACAAAATTTTGGTATGTGCTAGTTGAACAAAATGAAATTGAGAATATTTGGGATTTTTTTGGAATTTTTTGAGAATTTTTGGAATTTTTGGATTTTTGGGCCAAAAAGGGTATTTTGGGTATTTGGAGGGTATTGGGGGATATTTTGGAAATTTTGGTATATTTGGCCATGGATGATCAATTTGAGTATTGAGGAGTGTTTAGGATTTATTTTTAGGAATTTTAGTAATTTGGGCAATTTTTTGAGAATTTTGGGCAATTTCAAGGATATTTGGTAGGTTTGGTGGATTTAGGGCCCCGGGGGTCAAAAATTGAAATTTGGGAAAAATGAAGATTGATTAGATGTGAGTAGAATGAAACCATTTTGGTTGAGCCATGAAGCCATGTTAAGCTCACAAGAGCCATGAGAGGACTCATTTTAGGTACTCAATATGTTGTTCCTAACCCTCTTAGCTAGGGGCTTAGGGGTTGAGGTCCATCCATATGAGTTTCCTACATGAGTCAGAAAGCCAAGTTGGGTAAGAGTGGTTTTAGGGTTTGGAATGTGTGTGGAAGTGTGGTGTGTGCAAGCTGAACCTCACCAAGACCAGGCCACTCAAGGTTGTCCTAAGGCTTGGACATCCTATAGGAATTCATCCTTGAACCTCCACATTTGACTTTTAACCTTCCAAGGAGACTTGTAGGTTTATGATCATCTGTGGGGTTCAAGAAGAGTTAAGGGGTGTTTGAATTTCTAAGTGGTGGGTTCCATCTCTAATCCTCTAGGATAGTCAAAGGGAAAACCTATGGCTAGATCCTAAGCACTAAGGAGAGAGAGATCAGACCTAACAAAAAATGAGGTCAACAAGGAGGAGTTGTTAGATATTCTTCGATGCTTTCAATAGCTTGTTGGAATTTGTCATCTCACACAAATTGGTCATCCTTCTAGTTAAGGTGGTAAGTGGTTGACACCTACTTGTAAGTTAGATATGAAACATCTTATATTTGCCAACTTTCCTTGGAAAGAGCATAATTTGCTCAAATTCATTAGAGGTGACATATCTAAGATTACTTCAATCTTAAGAGGTTTAATTTTGATCCAACGATGATGGACAACTAATCCAAAGAACTTCCCTGAGGTGACACCAAAGGTGTACTTTAATGGATTCATCTTTAGATTAAATTGTCGTAATCGTTCTAAGACGATTATTAAATATTACACATGGTCATGCTTTTGTCTGCTCTTAATAAGTAAGTCATCCACATTATACTCAACCTGGTTGTGGATGAGTTTGTCAAAAATCTTTATTATAGCTCCCTGGTAGGTCACACCAACATTCCTAAGTACGAAGGTCATTAGCTTATAGCAGTAAATTTTGATGGGTGTCAAAGGGCTGTATTCAGTTCATCTTCTTTAGAAATTTTAATTTGATAGTAGCCTGACAATCCATCCATGAATGAGAAGATTGCGTGTGCTGATGCAATATCTACCATCAACTCTTGGATCAGTAAGGAGAATACGTCTTTTGGCCAGGCTTTATTTAGATTTCTTAAGTTAACACAGATCCTAATTCAACCATTTTTTATCTTTACAGGCACTATTTTGGCCAGCCAAGTTGGATACTTTTTTTCTAAGATGAAGTCAACATCGATTAATTTCTTAACCTCAGTTACCAACCATTGTTCAATTTCCATGCACATTTTTCTTCAAGCTTGCTTTACTAAAATTATGTTTTAATTCAATCTGAATCTATGGACTACCACTTCTTGAGCAAGTCCGAGCATTTCATTGTAGCTCATAGTGAAGCAATCTTTTCATTATTTTAACTGTTAAGTTATTTCTTTTGCTTAGGTTTCAATTAGTAGTGAGCCGATGAACTTTTTCTCTGAGTCCAACTCAGTCCCCAAACTGACTTCTCTTAGCTTGTATACTATCGATTTGATTTGTTCTTTGAATTCTGATGATGAATCTTCAATTGAAGGCTAATTAAAATCTTCGGATGCTATTGCCTATACAATATTGGGTTCTTTAGTGACAACAAGTTAAAATTCTATGTCATCCGAAGTCCGCCTATACCAAATCCAACTCCATTTTTTTGAGTTGGGGTTCCATTATTCATTATTCCATATATGTTCAAAGAGGTGAGATTGGTCCATAAACCATTGTTTTGGTATCAAACCACTTTGAATGAGTTTCTGAACAAAAGGGAAATAATGCTCAATAGAAACTTCCATTAATTTAAGAAATTTTCTTCTTCTAGTTTACATTTGTTTTAGAACTAGAGGAAGAAGAACTGAGATGAAGCTTAACAGGCTTGGTACCCTCTACATTCACTTCTTTGATCACCAAACTTTCAATTTTATTTGATAAAATCTAATTAGGATTGCAGGCTGTACACATTGATTAATCCTTTCATACACAGACTCATATTCATTCTTTTTTGTTCATCCTCGAGTGATGTATTGAACTGTGATTCCTTTCGAGTTACTACCATTATTCTCTTTTCCTCTTTTTCTTCCTCGGAAATAGATTTCAAGCTGATATTGATCTTTAAGTCTTTATTCTTTTAAACGATTGGGTTTTCTCTCCCTCATTTCCATCCCTGTCCTCTACTGTGGAGGCTAGTTTTATGGGAGTCTCTACCCTTTGGTTGTATTGTAGGATGGTATTCCTTAATTTTATTTTATTCTACCTCATTATCTTCTTTCATTTTCTTATTTATATTCTATTCTTATGCATTTATCACCATGTCCATGGAGAAAATTGTCTTCTTCAACGGGGCATAGTATGCAGCATCTTAATGAATACCAATCTCATGAAATGAGAATGGCTATAGATCACCTTTGATTCGATATTCTTATCCATCATATGGGTACTTGAGGCACTGATATAGTGATGAGGGGACCATCTTTTATTCATAGAGCCTTGATCAACCAAGAAAAGCATTGAAGGACGTCATGGAATCTATGACATGGAATTTTTCCGTTGTCACCAAATTACTGATTTTTCAGAGCTAGCATAATTAAACATGTGACCCTTTCTCCTTGTTGGTTAAAGCTTCATAGCATCATTTTTCCTGCTGTTAGCCTATGTGCATGAATGTATAAATAAACAAGTGTTATTACGTTCATGATAAATATTGAAGTGCCAGAGTCAATGAGCATTCTTGAGAGTGTGACGTTGTCAATCTTCACTGACATGTATAATGGGCGATTATGTTCAGTCATTTCCAATAATAGATCATCATCAAAAAAGGTGCCCTTGTTTGGTCCTACAAACAAAAAAAGCTGGTTTAAAGAAGTAGTAGCAAGTTGAGCCAAGTAGATATCGAGATCCAAGAGAGCTTTAGCTAATGACTCCCTCATTTCCTTCAATAGGACCAGGGCATCGTAAATGCTAAGCTTTGCTGGTAGTTTTTTTAAATTGACTTGGATGTTTTAGTCCACCTTGTTGTGAGAGTTTTTGGAGTTTTCTTGATTAGTCTTTCTTGTGCACGTTGAATCGCTTCTTCGGTCATGAATACTTGTTTTCCCTTTTTCTTTTGGATCCATTCTTGAAGGTAGAACTCTCCTGCTCTGCAATTTAACTTCAGTTATCTCTTCTTGTTTCTTTAGAGAAAATGGACCTTCTTCTGGGACCGCTTCGTTTAACTCTACTATTTATGATTCCAATGATTCCAACTCTATACAAATCGATGCTCCTTGTAACTCATAGAAATCAATGTCATCTTGAACTTAAATGTCATTGTTGTCATTATTGTTATCATTTTGATTTTTTCGGACCAATCAGGATTGTGTATGATTTGAGAATTATATATGTGATTGAAATTAGGTTGGTTATTTTTGGAACCATCGTCATCAGAAATAGACAAAACGTAACTGAAATAAAAATTCTTTTCATCAACTATCTTCATAAGGACAAAGAAAAATTCATACGAAGTCAGCGGATCGAGGGATTTCTCCCCCGAATTTGGGAAAACCAATCTAGGAGAAAAAATAGGATCTCTAATCCTCTCGGTTTCATCCTCCTTTTTCTTTTTCTTTTCTTTCTTCAATAGTGGAGGTTTTGAGGTCAGCACTGGACCTAATGCAGCTTGCATCTTGTTGAAGACATTCTTGCAAAATTGGTCCATTGCATGTTCCACCTGTCCTCATCTTTGTAGGGGTCTATAGGGACAAATTCATCTACTGAGATTACATTGATCAAACCTTTTCGGGCTCTTTCAAGTATTCTTTCGGGATGACTATGTTCCTTACCTTGAAAATTAAATTCCAACCAATCCTTGAAGATGAAGTAATCTTTAATCTTATGTCCAATCATCATGTGGTTGGCATAATAGTTGGGCTAGTCCTTCATTCCAAATTCCTCTTGCCTCTTAGCTTCAGGCAGCTTGAATTGTGGTATCTTCAACAAAAAAATGGAATATATTTGGGATGGTCTCCATCATGAATGGATATTGTTTATTCATCCACTCAGCCATGGTTTTGATTTATGTCTGTTGTTGGGTTGATTGTTGAAACTACATCTATAAGGACGGTCGTGGCTGCGATGTGTTGGTATTTTGTCGTTGCCTTTTATGTTATGGCTACACCTACGTTGGTTGTATACCCTCCTCAACTGTAAAGACACTCTCAAATTTCTTCTTGAATGTCCTTGTTGGCTTTGGTTTTTTGGCTTTATCTGTCAAACCTTACTACTTTGACTCACCTTGGAGACTCGCAGCTTTGCTAAGCAGTTTCATAAATGTACTTATTATAAACCCCTTGAGCATGAATGGCACTGGTCCATGAATGATTTTGATAAGGATCTCAATCAAAAGTTATTTCTGAAGTTGTGGTTCACACTTCATGCTAAGATTCCTACACCAGAAGATATAATTAAAAAGTCTCTCCTAACTTCTATTTTTATATGACCATGTCATTGACTGTAATATGGTGCTAGGATCCAGCAAAGCGTTGGATGGAAGAGATTCTCTAATTTTCCAAAGGTATTGATGGACCAGTTGGGATGTTTGACATGCCACTCAAAAGTGACACCGGTACTACTAACGAACTGATGGAACATAAGAGCATCACTACCCACCGTGTTGGAACAACTTGCTTCGAAGTGTACAACATGCTGAAGAGGGTTTCCTGCCCATCAAACACCTTAAAGAGAGTTCGCACGAAGCCCTTAAGATATTGGATGGAATTGAATTACTCTAGCTGGGTTCTACCCCTTGGAACTAATGATTCGGCCCTCAACTCGTCCATTGTTTCCTTGACATTTTTTTTGACCAGCTGAGTAATATCTTTTTCTAGGACCCCACTCTAAGCAGAGTCATTTTTCCTTTGATTATTTTCTTCAGTCCCGTCTGATTTTGTTTTATCATCAAGAATATGGACCACCTTGGGGGAATATAGACCACTCTGGTAGGGCGGTCTTTTCCTCCATGACATTGAGAATATGCCCACAACTCATGTCTCTGCCATGTTGACTTTAGCAAACTCCTCCTCCACATCACCGAGGATTATTTTCCTTTGTTTGCTAACAACTGTCTCACATTGGCTATTAACTTCTCCATTCTCTTCTTAATCAAACTAGTGTGACTTCTTCGATGAATATCTACTTAGGAACTATCCAATGAAGTTGTATGTTGTGTCTCCACAATGTCAAGACATGTTCTGATCGCTTATGCCTTCATACATTCATTTTGAGTATGGGATTATTGACCTTATTTTTGTTGAGGTCTAGTATTTCTCTAGATAGCCTATGTTCTAGTCATATGACTCTCTTGGTGACTATCTTAGAAGACTAGCAATGGATTCCCTACCCCATAAAAATTCAAAACACTTGTTTGCTTCACATAGAGTTTCAAATTCTTAAAGTCTAACCTCTAAGTATTTAGGAGGATGAGACCAAGCATCATGAAGCTCAAGAGGAGTTCTCTATAAGATGGTCAAGCCTTAGGACTCACCCCGGGTAGTATGGTCCAGGCTCATACACAAACTCACACCCACTTATATTCACTACCTCACAACTTTAAACCAAACTTTCCTCACACTTGACCCCTTACTATTGTGGAAACTCATGTAGGTGGTTCCCTAAGCGCTTGGCCCTAAGCTAGGGTTTGGGCTAGAACCAACACATGGAGGATCCAAAGTGGAATTTTCTTGGTTCATGGCTCAAATGGGCTACCATTCTAAACCCAATTCTAACAAAAATTCCAAATCTGACCCCTGATCCCTAAAACTCCACTAAATTGCCAAATTGCCCATAAACCCTAATTTTGAACAAGATCCCAAAAATGCTCAAATTCGCTAATTTTATCCAAAAATCATCTCAAAACATCTCTTACCACTCAAAATACTCAAAACACTTCAAATTTACCCAAAATTCTGAAAATATTCCTAAAATATCCAACTAGACAACCCCTCCAAATTCAAATATTCCAAAAATTCCCAAAAATTTAAAAATCATCCCAAATGTCCCCAAAACCAATTAAAACCACCTCACTATGCCCAATTTGACCAAATTGACCCATTTTGACCAAAAGCCTCAATTTGCTCATTTAAGCCTAAAATGCCCAAATAACCTTCAATGTCCACCCAATTGAGCCCAATCCTCCCCAATTTCAATTCTAAACTCAAATTCGTCATCCCTATGCTCAATTAAAACCCAATCCTAGCCCAAATTGATCCAATTTCAATCCAAATCAAAAAGCCCCAATTTTAAACATATGACCTAAATCCCCCAAATTGAACCCCTTAGCCAAGTTGATTTCCTCATATTTGAATTCTAAATTCTTCATAACATTCATACACACCAAATTTATCCATCAATTGACCCACATTTGAGCCCAATCTCACCCAAATCCAACCCAAGTCAAAATCCCCAAATTTACCACATGATCAAATTCCACCAAATTGAATACTCTAACCCAAAAATTTTTACCCAATTTCTATCCAAAACCCTACATGACAATCACCTACACCAATTTGAACCACAATTGCCAACCTTTAGCATAATGTAAACCCATGTTAACCCAAATTGACCAAATGTCCAAATCCCACCAAATTCACCTGCCAAATCAATTCAAAACCACTCTAAATATTTCCCAAATCCTTTATGACAATTATACACACCACATTGAACGATCAATTTGACCTAACTCAAGCTCAAACCCAACTTAACCGAACTTGAACCCAAAGTTCCTAAAATTGAACCTATGACCCAATGTGACCAAACTTAGCCCAATATGACCAGGCTAAGCCCACCACAGCCATTAAGTGGACTGTAGGAACCACCCTAGATCCACTTAGCCTAAGCTACATGAGCCATGGACCAAGGGTCCCCCACTCTACATAAGCAGCCAAATGCACCCAAGCTGACCCCCTAAGCTCCACCTTAGCCATGGCTATTTAAGCCCACCTTCTTCATGACTAAAGGAGGAAATGAACATTTAACTTGGGGAGACTCTACCCAATTTCTTCTAGAGCTTCCTCCAGCCCTTCTAAGCTCAAGTAAACCAACCTTCAGCCCTAACCCCCACTGCCTGAGTTAAATTTTTGAGCTCAAGTTTCAGTTGAAATAAGACACAATTTACCACAGCTCCACACTGCACCAAAATCTAATTTCTTACACCCACACCATCACGAGACTGAGAGAAGAAGATCCACCACAAATACCGATCCCCCAAATCGGGTTTGATCAAGTTCATACCTGGACCTAAGGAGCGCTCAAATTGCTGCTTGAAGAGCTTCGCAAGGTCACTACGAAGGTGTAGATCTTTTTTGATTGAGGCCTCCCCTCTAAGACTAAGGTATAGAGCTCTCACCTTAACCTGAGCCTATTTTCATTCTCCACGCATGAATACTATATTTCATACCGTATAAACCATATGGATATATTTGTATGGGCTAGATGAGTCTATAGGATCAAAACTGAAGTGATTTTCTTGAGTCTAGGCTGAGATCCTAGGGTTAGAAGGTGGACATTTTACGGGTCAGTTGAGGACGATAACTAGGAGGCATTCGATCGCACGTGTATTAATGAATGACTCTAATTGCACTAGATGGGAGAACGGTGTATAAAGTGTGGGACGCATGGCTGTCGATTCAAATGACGACGTCGAATGGAAGTGCACCGCATGGGAGTTCTGAGCTAGATAAAATCAGCGCCGCATGGTTTAAGTAGGAAAATAGGTACTTTTATTTATTTAAATTAGCCCACATTTAAAAATTCGTAACTTGGTGTAGAAATAAAAATAAAAGAAAAATAACCTCTTGCTCAGTAAATAGAGGAGAACAATGTGGAAATGGTTTGGTCTTCATTTGATGTATATTTTATTTTAAATTAATTAAATACAGTAAATAATATTTAGGGCCTAATTAGCTGTAGACATTTCACCATATTATGAGGTTTGGAGAGCTTAAAATCTTTGTGGTTAGGGATCTTCCCTAATTTCTCCAAGGTCAGGGGCATCTCTAGCCAGAGATCCCAAAATTTTAAGTTAATCCCCTCTATTTTAGTGTATAAATTATAAAAATTAAAATATTAATAAAAAATGTAAAGTAAAATTTGGTAGGTTCACTGTGACCAGAGAACCAGAGAAAAAATATAAACTTGATTTAACTCATTAAATATGTCACTAACGAAAATTAAACCTCTAAAATGAAAGAAAACTAAAAATGGATCAAATCAAAATGTAAATAACTTAATTTTGATTCCCCACTGTGGATTAGGGTCAGAGGAGCTCCTAAAAAAAATTTCAAGTTAATTGGAGTAAATTTGATCACATAATTTGATCTTTTAAGTTAAATGGAAATTTTGGCATTAAAATAATTATAAAAATTAAAATATAAGTTCGAAAATTATAAAATTTATTTTGGGGGTTCCTTATGACCAGGAGAATTTAATAAAAACAAAATGATAATTAAAATTAACACTTCATTTTTAGGTTTTTTTTTATTTTAAAAATTATTAAAATTAATTAAATATAATAAAATCAATAAAATATTAAAACTCAATAAAATGTCACATTTGGTCTCCTAATCATTTGGGAACCATTGAAATAATTTTTCTAATTTCCGAAGTGAATATACAAATTTTAAAAGAGTTAATATTAATTTTAAAGCTTAAAAATGGATTTTTCTTAATTTCTCACTAAAACAATTCTATGAATTAAAATATAAATTACAAAAATATAAAACCTATTTCTCTGGGTTCCCTAACCTCAGAGAGATTTATGGAAAATATAAAAGTTAATTTTCAATAGAAATATTATTTTATATTTAATTAATTTCCTAGAACTTATAATAATTATAATAATTAAATTAAAATTAAAAAAATCACTAAATTTTATCCAAGTGGTCCTCTAGTCTACGTAAACCTCTAGTAATTTTTTTTAGAATAAATATTGTATTTTGATTAAGTTATTGAATTATCTTTGAAAATCCCCATTTTGCATATAAAAAATTATATAAATTAAATTAAAATTGAAAAAATAATGCTTTCTCCTCTAATGTTTTAATTATTTCATAAGCGGGGTAATATAAAAATTTTAAAGTCATTTGAGTTAGGTTTATTAACTAATAAGGTGATAGGCCTTGTAGGGGCAGACATGTAACTAAGGAATTTAAGTTTTAATTAATGTTTATGCCTAAGCAAAGGGGAAATGGGCAATGAATGATTAGAATTGAAATATATAGATGATTGAAATATAAGGGATTTAACGGTAGAAACTAGCCTCGCCTTTGTCTCAAGAAAAATAAAATTGTAATTTCTTTAATTACTTTAATTTTGAAGATAATCAAAATTAAATAATCCTTAGTTACGAGTTTCATCCTTAGAAGATAATATCTAATGATCCAAAACCTCAAGTCAATGGTTTCATGATAATTCAATACTTCGGTAAGGGTTAAGAATCATGATCACGTAAGGTAACTTTTTTGTAAAATTACAAATATATCCATTAAGTCTTAAGGGCTTAGTAGTGAGCAAGGCTTAATCAAACTTGACTAATATGGATTATAAAAGATGATAAAACTAATTGTAAACATATTTGAAACTCTATAAGCCCAACTTCAAACTCAAATTGGCTAAGTTTCTTAATTAAATCAATGTGCCCTTAAAGGTACCACTCACATAATTTATAAATAGAATATAAAGTGATAATTACCCCACTTTTTCAGATGATTACAACATCAGTTCATTGAGCATAAGGGTATGATAGAGATGAATCATTAAGAAACATAATAATTTTTAATGAACTCGAGACGTTTCAGAGGATTGTGAGATGTCCAGGGCCCAGTCCTTGGGCCCCTTTCTCATACTCTTTTGAATACCTTAGAGGACAATTAACTTATTATGCCTTATTTAAGGAGTCATCTGTACATTTAAAATAGGACCCACCAAGTTATGATATAGGATTTGATGGGTATGCTTCAAACCTGTTTTCCTGTTTTCTCACAAAATTATATATATGCATTGCAAGGTTATACATTCAGGTGAAGGAATAAGAAGAAATGTTAGGTGCGCTTTTAATTTTGTTGCACAACAATTTACTTTCATTTACTTTCTCGTACATTTTCTATTTTGTGAAGTTGCATGAACAACAAGGTCACCCTACATGTCAAAACCAAAACTTTTAGGATAACCACAAAACCAAAACCAAAAGTAAAATTAAAACAAAACAAAGATAAAATTCACCATTAAAACATTCAAAATATAAGCCAACTATAAACTTAATCACAAACAAAAAAAAATCACAATCAAAACTAAATTAAAATGCCTCTTTGGATGATCAGGAATACTTTGGATAAGGCAACCTAAGGCTGCTAATGAGATTTCCCATGGTTTGAATGAAAATACTGAATTCATTTAGTTGAATATGGTAAATTCATCTAGTCTAAGTGAATACAAAGAAAATGGTGGAACCAGAATGAGAAAACAGTGGGATCCTAATCGGTGTCACCTAGGGCTGTAAATGAGCCAAGCCTGAGCGAGCTCAGGGTCGGCTCGTGTTCAGCTCGTTTGATACTGGCTCGAGCTCGAAATCGGCTCGTGTTCAAAATGGCTTGTGAAAGGTGTGTTCGTGTTTGGCTAGAATTAAATATTCTTGTTCGTGTTCGGCTAGTGTTCGGCTCGAAATTGGCTCGTTAAAATTAATTGGAAAAAATAAATGCATAGTGCTGGCTTCGAACCTGGATCAAATGAATAGAAACAAGACGAATAACCATGTTACCACATAAACAATTATGGTTTAAACTTAAATATAAATATATATAATATATTAATATATAAATCATATAAATAATAAATTATTATATAAATAATTATATGATTATTTTTTTTATTTCGAGCTAAAATGAGCCGAACACGAGCGACCAAAGAGTTGTTTGTGTTCGGCTTATTTATAATTCGAGCTTAAAAATTTGTTCATGTTCTGCTCATTTACTTAACGAACGAGCCGAACACGAGCTACTTCACGAGCTGAACACAAGTTGTTCGCAAACAACGAGCTTTTTTGACAAGCCTTGTGTCACCATAATCAATTTAAATATTCCTCTAATAAGACATCAAGACATCTCAACTTAAACATTTCTAAGTCATGACATTTCTCTCATCTCCTACATTTGATACTTTGAAAACTAAACCTGTTACGATAAGGCACTTGTAGCATACAAAGTGGGCAGCATGGCCATCTTTAACATCAAAATTTCTTAAAAATAAATAACAAGCCATAGGACTTCGAGGTTGTTTTCCTAGTGTAGCATAAATTCTCACTTTATCTCTTTAGGCCTTTACACCTCATGTAATATATGCCCTAACTCGTCTTAGGATTCTGAGGTTTTCGTCTGATACAACAAAAATCCTCCTATCTTCCAGGTTGTTCACATGATATGTATCAAGTGGATGTAAGCCCTTAATAATAAAATTAGTAGGTTGAAACATTAAATAAATCGAAGCCATGCGATAAGATAGTTTGGGAAATCACTAAGATTTTTCTTGGAGCTGTGTTTTCCCCTAGCCTTCTCTTCCTTCGGATTCCTATAACAATTGTTCCAAACTTAAGCCACTCACCTATGGATTTCCTATTACTACATTTCCTTGAAAATCCTACCCTTTTGGAAGTTGTGAAAATAATATTTCTTGATCTAGGTTAAGTGTTTTCTTGGGTGACCTCGGTTATTTAGGTTGTAATTAAGTATAGGGGCTTACCCGTATAGGAAACTTAAAGACCCAGATTAATAAACCATATCTAACTTTTTTCTAATAAATAGGGGAAGCTGTTAATCAACATAAATGGTTTGCAAACTAAATGTATGTCATGGATCCTTTAGTTTATTTGATCAAGCCTCACCACCAAGCAATGCATCTAATCCTCAGATTATATACATGGCTTATGGTAAAGTGCTCAATTATTTAAACTATTGTTTAAATGAAATCAGTTTGATTTCATATTTTTTATAATAAAATGATATTTTCAAACAAAATATATATCTATATTTATATAAATTAAACCTAAGCCCATCTTAACGGCTGATGGGGATGAACTACCTTTGGAGGCATGTCAACGCGCTGTGGGTGAGTATGATCCCCAACCCATAATAGTTGTACAAGCGAGTTCATACTAGCATAGGCCATTCCGACCTTATCAACAATTCTTCATGTGATGGTGGAAAAGCTGGAAAGTTTCTCAATCTTACTTTAGAAGGAGGATGAATGTGGTTTTCCAGAATTGCAGTAGTGTTTTTCATCTTGAGCACCAAAAGAAGCTTAGTGAGTTCCCAGGGTGAAGTAGTTGTAATATGTCAATTCTCCAGTCAAAGTCTGGTTGGGACCCGGGGTGAATCGGAGTTGTGATACCTACGATCTAGTCTTTCTTCTTGAGAATTTTTGTTTTCATCAGATGGGAGACTACACACCTCATCTTGTGCAAGAACTGAGAGATCGAGCACTTCTCTTTCTAAGTGAGCTTCTCGGATACAGAAGGATCAGGGTGCACTAGCAACAAACCACCGAACACCCTCCTCACAATGAGTAGTGAGCAAAGGGTTGAACCTACTACCTTCGAAGAGAAGACTGTCCTCAAGAAGTTCCAGTTCTTTAGTTTCATTAGCTTTCGTGTAATTAGTCTTGTTATTCTTTTCTTCCAGGAAAGCAGCTCTTGTCTCTTTGTTAAGTGCAAGTCAGTGGTATAGACCTAAAATTGGACTCAATTTAAAAAACAAACGATAATGGAGCACAGTTTTTTTCCTCCATGATGACAGACATTCCCTTGCAATCAACCTTCTTAGTTTCAATAATAGGGCAAATGACAATGGACTTAAGAGTCTTCTTAATAGCAGAAACATTATTAGACAGAGTCCTTCTCTACAAAGGAAAATCATGGTCAAACTTCCAGTTGAATTCAGCTAAAGACTCAGTAACCTCTACAACAGTTTTCTTGGCTACAATGTGAGGCACAATGCCAAGCGCTATTTTAATTTTGTCAAATTTGGATCCAAACTTGGTTAGCTACCCTTGGCAATGAGCAGCCTTGTCAGTTGGAAAGTTGTGTCCTCTGAAAAATGGAAAGACTAGCCTCGGTGAATCCATTACTGTTATTCTACTATTTTGGAGAAATTCATAATGTTAGTCTAATTTGTCTTCAGTGCCACATTTTGTTCAAGTTTCTTTCAATGACCTATCATGTAAACTGGGAGCCTTGTTTTGTTTTTATTGAGTTTTAGTTGTAGAAGGTTGATTTTTATTATTTCAATTTGTTTAAATTTTCATTTTCATTTTTGTGGTGAAATTTTTTGAAACTCAAGATCTTAAGATTTGCTTATTATGAATATTTCTGGGATCGAGGGGACGTTGGTTATACTTTTCCTAAGAGTGAAATGGGTAAAACATAACAATGAAGAAAGGGTAATCTACCTTATGAGGGGAATATGCACATTCACCCGCACATGAAGGCAAGTTTGACAACCAGAGATGAAGAGAGAAGGCTTGCCCACCATAGTCACCACTCTCTGCTCGCGAGCTCAGTTGGCCTCCTCCGCTGCGTCGTCGTTCAATTGCTCGTGCTATTTGGTCGTTGTTGATGTCGTGTGGAGTCACCAGTTTCTATACCATCATATGGTGTTTTTCCTATGAAGAACACTCTCTATGATCGTGTGGATATAAGAAAGGGAGAAGAGATTCGAGGGCTAAGGCCTACAATGAAGGGAATTAAAAAAACACGTAGGGAGGCTTTCGTGAGGTGGCTTTGCATAGTTAGCTCTAATGTGTGTTACCTTAAGACACTTCGTGGTATACTCACGAAGAAGACCTGATGAAAATAAACCCATGACCAGATATTTAGTTTATAGTACATATTTTGAGGTTCTCTTCTTCCTATGAGGGCAAGACCCTTCAGTTAATTACATCTTAAGAAACTGGGGATGCTTAAGAAAATTTCTGATCAAGGTTGTAACTTTTTCTTTGAAATTTTATAGGTCGTTATTTTTTAGGGAGGAGTTTTAAAGTCCTATCCTAAGGTTAGTGGATGCTCAAAGGCTAGAAAGAATCCTGTCAAGATTCCAAACTATCCTATGATTTTGTGTTGTCACCAATGGTTTAGTTGAGGTTCATCCTTCACTTCATGTTTTGAGTAGGTCGAATGATCGTCCCTACAAAATAAAGTTAACACATCATGATAAAATGCAAATTAAATCTATGATGATGTCTACCTTTTGTCTTCAGTAGCCCTACAAAACAGAGTTAGCATAAAAATATTTTTTAAGTTTGATTAATGAGTTATTATTATTTTTTATCTAGGACAACATGGTCAAGATGCCCATGGCTTTCCATATTCCCGGTGTCGTATGATTCTCTGATCCACTTAGCTTGAGAGGTGATCAAACCTATTCTTACTGGAAGATCCTTATCAGTAACCATAGGTAGCTTCATCCAAGAGATCTTCATAGACCGGGTAGCAAGATTAAAGTTTAATTCATTAATGTTTATTCTTTAGGGCTTCATTTAAGTTTTAATGTCTTTTTAGATTTTAGGGGTTGAAAATTTTAGGTTTCTTAAGATTTCTTAGTGACTGGATTTTTTGACTCATATTTTATTTTTGATATTTGAAATGATCTGTTCAAGATCCCATAGTTTCGTCGTCCCGGGGTCACCGGGGTTTGCAGTTTGATTAGTTACAAGGGATTGGAATGTACTTTGTCAGCAGTCATGGATTTCCTCCTCTAAAATATCTTCTCAAACCATGTTGCATTTTTATAGTTAAAGTTTAAGTTTTAGTGGCTATTAAGGTGAATTTTAGGTTGTATACTTTAGGTTGGTGTGTACCTTCGCCCAAATTGCCCCCTACTGGCATTAAGTGTGTTTTATTTCCCCTATGAGAAATTAAACACTCCTTAACCTTAAGTCAACTGAGTTGATATGAGTGTAAATTAGCACAAGTTAGGTTGGACTGATTCAAATTGAGTTTCTAGCTGATATGAGTTAGCACGGGTTCACCTCGGGTTAATTTCAAATTGGTTTAAGTTAACTAAAGTTTAACAAGATTGACCCATTTTAGCGTAGTTCGACTGGGGTCAAGCTAAGCCAACTGATTTGGACTAACCCTAGATGACACTAGTTGATCTAAATCAGATTGAGTTAACTTTGGGTTATCCCGGGTTATGCTGGGTTGACATCATTTAGGCTTACAGAGTTGACTCAATTCTAAGTTAAGTTGGACTTGGATGAATTCTAAATTAATTTGGATTTGATTTATCCTTTAATCGAAATAAGTCTAGGTACACTTAGACTTGATTCTATCTTTAATTAATCTTGATTTAATTTGGACATAGGTTAAGTTTAAAATTGAGCTTCTGATCAGGTTGACCCGAGTTAAGTCAAGTTGACTTGGTGATTTAAGATGATTCGGGCTAAACCAAGTTAATTTGGGTTGAACCGATGATTTGGGTTAACCTGAGTTAGGTCGGGTTGACCCAGTGAATTAATTTGATTTGTAGGTCTAGGATGAGTTAGACATGGAAGGGCTTAAGTTGAATTAGGTCTAAGTTAGGTTAGACCTAGTAGAGTTTATTTGAACTAGTTCTAAGTTAGGCTAGAACTAGTAGAGTTCAAGTTGTTATAGGTCAAAGCTAGGTTAGACCTAGTAGGTTATAATTTGAACAAGGTCAAAGTTAGGTTAGACCTAGTAGAGTTCAATGGTAATGAGGTCTAAGTTAAATTAGAACTAGTAGGATTCAAGTTGAACTAGGTCTAAGATGGGTTAGAACTAGAAGTGTTTAGATTGAACTAGGTCTATGTTAGGTTATATCTAGTAGAGTTAATGTTGAACTAGGCTTAAGTTGGGTTAGATCTAGAAGGTTTTAAGTTGAAATAAGTCTACGTTAAGTTAGACCTAGATTATACCCTAGTTGGGCTTGAGCTGGATCAGGTTTAATTAGGGGTCTCAACTATATTATATTCCATTGGGTTGGGTCCAATTTAAGCCTAACTGGGTTAGGTCTAAGTTAGGTTCAATTCTATGCCAAGTTTAACTGAGTCGAGTTTGATTTGGGTTAAGCCTAGGTTATTAAGGGTGGTTTCATGATTAAAGTGGTAATCATGATGTTAATCCTTTAAAACCTTCATTAGGCTAAGCCCCTAAGGTTCATTTGTGTTTTAAATCAAATTTTGGGGACAATTTGGGCCAAGATGTAAAATTGTGACTCTACATTCTTACCCCCTAGCTCCGTGACTTCCATTTTAGAATTTTAAAGGGTGAAAATTGTCATTTTAATGTTTAGGTTCACTGTCCTAATTTCATTGTTAATTTTTATTTTAATTTTCAATTTTCTGATTTTTTATAATTCTTTTTCAAAATAATTATAAATTGGTAGAAAAGTAGTCATTTAATATCAGGGAAGTCCACTGACCATCGAAAAATTAGGAAATATCCCCAAGGGCGGAGGGAAGAATCCCTAAAAATTTTATCTTTTTTTTCCTTGCATTTAATTTTCAAGAATTAAAATATTCACTATAGTATTTAATTAATTTAAAATTCAATATAAGTTAATTATTTTCAATTTTGTTTTTTTTTCTATTTTCTCCTATACTCCCTAAGTCCAAAGGTTATTTTATTTTATTTTTGTGAATTTTCTACTTTAAGTTATGTATTTTAAAAGTTTTATTTAATTTTCTAGATTTATTTAATTCAGAAACTTGAATTTTCTATTTAACTCAATCAGCGCAGCGTCATCCTCATCTGCTCTGAAGCTCCATGTGTCGCTGCTTGATCCCTGATACAATATGTTGGTGATTAGTGTGTATCTACTTCAATTTCAGTTCCTTGGAAACGGCGCCAAAAACTTAACTCGACCCGCAATTTTACAGTCATTTAGTTTCCTGGCCAAAAACTTGAACTAGTTCTTTTAGGTAGCTAGTGTGCGAAATGGATATGTTATAGAGTTTATAATTCAATTTATAGTTTACACACTATGGGGTTTTACACTAATATAGGATATTCTTTATACCTAGAGTATCGATTACATAGAGAAGCGAGGTAAGAAATTCATTAGGTAAAGTTCTAGTCTACTACTATCAGGTCTTTTGGAATGTCAATTAAGGGTGTTTTGCTAACAACTACTCCTAAATACAAACCTAAATCTAAATTTAAACTTAAATAGATCAATTGGTTTGGTAAATTTTGAGATGTAAGAACTACCTTTCTCTTGTGGGACTTAGCTGATGTGTAGAAATGGGATTCATATACTATAATGTAGCCAGTGACAATAAAAGCAATAATTCTAAGTTACCCTCTTCCATGTGTATTTCATAGCTTAGTTGGCCTAGGGTCGATTCCTTAAAATAACTAGGTTGTCACGGTGAAACTTCTAGCATGTCACCCAAGAGTCTTCTTTTCCTGATAACATTATAAATTGCTCAATCTTAGATTTAAGGTATGAAGCCCTAGATCACATTGGTAAGAATCTAGACTCTCACCTTAGAAACACCAATTTGCACCCAATCAACAAATATCTCCCTGACATTACATTAAATCTTTGGACTACTTTTCCTTCACCCATAAGTTGTGGTTCTTCTTGTTATTCATGCCATAGCTCTCCTGAGTCTTTATGGTGAAGATAAAATTTAACAATTTGTATGGCCAGTACAAAAGGTAAATGAAGCACAGAAAGACAACTATTTCATTAAAATTTAAAAATCAATTCTAAAAGCATTATGACATCTTACACATTCAACATATGCATCACAAGAGAATGGTGATGGAACTCTACTTACAAAGTATGTCTAACCGAAGAGAAAACTTCATTAAATCAAAGCAAATCCACTAGATATATGTTTACAACAAGTATAAAATATTGAAGAACACAATACTTGGCTTTTCCTCCTTGAATGAAAGATGAATAGCCCTCCAACAAAGTCTCATGCTGATCCATGCAACGTCAATACCATCCCATACAGACATCTCTCAAAATTTCCTCTCCAATCTCTCCAAAAGAGGTAAAGATCTACATATCCTACTCCTATCTACAACCTCTCGGCCTTCCTGGAGAATTCCAGGACTTAGAAATGCTAAAATATCCCCTCTTTTGGCTAAGAAAGAGAGTCACTCGAAGAGACACATCCTTGAAATAAACCTCAAAACCCCCAAGATTCACTTCAGATGCTCCTTCAAATTCAAAATCATTATTAAGTTATTTCAAAATCCTTTTTAATTGTAGTCTATTGAGGACAAATAAAGCTTAGTTTTTTAAATGTTTTTCATCCCCCCCCCCCAAAAAAAACTTAAATTTTTGCATGTATAACATTCAGTACAGAAAATATAAGCTGGAAGAAAAATAGTTAAGAAATTTTATCTACTACAAATGTCTATTAGAACACATGTAAATATACTTAGGATAGAACAGTGTGCAGGAGACAGTAAATCTAAACTAAATATACCAGAATGAATTTGAACTAAAGAAAATTCTAACTAGCATAAAAGGTATCAGCATAGGAATATATATTTAAGTGTTCCCCAAGTCCTCTATATTGTTGCAACACAAACACAAATACACTTGATAAATGAGGTCAATTCTTCCTCCATCTCATCACACCTCCATTCCTTACTTCCAATTGTAAGATTATCACTTCATTGATCAATTAGGTACTTTTAAATGTTTTTCTAGAGTTTAATACCATGGACAAGAATATCTTTGATATATTGGCTCACGAGCGCCAATCATCGGCATCACCTTATCCCTTTAAGTAAGCACCTCTAAGGGTAGTGTAAGATCATCCTCGGGTTATTCTTCAACTGGTTTATTGAACCATATTAAAGGAAACAAAGCTAGATAAAGGAAGTAACAAAATTTAGATGGACTTGTTCTATTTCTAAACTCATCATGTCTCTAGTTAATCCTCAAGTCCGTAATGTACTCATTAATCCAACTACTACAAGAGAGCATATATAAGTCTAGCAATAATGACAAGTTAAATAATCACCTCCCCTATGATACATAATAATCCAATCAATCCACTAGAAATCAAACATCCACCAACATCAATCAAATCAATCCACACTAAAACAAACACATCACACTTAAAACAACTACAACTCACAAGCACACTAATCACAGATAACCATAGGTTGCCTCCCATGAAGCACATGGTTTAACGTCGTCAGCCCGATGAATCCCAAGGTTATTCATATTTCACTTGCTCACAACTTTTCTCCTTAAGATTTTATAATCCTCATAAAAGTGTTCTCTAGTTTCGAGTCATATGGTTCAAAGTCGGCAGCTCCTAAACTACGCATACAAATCTAAAGACTTAACCAATATAATTGATATCCAACAGTTCAAGCACTCAAAAAAATATTTTTCATATTTTGGATGTTCTTTAAATTAAAAACAAAATGATTAAACACACTAGATAATAACATTACAATTTCCAAATCTAAGTCTTCCAGGTTCAACTAAAATTCTCCTAAAGTTCTTACCGTAGCTTTCTCGGCAACGTTAAAAAAAACTTGATCCCTGACACAATATGTGTGTGCTTAGTGTGTATCTACTTCAATTTCAGTTCCCACGCAACGGTGCCAAAACTTGATCCAACTTATAATTTCACAGTTATTTACTTTCTTGGCCAAAAACTTAACCTAAATTTCTTCAGGCGCCTAGTCTACAAAAAGGTATGTTATAGTGTTTAGAATTTAATTTATAGTTTACCTAAGGGTTATAAAAGGTTTTCTTTATACCCAAAGTATCGATCTCACAAAGAAGCAAGGTAAGGAATCCCTTAGGCTAAGTTCTAGTCTAGTACTATCAAGTCCTAGTTTGGAATGTCGATTAAGGGTGTTGTTCTAACAATTACTTCTAAATACAAACCTAAATCTAAAGTTAAATTAAATAGATCAACTATTTTGGTAAATTTTGAAATGTAAATAGTATCTTTCTCTTGTGGGAGTTAGATAATGTGTAGGAATGTGATGCTCATAATCTAATGTAGACAGTGACAATAGGAGCAAAAATCTAAGTTACCCTTTTCCAAGTGTATAACGTATATTAGTTAGCCTAGAGTTGCTTCCTTAAAATGACTACATTAACATGGTGAAACTTCTATTCTGTCATTCTTAAGTCTCATTCTCCTAATAATCCTCTAATTAGCTCAATCTTAGATTTGATGTATGAAGCCCAAAATGAAATTGGTAGGAATCTAGCCTGTCACTCTAAATTCACTAATGTACACCCAATCAATGAACATATCTCTAACATTACATTGAACGACTAATTTTTCTTAACCCACAAGTTCAATGTGGTTCATCCTAGTTGTTCATGCCATAGCTCTCCCTAGTCTATATGTTGAACAAAAAATTTTAATAATTCATATAGCCAGTATAAAAAGTAAATAAAGCATACAAAGACAACCATCACACTAAAATTTAAAAATCAACTCTAAAAGCATTATGACATTCTACAAACTCAACATATGCATCATAAGAGAATGGTAAAGGAACTCTACTTACAAAGTATGTTTAACAATACAGAAATCTTCATTAAATCAAAGAAAATCCACTTGACATCTATTTGCAACAAGTACAAAATACTGAAGAGCGCAATAATTAGCTTTTCCCCTCTGAAAGAAAAATGAATATCCCTCCAATAAGGTCTCTCGCTGATCCATGCAATGCTAATACCATCCCTTAAATATATCTCTCAAAGTGTCCTCTATAATCTCTCCAAAAGAGGTAAAAATCTACATTTCCTACTCTTATCCATGACCTCTCTGCCTTCTTGGATAATTCCAGTATTGGAAATGCTGAAAAGTCCCCCCTTTTGGCCGAGAGAGAGGCACTCGAAGAGACACACCTTTAAAATAACCATTAAAATCTCCAAGTGTCACTTCAGATGCCCCTTTAAATTTTTTCTAAATACATTCTCTTGCTATAAAAAACATATTATGTCGCCTGGGCTCTAGTTTTCTAGAAGCACATGATAACTATCTAGCGTCTAGGCATCAAGCCAATTTTTCTTCTATGCTCCACTGACCCCAGTTTACTCCATTTAACTCCAAATTGCACCATTTTTTCTCCATATTCTCCAAAACTCTATTTCTTGTGCTTGAAACTAAAAACACATAAAATATCATTCATTAAAGTGCAATATCATTAAAAATGAGCAAAAAGTGTATATAAAACATTACACATTTTTAAGCCTGTAACCACTCGATTCATCGCCCTTTCCACGTGGGTGACGTGTTGTTTCGTGGTTTGGTGTTCTCCTCCCACTCAGTTCTGTGGCCTGGCTCGATCTCCACCGTCCATTTCTAATACATTGAAATGGAAGACATCGGTTCATCATGCCCACGGGATAGAGAACTGAGAATCATTCGTGTTCAAACCCTAATATCCCACTTGATTCATAACCAAATCTTTTGGAATTTGTTCCTACTCCTTTTTCTAATCGAGATGAAGCTATTTATTTGTTATGTGAAGGTGCAATGTACATTTCATTCATGAAAGACCAAACTGATGTCCAATTTAGAGATTTTTTATCCATACCTTATCCCTAGAGGTGTGGCCTTGATTGGGCTTAACAGAGATTATTGATTGTTGCCACACACCTCCTCCTTACTTTAGTTTGATTTGAAATTGACACTAGCTATGATCTAGGCCAAAAGGTGGCTTGGGTTGCATTGGAATGGGTTGGAGGGCTTGAGAAGGCTTGATTTTGATTGAGGAAGTGAACCTAAGTCTCTATGAAGGTTGTTGAAGGTTAGATTATGGTTTTGAGCAAGTTGATGTCAGGGCCAAAAATGCCTAAGATTTCAACAGTAAAATTAGGATATGCTAGTGAAGGGAATAGCTTGAGGATGGTAGAGATCATTTGCTTTAGTTAGTGGGGAGTTTTTCTATTTTGTGAGTGAGAAGTTTGGGAGGCTGTCTAGGGAGCTTGGAGTGGTTGCATACCCCTCTGTTTTATGTTATTTATTGCCATGAGAGTTCATGGTATGAGCTTTGTTGTGCATGGGAAAGCTAAAATTGCTTTTCAGTTAATTTGCATAGACATTTCAGGGGTTTTGGGTAGTAGTTTTTCATTTTTTTTGATATGTTAACCATGGTAGCACCAATGGTGGAGAAGTTGGGATGGAGGAGGGCTTGGCTTGATTAGGGAGGATTTTAGTGAGGTAGCTAAGACCAGCTATAGTCTGGCTTGTCCCATCTTATCCTAGTTTAGCTCCCAAAGTTTAAACATGGGTGGGCTTGATATGGGTGCCAAGTGTCCTCCCCATGGTTAAGAGCACAAGTTATGTCTTTCAGTGCTTGCCCCATGCTTAATTTAATTTTAATTATTATTAATTTTAGTTGTAGTTTCATGATGCGTCATGTTGGGTCATGATGGGTTATGGTTGGCCCATGAAGTTGGCCATGGAGGATGGGTTATGGGATTTAGGGCTAACTTAAGTGTGTTTAGGTTTAGCCAAAAAACCTAAGCTTAATGGGCTTCCATAATTTACCTAATTAGATAATTAGGTCAATTATGGGGGGTTGTCCCCATGGTGCCAAATTGACTCCCGGGTGGTATAATGTCTTGACTATCTTGAGTGGGGCTTAATTTTGTGGCAATGGGGAGAACTTATGCAAAATTTTGTTCAAGCCAATTTAGTTGGGTCACCCATATTTCCATCAAGCCTTGCGGTCAAATTTGTGTGTAGGAATTTTAAGTGGATTTTAGGGTTAATTGAGGTTGGGAAGGCCTTAGGTTAGGCTAGGGATCAATTTGAGTAGACACCCCTCGTATTGGAAATTTTGGTGCCATGGTGGTCCATAGGGTTCATAGAGAGGTTCCTAGGGTTTTAGGTTTCCTAGGTGACCTAGGGCATGTCCTACCCATGAGGGGTAAAATTGGGCCTCTCACCATTCCAAACCTTAAACAAGCCCACTCAAGGGTTAGGGGGTTGGGCTTGTTTTGATGAGTCTCAAGGGAACATAACCCTAGTTTAGGGTCTATCTGCATGCGAATAGGTGAAACCTTACAAAAGTGAGGTCAACAAGAGGTAGTACCTCTAGTATCGGAGTTGTAATTATGGGTGATCAAATCATTAAACTGTGTGAAGGTCTCTTGTTCGATGTGATTAGAAGATCTTAAGTAGGTCGGTTTAAATGGAGGGATGCATCTGACCTATTGTGTGATAGAAAATACCACATGCTCTTAAAGGAAAATTTTATAAGATGGTGGTGAGATCCTCAAATTTTTGCTAAGCGGGTGTTTTGCTCAAGAAAGTATGTAGTTTTTTAGGTGTTAAATTCATTAAGTTGCATCCTTATAATGTTATATGGCCCTATAGCTACACCAACAGTCTCACAGATACATTTTTTTGTATTTTGTGTCTAACTATAAAGCAAATCATAAATCTAAGCATTCTAGTGTCTGTTTGACTTACTTGGACACCCTCAAATATATTCTGAGAAGGAGAGACTTCGTATGATGTTTGATTGTTCATTTCCTCCTCTATTAGAAATTAAATTTCCTATTGGAGGAAGAAATGAACACTCATACATCATATAAAGTTTCTCCTTCTTAAAATATGTTATTAGGTGACCAAATAAATTAGTTAAAAGTTGCAATGAAGACTAATTTGGCTTAATATTGGCTTTAAATTTGAAGAAAAATGTGAAAGAAATATATTTGTGAAATTATTGGTGTAGCTATTGTGGAAGCAAGATTAGAGGTAAATTTTAAGTCAATGCTCACTGCTTATCGATTTTCATTAGTCCTAACAACATGAATAAGTTATTATCTAGATTGAAGAAAGTAATGTTAGATGGTTTACTCACTTTAAAAGTCATCTAAGTTATCTTGAATCAAAATTTAGTAAGTTCGATCTACAATTTAATTTCGCACGTAGGGTAGTTCTGTGAATTTAGTGAGATCAAAAAAATCACTCAAAATTAATTTTGAATCAAATTTTTTTAAGCTAACCTTTGGTTGCATCAAAATTATATCGTTCAACATTATATTAATTTTAGGTATGTCAAAGATCGTTAAATCCATTAAGGCGTCTCTTTTTAATATTTTGTGTGACTATAGCTACTCCAACCCTTTCACAGGCATATTTTCTTTGTATTTTGTTTCTAGCTATAAAGCCAATTTTAGAACTAAGCATTTTCATCCCCTTAGCCCCTTACATGATTGATTGCACACCCAAAGATATTTTCTTAAAAGAAGATATTTCATATGATGAAAAGAGTATGCATTGTTTCCTTCATTGCAAAGTCTAATTTTCAGTTTAAAAAAAGAAAATACTTTGAAATCTAATTTGTGAATTTCAAAATAAAAATTTCACTCTAAAATCTAATTTCCATTTTTGCAATTCCCATTTTGGCAACGCATATGAGATTTCTAAGTAAATTTTCATTTTGGAACCGACAAATTAGATTTGAAGTGAATTTCCATTTCAGAATGGAAATTAGACCTCGCATTTGAGTATGCAGTGAAATCTCTTACATCATAAGAATTTTTTTCTTCTAAAAACATATTTTCAGATGCGTAGTCAATCACATATGGGCTTTGCAGAGATGAGAATACTTAGATTAATGATTGGCTTTGAACTTGAAAATAAAATGTAAGAGAAATAAAATCATGCATGGTTTGGTGTATTTATGGTGACAAAAAAATATTAGATCTGAAAATTTGAAAAACTTTAAGATAGATTACCATTCTTCGACTACCCTAAAAACCTCCATAGGTTGTTAAGTTCTGACTTTGAACATAATAGTGGTTATCTTGAAAGAAATTTGATCCAATTTTTTTGGCTGAAACTTAGTCGTTTATTACAATTCGCTTTTTTTCCGATGAAAAATTAAAATCTTTAAATTTTCGAGCTATTTTCATTGATTATTGTCAGATTTGATTACCATTTGTTACAACTCCACCATTAGAGATGTACTACATGTCATATCATTTAACATTTTAGTAATGTTATTTCTGACGAAGATGATTAATCAGTCGAACATTGATTCGCAATCCATGAAAATATCTCTCTCTAATATTTTATGGCACTATAGCTACACTAGCCCTCACAAAGATATATTCCTATCGTATTTTGTCTATAAGTGAAAATCCAATCATAAACCTAAGTATTCTCATCTTAGCAATGTCTCTTACTAAATTACTTACAAACCTCTAAATAAATTCTAAGAATGAAGTATTTCATATGATGTAAGACCTTTTACTTCTTCCTCAAATAGAAAATATAATTTTCATTTTGGCAACGAACATTTAATTTTACATTAGAGGGAGAAATGAAAAATTTCATAGCTTATGAAACACTTCCTTCTCAATATTTGTTTAGGGGTACGAAAGTAATCTAGTAAGGGACGTTTAGATATGAGAGTACTTAGGTGGATCATGGCTTTACACTAGTAGATAAGATGTGAAAGAAATATACTCATGAAAAGTAAGTGTACCTATAATGACAGGCACAATTAGAGTTAAAATATGATAAATGTTCACCAATTGACGATCTTTGACAACTCTAACGTACCTCAATCGGTACGTTAAAATTATGAATTGAAAGCTATCTAAAATGTTCACTCCTTTGAAAATGTGTTAATTATTACTAAGTTTGATTAACTTCAATTACAACTCTGCCAGTAAATCTACTACAATAATTAAATACAATGTATTTTATTGAATCTAAAATATAAAATTCTCATGTTTGATGGTACACATGAATATTTGTACATCGAGATTGTGGATGTACAACAGACTTTATCGGATGGAAAAGAAATCATGTAGGATTTTTTTGAACGGTGTCGAGACATTTGTGGATGCAGCATCGCAACTTCCATCATAACTTTCTGAGGGTGGATTTTGATGTTCATGCTCAAAACACAAATCGATCATTCTTAACTCCAGTGGAAGTAAGATATTATTTATATCATTGATGATTTTAGCCTGACTATTGGATTTGTACTTCACATGGGGAGGTTAACCTTGCAACACTCAACTCAGTTCGTTGGACAAGCTAAGATCCTCCACCTGGATTTCACTGAAGTAGATTTGAAGTCATGATCATTGATGGGACAATGCTGTAACTCGAGTCTAGTGTAGGAGAAGACACTAAATCTGGAGACTCAAACTTTTTATAATTTACTGAATGTTGCTCAATGGCCACTGTGGGAGGTATACACTTCTAATTCTGAGTTATATGTAGCCCTTAGAATGCTGAAAATTAAACTAGTTTAATACGCCCTGAGAGTGCTTCAATAACTTTACAACATTACTGAAAGAAACTAATCCATAAGAGAGTTTAGTTTCAGAAGATTTATACCTAATGAAATTATTCATCTCCAAGTTTTGGTTAAAAACTGAGAAGATTGATTGTTGCATGAATAATTGCATGTAATTTTATAAGTCTTGTGCAGTAGAGACTTGGTGCAAATTTTGTGCTTCTTCAAGATTTAAGCCTCAAAATAAAAGAAATAAGAGTTAGATACAGGTTCTAACAAGCATCTCTTCTATCTACTACTGATTCTACAACTTTAAAGACTATTTCCTTCCTTGTGTACTGCTCCACATATGTCATGGCATCATGCTAGGTCAGGGGATATCAATTCAATGATTCATCCTACAGATGGAGAGGAATGGAAAATTTTTTATCATTTACATCCCAAGTTTGTTGCAGAAGCATGTAATATGAGACTTAACTTGTGCTCAGATGACTTCTCACCATACTGTCAAACCGTGGCATCCTACTCTTGTTGGTCAGTGGTCGTTATGCCATACAATCCTCCCCCTCCCCCCATGAATTCGCATGACAATGTCCTTCTTATTACTGGTCTTTATTATTCTTAGTCACAGTAGTCTTAAAGTTTTGATTGATGTATACTTGCAACCATAAATAGCTAAGCTGCAGATTCTTTGGGAAAGAGGCATCATGACTTATGATGTTATCATGAAACACAATTTTCTGACGAAAGCATCATTGATTTGGAAAATAAGTGATTTCCAGCAAATGGAATGTTATTTAGGTGGAGTACTGTGAGAAAGTTAGCATCTTCATATTGCATGAATTCAAATAAGGCATTTATGCTTTAGCATGGTAAGAAGAATTTATGGTTTGACTGTCTCTGTATGTTTTTAGATTATGGATATCATTTCAAGAGGAAAAAAATTGCATTCAAAAGAAAAAATAAATAAGTCAAAGTCACCTTCAGTAGTATCTGGGGATGATTTATTTCAGACTGTTAGTGACATTCCGAAGATTACTGTTTGTCCTGACATATCTTTGCATTGTCCATTAGGCTTTGGAGTTATTCATAACTAGAAAAAAAATCATTTTTTTATCTGCCTTACTGTAAGGATGACATAATCTCGATGTGATGCACATAAAAAAAAATTCTTTTGACAATATATTTAGCACTGTGATGGATTTTAAGAGAAAAATAAAAGATAAGGTGTGTGTCAAACTAGATTTGAAGGAGATTGGTAAATGACAAAGCTGGAGATTCAGGAAACTATTATTTGCAAGCTTTTGAAGTCGAAAACAAAATATTATCTTACTTTGGAACAAGTCAGATTAATTTGTGAGTGGCTCTGTCGGCATTATTTTTTTAGGTCGTGTGTTTTATTTTGAAAAGGGGTCGCCTACAGAAATTGTCGGCGAATTTTTAATTTAATTTAAATAAATAATTTGAAAAGTAGTATTTGATTTTGAAAATAATTTTAAATTTCAAGATTTTAAGATATGAAATCAAACCGACCTCACATCCCAAATAGTTTATATAAACGAGCACCGCACCACAAACCGTGTATCTATCCCTAAGGATAGACACACTGCTTGATGGTGGGGCTCGATTAAATAAACTAGAAGATTTGTGACATCTGTTTGGTCTGCGAACCAATTTTATAAGCCGACAAATTCCCTTGTTTAATATGAAAGCATTAAACAGGGTTTATATTACTCAGGTTCTTTAAAATTCCCTATAAGGGCAAGCCCCATAGTTAATTACATCTTAAGTGACGGGAATCACCTAAGAAAACTCTCGATAATAATCGGTAGTTCCGCTCTCAAGAATCTCAAAGTTTAAGTTTTCAAGGGATTGAATTTTGGAATTTCAATAGGGAATGGATCAAATTTGGAACATTTTGTTTTGGGAATTCAAAGGAAGAAAGGTAGGAGAAATTACAGATTCGAAGCAAACTTCGATAATTTTCTGACTATCCTATTGTTTGGCTTGAATTTAGGAAGGTCCTAATATTCATTTAATATTTCAATCTTGCCGATTTTAATTAATTTGGACTTATATTTGTATGATAAAATCATACAAATAGCCTCAAAGATATGAGGGTTTATGTCGTACTAAACGACTACCTCGGAGTCCTAAGACCGGTTAGGGCTTAATTTACATGACATGATCATGAAAATGCCTAATAAAAGATTGAGGATTTATATTGCACTAGGCAAACTACCTTAAAATCATATGGTTTAGTTATTTAATTCTAAGAATGTTTAGCTGATGTAGAGTTGTTTTGCTGATGAAGATGACCGTGCTGCCCACCGTGCTCCGAGCTCCTTGTTGTTGCAGAGGTTTAGTTTTAGAAATCATAAATCAGGAGATGAGAAAAGTGTTTTGGTTTAAAGAAATTTCTTAATTTCCAAGTATTTTTTTATGTTTTATTTAAAACAAATCTTAAAGTTGATTATAACAACACCGGTTAAGATCCCACGGTTCCATCCTTCCGGCATCGTTATTTTTATCGGATTCACTTAGTCCAGATGAATTTGCTAAACTCAACTGAATGAGTTCCACACTTTCATTTAGACCGGGGAAATCTTGTTAGCAACACGTAGGTTACATCATCCGAGGTATTCCCGATCATCCAACAAGACGTCTTAATTTAGTTGTAATTGCAGTTTTGTGTTCTGTTTGTGATTAAATTTTGAGTTGTTTTATATTTTGAAATGTTGTGGCGGTGAATTTTATCTTGTAATGACTTTTAATTTAGTTTTGGTTTCAGTTTTAGGGACTATCCTAAAGGTGTGGGTTTTCATGCAATAGTTGTTTATCATGCAAGAAAAGTAAGTGCGATGCGATTAAATAAATTGCAATAAGGTAAATTGAAATAAAATAAAAGCGTATCTGGAGGGTCTTCCCGTCATCCCAAGCTACACTTAAACACAAATTAGAATATTTAAGCAAGTTCCTAGGTAAAGCTAAGGGAAGGGTTATGGTTTTCTACCAAATTCCTAATCCTATAGCTAGTCATTTCCTATGACGTCTAGGTTCTTGTGTTTTGGTTTGAGGATGATTTTCTTCATCAAAGAACAATTAAATTCAATTGTTCTTATAAACATCCTATCATATTGAGGAAGTGCTTAAGACGAATCTTAAACATCTTTTCAATACTGCTAGGATTATTTTAAGTCCAAATGAATTTAATCATAAAAATGAATTAATCGTCCGGTACTTCAAGTTTTGTTATCTTGCTTAGTGAACTAGGACATTTGAATATCCTATAGGTGAAGTAACATTTCATTTAATGTTCCGTTTAGGAGTTATGACAAATAAAAGTTCTCGAGGGCAAATTGGTGTTCAAATGGTTTGTGATTTAGTTTAATTTCAGTTATCGAATTTAAATTTGGAATAGTGTTCAAGTTGCTTTATTTTTAATTTCTTTATGTCTTAAGTGATGTTATTTTTAATTCAATTTAATATAACTTTAATTTAATTTGATTTGGTTTGGTTTCAATTTTAATTTAATTTATTTAATTTAAATTAATTTTAATTTTAACTTGATTTTATTTTTTTTTAATTTAATTTAATTTAATTTAATTTAATATGATTTAATTTAATTTAATTTAATTTAATTTAATTTAATTTAATTATTTATTTTTTTAATTAATTTAATTTTTATTTAATTAATTTAATTTAATTTTAATTAAATTTAATTCAATTTAATTTAATTTGTTCAATTTAATTTAATTTAATTTATTTGATTTAATTTAATTTAAATTAATTTAATTTGTTTGACTTAATTTAATTTAATCTTTAATTTAATTTAATTTTTTATTTTAATTTAATTGAAAATTTAAAAAGAGTTTAATAATTCAATTTTTAATTTAATTCTAATGATTAAGTCCTTTAACATTTTAAAACTTAAATTTGAATTATCATTTTAATTAGGAATTAAATATTATTGAGATGATTAATTTAGGGATTTTTAAATTAAAGAATAAATTTCTTCCTAATAATAATATCCCTATTTAATAATTCCAACTTTATTATTCTTCCAAATTTAATCAATTATTTAATTAAGGTTTATTTTAATTATTTTTAAATTGTTTAGTAGGTTTCTACCCTTTAATTATTTAAATTTCAATCATCCAAATCAGATTAGGATCAAATATTTTACTTTTTCATTTTATTAAGCCTAAAGTTTTAATTAATGGTTAAAATTTTAATTACCACTTTGCCCTTCAAGCTTAATAATTCCATAACTCACTAAATTGAGCTCAAATGAACTTGAAACTTTTATGTGACTTCACTCATATGTCAATAAAGACATGAGGGGAGAAAATGTGATTTTTCTATATTTAATTTATTTATGTAATTATTTTTGGTAGAAAATGGGGATTTCCAAGAAAAATTTAATAACATGACCAAGGTAAAGTTTCTATCCTTAAGAAAATTATGGGACATTCCTAATGACCAGAGGACCACTTGGACTAATTTTGGTGATTTTTTGAATTATATTATTTTTATTATAATTATTTTAATTTTTGGAGTATTAATTAATTTAAAAATAAAATAAAGGTTGAAAAATGAAATTTATATTTTTCAAAAATCTCTCTGATATCAAGAAAATTAGAGAATCAAATTTTACAATTTTCTGATTTTTCTTTCATTTATTAGAATTATTTTAGTGGAAATGCTAAAAAAATACATTTTTTTAATTTTAAAATTACCTTAGGGCTTTAAAATTTAATATCTCATTAAATAGACCTAAGAAAAATATGGGATTTGTCCCTAAATGATTAAAATTCAAAATGTGACATTTTGGTGAATTTTATTATTTTTGTGATTTTTATTATTTTTTAATTATTAAAATATTAAAATAATACCAAAAAATCAACTTTTTTAGAAAATTGAAATTTTAATTTTCTTAAATTCCCCTGATATCAGAGAGGCTCCAAAACTAATTTGGTGAATTTTTGAAAATCATTTTGAAAGTTATGAATTTTTAAAGTTCAAATTGACTAAATGGCTTAATCAACTCATTTAGTAGGGTTAACCAAGTCCAATTGACTTCAAATTTTTATTGTGAGCTCCTCTAATCCTAAAGGTCAGTGGAGAATTGATTTCAAGTCAATTTGATGTGTGGTTAACTCTAATTAATTAGGGATTTATTTTGAGTGTTTAAGCCAATTAGGGTTACTTTAAATGAACTAGTTCAAAACCTATTTTTCCTAGGGTCCTCTGGTCATAAGAAACATCACCAAATTTTCCTAGAATTTATTTCACAACATGATAATTATTAGATTTAAAATACTCAGAATAGTAACATGAATTTGAAAAATCAATAACTTCTCATAGGGATGGCCTCTGACTTTGGAAAATTCAGGGAATGTTCCCAAATTCAGAGGCTTCAAAAGCCCTATGGTCTCATGCCATGGTGAATTTCCTATATGCATGGAGAATTAAAATAATGCAGAGGGAAATAAATCATTAAAAATAAAATACTTGATGAAATTAAATGATTTTTTTTCTACATTATTCTCCTCTCGTTCACCGAGCAAGAGGGTATTTTTATTTTATTTTTCTCGATTTTTCTACACAAAGTTTTGGATTTTTGAAGTTTAGGGAATTAAATAAATCAGAAAATACCCTAATTTTCTATTTATCCACGCGGCGCCGCGTCAACCTCGGCAGCTCCGAAACACCGCGTGGCGCTCTCCTATTCGACGCAGCCATCCGACTCAGTGCTCCTGGGGCCCGCTGTATCGTTCTATTTCCTCATCCGGCGCGATCCTGGCCGTCCGTCCGCGCGTGTATTAAATGAACGGCATCCGTTCATCGTCCCCAAGCGTCCTCACCCGAGAGCCGTCCACACTAAATCCCTAATATCTCACTCAATACTTAACGATTTTCGTGTTCTTGTGCTCTATGGATTCATCTTGAAGAGACGAACACATCTATACGATGATCATGCATTGAAATTAAAGCATTTGAAATGGAGAATCTCCGAAGCTCGGGATGAAGAATTAGCTCATACCTTTGCTCGGAGAAGTGTGGCTTCGATCCGAGGGTTGTGTCACCTTCGATCGGATCCCGTGCAAGCTCCGGATAAAGTCTCCTGGTCGCAGTGAATTGCCTAGCTATGAAAGGTACCACAGCCGATCACAAAGCTTGGAGGCTCGGAACAACCGGGTGGCTCTGGAGATGGGGCTTTCGGTGGGAAACTTCTCCTCTTGGTCCGAGTGAAGGTGTAGGACCGGTCAATTTGAGGATTGGCTCACTGTGGCAAAGTTTCCTGGTTTTGGGTGAAATTTCAGGTTAGAAATTGGATTCTGCCAGTGGGGATTAGGGCAAATTGACATTGGGGATCAACTGCTCTAAGTATGGAGTAGGGTTTGGAACAATTTTGGCAGAGTTTCGGCAAGGTTTGTGCAACTCTCTTCCATGGCCGTGAGGGGGTCGGGTTTAAATAGAGGTGGCTGGAGAGCCTCACAGGGATGGCCAAGTGTTGGGATCAGCTGCTCTGGGCATGGGAAGAACAGCCATGGTGGTCATTGGGCATGGGGCGGCTCGAGCAAGGTGGAATTCCAAAGTTTGGCTCCTCCCGAGGTCTCGGCCATGGTGTTTTCCGGCGACCTGGGCGGGCGGCCGACTGAGCATGGGTCACCCTCGAGTCCGGTGGGTCGGGGCTGGAGGTTTGTGCGGTCAATTGGCCATGGACATGTGTAAAGGGTTTGAATCAAAGTGGAATGGGAAAGGGCTAGTTTTGGGTCTAAATGGGTCAACCCTTGGTTTTGGTTTAACTCCACCTTCCAAGACCAATTTGGGCTGAAGGGAAAGTGATTTAGGTCAGCTTAATCAGTGGGGATGGTTTAGTGGAGTCATGGAAGTGGCTAATCCCCCTTAAGAGAATATGGAAAGGGCCTCCTCCTCTTGCCATCTTAGGTATGGTGAGGTGGAAAGTAGATTCCATAGCTCTCATGGCTCCCATGTGGCTCATGCATGGCTTCATGGCTCACCTTTGGCTCGGGAAAAGTCAAGTCAATTTCATGGAAATGGATTTTAAGAAAATTTTGGTATTTTGATGGGAATTTGTATGGGGCTTAATTTGGAATGGTTTCATGATGAGTTTCTGAAACTTAGGGATTGATTTTAATTAAGGGTATGATGAGAAGAATTTGTCATATGGGCTTTACCATGGAATTTGGGCTTTTAGGAAGGTTTCATGTAAGTGGGCTTTTGGTTTAAAAATAAATTTATGGATGGGAATTTTTGTGAAGGATTGGGCCAAAAAAATGTTGGGTTTAGCTTATGGATGTGTCATGAGTGTTTTGAAATAATTTTGGAGGGATTTGGGTTTGAATTGGGTTGGATTTGGGCTTCTTTGGTAAATGGGCCAATGTAGGTCAAATTGGGCTAACTTGGGCCAATGTTGAGCTAGGGTTGAAATTGATGTAAAATAAATGTTGGGAAATGTTTATGGGAGTGTTTCAAAGAGGTTTTGGCTTGGGTTGGGTTTTGATTTTGGGGTTTGGGCTTATTTGGGATAGGTTTGGGTTTAGGTCAAAATTGGGTTTTTTGGCTTTGGGTTGAATTTGAGTGGAGTTTGGGTCTAAATTTTGGGCAAATCATGTCAGGATTTTGTTTGTAGGGATGTTAAGGAAGGTTTAGAAAATATTTGGGGTTAATTGGAGTTGAATTGGGTGAGTTTGGGTTAGGTTTGGGTCATGGGTCCAAATTGGGCTTTAAGGCCAAAAGTGAAATTGGATCCAAATGCCAATCAAATTGGACTTGGATTTGGTCTAGATTGGTGTTGGGAATGTTGAATGGAAGTTTAGAATTGAATTGGACCATGATTTGGGTCAATTGGGTAGGTTTGGTTTGACATTGGGTTCACTTAGGGTTAAAATGAGTCAAATTGGAGGTTTTGACAAAAGTAGGGTAAATTGACAAAATTGGCCTATGGTGTAGTTGAACAAAATGAAATTGGAAATATTTTGGATTTTCTGGAATTTTCTGGGAATTTTTTGAATTTTTGAATTTTTGGGTCAAGATGGGTATTTTGGGTATTTGGAGGGTATTGGGAGGTATTTTTGGAATTTTTGGTATTTTTGGCTATGAGTGATCAATTTGAGTGATGTGGAATGTTTGGGATTGATTTTGAGGAATTTTGGGTAATTTAGGTGATTTTGCAAATTTTGTGTAGTTTCAAGGGTTTTGGGTAGGCTAGGCGGGTGTAGGGTCCCGGGGGTCAAAAATTGAAAATTTGGAAAATTGAAGATTGGGTGAATGTAAGTGGAATGAAATCATTTTGGTTGAGCCATGAAGCCATATCAAGCCCACATGAGCCATGAAGGGACTCATTTGAGGCATCCAATATGTTGTTCCTAACCTCTTGCCAAGGGCTTAGGGGTTAAGGACCATCCATGTGAATCACCTTTATGAGTCAGGAGGTCAAGTTGGGTATAGGTGTGTTTTAGGAGGTGTGTGAAAGTGTAGTGTATGAGTGTAGTGTGTGTGTAAGTCAACCCTTCACCAGACTAGGCCACCCAGGGCAGTCCTAAGGCCAAAGAGTCCTTATAGGAACCCATCCTTTAAACTTCCACATTTGATCTCAACCCTCTAGGTGATTAGGGGTCTACAGTCAAGTTTGTGGAGTTTGTAGGGAGTTAAGAAGTGGTTTGAATTTCTAAGTGGTGGGTCCCAATTCTAGTCCTCTAAGATAGTCAAAGGAAAAACCTAAGGCTAGATCCTAAGTACTAAAAAGAAGAAGAGAAGACCTCATCAAAAATGAGGTCAACAGGCTCCAGGCATTGAAATTCTTGAGCAGATATGCTTCAAATTTTAGTTGTTATATTGATGTGGATACGGAAAAGATGTTTGGAATGAAAAGCCATGATAGTCATATTATTCTTCAAAATTTGTTGCCAGCTGCACTTAACTACTTGTCGATTGACATTTTAAATCCACTGATTGAAATCAGTATGTTCTTCAAGCGGATATGTGCAGCTCGTTTAGATGTTGCTAGCATATAGTAGTTAGAAGCAAACATTATTAAAATTAAAACAACTAAAAATTACCTGTTTTTAATATATATGTAATGTTCATTTTATGCAAATTTTTGTTGACATTGCACTTAAAGGAATGTATTTTGCAAATTTTTGGTTTTAGGTATAAGGAATGGGTATTTAGAGAAAAAGGAAGCAATATGGAGCAAAAATAAAGAACATTGTATGGTGTCATAGTGCTAACTATCGAGCGGATTGGCACAATGGCGCCCCAAAGTGGCTCTATAGCGCCAGTAACTGATTTTCTAGAACGTGCATTGAATTTGGCCGGATTTTGAAGGGGTGCTTGACCAACTCTTGGTTATTTTCATATATATATTGTTTAGGTCAAAGGCTGAATGAAAATAAGGAGATTTGGAAAGAGTTTTAAGAGTTTAGAGAGTTCTTTAGAGAGGATTTTGGGTGTGTGAATGAGAGTTTATTTGTCTTTGTTTGTAAAAGAAGATTTTGGAGATTGTTTGAAGGAAATTTCAAGAATTACTTGGGGAGAAAATATAAAAAAATGTATCTTGTATTTGTATTTGAGTTTTTGTTGTTAAGACTTGGCTTTCAATACAAATCATGTGTTTTTGTTTTATCTCCAAGAATTCTGAGTAGTTTTTGTTCTTTCTCCTTGCATATGAGAATTAATCATGTGAGATGAGAATGGTTTTAAGATTTCTTTTTATTTCAAAAATAACAATGGCATTTTTACTAGTTCTTCATTTACTTGGCAAATTGTCCAGTTTTGAGGTTAAAACTTGTTGATAACATAATGACTCGAGAGTGCTATGATTTCACCTTATGAGGAGGGTGACCACAATTTAAGGAGAGTATAAATAGATAGGGAGATAAGTTTTAATGGGTGTATAATTGATGTTTCTATGGTGATAGGCTAGATTCTTTTATCAATTCGATCTTGAGTTTGGGTCTAAGAGTCTCTGTAGGTCCTATAGAGAGGGCACAATGGGTAATTTAGAAGTGAGAGGCCAGAATCTACTCAACACTACTACACAAGTAAGAAAAAACTTTAGATTAGCCAATGTTCTTTACTAGCACCGAGAGGGGTAAAGAATTGGTATACTTCTATTTGTCACAATACATCATTTTGTATTTTTAATCATTAAAAACCTACACTGATTAATATCCCTTTGCAAGGGGAATGATTTTTTTATAACATTCAAACTATTTTAAAATGTGTTTTAAACTTTATTAATATGTAAAAAGTTTTTTTTGTAATTTCTGCTTAAATTTAGTTTTAATCCATTATAAACATTTCGACATTATTCTCCTATCATATTTATCAAAAATTTAGATAGAAGTTTACTAAATATTTATTAAAAAGTTACAGCTTCCCATGGGATCGATACTATTGTTTTTAAAGAAAATCCTATATTACTTGAAATGATATGTATACTTACGTAATACCCAAAATATGAAGGATTATTATTTAATTTCTAAATCATTCAATTTATTCACACTAATCGCTAGATATAATTTGGGACAAGTTTTTGGCAATATTTTGGAGTATAAAAAGATCTGTGTAATTGGGGATCAGATCAATAATATTATGCAAGCTCGAAAGAATATTGCTAAATAATTTTTCTGACTACGAGGAGCATCTACTAGTACACCAGCACACAAAGCCTTATTTTGAGGACCAACACAGTATCGATGGATGCATCAATTTGATAGGTACATAATAATATTTTTTTATTAATCCTTCTAAAAACTACTTTGTACTAATATTATGAAATAATTACATTACAAAGTTTTAAACTAAAGTGAACTTTAAAGAATAAAGCACGATATGTGAGGCAAATTTGCTGTAGGAGACCACCTCTTTCTACTCCTATTATTTCGTATAAGAAGATTCTAGGCCATTGGGTGTGGTTCCTCTCATGATACTTTGTTTTTTAGCAGTTGGTGAGGCATCTGGGAGGTGCACATCATGTTATCTCAATGATCGGGATTTTTGAGTAACGACACTTTATGTTCTTCTAAATCTCAAGGAAGTTCAATCCCTTAATAAGTAAGACACTAATTCAATTAATATTTCATTCTTTTAGGTAAAAATATTATGATGGGCTAATCAAAATTTTTTTCATAATGATAATAATTTACCCTTAAATTTGTTGTACTTGGTTGAAGATGATAGCCCAACCAGGACATAGAAAATAATTTCCTCTGATGGTTCACAACATATGTAAAAATTTAGAAAAACCACTAAACATCTAAGATAATTGTTATTAGGTATCTTTAACAACGATTGAGTTATTTTATGAATTATCAGATTCATGATCAGAATAATGGAGTAGCTAATCATAGCTTGCTAGATCTTGCATGAGGCCCGATGCACATCATCAAAATTTGACAAGTTTATGATATGAATGGCTACAAGTTTCATATAATGTGCTGGTCAGAAGAAAAAGTACTTGTAATGTCAAATTTTGTGTTAATCCTAATAATAAACTAGATTATGAGAAAGATTACTATAGGATTCTCAAATAAGTTGTTGGCTATCTTATCCTGACTCTATTGGTGTGAGTGTCTTCCTGTTCAACTGGGATTGATCTGATCCTGTCCTAAAAGTGGAATAAGGGTTATCCAACTGTATAATATCAATGAAGAAAAAGTGAACATGAGATATGATAAATTTGATCCATTCTGTTTACTAAGGCAAGTAAGTCGGGTATTTTATTTTCCATATTCTCATACAATAAGGGACAAAGTAGAGTCGGCAGTAGTCATAGCTGGTAAACTGACAGCTACTATTGATATTCAAAATTCAATTGAACTAGCACATCAGGAAATAGAAATGATAAAGTCATACTTCAACTTAATACTATCGATGATGGGGCAAATTTAGTGGATGTTGATGATGATCACGAAGAAGTTGATATCAATGAGCATGATTACGATGATGGTTTGGATGAAATAATTTTAACTACATCATCAAGTGACTTGTCAGAGGAGGTTAAAGAAGATGTGTAAGTGTTAATTTTTTCACTTTATACTTTTGTGTTTTCAGTTTAAACGGTTTGTAGATTGCACTTTATAGTTTTTATTTTTGTTTGTTGAGTATGTTTGTTTTTTCAATTTCAATAATATGTAGATTACATGTAATTAATTTAGTGTTGCCTTTTCTTTTTGTTGTGAATTATTGTACTTTCATCTTTGGTAGTATGTAGATGCACTAATTAAATTTACTTTCTAGCATGAAGATAACATCTGGAGGAAAGGGCGGTTTGCCCCCCCATCGGTCGGCGTGTTGGCTTGTGGATGTCCATCAGCTAATGATGCAGTGGATGAGGTGGTACTGAGACCACTAAACCGGCACTATTTCCAATCCCAGTTACCACACCAGCACCTTCACCAATCACGACAACGACACCACTACAACCACCAACCGCGACACAACCACCACCAACACTCGTGACCACAACACCACCACAACCACCAGTCGCGATCACGACACCACCAGCATCGTCAGCATCAGTCGGTATTGATGCACCATCGAGTTTGAGCAACACGAGCAGTCTTCATCAATTCATGACCGTGGGAAACACGTAAGTTTTAATTTAATACAAACATGAATGCCTTGTGTTTTTTTATTTAATAGAGAACTAATTGCATGTTATTTTTATATGTACTCTCCTAAACATACTATACATTCCATAAATGATATAATTTGAAGAAAGTACGACCACCCGTAATTATCATGGAAGGAGTTCCCGATGGCAATTTAGAATATATGGTTTGGGGAGTTTAAGGTAAACCCCAAACACAGTAATTATATTTATGTATTTTTTTTTATGAATCTAACAATTTTTAATTCAATTTATAGAAACAACGGGTTTGGCCCCCCGAGGAGGAGGCACACGTCCATAAGAGCTTCAAACACAAGTGGAGAGATCGTCTATGCGACTAGTTCAATGATATAGGCCAAGTACGTGAGTGCTCCTTATGGCTGGAAGAGCAAGTGTTTGATGCACTTCTCAGAGCTTGAGACTCTCTTGAGTATCAGAGGAAGAGGGATCAGGCAAAGTTGAACTGCTGCTCTAACTGTGGGGCATGGAGCCCTCGAAACAAATCAGTGGAACGCTTCTACATATAGAGTACAAGAGGAGGTTGGTAAGAATTTTTATTTCTACATTAAATCTTATTTTATATTATATGTATACTATCTATTTAATTACACTTACACACACTAGAGAAAGGATGGGAGCCAAGTGTTGCAGAGTTACACGAGCTCACACATAGGCTGTTGTCGGATCATTCTTGAGTGGGCAGCAGATCGTAGTTGACCCGAGGATCCATTTACTTTCTCATTTTCATTAATCATGTTTTTTATAAGAGGCCTTTTAGAGGCTTGAGGAGAACTGATCTCACCAGTCGGACTGTAGTTTGGGGAAATCTCACGATCCTTCTGAGTACGACCTCTAGAGAGAGACTGTCAGAGAGAAGAAGAATCATAGTGACTACGGGATGGAGTCCTAGGCTCAGGCCTAGCTCTACTAGTGCATCTAACTCCACTTCATAGGAGTAGGAGATTCATCGCCAGGTTTTTGCTGAGGTTACTACCCAGGTGGTCGCTCTGAGATCGGAGAAGAGAGCAGAGATCGAAGCTGTGTTGGTTCTGAACTGCAAAAAGGGAATGAGTGACACGCAAAAAATGTTTGATTTTTTATATGCATTTTATGCTTAATATTAATTATATTGCACTTTAAAGGAAGGTATTTTACATGTCTTTGGTTTCAGGTACAAGAAATGGACTCTTGGAGAAAAAGAAGCGAATACGGTGCAATTTGGAGCAAAAACAAGCAAGAAAATAAATTTTGGCTTGGCACATTTCTATATATCTTTCTATGATTAATCTCTTTTACACTTCTTGCATATTTTTGAATGAAATTACACTTTAAAAAAATATTATTTTCATGCTTATTTTGTAGGGCTATCTGTTAGGAACGCAACACAACTGAAATAGAGCGAAACAAAGCTAAAATGAAGTCAAACGGAGCAAAATAGTGGAGCTGCACAGAATGGGCGCCAACGGCGCCAAAATCCTAAGAGCAATATTTTTGGGCTCCGACAGTGCCCAAAAACGGTGCCAACGACGTCAGGGATGGTTATTATTCATATACATTGAATCTGGATGCTTTTTGAAAGGTTTCTTGAAACACCTCTTGAGAAATTCGTCTCTACTCTATAATAGATTGATTTTATGTCAGAAAAAAGTGGTTTGTGTGAGTAGAAAAATGTGGAGAATGTTTAGAGATCTTAGAATAAGAGTAGAAATGTAGATTTCAACCTTTTTGGAGATATTGGTGAGGGAATTTTGAGAGAATCTGTGAGGGGATGTTCTAGCATTGCATGGATCAGCGGAAGACTTTGTGGGAGAGATTTTTATTTTTCTTTCAAGGGAAAAAGCTAAGTATTGTGTTTTTCATTATCTTATGATTTTTTAAATACTTATATAGTGGATTTGCTTTGATGTAAAGATGTTTTCCGTTGTGTTTTCTTCATGCTTTGTGATATGTTTATCTTACTTTTTCTTCTTATTTGGAAATAGTGGCATGAGAAGATTATGTCGTTATTTTCATTTTAATTTTCTTTTACAATGAGTAGGATTCATATTTAGGATATGGGGATGCATGTTAGAAGATGTTTTATTATAAATGTGAAGTCAATATATAATCTGAATATTAAAGCAACATTAAACCTCACTGAAATCTTAGAAAATAAATCGAAATGATTGGAAAAAAATATGCTTCAATTGATCACAAATAATAATTCAAGCTATATTCTTACATATTTGATAATATATATATATATATATATATATATATATATATTTCATTTTCCTAATATTAGTTGCTAATAAATCTTATATTCAAGCAGATCAAATGGTTATGTGCGGCATTATATCGATCCAATGTTAGAGGATACTGGTAAAATGACTAAAGTAAAAAAAAAATACTACAAAAAAAACTTGTAGTTAATGGATATATATATATATATATAGACTTTACAGCAACATTTATCTCTTGTGGTATACATACAATAAGAAATCTCTATCCCACTAGCGGGGTCAGCCATGAATCATTCTTCTCCATTGCATCATATTGAGGGTCATATTTTTCATTTTAATTCTAATAAATTAGTCATTTTTATACAATATGTCCAAGTCTTTCTAGGTCTACCTATGTCTTTCTCGAACATAAGTCAAATCTAAAACATCTACTCTCCTAACCAGATCATCAAATGGTTAAAGTTTAATGTGACCAAACAGTGCTATTCTCACCCCATCTTATAACTTTTCCTTTCAGTCTAAGTAATACCTTTCTATCACACAATAGGCTCGAAGCATTCCTCCACCTCAACCAACCGACTTGAATTCTACAAATAACATCCTCATCTATATCACCATCACTTGAACAATAGACACACGAGATATCTAAAACGTTCACACCTTTGAATGATTTGATTGCCCAAAGTTACAATTATGTCACTAGAGCTACTACTACTAAAATTAAATTACAAGCATTCAAGCTAGTTCAACTCAAACCCGAAATTGGGCACCAATGTGAACTCCATAATTCATGTTTTCACAGACTTTTCATCTAGTCTTATCCACAAGAAGGATATCATTAACGAAAAGCATACACCAAGGTACATCCTCCTGTAAATGTGCGGTAGGAGCATCCATTACTAAAGCAAAAGGATATGGGCTTGAAGTTGATCCACGATGTAATTCAACTAAAAAGGAAAATATTTGGTCAATCCTCATTCAAACACAAGTAACTGCTCTAATATACATATTGTTGATTACTTAAATTTTCTTGGAACCTTATCATAGTTTTTTTTTCTAAATCAATAAAAATCATATGTAGACCCTCCTTATTCTCTCTATACTTCTCCATCAAACCTCTCAATAAATGTAAAGCTTCCATAGTAGACATGCCCGACATAAAACCAAATTTATTATTAAAAATCTTTGTAATACATCTTAACGTATGTTCAATTACCCTCTCTCATAATTTTAAAGTATGACACCTCAACTTAATTCCTCTATAATTTTACAACCCCTTTATTTTTAAAAATTGGGACCAAAATACTCTTCCTCCACTCCTTGACATCTTTTTAGTTTTTAAAATAATATTAAAGAGTTTAATAAGCCAAGAAACTCTAAATTTCCTAAATATTTCTACACTTCAATTAGGATATCATCAGGTCCTAAGTTTGTCCACCCTTAATTTTTTTAAAGTCTTCTAAACTTTTTTTTACTATTGCGATAGTAAAATTGACACTTTGATATTATCAATGATTTTAAGATCACTAAGATAGTCGTATTTTCGAAAATTCATTGAAAAGTTTATCAAAAATAACTCATCCACCACCTATGTTGAATATTTTTTCTGAAAACCATTTTTTTTCATCCTTAATACACTTTTGCCTACGTTAAATCTTTAATTTTGCTCTCTTTGTTTGGCTAGTTTGCTCACAGTATATTTTTATTATTTAGTATCTGTCTTATTATAAAGATCGCTAAAATAAAATTATTAGCGTCATATTGTTCTTAGACTCTACAAGCCATTTTATTTTTTTCAGTCCTCTAAACTTTTACAATTATACCAATTTTTATATCGATTTATTATATTTTATCTTTTCTTGCATATTATTATTCAACTAACAACACATTTATAGAAATTTCATCTTTTGATTCTAAAAATACATTGTTTGTCACTTATTTAATAGTGTTTGTTACTTACACCATAGAATTTTCTTTTTCATAAACATCTCGTCTTAATCTTGAAGTTTACTCATAAATAATTTTATTGTTGTGTCTTTTAGGTTCCTCCATCATCGTAATATCTGCTAATTTAATGGAGCATGTACTCGTACATATACCCTATGAGATTGTAGTTGAGGGTCAATTATAATACATGTAGATGTATTGATTTTTGAGAGGCATTTTTTCTCAATATCTAATTATTTAATTTATAAAGAAATAATACTACAACGTAAACCATAGTGGAGAATGATTTTTATAGGGGTTCCTCTGACCCTAACCCATAGTGGAGAATGGTTTTTAAGCTTTTTCCATTCATATTTAATTCTATTTAATTTTATTTAGGTTTAATGAGTTGATTAAAGTTAGGGTGATCTTTAATGAGTTAAATTAAATTGATATTTTTCTTATGGTCCTATGGTTACAGGGAACCTACCAAAATAATTTTTGAATTTTCTAAAAATCATGCTAATATTTATAATTTTTTGTATCCAAACATGCCTGATAACTTGAAAAATAGAGATCTCCCCATGGATGTCTCCTTTGACCTTAGAAAAATCAGGGGAGATCCCCTATGACAGAGGCTACGAACAACCTAAATGACATGCCATGGTTAAATGTTTAAATGCATGGAGAATCAAAAGACTCAAATCAGTATTTAATTAGTTAAAAATCACACATGCATCAAATAAACTTGAAACCATTTCAACATTGTTCTCCTCTGTTCACTGAGCAAGAGGGTATTTTTTTATTTTTTTATTTTTCTACACCAAGTTATGTATTTTTGAAGTTGGACTGATTTAATTAATTCATTAAATATCCTATTTTTCTCTTTATCCACATTGGCGCCAGTTCATCCTACATCGGATCGAAGCCCCCACGCATCGTCCTCTAGTTGGCCAATGCGGTTTGGTTTGACGATGTGTTCACGAATGATCTCCTCATCCAACGCCATGAGGACATTCCATTTGATACACACTCGATCCAACGATCACGAGTTTTCGTCCTCAACTGGTTCGTCCTGTGAGCCATACACCTTATAACCCTAATTTCTCGAGCTATGCTCAACCAATTGACCTTGGGTTTGTTTTGATGAACTCGTCTAAGCATGATGAACATATCCATATGGTAAACATGGTATGAAATAAAGTCTATGCAAGTGGGGAATTAAATTGAGCTCAGGAGGGAGAGATGATCATATACCTTGGTCTGAGAAGAGAAGCCTCAATCAAATGTGCTCGACACGTTCGTAAGGGTCCAAGGAGCTCAAGGATGAAGCTTCAAGCCATGGTGAATTGCCTAAGCCCAAGTTTAACCATGCTCGATTTTGGGTGTTGATCGAACTCTACCCTAGGTGGCTCTGTGAGGGGGCTTTTGTTGGGGTTCTTCTTCATTTGGTATGAGAATGGTGTGGGGTAAATCAATTTAAAGTTTGGTATATTGTGGTGGAGTGTAGGGAAGTGTCCTATTTTCCAGCCATAATTGAGCTCGGCCAGGGGAAATCAGGGCAGGGAGGTTGCTGATCCAAGCTTTGGGGATCCTAAGGAGACTCTGGGGAGATTTTGGCGGAGTTTCCTTAAATTTTTCATGACTCCCCTCTTTGGCCGTGAAGGGTGGCTTTTATAGCCATTGCCAATGGGTGAAACTTGAGGTGCCAATGTGGGTGCCACACTAACAAGGGTCAATTTTGGGTTTAAGTGGGGAGAGGCATGCTCGGGTTTAGCTGTTTCAGTGGCTAGGGCGGCTAGTAAGGACAGGGATGGTGGCTGGCAGGCTGATGGGAGGTAAGAGAGGTTTAAATGATACTTAACTGGCTGCCATGATGAGTAGTTTTCTTGGAGTAATGGTTTAGCCAAAAAGCAAAGAAGCAAGTTGACTTGGTGAGGGAACTTTGGTCCATAGCTCATTTGGGCTTATTTTGGTGAGTTTAGACCAGTCCTTGAGGTCCTTAGGTTAGCTGTGGTGAGTTCAATTTGACTAATTTGGATAAATTTTGTGACATTTGGGTTATGGCTTGATTTGGGTCACTTTGGGTTCAAGTTGGTCTATGTTGGGTTTTAGCTTGGGTTAGATCCAATTGAATTTTCAAAATGGTCTAAATAATTGTCATAAGGCTTTTGAAAAAGGTCTGGAGTGATTTTGAATTGGTTTGGTAAGTGGATTTGGGGACATTTAAGTATTTGGCCAATTCGGGTCAAGTTGGGTTAGCATGAATCTTGGTTGGGCTAGTGTGGGGTTTAGGTCCAATTGATTGTTCACAAAGGTTTAGGGGATGTGGTGAAGAGTTCCTAACATAAATTGGGTGGCAATTTTAGGGTGAGGGCAGCCAATTTGGTGTGATTTGGTCATGTGTCCAATTTGGGGCAAAATTAGGGATTTTGGATTTGGGTTGGCATGGGTGAGACTTGAGCTCAAACCAGAGGAAATTAAATGTTTCATTTGGCATAGGGGAGTGTCAAGAGAAGTTTAGAATTCAAAATTGGGGGAAATTGATTGACATTAGGTTCAATTTTAGTGAAGTGGGTGACTTGGTCAAAATTGAGGATTTTGAGTTTAGGTTGAAATTGGGTCCAATAGTAGGTCAAATTGGGTTTGGATTTGGTTTCGATTAAGGCTAGAATTTTGAATTTTGGTTTGGAATTAAACTTGAGCAAACTTGGGGTTAATTGGGTGGACATTAGGGGATATTTGGACATTTTGGGCCTTAAAGGGCAATTTAGGGCTTTTGGTTAAATTGGGCAAATTTGGCCAAATTGGATCAAATAAAGTGGTTTAAATTAAAAATGGGAATATTTAGAGGGTTTTGGGAATTTTTGGGAAATTTTTAAATTTTTGGAAGTTTTAGAATTTTTGAGCTAGGAGGGGCATTTTGGTAATTTTGGGTATTTGAGGGGTATTTTGGGTATTATAGTAGATTTGAGGTGTTTTAGGTATTTTGAGTGGCTAGGAATGTTTTGGGGTGTAGAGGATTTTTGGCAATTTTGGTTGATTTTGGGGATTTTGGGCAAAATTAAGGTTTTTGGGGTAATTTGGTCATTTAATAGAGTTTAGGGCTAAGGGTCAAAAAGTGGAATTTTTGGTAAATTTGGGAGTCAAGTGAGATTGATAACCCATTTAAGCCATGGACCAAGGTAGTTACCCATTTGGATCCTCTATGCGCTGGTACTAGTCAAGCCCTATCCCGGGGCTAAGAGCTTTGGGAAAACCACCTACATGAGTTTCCAAATGAGCAAGGGATCAAGTGTGGAGAAGTTTGTTATGTTTAGGGTTGTGAGGTAGGTGAGAGTGTGATGTGTAAGTGTGCGTGAGTCTCACCCAAACCACCCAGGGTAAGTCCTAAGGCTTGACCATCCTATTGTGAACTCTTCTTGAGCTTCCTAATGCTTGGTCCTTCCTCCTAAATACTTTGAGGTTAGACTTTAAGCATTTGAAAACTTTAAGTGAAGCAAAGAAGTGTTTTGAATTTCTATGGGGTGAGGGTTCCATTGCTAGTCCTCTAAGATAGTCACCAGGAAAGTCTAATGGATAGACCCTAGGCTATTCTAAAGAGAGACTTGACCTCAACCAAAAGTGAAGTCAACAAGTGTTATTGAGCCTACTCATCAAAATAAAAAAAAATGTTAAATATTTGTATTCCCCTTAAATCTATAAGAAGTTACATAAAATGTGAATGTGTTTGACCTTTATATGAATGAAAAAATTTTAAGTTCTTCATCGACTCACTTAACTGATGAAATAGAATAAGATAAATATGTTCGTTTATATTTTAATTTATTTCTACTTTTACTTTCTTTAGTACCAGCTTTTATTATTCACACTGTATGTACGACATCTTCTTGCTTTTACTTTTGGTGTGTCCTACTTGTATTTACAATATTTTTTGTGTTTAATTCTATATCTTCATGCTTCCATTTTACTTTTTTCTTGCATATACTTATATTATTTTTTACTTATAATTATTCTGATCAATTTCATTCTTTTAGTTATAGATGGCTCTAGGTGGGATGAAGGGTTAGCTACCTTAGAGACTGATTTAGTGTAGCATGTTGTATCGGATGAAGAAGCAAAATATATCGCACCGCTCCTCATATATGAGCACTACTATGATGATTAACACTACAACTATGAAACTAGTGTCTATCAAGCTTACTCCAAGATATCATGTTGCTTTTATTAGACCTAGTGCTTCTATCAGGCCTGTCGCTTGACAGCACATTGTCACCTCAACACTTCTTTGAGCCAGGTCACTCCGCTCCCATTCCTTCTATGCAGCACAGCTCTGAACGCCTACACATCGAGCTTGATGGAGATTTATGGCTAACCTAAATTTATAGTAAATTATATTAATTTTTTGCTATAATATTTAACTAATATTTATATCTAGGTTTTACCCACCTTGGCAGCCCACTATCAGCATCACGGAGGTCATCAAGATTAGGTTTGATGCTCTATATCTTTCTTGGAGGAAGAACTTGATTGTGGTTCAAGATAGGTGATTTGGGGAGTTTGAAACAAATCTATTTTATTTTGAAACAAAATTATAAGTTTAAGTTATATTTTATATTAATAAACATTGTTTCATACTTATTTTACAAAGGTCCTTTTACTTAAATCTTGAGCATCATCATCAGATTAACTGGAATTTTGAGAGATGAGGTACGCACCACTTGTGCGATATGTTTATTGTTATTTGAAAGAAGAATGAGCTAACTATCTGGATATGTGTGGTTGTATGGGTGGAGTTGTCATCTTTATAGCCAGAGTATATCCGGAAGAGGGAGATGACCTGGTAGAATTAAGCATCTGATTTTTGGAGCATGGTGCCTCATTACATATTGTAAGTTTAGTCTCGCACACCAAGTACCAGAGGAGGGTTTTAAGATTCATTAAATACTCAAAAAATAATTTATATAAATATCTAGTACTTATTCTCTTTACATGTTAATAGATACATGATCTTGGATGAGAATCTAATGTTACCGAGTTGCAAGCCCAGACATATTGACGCCCGAGAAACTAGTAGTGGGCCGATGATGGATCTCAGCTGGTCTATGTACATTTTTATTTCCTTAATTTACTTAATGTTTTATGTAAATTGATAATTATCCTTTAGTTTTACTTATATAGGAGGAGTACGAGTGCTTAAGGAAGTCAACGTCCATCAGATCTTGGCTGTAGTAGTGGTCGGTTACAACCTAACTACTCAGTCTTTAAGATCTAGAGGGAAGCTACAAAGAAAAAAAATTAGGGTCTGTGGCTTGAGCACTGAAGGATTTGTCTACGAGACGAGCAATGCCATTTATTTAAGAGTCGAAGGTCATTGTCATCAGTTGATGATAAATTTTGCAGGACTATGGTCACAATTACTGAGGTATTACAAGAAAAATTCAATGTTGAATTGCGTAACAAGAATGCAAGGGTTGAGAGGTTCGAGGCCATTGCTGTGTAGCTGTAGTGCGATGGGCACCATGTAAGCAACCATTGAGTGTTATGTAGAAGGAGAAGGAGGAGGACAAGCATGTCATAAAGGATTTCTATGATTTTTTCCTCTTCTATGTTTAGATGTTACATTTTACACACACACACACACACACACATTCACAAATATTTTAGGAACATAAAAGTATTGGTTGATTTTTTATTTATTTGGACATGTATGATGATTTCATTCATTGTCAACGTCTCCATTTGTTAAAGCAATGGTGAAATATGACTTATGTTATTATCTCATGTTATGATCTCTGATTACATGTTTAAAAATTTTGATTTACTTTATATATATATATATATATATATATATATATATATATATATATATATATATATATATGACTTTGCAACTTATTTTTCAACTGTTAATTAGCAGCTTAACCAATCAACCTCAGGTTCAGACATTGTTATGCGACCAATCAGTTCTACCGCTAGCTATCCTACAACTGACAAATAAGCTACAAATTCAATGTAAATTAAATGTACCATAAATCTGCCGCAAGCTATTCTACGACTGCCGAAATTCAATGCAAGTTAACTGCTATGATAAAAACAATTTTTTTTTTTACATTAAAATTATTTATGATGAAGGGTTTGGTGATGAAACTATTTTTTATGAATTCTCATCTATATTCCTTGTTACTGGTAGTTCATACTATTACTGGCTGATTTTTTAACTCATAATAGCTCCGTTTCTTGGAGCAAAAATATCAAACTTATCAAATTTTATTATTTGAGTTAGCACAAAATGATAATCATCCCTAGTTGGAACATAAGAATCATGGATCCTTCTAAGGCTTATGCATCATAAAGCCTTCAGATAAATTAAAAAATTATATCCTTTGGGGCTTAAACCTCCTAAAATTTTAAATAACTAGAGAAGAATATAATATAAGAGATTATATATTTTGGATAAGAAAACAAAATTAACTGTTCTTTTAAATTTTAATATCCATAATAATTGAATTAATGCACTTTACTAAGTTTATGGATTTTGGGATTCTTGGAGATCCTATAACTTCTAAGACTTTTAACATTTGAGATTTGTAATGACATTTGAGATTTATAATAATTGGATTTTTCTTTATATAAATTTGTCAGTAAATTTATAAATTCTAAGGCTTTTGCCTTTTGATATTTTTAGATAATATATACATTTTAAGGATTTTATTTATTAGAGAGTTGAAGAATGTATATCTTTTTGAAACTCTTATCTTCTAGGATATTTAGATGGCATGTGCTTTTTAAACCTTTTGACTTTTGAAATTTGTAGTAAATCTATACTTTTTGAAGTTTTTTACTTCTAGGCTTTTACATAACCTATGCCTTGTGAAGGATTTACTTTGTGAGATTTTTAGAGAATCTATATATCATATGGCTTTAGACTTATTATATTTTAAAATAATTTATACCCTTAAAGATTTTATTTTGAGATTTTTAAAGAGCATATTTCTTGTTAGACTTTTATCTTTTAAAAATTTTGAATAATCTATGTTTTCTAATACTTTTATATTTAAAAGTTCTTATGAAATTTGTAGCTTTTGATATACTTTCCTTAGATTTTTAGGTGGCTTATACCTTACTATGTTTTTACTTCATGATATTTTTGGAGAACTTGTAGCTTTTGTGGCTTTTGCGTTTTATGGTTTTTAAAGAATTCATCTCCTAAAGATTTAGTTTTTGAGATTTTTTTTTTATGATTAATGATTTTATCAATCTCTTAATTTTATGGCATTTTTATAATGAGAACTATATTTACAATAAGTTTCATCATATGACTTTTTATAGGTGTGACTAGAAGCGGTTTAAAATAAAGACCGTGTCTATCCCTTATTCAAATAAGGTTCTTTTTACTAAGAAATTAAAATGAAGCATTATTTATATAAAAACTAAACCTTATTGATATGTTATAGGGAGTGATAATTTAAATAAAAACTCTCTTAAAAAGGACAGCTATTTTATCCCTCTAAGAGATATAAATTATATCTTGATAAAATAAAAATTATATGAATAAGTCAATTTTCTTATTCTTCTTTAATGATAGATTGTATTTCTTTGAGGAAGCATAAGTGAGATAATAATAATAATTTTTATTTATCTGATACCCTAATTATAGAAAATTAGATGATAGGGATTGGTAAAATATTACACCGTAGAATAAAATAATATCAACTAACATAAACCATATTAGAGTAATTTATTATAAATACGGTTTCCTATGGTGACATGAAGAGTAATTATATCAAAAGTTTTTATAATGTATTCTATCAAATCTTGAATATCATGATAATAAGTTTGAAGCTCACTGGAGGTTAATTTAAGTTTTTAAAAAGCAATTGAAGACAGAATATCTATTGAATTACTCACATCAAGCAAAATCTTTGTAATATTACTAGTAATTATTTCAATTTTGTTGTGGATGATAGATTTATGTAAAGTCAAAAGCATTAAAAGTAATTATTTTATTTACTTTCTTTTTGCATATAAGAATAAATAGGTTATTGTGGTATATTTATAATTATATCATTAACCCTAATAATTTTCTAGACACAACTTTAATGATTAATTTTATTGCAAAGTTAATAATTTGCATATTACTATTATAAATAAAAACTTAATTAACCTTGGAGTTTACAATATTAATCTAATTTTTCAAATGATTAAGTCTTTCTTTTGAATATCCCCCCTTTTTTTGGTAAAAAATATTTTCATGCGGTGACTTTTATTCCATAAAAAAATAAAGTACAAAAAGAGGCAAGAAGAACGCATCTACACACCCACTCAACTCACACAAGAAATGAAAACATTTCTTCTCCCTGACAAAAAACAAAATATAACTCACATTACCCACTAACCTAAAAACTCAAAAAGGACAAAAAAATGAAGAATTAGAGTAAATCAACACAAACTAGAGATATAAGAACCAAAAGAACTTCTTGAGAAATGACAGTAGTCAGGAGATAACTCCCCAATTTAGCTGGCTTTTTCTTGTTACCTTTTCTTTTTGTATGTGTCCATAACACATTCATTTCCTTTGTTAACTCCACAGTCTCCTTCAATTGAAGATTAACACTGCAATGATGCATTTCCCTCCACTAGCAATACTTCCAAAGTTGTAAAAAATATGTTTCAATATTTAGAAATTTCCATCCATAATATTTAGCATGCATTAAACCAAAAACCATTGAATATGCTTCGGCCATAAGAGGTGAGATAGGCACAAATAGGGAAGCAAACTAGCAGATGATCGAACCAAGGAAGTCTCTACAAATTGTTCTGCCAATAGCCATTGATGTTAATCTTCACACAAGGAGCCATCGGTTTGGGCCAACACACTAAATATTGGTTACTATTTTCAGGCTTGGAAAAGAGTCTAAGATTATTAGAAATACCTTTCAACTGCCTAGCATTGAATCCATTAAAAATTCAATGTATTAACAATGTAATTAGTAATCATATATAAAGTATGATTAATTATTAGGAACCTCTTCATGATTCTTGTTCCTATTACTCATAAAACAAATGAACCAGAATACAGTTGAAGGAATAATATTGACCAAAGGACCTCCAAGCATCAAGAATATCCCAGCAATTATGATAATTACAAACATGTGGATCCCTGATTACGTTATTTATGCCTTCGTTCTATATATGGATTTAACTATATCTCTTTCTTTACTATGGTGCCAAATACTTGATTCCAATGCAAATAAGAGTTCTCTTATTATATTTTAAATTTGTATTCTAAGCAAGTATATGCATTGTTATCAAGTAATAAAAGACATTCTGATTAAACCGCGAATATCGAACCTACAGGGAGCCATTCTAAAAGAAAACAGACAACAAACTATACTTTTTAAAAACAATCTTACACAAACTATAAATAATATTACAGGAATGAAATTTTAATTCTTTTTTGCAATTTTAGATAATATAAAATAAAGTAAATAGGGCTGGCAATTTGGCTCGTTCGCGAACAACTCGTGTTCGGCTTGTTCATTAAGCCTAACGAGCCGAACACGAACAAATTTTTAAGCTCGAAATGTAAACGAGCCGAACACAAACAACTGTTTGTTCGCTCGTGTTCGGCTCGAATTGGCTCGAAATAAAAAATAATCATATAATTATTTATATAATAATTTATATATATATATATATTATTTATATATTAATATATTATATATATTTATATTTAAGCTTTAAATCATAATTGTCTGTGTGGTAGCTGGTACATGCTTCTTTGTTTCCATTCATTTCGGTCTAGTGTTCGAATCCGGCGTTAGACATATATTTTTTCCAATTAATTTTAACGAGTCAATTTCGAGTTGAACATGAACAAGAATATTTAATTCTAGCCGAATACGAATATACTTTTCACGAGCCATTTCGAACACGAGCCGATTTCGAGCCGAGCTAATTTCGAACGAGCCGAACACGAGCCAAATCTGAGCTCGCTCAAACTCGGCTCATTTACAGCCCTGAAAGTAAATCACTAACTAAATTTAGTAAGATTTTTGTAAGATGAAAGCAAATGCAATTAAAAATATATTTTTCTTTATTATGAATTAGTAATAAGTTTTGGAGTTCTGTTGCGGAAACTCTAAAATGTGTTGTGCCAAATAGGAGAAGTAATATTCTTTACCTATATTAGAGATGCTTTAGATATCTTGAAGACGAGCTAGGTAAAGAATTTACTAGCTTTCACTCTAGAGTTCCCTATTCTCCCTCAACTTGAGGGCTAACAACACATATCAAAATATAGAACATTAAATTGAATTGGGGGGTTTAGCCTGACACTCTAAAGTCCTTTAATTCTACACTCATCAAAGTTTATCTCCCCATTTATTTGAACTCAACCATATGGATTACATTCTCACCCATATAATCATGTGATTCTTACCATTGGTTGACCGAGACAATACCAAACTGGTTCTTACATGTTATCACAACAAATATTAATAACTTAATTGGCCAAATCAAAGAGTGACTTAAGGGAAAGGTTTGAATCATCACAAATTCTTCCAACGTTGACGATCTATACTTCACGTAACATTCATCTTCAACTTAATTACTTCATCATTTTAAAGAAAAAGATAAAGAAAACTACTCAGAATTCATGGAGAGAATACAACAATAATTGGAATTCAAAGTCTCGATTAAAACCAAATATAGATATAAAGATAAAGACTTATATGAAATTCCTTTCCACCAAACTCTGAAGGTTCCTTTGATTTTTTTGCTTTCCCTTACAATCTTCCTTAAGGTTGGACGCCCAAGTGTAAGGATTCCATATCTCACTTCTATACTTAAGTTACAAAATAATTAGTGAAGTTGGAGTGGCGCTCCACCCTCATACAAGATTCACTAGACTCCTCAAGACTCCACCACTAAAACTATATAACTCCCTCTTTATTATAATTTTCTAATGGGTGCTTTGTTGTCCCTCCAAAATGTGTCTTCATTCTACTAATCTTCTAAATTTTTTGTCCTTTCAAGGGCAATTTGAATGAAAATTCATGCCAATAAGAAGTTATTCACGTTTGTACCAAAGGTTTCCTCAAACACCCCTTCGAAATTATTTTAAGAAAAAAAAAATTCCAAAGTAACTGCCAGCACTTAAGCGCGAGGTCTAGGTGCTTAGCCGCGAGACCCTGGTGCTTAGCCGCCAGACCCTGACAGGTGCTAGCATTCAATTTCGCATCATTCATCATTTTTGCTCCAAATTTGACCATTTTCACTCCTTTCTTCATATTCATCTATTTTATCATACCTGCAGGGAAAACACATAAATAACTTCCATTAAAGTACAATATTATCAAAAATGGGTATAAAAATATGTATAAAAATACTATATATTTTAGGTGTATCAAAATCCCTCAAACTTAAAATGTTACTTATCCTCAAGTGACACTCCAATCTTTAATAACTTAAAGCATATAAATTATGTGAATGAGTTACTTTAGAAGATTTTAAAATTTTGTTCTAGATATGTAGTAGTCTATTTAGAAAAAAACTTTAGTAAATGAGATCAATTTAAAGTTTAGAAATCCCTTAAGTGAAGGAGTATGAAAAAATTGAGTTCCTATCTAATTTAGAAATACTTGTAGATTTTTCAAAATATAGGGCTTAGGTATTTTATCTTCTCTACTTAAAAATTTTATATTAAAAATAGTTTTTCTTACTGCATTATATCTTTAAGCTTAAGATTTTCTAAAGTCTTATACTTTAAAAAGATTAGGTGTGGAACCAATTTTTGATAAGGAACTAATCCTCAAGCTTCTCCTCCCTTTTACACACACTATAATTTTTCTTTTTTTAATAGTGAAGGATTACTATATCTAGATAGGCCTTTAATAATTTTGATTTACCCTTCCTTTCCTAAAACAAAGGATTGATAAATATCTTTTACTTAAAAAATAAAAATAGTTTTGAAAACTATTTTTAATAAAATAAATTTAAGTATTGAAAATAAAAGTTCAATCCTTATATATTTTTCATAAGTACAACATCTCCTACTATAGATAGTTGCACAATATTTATCATTTCTTCATTAAGAAATTTTTAACTTTAAATTTTTCATCATTACTATATGTTTTAACTAAATTTTCTTACTCCTTTCTTTATTCAAATTTTTTACTTTCCTAATATAACTTCATACACATAATCATTTTTCAATCAAAATCAATTTATTTGAAGCACAACTTGAGAACAAATAAATTGTAAGTTTTGAAAATTGTTTTATCATCCCTCCCCCCAAACTTTAAAATTTTTGTTAAGTTAAAACATTTTAGCATAATAATAGATACATGGGTAGGAATTAAAATCTACAGTAACAAAAATTTTCATATCCTAAATATGAAATTACAAAAAACTAAAAAAAAGGAGTAAAAATTAACTGATTAAATTCTTTCTTACGTTCAATATAAAAGAAATTCAAAAGACTTCTAAAGTAGTGGAGGTTGCAAAAGAAAATACACATAAACTTAATAGAAATTCACAACCACATAAAGAAAAATATATATGGTAGTAATTGAAAAGTTAAACATTGAAGCTTAATAGTGGCATTTAACAGTGTTCTAAACTTTCCTAAAAAATTACTGGAACAAGTTCTGCACAACTAAACAAAATACACTAAAAACTATGTAATCAGAAATACTACCACAAGATCACAAAACATAACTATTCATAACATTTCACAACAAACAACACATTACACATAATAAAGGCCACAATAGTTAAAGACTACATTATAAATGTTCATACAACATACCAATAAAGTTCACCAAAGAAACACAAACAAAATTAAAATTTCACACAACACTAATCACTCCTCCTCCTCCTCCTCATCATCATCATCCTAATCCCAAACCTTTGTAGGTTCATATTGGATATATGGTGGATGTGAGGGAAATACCACACTTTGGTCACCTCTAATGAGCCTTTCCAAATATGTATGATACTTTTAATCATAATCATTATGACTTTTAAGATAAGCTCCATTATGATCTACATTGTTCTCTAAATTTAAAACCTTATCGCAGTATAATTGATATTATCCTTCATACTATGTAATAACTGTACCTGTGAATCAAAATACTGACCTTGAGATGATGCATGTGAAGTAGAAGCACAAGATGAGGAAGCACCGGAAGTAGAAGCATAATAAGCTCTTGAGACTCCTTCTCTCCAGCCAAACATAGAATGCTAAGTATAAGACTTGACATTCATACTATTAATAGGCTTTAAAGGCTGAAGGGTTTCATCCCAAGTATCTGACTTAACCCCAGCTTGCTCACATAATGAAAATATTAGGGAAGCAAATCCCATACCTGCAGTAACAGCAGCTCTGACTGAAATTATAATAGCTCTTATGTTTATCCGCTTTCCCTGCTTAATACAATAATTCAATGTGGCCCTTTCTCTCGTTACTTCACTCAAATGATTTGTAGAGAGTAATCGAGATGATATAAAATAATGCCACTCTTTCGAGATGGCATTTAACTTTGAAGTGGAAAAATTGACTCTTCTTTCATTTGTTATCTTCCATAACCCTCTCCCATCAGTCAAAGCAGAAATAATTTCATCCAATTCTCCCTCCGTAGGATTATAATTTGAATAAAAACACATGACATTCGTCGGTAGTAGGTAAACTGAGTTTATTACCTCAGGAGAAAAATGAACTAGCAACCCTCGCAGCATAACAAAAACTTCCTATGCTTCTAGAAGATTAGCATAAAATTTCAGCACAACAGAAATCACAGCTATGGCAAAAAAATAGCAGAATCTGTCCCAAAGTCTCCTAATAATCATATCCTCGATTTCACCTCTCGAATTTTTAAAGCAGCACTCGGAAATCACCTTCCTTGATTGTAAAGCCCGCACATATCTATCTTGAGCCTAAGAACTGATGAACTTGTCTGAATCGTAACTAGCTTTCCTTACTCCTTTTTATTTTTGGTGCCATAATCTAAAAATCTTGTAAAAATCACAATAAATCCTAAAATTAAGTTAAACTCACTAAACTTAACTTCTAAAATCAAAAACCACCAAATCTATGTAATTCCCAAGGCATTTCCTCGAATTTTCACCATGAATAGTAATTTTTAGTTTTCTCCATAATACTCTTCAAATAAATGGTGAAAATCATAATTTTATACTTAGGAGTAATGCTCTTACCTTAAGAAAATGATATCCAACATATTTTTCTTGAATCGACTCACAAAAATTCAAGTTAGAGGATGCCTTAACTCTCTAGGTCACGACTTTAGAGGAAGAAGATGACGAGCCAAAAGAAAATGGCTATTTTTGGTTTTTAATAAATCTGCGAATCGGTTTTTGTGAACCAGTGCTTAAGCGCGACGGTTCGGCGCTTAGGCGCTAGTGCACAATTTTTTATGTTTTCGCTAAATGAACTTTTAAGCCCAGATAATCAACCTTAAATGGTCTTAATAATTTTTAGTAACTACTTCTTCCCATCTATTCTTCTTTTACTCCAAAATCACACATTAAAACCAAATCGATTCACACATAAATTTCACACAAATAAACACTTCATTAAAAATAAACAAACAAATAAACAAATATAAATTTTTAATTCAAGGTCCTTAGATTAGGTATCTACTTAACAAACACATAAACACTAAACACACATAAATTAGATATATAAAACATTCAAAATACTAACACTAACAACTAAACAACCCTCTCAAACTTAATTCTATGCTCCATTAGAGTGAACTTGTCCTGAACCTTCATTTGTCCCTTCTGAGGCATTGGGTATATAGATTTGATAGAGCAGACGATGATTAAAATTTCTAGTTGAATCCTCTTCAATCAACTTGTTCTTCAAATACATCGCTTTGTTCGCTTCCTCTACATGAAAGGTATGACTAAACTGCATCTTTAGTTACCATCCAATATGCGCCAAATGTTCATTAGTCTCATTCACCTTTTTTTCAATTGAAGCCACGTCAGCCTTAATCTTTGCAAGTTTCTCTGCTATTCATTCGATACTAACTGCTAGGATTTTGTTGAATAACTCTTGTGCATTCTGACTTATAAACTTCTTTTTGTTGGCTTCCTCTTTCTTCTTAATTTCACTCATCGAAGAAGACATTTTTGTAACTTAAAACTCTTTCACTTAATCTTTTAGGGTGAAAACTTGGAATGGGGGTGAAAATCTCTTATTTATCCTTCTATTAATAGATTTAAGAAACACTAAAATTGTCCTCCCTTATTCACAAACAACTAAATAATGTTCTAATTAACTTCCCCACTTTTAAGTCTTATAGAATATTAATTTTCACATTTTTCTTAACTGCTGCGCTTAAGGGCCAATTTCTGGCGCATAGGCACCAGTGTTCATTTTAGCCCAGGTCTGCTAAACGTCCAAAAATTCAATTTAACTCATTCAAATTATTAATTAAGGACTCATAATCTTCATTATATCATAATATAATCAAAATACTAACACAATTTTCTTACTTAAACCAAATAACACAAATTCGAAGCAAATTCAAAACAAATCACACCGATAACTATGGGTTGCCTCCCACAAAGCGCTTGGTTTTACTTCGTCAGCCCAACGTACCCAGTGTATATTCTGGGTGACCCAACATCATAAGATTATCAATTTTAAATTGATCCACCAAAAAATAAGGTTTTAGTCTATGACCATTCACTTTGATTATTGTTTCAGTTTTAAGATTTTTAATATCCACAGCTCCATAGGGATAAAATTTTATTACAATAAATGTGCTCATTCAAGTGAACTTTAGTTTTCTAGAAAATAATCTTAGTCTTGCATTTTACAGTAAAACTTGCTGTCCTGGCTTGAAATATTTAGTAAGAATCTGGCAATGATGGCACAATTTCTTCTTTTTTTTAATAAATCTTAGCACTTTTATAAGATTCATTCCTTATCCCTTCCAACTCATTTAATTGCAATAGTCTTTTCTTACCAACATCTTTTAAATTATAATTGAACTTTTTGATAGCCCAATACACTTTATGCTCAAGTTCAGTCTTTCCAAAAAATTAGCTTATATGGGGACATTCCTATAGGAGTTATATATCCAATTCTATAAGCCCACAAAGAAAAATAAATTTTGATTGACCAATCTTTTTTTATTTGGATTCATAGATTTTTTCAGAATTCTTTTTATTTGACGATTGGATAATTCAACCAAACTATTTGTCTGAGGATTATAAGCAGTAGCAATTCTATGGTTCATATGATACTTGTTTACTAACTTCTCCATAGTTGCAATTCTAAAATGACTTCTCCAGTCAGCTATGATCACTCTTGGTATTCAAAATCTATAAAATATATTCTATTTTAAAAATTTGGCAACACGTTGAGCATCACACCGAGGTAAAGAAACAACTTCAATATGTTTGGATACATTATCTACTGCTAACAGTATATATAAATTTTCGAAAGATGGTTTAAATGGTTTCATGAAATCTAGTCCCCAAACATCAAATATTTCAACTTCTAACATATAATTGAGAGACATCTCATTTCTTTTAGAAATATTGCCTATACGTTGACATCTATCACAATTTTTAATATAAGAATTAACATATCTAAAAATTGTAGGCCAATAAAATCGATATTGTAAAATTTTATATGCAGTCTTATTAACACCAAAATGTCTCCCAAAATCAGAATCATGACATTTTTAGATAATTTCATAAGTTTCTTCTAAAGGCACACATCTTCGAAAAATTAGATCCTTTTCTTATTTATGTAAAAATGGGTCATTCTAAAAATAAGTTTTCACTTCAGATAAAAATCTTCTCCTTTATTGATATGTCAAACCATAAGGTATAATATCACTAACAATAAAGTTCACAATATCAGCATATCATGAAACATGCCACTCGTTAATGGTGAACAGTTTTTCATCTAAAAAATGTTCATTAATTTCTTTCTCATAACAGAGAGACTTTTCTGATTCAAGCCTGGACAGATGATCAACAATTTGATTATTAACACCATTTATATTTACTATTTCAAAGTTTAATTCTTGTAAAAGAAGAATCCATCATATCAGTCTTGGTTTTGCATCTTTATTTTTTTATTAAATATTTAATAGCAAAATGATCAGTATGCACTACATATTTTGTTTCAATCAATTATGATATGAACTTATCAAAAGCAAATACTATAGCAAATAAAATTTTCTTAATTGTGGTATAATTAATTTGAGCTTCATTAAGAGTTATACTAGAATAGTAAATTACTTTGAAAATCTTATCATATTTTTATCTTACAACAGCTCCAATAACATAATCACTTACATCATACATTAATTCAAAAGGTTTTTCCCAATCCGGTGAAACAATAACTGGTGCAGTGATTAATTTTTCTTTAATAACTCAAAAATTTTTAGGCATTCTTCATCAAAATTAAATATTACATCTTTTACAGTAAATGACTTAGAGGTTTATCTATTTTTGAAAAATTTTTAATATATCGCCTGTAGAATCCAACATGTTCTAAAAACTTGTAATTTCTCTCACATTTGTTGGGTAAGGTAAATTAGCAATTACTTAGATTTTTGTAGGATCAAATTCTATACCATATTTTCATATATGATGTCCTAAAATAATTCCTCGTGCCACCATAAACTGACATTTTTTTTCTAATTAAGGACTAAATTTGTTTCTTCACAGTGCTTAAGAACTTTTGATAAATGTTCTAAATATGATTCAAATGAAGTTCCAAACACTAGAAAATCATCAATAAATCCTTCAATTCTTTTATCAATTAAATCACAAAAAATTTCCATCATACATATTTGAAATGTAACAGGGGCATTGCATAAACCAAATGATATTTTTTTAAAGCAAAAGTACCATGAAGACTAGTAACAGTTATTTTCTCTTGATCCTTAGGAGCAATTTATTTTTGGTGATAACCAGTATATCCATCCATAAAATAAAAGTATTTATGCCCAACTAGTCTATCCAACATTTGATCTAGAAAGGGTAGTGGAAAATGATCTTTTCTAGTGGAAAGATATAATATTTTATAATCAATGTATATTCGCCAACATGTGACTTGTCTTATTGGTATTAACTCATTATGTTCATTGATAGTAACAGTAATACCTGCTTTCTTAGGAACACAATGAATAGGACTAACCCATGTACTATCTGAAATAGGGTAAATAATTCTAGCATCTAACCATTTTAAAATTTCTTTCTTAACAACTTCTTTCATAATAGAATTTAATCTCCTTTAAGGATCGATTCTGGATTTGTAGTTCTCTTTCACAAGGATTCTGTTCATACAAATTGAAGGATTGATTCCTTTAATATCAGCAATTGTCCATCTAAATGGTTTCTTATATTTCTTTAAAGTTTCAAACTGACTCTCTTCTTCTTTTAAAGTCAATCTTGAGGAAATTATAACTTGCAAAGTTAAGGAATCACCTAAAAAGACATATTTTAAATGTGTAGAAAGTAAGCTTAATTCAAGTTCAGGAGGTTTTCAATTGATGGACTATATTATTCACCACAGGAATGACTACTTTCCATCGTCTCTACATAATAATTTCTTCTACTCAAGTACTAGGAACATTCATACCTCGATTAAAAAAGCCCCGTTCTTTGATTAAGCTCCTCTTTATAATAATTTTGTCACAAATTAGCTGCGCCTCGAAACTGACAAAATTTCTCCTGTTAAAAACTCTAAATCTTGGAGATTCTAAGAAGTTAGAAGCCATGGAATGCAGATTTTGGAAATTCTTTTTCATTTTTCTGGAGTTTTTGGTTTGTAGAATGAGTTTGAGGAGTTATAGGGGTGAAACTCCTGCATAAAACCATCTTCTTCCTCAGGCTAGTATGGATAGCAGTGGAGGAAAGTAGGAAATACAACACGTGTTTCTCCCCTCATAAATCTCATTTGAGCGTCATGATAAGCAATATCACATTCTACTCTTCTCCTCTGATAATCATTAATTTAAATCTTCCTCATGAAATCATCAAAATATTGTAATTCTTCTTCTTGCTCGTGTTCTGATTTTTCACTTTCAGATTTTTCTTCATAAGTTGATTTAAAACGGAATTCACTAAGATATCTAAGTACATCCATCCTATAGCATTCATCATCTTTACCTTTTGTAGGATACTTCATTGATTTTGAAATATTAAAAGTAACTGTTTGATCATTGACACACATAATTAATTCCCCTTTCTGCACATCTATCATTCTTTTCCTATGGCTAGGAAAGGTCTCCCCAAAATGATAGTTTTCTCTTTATATTCCTCCATATCAAGCACAATGAAATCAATTGAAAAGATAAATTGATCAGCTTTTACTAAAACATATTCTATAACTCTTTTAGGATATGTTATGGAATGATCTGCTAACTGTAAAGTTACAGTAGTAGGAGTTATTTCTCATAATCCCAATCTTTTAAATATAGATAATGACATAATGTTAATGCTGACACCTAAATCACATAAAGCTTTTTCATAAAATCTATATGCAATCACACATGGAATTGTGAAGCTACCAGGATCTTTAAGTTTTTAAGGAAACTTTTTCTGAATTATAGTTCTGCACTCCTCACTAAGTGCAATAGTCTCATTATCTTCAAACATCCTTTTTCTATTAAGAATATCCTTCATAAAATTTACATAGCTTGGCATTTGTTCTAATGCTTCAGCAAACAAAATATTAATTATAAGCTTCTTATATATTTTTAGGAATTTTGAAAATTGTTTATCCAACTTTTGTTGACGTAGTCTCTGAGGAATTGGAAGTGGTGGTTTTTCTAAATCAATTTTTGGTGGAGAAATAAGTCTTTACAAACCTTTCATAGCATCTTCTTGAGGTTCTTCAATTTGTTCTTTCTCTACTTCAATCTTTTTTTTTTGAACTCTACCTTCCAACTCTGTTCCACTTCTCAGTTGACCTACTTTTACTTGCTCTTTATTCTTATCTTTTGGATTTATCTCTGTATTACTTGAAAGTGTTCATTGAGATCTATTACTTAATGAATTAACAATTTGTCTCAATTGATTCTCAATATTTCTAATTGTAGATCCTTGACTTTGTAACTAATTATTTGTAACACCACTTCTTCTATAGACAACTTCTTCTTCTTAAATTGTGGATTACCATTAAAACCTAGAGGATAAGTAGGTCTATAATTACTATTACCTTAGTTGTTCCGGTTTCCTAATGGATTTACTTGGTTGCTCCTGCATTATTGATTGCTACCACCCACATTATTGTTATTCCAATTAAAGTTGGGATGGTTCTTGATTACCCTTAAAATTACCTAAATTTTTATATCATTTTAACTAATATTTTAAGGATATTACGCTTTAATGAAAGGTATTTCTTATGTTTTTGGTTGCAGGTACAAGAAAATAAGTTCATGAAGAAAAAGAATAAAAAAAGGAGTTAAAGGAGCAAAAATAAGTTAATTGAAGAAAAGAAGAAAAAAAGGGCTGACTCTGGCGCCCAGGCGCCAGACTTAGCATGGAATTCTAGAGCACTTGTGGATGATTTTGTGATAGTTATTGATGACTCAGAAGCGATCTAGAAGCCTCTGGAAAATTTCCCATATGTTATAAACAAGATACACTGAATTTAGACACAGGGAATCAGTTATTCAATGAAGAGATGAAACTCAAAACCTGAAGGGACACGTCCATTCGCGCAGAAGACTGGCGCTAGTCACCACAGTTACCTTCTAGAATAATCAATGAATTTGGATGAATTTTGAAAAGGTTCCTGAAGCAACCTCTGGTCATTTTCGAAGCACTATAAATAGAGGACAATTCTACAGCAAAGTGTGGTCATTTTGAGTGTGTAAGTGTTATAAGAGTGAAAGGGATGTGCCTCTTCATTTAGAAAAAGAGTGTTTTGTGTTATTTACATTTCCTTTGTGAGAGTTCAGAGTATTGGAGTCTTGTAGAAGTCAGTCAAAGTCAGAGAAACTTCAAAGGATTGCTTGGATATCATTCTAGATAAGTATTTATAATTTAGTTCTTAAGTTTTGTACTTTGAATTTAAATTATATAAATATGGTTTGTGGTGTGATTCCTATGCTTTTCGAGTAGTCTTATTATCTTTCTTTCTACAAATATGAAATAATTAAAATAAAGATTTGATTTAGTTTTGAGAACTTATTTTTTTCATTAATAATTTGTGATGTTACTTTACCTGGTTTTCATTTACACTACAACTTGATCACTTGTAATGTTAAAATCTGTGGAGAGTTCTTAAGACCTGACCGTGGGCTAAGAATTCTTAACTTGTAAGTATCACATCTCCCTTGGAAAGGTAGATGGTAATTCCTTAAAGGGGGAGGTGCGAATAGATTGGGAGATAATCTTTGAAGGGCGTAGAATTGAATATGTTTTTAGAGTGATAGGCCAAATTCTATTAATTTGGTTTAAGAGGAGGTGACGGGTCACTAGTAGGCTTGACCATAGGCACCCATGGGGAAAACTAGAAGTGAGAGCCTAGAACTTCGTCCCTTATTACTAATAATACATCCTGATCTTATCTTTTAAAACTAGTCAATGTTTTTTAGATGCTGTAACAAGAGTAAAGAATAATTATGCTCCTATTTGTCACATCATCACATTATTTAAGTTCTCAAACTAAATTAGATGTTTACTAATCATTAATTATTTTGTATGGGGAAAGAATCTTTATTTATTGTGTTGAAGAATTTAAATTACTATTGTATTTCCAACTGCTACTTTAAATAACTTGCATATTCATACTTGAAAATTGATTTGTTTATAAGTAGATTTTTCATCTTTCTTTTCTTATTTATTTATATTTAACCTTCCCTGTGGGATCAATATCTGGGGTTTAATTAGAAAGTCCAATATTACTTGAAATGATACGTATACTTGCGTAGTACCCCTAGTGTGCGATTTATATTTATTTATAAAAACTTTAATCTTTAATTATCATATATTAGCCGCTTAATCAGATTTAAGGACAAGTTTGGCCATAATTTTATAAATTATTTTACTTGCGTAATTTCGATCGGGTCAGCTCTTCCAACACCGGTTATAATAATTGGAGTATGGGTAATTAAACTTATTTAGGTCATTCAAAGATTATAATGATGTTTGAGAATCAATCATTTGACCTGATGAATTCTCTTCAATCATTGAAATCAGTTGAGAAAAATTCATTCTAAATTGATCTATCTTCCTTGAAATTTCAGCAAATTGATTTGCTAACATTGCAAAAGCATCAAATTCATGAATATTACTTCTTAGGATTTACCCTCTCAAAAGGCCATTGAAAATTATTCATAGCTATTTCTTCAATTAAAGCATAAGCATCATTATATGGTTTCGACATCAATGAATCACCAGCAGCGGCATCGATAATAGATCTAAGAGATCCAACTAATTCATTATAAATGGATTGAATTATTAAACAATCTGGTATTGAATGGTGTGGATACTTTCTTATGAGATCTTTAAATCGCTCCCATGCTTTATAAATAGATTCCTCTTCAAACTAACAAAAAGATGTTATATCGTTTCTAAGCTTCGTAGTTTTTGATGGTGAAAGATATTTAGTAAGGATTTTCTGTGCTAATTCACCCCAAGTTCTAACTAATCTAGGTTCTAACGAATTCAACCATATCTTACTAGTCCTTAAGTGAGAATGGAAAAAAGCCTATGTCTAATAGCATCATCCTAAACACCATCATATTTAAATGTAGCACACAATTCTAAAAAATTGACAAGATGTAAATTTAGATCTTCAGTTGGTGCACCCCCAAACTAATTAGTAGATACCATTTGAATAATAACAGGTTTAAGTTCAAATTAATTAGTCGCTACAACAGGATTTTGAATAATACAATGAAATTCATCAACTGTAAGGTTAGCATAATCTCTTAAAGGTTTAAATTCTTGATGGATTTCAACATTTAGATTATTTTGATTTGCCATTTCTTGTATATTTTTATCTTTCTTGATATTTTTAATTTTTCTAATTTTTCTAAAAGCTCTTTCTAATTCAGAATTGTAAGGCACTAGTCCTTCAGAACCTGAACTACGCATACTCTATTTTAAAAACAAAATAGAATCACACAAACACAAACTTATATAAAAATCAACACAACGATTTCCTATAATAAATCTAATAATTATAAATAAGACTTAAAAATATAAAAGTTAGTTTTTCTTAAAATTATCTTCAAAAAGTTTTTGACTCTCCGGCAACGGTGCCAAAAACTTGATCCCTGATTACGTTATTTATGCCTTGTTCTATATATAGATTTAACTATCTCTTTCTCTACTCCAGTGCCAAATACTTGACTCCAATGCAAATAAGTGTTCTCTGATTATATTTTAAATTTGTATTCTACACAAGTATACATATCATTATCAAGTAATTAAGGAAATTCTAATTAAGCCTCAAATATCACATGGAGCCTTTCTAAAAGATAATAGATAACAAACTGTACCTTTTAAAAACTATCTTACACAAACTATAGATAATATTACATGAATGAATGTTTAATTCTTTTTGGCAATCTTTGATAATAGAAAATAAAGTAAATAACTAACTAAATTTAGCAAGATTTTTGTAAGATGAAAGCAAATGCAATTAAAAATATCTTTTTTCCTTATTATGAATGGTAATAAGTTTTCGAATTATGTTGCAAAAATATCTAACATGTGTTGTGCCAAATAGTAGCAGTAATATTCTTTACCCTTACTAGAGATGTTATAAATAACATAGGTTAATCTAATGCCTTAGATATCTTGAAGACGGGTTAGGTAGGGAAGATACTAGCTCTCACGCATTCCCTCTTGTCCCTCCACCTGAGGGCTAACATCACATATCAAAATATAAAACATTAAATCGAATTGGGGGCTTTAGCCTGTCACTCTAAAGTCCTCTAATTCCACACCCATCAAAGTTTATATTTCTATTTATTTACAGTCAACCATATGGATTAAATTCTTATCCATATAATCTCATGTGATTCTTACCACTAGTTGACCGAGACAATACCAAACCAGTTCTTACATGTTCTCACAACTAATATTAACAACTTAATTGGCCAAATCAAGAAGTAGATTAAGTGTAAGGTTTGAATCATAACAACTTCTTCCAACATTGTTGATCTATACTTCACACAACATTCATCCTCAACTTAATTACTTCATCATTTTAAGGAAAAAGATAAAAAAACTACTTAGAATTCATGGAGAAAACACAACAAAAATTGGAATTGAAAGTAGAAATCATAGTGAAAGCACAAGAATTCTCATATAAAACCAAATGTAGACACAAAGATAAAGACTTATCTGAAATTCCTCTCCACCCAACATGGAACGTTCCTTTGAATCCTTTGCTTTCCCTTACAATCTTCCATAGGGTTAGACACCCAAACCTAAGGATTTCAAATCTCACTTTTATACTTAAGTTACTAAGTAATTGGTGAAGTTGTAGTGGCGTTTCTCCCTCATATAAGACTCACTAGACTCCTCAAGACTCCTCATCTAAAACTCTATAAGTCCCTCTTTGATATAATTTTCCAATTGGTGCTTTTGTGTCCCTCTAAAATGTGTCTTCGTTCAATGAATTTTCTAGAAGTTTCCTCCTTTTAGGAGCCATTTGAATGAGAATTTGCACCAATAAGAAGTTCTCCATGTTTGTACCAAAGGTTGCCTCAATCTCCTCTTTGAAATTAATTAAAAAAAATAAATTTTCTAAAGTAACTGCCAGCGCTTAGCCGCGAGACCCTGACACTTAGCTGCCAGACCCTGACGCTAAGGTGCCAACGTTCAATTTTGCACCATTCTTAATTTTTGCTCCAAATTTGACCATTTTCACTACTTTCTTCACATTCATCTATTTTATCATACCTGCAAGGAAAGCACACAAATACCTTCCATTAAAGTACAATATCATAAAAAAAGGGTATAAAAATGTATATAAAAATAACTATATATTTTAGGTGTATCACATGCCAGTTCTTGCCCAAAAAATCTGTAAACTTCTTCCAAACTTGCTTCACAAATTAACATTCAGTAAAGACATGATGTATATAATCTTCATCTGTTTTACATAATAAACAACATGAGATAATTTTAAGCTCTTTGATTTTCAAGATATCATCATTAGGAAGGAGATTACAAATAATTCTCCAAAAAGAATTGAGATGGTTTCCACTTATTCAAATTTGAGGAAAGATTCAAACCTTCATACAATTGAAAGGAATTAGCTAAAGTTTCTCCAATATATCCTTTGAATTTAGGAATATTCAAGATTCACTCTATTAATGTGAATATTGAAGATAAATTCACGTCATTTTTTTAACATACCAATGTTTGACCCACTATCAGTCTAAAGCTCATTAAAATTTAAATTTATATTTTGAGGACCCTCATAAAAGTCAGAGATTTTTGTTACTAAGCCAATCGTCATACTAAAAAAGAAATATTTCCAACACCAATATACTAATTAATGGCTATCTTAGAGATTTTCGTTGACCTCACTTTTGTTGAGGTCTAGTCTTTCCTTAAAATAGTCTAGGGTTTAGCCATAGAACTTTCCTCATGACTAACTTAGAGGACTAGAAATGGAACCCTTACCCCATAGAAATTCAAAACACTTCCTTGCTTTACTTGGAGTTTTCAAATGCTTAAAGTCTAACCTCTAAGTTCCTAGAAGGATGAGACCAAGCGTTGGGAAGCCTAAGAGGAGTTCCCTATAGGATGGTCAAGCCTCAGGACTTACCCTGGGAGGTTTGGTCTAGGTGAGGCTCACACACACACTTGCACATTACACTCTCACACACTACCTGACAACCCTAAACCAAACATGCCAAACTTCCTCACACTTGATCCCCTACTCTTTTGGAGACCCATGTGGGCGGTTTCCCTAAGCTCTTAACCCCAAACTAGGGTTTGGCTAGTACCAGCACGTGGAGGATCCAAATGGGGAATTCTCTTGGTCCATGGTCCGAATGGGTTATCAATCTCATTCAATCCCAATTTTACCAAAAATTACAGCTTTTTGACCCCTTACCCCTGAAACCCTAATTTTGCCCAAAATTCCTAAAAATTACCCAAGTTACCAAACTTCCCCAAAAATCATCCAAAACATTACTCACCACTCAAAATTCCCATAGCACCTCAAATTTACCAAAATTTCCAAAATACCCTTAAGATCCCCAAAATTATCAAATTGCCCCTCCTAGTTCAAAAATTCCAAAAAATTTGAAAAAAATCCAAAAAATTCCAAAGATTTTCAAAATTTCCAAAACACTCCAAATATTCCCAATTTCAATTTTGAATCACCACATTGACCAAATTTGACCAAAAGCCCCAAATTGCCCTTTAAGGCTCAAAAAGCCCAAATCACCCTTAATGTTCACCAAATTGACTTCAATCCTCCCAAATTTCAATTCTAAACTCAAATTAACCATGCCTAATTTCATTCTAAACCAAATACAGGTCCAATTTTACTCAATTGCAAGCCCAATCTCACTCCAAACTAAAAAGCCCCAATTTTTACCATATTACCTAAATCCCCAAATTGAGCCTCTTGGCCAAGGTATTTTCCCCAATTTTGAATCCTAAACTCTTCATAACATTCCTACAAACTAAATTAATCCACCAATTAACCAAAATTTGAGCCTAAATCTCATCCAAATCCAACCTAAATCGAAATCCCTAAATTTTCCCCAAATGTGCCATATGCCCAAATTTCACCAAATTGAATGCTTTAACCATAAAATTTTTGCCCAATTTTTGTTGAAAACACCTCATGACATTCCCCTATACCAATTTGAGCCATAAATTGGTACATAATCCCACGTTAGCCTAACCCAAGCTCAGGTTAACCCAAATGTCCCAAAATTGACCAAATATTCAAATTTCCCTAAACCCACCTCCTAAATTGACTCAAAATCACTCCAATCATTTTCTAAACTCTTTTTCAAAATTGTACACATCATCATGAATAATATTTTGGATGTAACTTAAGCTTGAACCCAACCTAGCCTAACTTGAATCCAAGTGACACAAATTGAACCCATGAGCCAATGTGACCTAACCTAGCCCAATGTGACCAAACCAAACCTCCACAACAATCAAGTGGACCCTAGGGAATAACCTAAATGCTCTTAGACTAACCTAGCTGAGACATGGATCAAGGGTCCCATGATATAGGGGATTTATTTCCTTAAATGCTTAAGTCAAAGAGATCTTTGCCCAAAGAAATATCTAATCCAATTTAATGCATAGCTCACCTGACCATTGGCTAACCTGACCCCCTGGACACCTCCCCTATCCTTGCCGGCTGGCCTACTCATCGGAGGAGCCAAAATGGAGACCCACTCCACTTGATTTTCACCTAATTGAGCCAACCTGATGTGTTAAGCCCTGATTGAACACTGGAGCTGATCTGCACTCCATCGAAGAGGCTCAATGCACCTAAATTGCACCCTGAGCTCAGCCTAATCGCCAAGGCTATAAAACCACTCTTCATGTAAAAGAGAGGAGTTGCTAAAACTTCATGGAGAGACCCAGTCTAATTGCCTCCAGAGTTTACTTAAGTCCTCCTGAGAGTAACCCAACCATTCTCCAGCCATTTCCCCACTACCTGAGCTTAAATTCAAAGCTCAAAATCCATCCCAAAACATTACATATCTCAAAAATCCACTAAACTCAAATTAAAATTGCCCACACCATCACCAGAGCAAGAGAAGAAGTTCCCCCATCAAAGCTGAGCCTCTACCATAGAGTTTGATCAACCCCCTAAATCGGCCTTGATCAAGTTCTTACCTAGACCTAAGGAGAGCTCAAATTGGCACTTGAAGTAGCTTCGTGAGGTCCCAATGAAGGTGTAGAACTCATTTTATTGAAGCCATCCTTCTCAGATTAAGGTATTGAGCTTACACTTCCTCCCGAGCTAATTTTCATTCTACACATGCATAGACTGTATTTTATATTGTATAAACCGTAAGGATAGGTTTGTCTAGGTCAGATGAGTCTATAAGATCAAACCCGAGGTGATTTAGTTGAGTCTAGACTAAGATCTTAGGATTTTAACATGGACGGTTCTCTGTGCACACTAGTTGGGGACGATGGAGGAGCGTCGTTGGATGGAGCGTGTATTCAACAGACGACCAGGATCACTCCAGACAAAGATCTCCTACATAAAGCACAGGCGCATTGTTGCTGAGTCAGAAGGCGGCATCAAATGGGAGATTGCCATGTGGAGTTCGGAGCCTTCGAATGTTGAGGTGGCGTCACGCTGGTTAAGTATAAAAATAAGAATCTAATTAATTTATTTAATTTAGCCAACTTAAAAAATCCATAACTTGGGTGTAGAAAAATCAGAAAAATAAAAAAAAATTACCCTCTTACTCAGTGAATAGAGGAGAATAATGGGAAATGATTTCATTTTTTTTATGGATGTGTGATTTTTAAATATTTAAATACAATATTTGATATATTAATTCTCCATTTGCATACATATTTCACCATTGCATGAAACTTAGGGCTTTTTTTTCTCTATCATGAGGGATCTTCTCTAATTTTTCCAATGTCAGAGGAGATTTCTATGAAGAGATCCTTATTTTTTAAGTTATTGTGTCTGTTTTAAAAAAATAATTATAAAAATTAAAATATCCATCAGAAAAATATAAGATTATTTTCATTGGTTAACTGTGACAAGTAGACCATAGGAAAAGTACAAATTTGGTTTAACTCATTAGAAATCACCCTAATTTAAATCAACTCACTAAACCTAAAGAAAATTAAATTGGATTAAATATAAATTAAAATGGTTTGATTCTTAATCCCCACTATGACTTAGGATCAAAGGAACTCCCACAAATACTTTGAAGTCATTTGGAGTTAAATTGATTACTCAACTTGATTTTCTAAGTTAAATAACGTTTTTTGGTATTAAAATAATCATAATAAATAAAATATAAGTCGAAAAATTATAAAATTAAATTTGGGGGTTCCTTGTGACTAGAGGAATTTTATAAAAATAAAATGGTAATTAAAACAAATACTTTATTTTTAAGCCTCTTTAATAATTTCAAATTAATTGAAAATTATTAAAATTCATTAAAAATAATAAAAATCACTAAAATCTTAAAATCTACCAAAATGTCATGATTGGTCTACTGAAAAATTGGAAATAATTAAAATAATTTTTCTAATTTTGTAGATAAAGATATTAATTTTTAAAAGCTAAAAATGGATTTTTCCTAATTTCTCACTAAAATAATTCCAATAATTAAAATTTATTTCATAAAAATATAAAATTTATTTTTCTAGGTTCTCTGACCTCAAAGAGAATTATGAAGATATAAAACTTAAAATTCAAAATAAATAATATTTTATATTTAATTAATACCCCAAATTTAAAGTAATTCTAATAAATAAAATAAATTTTAGAAAATCATAAGAATTGGTCCTATTTAGTCCACTGGTCTATTTGAACCTCCTGTAATTTTCCTATGGCTAGATATCCTAGAATTTAAAGTAATTTTAATAAATAAAATAAAATTTAGAAAATCATAAAAATTGGTCCTAGTGGTCCACAGGTCTATGTGAACCTTCAGTAATTTTCCTAGGGCTAGGTCATGTGTGTTGTCTAAATTATAAAATTATCTTTGAAAATCCCTATTTTTGTATAAAAATTATTATATAAAATAAATTAAAATTAAAAACATTACATTTTCTCTTCCGGTGTTTTAATTGACCCATGAGTGGGGTACCATAAAATTTTAATGTCATTTACATTGAATTTGATATATTATGAAATGTTAGGTCCTTAGGGGCAAATTTGTAATTTTAAGAATTTGGCCTTAATCAATATTTAGGCTTAATTAAAGGGAAAATGGGTAATGAATGATCTTAATTAACATTATTGAATGATTGAGACATAAAGGTGTAAATGGTAGAGACTCATATCAGTTTTGTCACATTAAAAGATGAAACTGTAATTTTCCAAATTGCTTTAATTTAGAAAATATTCAAAATTGAATGACTCTAAGTTAGGGGGTTGACTCTGGAAGATCATAACTCACTAATTTGAAACCCATAATTCAATGGTTTAAAAGATAATTCAATGCTTTGATAAGGATGAGAATCATGATCACATAGGTTAACTTTTCCCAAAATTACAAATATATCCATTAAATCTTAAGGGCTTGGTAGTGAGCTAGGCTTAATCAAATTTGACTAATATGGATTTAAAAAGATGAAAAAATAAAAATTAAATATATTTGAAACACTACAAGCATAACCTTAAAAATCAAATAGTCTAAGCTCCTTAGTTAGGTCAGTTTGCCCTTAGGGGTCTTTACTCGCATAATTTATAAATGAAATATCAAACGATAATTACCCCACTTTTGGGATGACTAAAATATTGGTTCAATGAGCATAATGGTATGAAATGAATGAATCATTTAATGAGCATGATAAGTTCAAATGAACTCAAGAAATTTCAAAAGGGTTGGAAAATATCTAGACATTCTCTGGATCTTTTCATAAGTCTTCTGGACATCTTGTAGGACAACTGTACCTATTATACTTATTAAAGGAAAGCATCTCTTAAATGAATAAATAAAACCCACCAAGTTATGACATAAGATTTTGTAGGCTTGTGACAAACCTATCTATAGTCTTTACTTTCCTGCAAATTATAAATGTTTACTGCAAAAGATACTAATGTTTCAGATGGAGGAATGAGAAAACTCGACATGTATGTTTTTATAGTTTACAATACCTTCTTTTCCTGCACTTTCTTTACAGAACTTTTTCTTAGTTACAAGCTTGCTATGATAAATAACAACGTCACCATGCCTGAAAACCAATCCTTTAGGATAGCCACAAAACCAAAACCAAAATTAAAATTAAAATAAATCAAAGAAAAAATTCACCGTCACAATAGTCAAAATATAAGATAACTCAAAATTTTATCACAAACAAAATAAAAATCACAAGTGAAACTAAATTAAAACGTCTCTTTGGATGATCAGGAATCTTTCGGAGGAGGCAACTTACAACTGCTAATGAGATTTCCCACGGTCTGAATGAAAGTATTAAATTTATTTAGTTAATTTGGTAAATTCATCTGGACTAACTAAATCTGAAGAAAATGGTGGTGTTGGAATGAGGAAACCGTGGGATCCTAACCTCTGTCACCATAATCAACTTAAATATTCCTCTAATAAGACATTAAAACAACTCAATTTAAACATTTCTAAAACATGCTATTTTCCTCAATCTCTTCAATTTGACACTTTTAATACTAAACCTGCTACTACAAGGAGCTTTGAACATGCAGAGTGGGCAACACAACGATCTTCAATAGCAAAACTCCTTAGAAATAAAGACTTATTCATTGGACTTTGAGGTAGCTTGCCTAATGCAACATAAATCTTTACTTTATCTCTTTAGATCTTTGCACCCTGTGTAATATAAGCCATAAACTTGTCTTAGGTTTCCGAGGTTGTCATCCGATAAGACATAAATCAATTCACATGATCGATATTGAGTGAATGTAAACCCTAAAGAATAAATTTGGCAATATGAAACACCAAATAATTTTCTTAAATTAAAGCTAAAACATAGGATAGTTTGGGAACTCACCAAGATTTTTCTTGGATCTGTGTCTTCCCCTAGCTTTCATTCCTTTGAACTCCTACATAACTATTCTAAAATTTGAGTGACTCACCTATTGGATTTCATATTACCATGTTTTCTTGAAGATCCTACCCTTTGGAATTCGTGAATACAATATTTCTTGATCTCAATCAAGAGTTTTCTTAGGTGACTTATGTTATCTAAGATGTAATTTACTATGAAGGCTTTCCCTTATAGGAAACTTAAAGACCCCAGATTAATATAAACCCTGTCTAATTCTTTTATATTAGATAGGGAAAGTTGTCGGTCAATATAAATGGTTCACAGACCAAATGGATGTCATAAGTCTTTAGTTTATTTGACCAAGCTTGACCACTAAGCAATGTATGCACTCTTCGGAATAGATACATGGCTTGTAATGAAGTGCTTGTTTATTTAAACTATTGCATATATGAGATCATTTTGATTCATATTTTCAAATTAAAAATGATATTTTTCTAAACTCTATATACATATCTACATAAATTAAATCTGAATGAAAATCTTTAACGGCTGACAGGCGTTTAATGAACATTTGAGTACCTTAATGATGTCAGAATTAAGCAATCTTGTGCTCCTTGGATTTGTCTTGTTGAGACACTCGATTCAACTATGAAGTTACCCGATTTGGCATCTGTTTGACTTTTTAAATGTGTTAAAGAATTTTACAAAAGTAGTTAAATGAATTGATGTAAGGATGATCTGATTTGGATTGGACTAACTTTGATGTCATTAGGTTCCTCTCATCGTGTCAGTCAGTTTGACTATAAGTTTGTTGAAATCGAAGTTCTGGATGATTTTTTTATCAAGGTTTCAAAATCCTTTGCTAAAAATATTATCTCGAGATCCATGCTATGCCTCGAGATTCATGTCAGATAATAAAAATTTGTTGTTTGCATATCAGTTGCCCCACTATATTTAGGCGAGTCCAAATTTATCGTCCAAAAATATTAATACATTAAAGAACTTCAGAGCTACTTTTTTGGTTGGTCATTGCTGCTCCAAGCTATTTATCCAGGGTTTGAAACCTTTTAAGGCTAATTTTTTTTTGTTGGAATGAAAAGTCTTTCTTTATTTTTTTTGTAGTATGAAATGTTTTCTTTGTTTTCTTTTCTTCTTTTTTTAAATATGAAAAGCCTTTTTTACCTTTTTTAAATGAGAATTTAATGCTTGCACTTCTTTTTGAATCTATATACTAATGAGCAGTTAATGGTCAAAGCCTCTTTTAAACTTATAAATATACCTAAAAGAGAGGGTTGAGGGACGTGTTGTGGTGGTGCATCGTGGCGATGCGTCGCGGCGATGGGATGCTTCACATTGCGGCGGACACCACTTGTTGTGCCAAATAGGAGCATACCTATTCTTTACCCTTTGGTCCAGGCATAAAGAACATTAACTAATCCTATGCTTGTTTACTGAATCTGCGGCTAGGCTGGGAGGATGCTGGCTCTCACTTCGAAGCTCCCATGCTCCCCTTGCTTAAGGGATAACATCTATAGTTCAGTACCCAAAAGATATGATCGAATTGAGGATTTTAGTCTGTCACTCTAAAATCTCTAATTTTACGCTTGATAAATATATTTCCCTATTTATTTGCACCCTACTTTCAAGGACTTTGACCTCCCTGAATCTTGGATGTAATCTTCACTTTAGATGTAAAAATCAACATATTTTAACAAATCAATTGGCTAGATTGAAATTAAATTAAGATTGAAGTGAAAAAATTATCACAACTTCTTTAACATTCTCTTGGCACAACAAATTCAAATCACCATTTCACAAAAATCTCAAAAACAAGGAGAATTACAAAGAAACTACTTAGATTTCATGGAGAAGATACGACAAAACTTGGATTTCATACAAAAAAGCAAAGTTATACAAACTACAATAAGTAAATACAACTTATCTCAAATTTCATCCCAAACAAACTCCTTGAAGCTCCTCTGAATCTCTTCCTTTCTTTACAACACACTGAATTCTCCTTCGAAGCGGCAAGGAAGAAGAAATCTCTCACTTTCCTTCCACTCTTACAATCTCTAGAAGAATTCCTCACAATTAACACTAAATAAACTCACTCTCTAAAACTATTAGGGAAACAACGACACTAACAAAAATTCTAGAAACTCTTGGACACCACTTGGACTCCTTTTGATACACACGGGCACACACGACACACACGATTTTAGCCCCAAATTGTTTCTTTTAAAGTAGTTGAAGAGTTTCCAAGAATTACCCAAGCATCCCTTCAAAAATTGTCCACATTCAATGCACCTCGTGAGAGAACCGACTTACTCGCTGTCGGCGGCCTTCTAGAATACTTGGTTTTGGACCTTCTCTCTTAGGGCTCGCTGTAGGAGGCCTCGATCTCGCCGTCAGCAACCTTCTTTGCAATTTTTTTCTGAACTCTCAAGAAAAATCTGCCTTCAGCGCCGTCGATCTCGCCGTCAGCGCCCAAGTTCAAATCTTTATATTTTGGTCCTTTTTTGCTTCAAATTCGCTCATTTTTGCATCTTTTTGCTCCATTGTCAATAAATCAACATACCTGCAACTAAAGATCAAAAATACCTTTCTTTAAAGTTCAATATCATCAAAATCAATATAAAATATGCATGAAAAATTCAACATATTTTCAGTTGGTCAAAATCCCCCAAATCTAACTATTACTTGTCCTCAAGTAATTTTTAGTACTCCATAAAAGTTTTGACTCATTATGGTAAAATTTTAATTCAGAAATACTATAATTTTGATTTAAATAAATATCATAGTAAGATTTCTTAGAAAGTTTTTCAAGTAATTAGATTAACTTTGTAGATGTAAGGCTATCTAGTCATCAAGTCTAAGAGTTCTAGTCTTCTATTCATTTCAAGAATGACTATATATTGCAATATTAATTCACTTAGAATATTCAGACGATGAGAAATTTATGAGAACACTTTTAGTTAAAATACTATTCCATAAATATAAGTTCAGAAATGTATTTAGTTTTTCCTTTAGGTTAATCCAAGTGAAGCCAATTTTTGATAAGGCATCTCCTCAAGTTTCTCCTAACTTACTTTTTCTTTTCTTTTTATTTGGATTGCTTTTTCAATCCTATATATATTTTTCTTTTTTTTCAGGAATTGTTTTTCAATCCTTTCTTTTTTCCTTTCTTTTTCATGTTAGGATTACTATATCTAGATAACCTGTTAATAATCTTGAACTTCACTCTTCTTTTCCTGAATTTGAAACTTAAAGCATTCCTTTAACTTATATGTAATTCATAGTCTTTACATCATTGAGCCCCAATCTTTTCTTTCTCATCTAAATTCCTAAGATTCTTAATATTTCAAAATATAGTTTTCTTTACTTTAAATATTTAACTATAGTTTTATCCTCTTATACTAAATATCTTAACCTACAAAATTAATTTTCATTACCAAAAATATTTCCTTGAATCTTTTACAATATTTTAAAAAATCTAAATATAGTTAACTGAATTAAATTTTATCACAAAAATCATGTTATAAATTTTGAAAATATTTTAATTGAGAACAGATAACAGTTAATATTTTTCTTCCCTCCCAAACTTAAAGTTTTCAATATATAGAAAATACAGGTGGAAAGAAAAATTCAAAATATAAATCATACCTTTGCACTTTAGGCATTTTCATCTCTCTGAAATTTTTGCAGGTTCTTCTAAAAATTTTTTAACTTCAACTGGCCTGTAATATTAGGAACTTTTCTACACATATAACAGATTAGAGAATTTGCTGGGTAATGAAATTTTTAAATAAGTATATAAAGTAAAACATTTAACAACCACAATTGATTACACTACATAATATAATACAAAGTAACATTTGCAATTCACAACACATAACAAGCAGTCTACTATTTTATCTTAGAGTCCATAATTACAATTATAATCTATGCATCACAATTTATCTAGAAATGAAATGCAAACTACAAACAAAATACACATCTCAGAAAACAATATAGTGCACAAAATAAAAATAACAGAATAAAAATACTATAATAAACACACATACATGCATCACAATCATCAAATTTAAAGATTAGACATCAAAATCCCATATTATGTTTTCATCTCCCTGGTCAGTAGGTGGATTGGGCTGATAACGAGTATATTGGGGGAATTCTGGAAAAGTAACATCAGGTTCACCTCTAAAGTGTCTAGCATGAGCATCGTAATAAGCAATCTTGAAATCAGAATGCCGCTTAAGATACTCAATATCATGATCATGTCTCCGCTCTAATCCTTCAATCCTCTGATCTATTCTCTCAAGTCTTTCATCTAACTTTTCAAAACTCTTCCGCTGCAGGGTCATCTCATTCATCAAATCATAAAGAGTAGGGGAGCTAGAGGTAGGAGGGTCATAACTAGTAGAGGGGATATCTCTACTAGGAGAAGGTGCTTTACTCCTACTCCCAGATCTCCATTCTTCATGGGATTAGTTTGTCTTCAAATTAGCTTTACTAATGGGTTTCATAGGGTACACCCATTCTTCATCTCTCTAGCTTCCACTCCAGATAATTGGAAAAGTGCATAAATGAGGCCAGGATATCCTAGTCCTCCACTTGTTTCACTCTTTTCCGTGGCCAAAATATTCTTATAAATTATATTACCCACATTTATACTTCTATTGTTCTGAATACAGAAATTCAGAACTGCTCTATCTCTAGATACTTCACTATGGTGGTAGGTAGGTAGCATAGTAGAACAAATAAAATAATGCCATGCTTTAGTTGTGCATTCATCATGGAAAGAGGAAAATTAATCCGTTCAGGCTGTTTAATTTTCCATGTCCCTTTCCCATCAGTGAGAAAGTCAATGACATCATTTAACAGGCCTTCCATAGTTCCAAATGTCTCATACTCACTAGAGTAAAAAATCGTGAAGTTTGTAAAAAGAATTTATGCGAGCAGTATTAAAATAAACAGAAAACCTTCTTACTTTTACAGGCTCGTCCTCAAGCTAAGTCAGATTGGCATAGAAATCTTTCACAACTTCAACAAATAGCCTTGTTTGTAAAGTAACAAAATTTTTCGCACTTCCTTTTTCTAATAACTCGTTCAACTTCTCCTCCAGGATTATCAAAAACTCGATCTTGTATACATTTCTTTCCTTAGAAGATAGAAGTGTATCTTAACTGGGCTTTAACATTTATAAATCGAGCCTCGTCAAACTCAAGTCGCCTCTTTTGTCGGGGAGCCATTTTTCGTTCTATCAAATTTACAAAAATCTAAACTAAACTCCAAAATAATGATAAAATGGCTTCCAAAGGTGACTTTAAGGATTCTATGAATTTCTTCCAAGTATTTTCTCCACATTTTCAATTTTTCTAGAATTCTTAATTATGGAAGAAATTCATGGTGAAAATAAAAAAATTTACATAGGAGGAAATCTCTTACCGAGGGAAGATGAAATCCGGTGTCAAAATGAGTTGAAATTGCCCCAAATCCTAGATCTCTCAAGCCCTAGGTCAAAATTTTCGGTAAATAAGGGAAGAAGACGATGAATAGTGACGGTTGACTGGTCAAAATCACGGTTAAAAGGTAATTATTTAGATCTCACCATTGGCAGGGTCATTTGCAATGTCGGTGAGCTCTATTGAATTAAACATCAGTAGTTTCGGGAGAAACACGTCGTCAGCGGCCTCGAGCGCGTCGTCGGCGAGATTCTTAAATTTTGGTCATTTTCCTGATTTTTGTGATTTCAATCAATTTCAAGCCTCGTCGACATCCGTTCAATCATTTTAAACATAAATTTAATTGAATAAGTGATGCATTAAAACAAATAAACATTCACAACACAAAACATCACAATTATATATAAAATCCATGGTTTTCAATACACATTACATCACACAAGTTAGGTATTTCTCAACCTAAATTTATCAATTCAGCGTCGCAATCCAAGCCACAACACTCTAAACGCTGAAAACAAACATTCTAAACATAATATCAACTATACTGAGATAAAAAATCAAACATCAAAAGAAAATAAACAAATATAGTTCAAATCAAGTCCAACATAAAGAAACATAATAAGTAAAGCAATAATACTACTCCTCTGATTCAGTGCTAGTTTCTCCTCTGATATCACCCATCACTTGAACATGAACGAACAAATTATAGAAGGGTCGGAATGGGAATTCTTCAGTAGAATCTTCTTCAATCCATCCCATCCTTCTCATTAAGCGTATCAAACATCCTTCAAAATGTCCAATATGACCAAAGTGCTCTTTCATCCTCCAATCGATATGATTAAAGAAATCAGAGATATTGTTAATTAAATTCATTAAATTTTTTACCTCTTTCTCTAGTTTCTTGATTCTGTGTAAGGTTACTGGTGTCTTGTTCGCTACTAGAGGTTGAATTGGAATAGAGTTCTGTGATGATTGATCCATAATAACGCCCATATCATTCTCCTCTTCATTTGCTGGGAACATTTTGGTTGGGTCTAAAGGCTTCCAAGGTAGAAGTACCTTTTCCCAAATCTCATATGAAACTTAGAATAGACTGCTAAGTGAGAAAATTGTAGAAGGATGTCCAAGCCCATGAGATGATCCTTGAACGATTAGACATAAAACAGACTTCACAATTATTGATCCAATGTCAATTGGCCATCCCATTTGAATGCAGTAATTTAATATAACACTTTCTTTAGTAACTTTACCGATCCTCATAGTCGGTAATAACTTTGCAGAATTGAAAAATTGCCAATGTTTCGATAGGAGATTTAGAAGTGCAGCAGAAAAACTAACATACCCGTTTTCTCTAACTTCCCAGTCTTCAGTTTCGTCTGTTAAATATTGGTAGATCTCATTTATCAGATTTCTCATCGAGAAGAAGTTGGAATAATGACAGACAGGAACATTCTCGATCATGTACAATTCATTAATTCATGCAGAGTTAAAAGTTATCCACCTACCACGCACATAAACTCTTCCTTGGTTGATTCTATGCAAATTATCGTAAAACTCTTTTACAATAGGAATGACTACTGCTGTAGTAGTGTTGCAAAATACTTCCCATCGTCGCCGCATGATCATTTCTTCAATCGCTGTCGAAGGATTGTTTAATCCTCGATTCACAAAATCTCTTTCTTTGATTAGCCTCCTCTTTGATATCATTTTGTTAAAGAGTCATTGTGCCTCAGCACTGACGAACTTTCTCTGGTTGAACACTCAAAATCTAGGGTAATCTATCGAATTGGAAGCTAATAAAGAAGAATTCAATGGAGTTTCCAGTCATTTTTGAGAAATGGAGAGTTTAGGAACTGTCATTAGGAGTTTATAGGGGAAACATTTCACCTAAAACCGCCAAAAACCTCCATTTCAAACTCTTGAAACTGTCCACTCGCCGACCTTGCCATCGGCGGCTTCGATGGCACCGTCGACAAGCTTTGTACAATTAAATGTCAGGGCCCTCAGAAAAAACTTGCCGTCAGCGGCGTGGAGTGCGCCGTCGGCGCCCAAGGTTAAATTTACACAAAAACACCGTAGTCCAAATACGTTCCAAATTTTCTCTATGGATCCAAATTCCATGATGATCAAAGGGAAAATACGAGCAGTAAAATTCAATACTACCAAAAACTAATGATAAATTCGAACAAATATTCAACAAATAAAGATAACTATGGGTTGCCTCTCATAAAGAGCTTGGTGTAACGTCATCAACCCGACCTATTTAGGTGTTATTCAGGTTGATTAAGCATTAAAACTTCTTTAAAGTTTGGTCTTATACCCTCAAAATATGGTTTTAAACTATGTTCATTTACTTTAAATCTATTCCTAGTCTTAGGATCTTCAATTTCCACAACTCCGTAAGTATAAACTTGAGTCACAGTAAAGTGTCCTAACCAACGAGACTTTAATTTCCTAGGAAATAACTTCAGTATTGTATTGTGAAGAAACACTTCTTATCCTGGTTCAAAGTTCTTCTGGTTAATCTTTTGATCATGCCTTAACTTTAGTTTTTCCTTATAAATTCTGTAGTTATCATAAAATTCATTTCTTAATTCTTTCAATTCATTTAATTATAACAATCTCTTCTCACCAGCATTTTTCAAATTATAATTGAATTCTTTAATCGCCCAATATGCTTTATGCTCCAATTCTACTGGTAAGTGGCAAGTTTTTCCAAAAAATGAGTCTGTAAGGAGTCATTCCAACAGTAGTTTTATAAGCAGTTCTGTATGCCCATAATGCAATATCTAATCTCGTAGACCAATCTACTCTACTAGGGTTTACAGTCTTTTTTAAAATTCATTTAATCTCTCAATTAGAAACTTCAGCTAATCCACTGTTCTGAGGATGATAAACATTAGAGATTTCATGAATAATATTAAACTTTTCTACCAATCTATGAATATATTTATTCCTAAAATGGGATCCTCCATCAGTGATAATCACTATCAACATTCCGTATCTTATGAAAATGTTTTTCATTAAGAATCTTGAAACATTTTTAGCATCATAACGAGGTAGAGCTTGTGCTTCAATACACTTTGATACATAATCAATTGCAATCAATATATATAATTTCCCGAATGGAGGTATAAATAGTCCCATGAAATCTGATCCCCAAACGTCAAAAATCTCAACTTCTAACATGAAATTTAGAGGCATTTCATTTCTTCTAGATATATTACCTACTCGTTGGCATCTATCACAAGTTTTGATATATCTGTAAACATCTCGAAAAAGAGTAGGCCAATAAAATCCAGCTTGTAAAATTTTATGTGCAGTTTTGTCAGTCTCAAAATGTCCTCCAAATTCAGAATCATATCATTTTTGAATAATTGGTTCAGTTTCTTCATAAGACACACATCTCCTAATAATTAGATCGTTACATAACTTATATAAATATGGTTCATCCCAAAAATATGCTTTTACATCATGAATGAATTTTTTCTATTGCTGAAGTGTTAGCATAGGTGGAAAAATATCACTTACTATATAGTTAACTATATCAACATACCAAGGTATTTTCCATTCATTAATATTATAAAGTTGTTCATCAGAGAAACTGTCTGTAATTTCATTGTCAGTGTCAGATAATTCATGATATTCTAATCTCGACAAATGATCAACAGTTTGATTATCAATTCCCTTTCAATCAATTACCACAAAATCGAATTCTTGCATCAAAAGTATCCATCTGATTAATCTTGGTTTGGTATCCTTCTTTTGCCTCAGATATTTAATAGCAGAGTGATCAACATGCACAATATATTTAGTCCCAATTAAATAAGATCTGAAATTGTCAAAACCATACACAATAGCCAGTAACTCTTTTTCAGTAGCCGTATAGTTAATTTGAACATCATTAAGAGTTCTACTAGCATAATATATAACTTTAAAAATTTTATCATATCTTTGTCAAATAACAGCTTCAATAGCGTAATCACTAGCATCACACATTAATTTGAATGGTTTCTCCCAGTTAGGTGAAAATATTATAGGTGTTGTGATTAGTTTTTCCTTTAATAACTCAAAGGCATTTAAGCAGTCTTTAGTAAACTCAAATTTCTTGTCCTTTTCTAAAAGTTGGCCTAGAGGTTTGGTAATTTTTGAAAAATTTTTAATATAAAGCCTGTAAAAACCAGCATGTCCAAGAAAACTTCTTACCCCTCTCACTGTAGTAGAAGGTGGTAGTTTAGCTATACTTGAATTTTTGCAAGGTCTACTTCCATGTCATTTTCTGAAATTTTATGCCCTAATACAATTCCTCCTGCAACCAGAAATTGACATTTATCCCAATTTAGAACTAAATTAGTTCTTTCGCATAACTCTAAAACTTTTTCAAGATGATTTAAGCATGCGTCAAATGATGTTCCAAATACAGAGAAATCATCCATAAATACTTCTATTCCATCATCAATTAACTTACTAAATATAGACATCATATATCTCTGGCATGTTGCAGGTGCATTACATAATCTGAAAGGTATTCTTCAAAAAGCAAAATTTCCATAAGGAATATTAAATGTAGTTTTCTCTTGATCCTTAGGAGCAATAAGAATTTGATGGTAGCCGGTATATGCATCCAGAAAGCAATAGTACTTGTGTCTAGCAAGCCTATCCAACATTTGGTCTAAAAAAGTAAGAGAAAAATGATCTTTTCTAGTGGCAACATTTAATTTTCTATAATCAATACAAATACGCCACCCATTAACTTGCCTGATAGGTATTAATTCATTATTCTCACTTGCTTCAAAAGTCACTTCTCCTTTCTAAGGAACTTAATGAATTGGGCTTACCCATGCACTATCTGAAATAGGATATATAATTCCAGCATTTAAGCATTTAAAAACTTTTTTTTTAACTCCTTCTTTCATAATAGGTTCAATCTGTGGATTGACCGCGACTTTATATATTAAGCAAGAATTTATGAAGTTGAAATTATAAATTTAGAATGATTTAGTAAAGTCACAAATTCAACGCAAGTATATGTATCATATCAAGTAATACAGGGCTCTAATGAAGTCCTAGTTATCGATCCCACAGGGAGGTGAACGTTCTTTAAATATGATAATATAACACTAAAATCCAATACCCAATTTAACAATGACTTAAGTGTACTACCACTAGTTAATGCAAAGTATAATAAAGCGACTACAATTACTTCTAATTACTGAACTATATTAACTAACAAACACACTAACTTATGTGATTTATAAGACACTTCTATATGAAAAGTGTCTTTCTTCTTGCATAAAGATTATTACGTGTGGATGATGAAGAATGGTAATTATTTGTGTTGTGCCAAATAAGAGCATATTTGCTTCTTTACTTTTGAAAGAGTACCTCCTCTTCCAAGCAAGTAAAGAACATTGCCATATCTTAAGCTTAGTTACTAAATCTAAGGCTAAGGTTTGGGAGGATACGGGCTCTCACTTCGGAGCTCCCACTCACCCTTCACCCGAAGGCTAACCATAGGCTTTAGTTACTAATCTTAAGACCAAATTGGGGATCCCATTCTGTCACCATGAAACCTCCAATTTGGAGTCCATCAAAACTCATTTCCTTATTTATTTGCACTTAATCCCCATGAACTACACAATTTATTCACAAACATTAAATGGTTTCTTCATTCTTGTTGTAGAACATTCAATTCTTTTGGAATTAATGTTCGTCAACATGTTTTAACAATTCAATTGGCTGGATTGAAAAGTAAATTAAGTTCCAAATTAAAGAAACATCACAACTTTTATAACACTTAAAGGGCACATCATTTCCACATCACCACATCTTAATTACTTCATGCAAGAAGAAAGGCAAAGGAGACTACTCACTAACCATGGAGAAGATATAAAAACACATGGATTTTATATATAAAAGAAGAGTCATACAAACCACAAAAGTAAATACAACTTATCTCTTTCTCTTCCCCAAGAAAATTCTTCAAAGTCCCCTTCATTCCTTTTCTCTTCCTTGTAACACTTGATTCTCTCCTTGGAACAAAGATGAAGAAGCAATCTCTCACTTTTCTCCCTCTTCTCCCCTCCTTAGAGAAGAATTTCTCTTAAAATCACAAACCCTAACTCTCTCTCACACTTTCCTCACACTCTCTACAACAGTTCTCTTCTCTTCCTCCTCTTTATTTTCGTCTTGGACACTTAATTTAATGTTAGGAACGAATTCCCCATAAGTTTCTTCAAGCACCTCTTCAAAAATCCGCCAAAACTTTTGAATTCGAAGTGAACTGACATAGGGCGCCGGCGGCTTCCTATCGTGCCGATAAATTCTGGAGTTCTCTGGAATAGGGCGCCGGCGGTGCCAGAATTCGGCGGCGCCCATTCTGGTGCCGGTGGCGCCAGGGCTGTTTTCCTCCAAATTGCTCCATTTTGCTCCAAATTCGTTCCTTTTTGCATTTTTTTGCTCCAATCACCTATAATCATCATACCTGCAACAAATCATGAAAAATACCTTCCTTTAAAGTGCAATATCACCAAAAATAGGTAAAAACATATAGCTAAAAGGGTATATATTTTTGGTGCATCAAAATCCCCCAAACTTAAACTATTACTTGTCCTCAAGTAATCCTTTTACTACATAAAAATATAACTCTAGGCAATGTACTTTTCAATTGTAAGAGACCAAATTTTTTCATTCAAAAGAATATAGTGTTTAGATTTTTCAGAAAAAGTTTAGCAACTCAGGTCAACATTATATGTATAAGAATATTCAGTACTTAAGTCTAAGAGTTCTCGTCTTCTATTTATTTCAAAATGAACCATAATTTGTTATATTAAGAGTGCTTTAAAGGACTATGTGAAAAATGAGTTCATGCAAACTTTATTAGAATGTAGGCTAGTATCTTAAACATAAATTCAGAAATGAAATCAAGCTCTCCCTTTAAGGTGATTCAAGTGAAGCCAATTTTTGATTAGGCATCTCCTCAAGCTTCTTCTCATAACATTTTTCTTTTCTTTTCTTTTTCTTTTTCTTTTTCTTTTTCTCTTTTTTCTCTTTTCTTTTTCTTTTTTCTGACGATTACTATATCTGGATAGCCTTTAATGATTTTGAACTTCACTCTCCTCTTTATAAAGTTCAAACTTAAATCATCTCTTTACTTTATAGTTAAGTACAAGCTTTATTATTCATCATAAAGTTACAATTTCTTCTTAACACATAATACTTTAAATCGCTTAACATTTCAAAAATACAGTTTTCTTTACTTTAACTAGTTGACTATAATCAAATCCTTTCATACCAAATATCTTATTTCTATAAAATCAACTTTTATCACTAAAAATTTTCATCCTTTCCTTCCATAATATTAAACTGAATTGAAAAAATTTAGTTATCTTATAATGAGGTTCAACTGCCAAAAGTTATGCTAATAATTTTTGAAAATATAATAATTGAAACCAAATAAAAGTTTAGCATTTCTCTACCCTCCCCCAAACTTACATTTTTTAATAAATTTGAAATAGTTGAGAGTAAAAGAAAACTAACCTTTATGTGCTGAGATTTTGAAATCTTCATAATTTACCTCGTATTAATCAAAATTTATAGCTAGCAAGCATGAAACAATTAGTAGCAGTGATATAACAATTTAAATATTTGCATGGGTAAAGAGAAATAAACAATAAAAAACTAAATATCTAACTGAACACTATAACATAAAGCAAATTATCACACTACATAACATTACAACTAACAGTTCAACATGAAAAGTAAATGACACTAAATCACACATTATAACACAGGATTACACATTACATAAAAAGTAAATGTCCACTACATCACATCAAAACATCTCAACAGACTAAGAACAATAGAAATAAAACAAACAAGCTATCTACCAGTCTCCATCACCAGGATCGACGGCGGGGTCATCGAGCGGGGTCGGAAGGTCTGGGCACGTACGGTGTATAACTAGGACAAGTAGGAAATGTCACTTCGGACTCCCCCCTCATAAATATGACCTGAGCATCATAATAAGCTATATCAAGATCAACTCTTCTCTGTAAATATTCTTCATTCACATCACTTCGGGCCTCAAATATATCCATCCTATGATGCATCCTATCCATACTATCACTCTGCAATCTCAACTGCAGCATGATATCAGACAGTGTCGGGGGCTCAGAAGTAGATGGAACATCATAACTCATGGTAGGAATATCAGTACTCCTACTCTCCTCTCTTGCACCCACATGAGCCTCATAAGAATGAATAATGGTCTTCGTAATCGGCCTCAAAGGTATTGCCACTTCCTCGGAACTACTATACTCCACTCTAGACTGAACACAAAGTGCATGAATCATTGTAGGATGTCCTAATCCACCCGTGGTTTCTCCTTTCACAATAGAGTGAATGCTCTTAAAAATAATGGCTCCAATATTAATCTTCTTCATATTATGAATGCAATAATTTAAAATAGCTTGATCCCTAGTAACTTCACTGTGATGATAAGAAGGCAATAGTCTTGCATAAATGAAATAATGCCATGCTTTAGAAGCAACATTTAAAGTAGAAGCAGGGAAGTTAATCGTCTGTCTCTGATTCATCTTCCATTCCCCTCTTCCATCGATCAGATATGTGATTACACTCATCAAATTCCCCTCACTAGTATCAAAATTCTCAAACTCACAAACAAAAGGTTCTCGAATTTGATAAAATGCATTGATACGTTGTGGGGTGAACTCAACCAGTTTCCCTCGAACTAGAACATATTCCGTTTCAGACCAGAGTACGTTAGCATAAAATTCTTGGACTACTCCCAAAACAACATTAGCAGAAAAGTAACAGAAATGTTCCCAATTTCGCTCAAAAATCAACTGTTCTATAGATCCACCAGGATTTTCAAACGCTCGATCCTAAATACACTTCTTGTTTTGCAATTGAGAGTTGAAGCGAAACTGAGCCTTAATATTAATAAATCTTTCATCGTCCCAATCAAATTTTCGCTTCCCCTTACTCGTTCTAGGAGCCATGTAGATTTCTAGAAAAATTGCAAAAATTTGCCAATAAATTCTAAATCCACAATGTATTAACTCCAATCATTAATCTATTCAAGTAAGAACAAATTCTACCATATAAAACTTAACTTTTTCTCAAAAATCTCCAAAACTATCATCCAACAATGTGAAAGTTTCACATGGAGAAAATCCAAAAATTTTAGGTTAAAGTAAAGCTCTTACCAAGAGAAGTGCAGATCAGGCCTCTGAAATCCTTGAAATCCTCTCTAATCCGAGATCTAACAAGCCCTAAAGCTTCAAAATCGCGAATATGGAGGTGGGAGACGAAAGAAATGGCGTAAAATGGGTCCCAGGCTATTTTCGCAAATTTTTAAGAGTCCCGGACTATTTTCGGTGTTTAGGTACCGGCGGCGCTCTATTCAAAATATTAGCCCGCTCTCTGGATTTGGGCGCCGGCGGTGCCCAATCTGGCGCCAGCGGCGCCAGTCTAAAATTCTATTGGGTTCAAAAATTTTCGTTGCAAATTCAATCGTTTCAACCTCCGCATTCCTATTTAACTCATCAACAAGCATCTATTTCATCTCACAAACATTAAACAACATCACTTCACACAAACAACACATCACATTACTTATATATATATAAAATCCACGATACAACGATTACACACATATGTTCATCAAATATAAGCAAAACTCCTTAGATTCTTAGTGTTGCAAGTACACTACGATAAGCAAACACTAAGTCCTAAGTACACACAAGAAATCAAAGCAAAGTCCAAACACACCTTACTAAAACAAAGCAAAGCAAACACCATAATAATCAAAGCAAACACTTAAACATAACAAAGCAGAATATAGAATCTACTAAATACTCCTCATCAGTCTCAGAAGTCTCATCCTCTCTAATGTCTCCCATTGATTGACGATGAACGAATAGATTGTAGAATGGATGATATGGGAATTCATCAGATGAATCTTCAGCCACCACAACATTCTTCTTCAACAGATTGACCAAACCCAATTCAATTCGACCAGTATGATCAAATTGCTCTTTCATCCTCCAATCAATGTGATCAAATAAATCAAAAATGTTATTAATAGCATTCATAATATTATGTACCTCATATTCCAACTTCTTTAACTTCTTCAATATCACCCTCAAACTTTCAGAATAGTAAGGTCTGAATAAAGTCGTGAACTCTCGATAGGTCGATCAACAAGCATATCCATGTCTCCTTCATCACCAACTGTTATGTAGTCATAAAGATCATTGGGATCAATAGGTATCCAGGGTAGAAGAACTTTCTCCTAACTTTCATATGGCACCTGTGATTGACTACATAACAAAAATATGGTGGACGGGTGTCCAAGCCCATATTTAGATCCATGCACAATCAATCCCAATACAGATTTAGTAATGATTGATCCAATATCCATCGGCCTTCCAGGTTTGTATGCGGAAATTCGAATAGCACTTTCCTTCGTCACCTTACTTATCTTCATAGTAGGAATTAATTTTGCCGAAATAAAGTAATGCCACTGTTTTGATACCGGATTCAAGGATGAAGAAGAGAAACTGACATATCCATTATCCCTTACTTCCCATTATTCATTCTCATCCGTCAAATAACGATAGATTTCATTCATATAGTTGCTCGTAGCATTGAAATTTGCATAATGATAAATAGGTACACTTTCTATCATGAAGTGATCATTTATCCTCGCAGGAGTGAATGGTACATACCTTCCTCGCACAAAAACACTTCCTTGGTTGATCCCATGCAGATTTGCATAAAATTCTTTCACAACCGGAGCAACCACTGCGGCGGTAGTGTAGCATAACACTTCCCAACGTCTTTGCTTCACTATCTCTTCAACTCTTGTCACCGGACTCTCCAAACCTCGATTCACAAAGCTTCTTTCCTTATAATCCTTCTCTTCATCATCACTTTATAGAATAGACGTTGCGCCTCGAAACTAATGAACTTCCGTCGATTGTAGATGTGAGATCTAGGGAGTTCGATGGAGTGGGAATCCATGGGATACGAATTGAGAAAAGGTGTTTTCATTTCTCTGGTGGTTATGGATTTAAAATGGGGTTTTGGGGTGTTTTAAGGAAGGAAATCCCGCTCAAAACTGCCAAAAACCACATTTTAAAATTTAAAAACCGTCACCCAGCGCCGCCGACGCTCAAACTTGAAATTCGGTTGTAGAAAAGAATAGGGCGCCAGTGGCGCCCATTCTTGTGCCGGCGCCGCCAGAGACAAAAATTTTGACCTAACTTCGTTTGGCTCGAAATACTTCGTTTCCTCAATACGATTCAATATATTTTAATTTTTTTAACTTATTTAGGGGTAATTAGGATTCTTAAATATTACACTAAAAGCACAAACAACAATAAGCAAGCAAACTCAACATACAAACTAACATATGGGTTGTCTCCCTTAAAGCGCTTGGTTTAACGTCGTCAGCCCGACAAACCATTCAGTTAACTAGGTGACTTAGCAACAAAACCTCTTCGAAATCAGATAAAGACCATCCAAAGTAAGGTTTTAAATGATGCCCATTAAACTTGAAAATATTTCCAGTTTTTGGATCCTCAATATCAACATCTTCGAAAGAATGAACTTTTACTACAGTAAAAGGTCCTATCCATCTGGACTTAAGTTTTCTCAGAAATAATTTCAATCTCGTATTATATAATAAAACTCTTTGTCCTAGTTCAAATCGTTTTTTCAATATCTTTTGATCATTCCACAATTTCATTTTCTCTTTATAAATCCCGTTGTTATGATTTGATTCATTTCTAATTTCTTACAACTCATTTAATTGCATAAATCTTTTTTCTCCCGCATTTCTCAAATTAAAATTCAGCTCCTTAATCGCCTAATATGCTATATGCTCCAATTCAACCGGCAAATAGCAAGTTTTACCAAACACTAATCTATAAGGAGACATTCCAATAGGGGTTTTAAAAGCAGTCCTATAAGCCCATAATGCGGTGTGTAATCTAGCAGACCAATCTAATTTATGAATATCCACTGTTTTCTCCAAAATTATTTTAATTTCCCGATTCGATACTTCCGCTAATCCACTAGTCTGGGGATGATAAGCAGTAGAGATCCTAAGAATAATGTTATATTTTCCAATTAATCTCTTAATTTGATTGTTTCTGAAATGGGATCCACCATCAGTTATAATCACTCTCGGCATTCTATATCTTGTAAATATATTTTTCTTCAAAAATTTAGAAACACTTCGAGCATCACATCTTGGTAAAGCAACAGCTTCAATCCATTTCAAAACATAATCAACAGCAAATAATATATATATATTTCTAAATGAAGGTGCAAATGGTCCCATAAAATCTAATCCCCATACATAAAAAATTTCAACTTCCAAATTGTAATTCAGAGGAATTTCGTTTCTTCTAGAAATAATACCTACTCTTTAACATCGATCACAAAATTTAACATATTTATAAATGTCACAAAAAAGAGTGGGCCAATAAAATCCAGATTGTAAAATCTTATAAGCCATTTTATCAACACCAAAATGACCTCCAAATTCAGAATCATGACATCTCTGAATGATTGGATTAATTTCTTCATGTGGCACACATCTTCTAATAATCAGATCCTTACACTGTTTATATAAATAGTAGTCATCCCAAAAAAAAAATTTAGCATCATATTTAAATTTTTGTTGTTGTTTCCTTGTTAAATCTGATGGTATAATATCACATACAATATAATTCACAATATCAGCATACCAAGGAAAATTCTTTTCCATAAGAATATACAGTTTTTCATCAGGAAAGGTTTCTACAACTTCCTTCTCAAATTCAGAAAATCTATCATATTCTATTCTTGACAATTGATCAGCAATTTGATTATCAGATCCTTTCCTATCAACTATCTCAAAATCAAATTCTCGCAAAAGGAGTATCCATCTAATCAATCTAGGTTTAACATCCTTCTTTTGCATTAAATATTTGATCAGTATGCACTATACTATTAGTTCCAATTAAATAAGGTCTAAACTTATCGAAAGCAAATACTATAGCTAATAACTCTCTTTCAGTAGTGGTATAATTAATTTGAGCATCATTAAGAGTTTCTTTCAGTAGCTAGTAACTTTGAAAGTTTTATCATACCTTTGCCCCAATGCAACTCCAATAACATAATCACTAGCATCACACATTAATTTAAAGGGTTTCTCCCAATCAGGTGAAACAATTATAGGAGCAGTGATTAATTTTTCTTTAAGTAATTCAAAAGCACACAAACATTCATCATTAAAATCAAACTTCTTATCATTTTCTAGAAGTTGGCACAAATGTTTAGTAATTTTAGAAAAATCTTTAATATAACGACTGTAAAATCCAGCATGTCCTAAGAAACTCCTCACCTCTCTCACAGTAGTGGGTGGTGGTAATCTCTCAATCACTCAAATTTTAGCATGGTCGACCTCCATACCATATTCAAAAATTTTATGCCTAAGCACTATTCCTCCTGCAACCATAAATTGACACTTTTCCCAGTTAAGAACTAAATTTGTTTTCTCGCAGAGTTCCAAAAATTTTGCCATGTTTTCCAAACAAATATCAAATGAAGTTCCAAACATAGAAAAATCATCATTAAAAACTTCTATTCCATTATCTATTATACTACTAAAGATAGACATCATACATCTTTGAAAAGTTGCAGGTGCGTTACACAATCCAAAAGGCATTCTTCGAAAAGCAAATGTTCCATAAGGGCTAGTAAATGTTGTCTTTTTTTGTTCCTCAGGAGCAATAGATATTTGGTGATAACCAATATATTCATCTAAAAAGCAATAGTACTTGTGTCCAGCAAGTCTATCCAACATTTGATCGAGAAAAGGTAGAGGAAAGTGATCTTTTCGGGTGGCAGCATTTAGTTTTCTATAATCAATACAAATTCTCCATCCATTAACTTGTCTATTAGGTAAAATTTCATTCCTTTCATCCACTTCTACAGTCACTCCACCTTTCTTCTGTACACAATGAATTAGACTTACCCAAGAACTATCCGAAATAGGATAAATAATTCCAGCATCAAGCCATTTTAAAATCCCCTTCTTAACTACTTCTTTCATTATAGGATTTAATCTCCTTTGCGGATCAATTTTAGGTTTATGTTCTTCATTTAATAAAATTCTATGCATACAGATCGAAGGACCGATTCCTTTGATATCTGCCAAAGTCCATCCAAAAGCTCTTTGGTATCTTTTTAAGATTTCCAATAATTTTTGTTCTTGATATTCAATTAATTCTGAAGATACAATATCTGGTAAGGTAGATGATTCTTCTAAGAACGTATACTTCAAATGTTTAGGGAGAATTTTCATCTCAAGTTCAAGAGGTTTAACAATAGATGAAATTAAACTTTTATCTCCACCTTCCATGGTATCTAACACTTCAAATTTCTCCTGAATATACTCCAATTCCTTATTATTCTCATTATCCGAATCGTTTCATTTTCGGTTTCATCTTCAATTATATTTTCATACTCTACTTTCTTTTCAAACATCTCTTTAAAATAATCATTTCTCAAATATTCACATACTTCCATCCTAAAACATTCATTATCTTTTTCAAGCTGAGGATACTACGTAGACTTGAAAATATTAAAGGTCACCTCTTGATCATTAACTCTCATAGTTAATTCCACTTTTTGAACATCAATTACAGCTCTTCCAGTAGCTAGGAATGGTCTTCCTAAAATAATTGGAATATCTTTATCTTCCTCCATATCAAGCACAATAAAATCCACAGAAAAGATAAATTTATCCACTTTTACTAACACATCTTCTGCCACTCCCTTAGGATAAGTAATAGAACGATCAACTAATTGAAGAGTTACAGATATAGGAGAAATTTCATCAATTCCCAATCTTTTGAAAGTTGATAAAGGCATAAGATTATTAATAGCTCCCAGATCACATAAGGCTCTTCCAAAAAAACTTTTCACCTATAGCAGATGGGATAGTGAAACTACCAGGATCTTTAAGTTTTTCAGGAAGCTTTTTCTAAATTATTGCACTACATTCTCCTCTAAGTACAACAGTCTCATGATCCGTGAACTTTCTCTTCTTTTTAAGAATATCCTTCATAAATTTCGCATAATCAGGCATCTGTTCTAATGCTTCAACAAAAGATATATTTATTGTTAACTTCTTAAGGATTTCCAAAAATTTTTCAAATCTATTATCCCTAGTCTTCTGCTTCAATCTTTGAGGGAATGGAGGAGATGGTTTCTCAACAGTAATCTTCATTGGTTCAAGAGGATATTCCAGGTATGGATAAATCTTATTTGAACCTTTTTCAATATTCACCTTCTCCTTCTCTTCTTCAACTTCTTTCTGCATTCTAGTTTCTAATTATTTTCCACTCCTTAATTGAATAGCCTTAAGTTGCTCCTTATTTTGATCTTTTGGATTAATCTCCACATTACTAGGAAGCGTTCCAGAAGGTCTATTATTAAGCGCAATGAAAATATGTCCCAATTGACTTTCAATATTTTAGATCGCAACACCTTGAACTTGTAATTGGTTACCCATATTCAAAATCATTTCATCTATAGAAAACTTCTTATCCTTAAATTGTGGGTTATTATTAAATCCAGGAGGATAAGATTGTCTAAAGTTAGTATTTCCTTGGTTAGTTGAGTTTCCATCTGGGTTTATAGAATTGTGTCCCCTTTGTGGGTTCACATTAGCATTATTACTATTTCAATTGAAATTTGGGTGATTCTTCCAACCAGAGTTATAATAATTCGAATAAGAGTTATTAGGTCTTTTAATTGTGTTCAAAGTTTCATAAGATGTTTGAGATTCAGTTATCTGCCCAAATGAATTTTCTTGTAACACTGGGGATGGTTGAGAATAATTCATTCCATATTGATCTATTTTCTTAGAAAGTGCTGTTATTTGAGAAACTATCATAGTCATCATGTCAGAATCATGAACACTAGCTACTCTTTTAGGATTTACCCGTTCAGAGGACCATTGAAAATTATTAGTAGCCATCTCTTCAATTAATGAATATGCTTCATCAAAAGGTTTTGACATTAACGATCCACCAGCAGCAGCATCAATAATTGATCTTAATGATCCCACTAATCCGTTATAAAAAGTTTGAATTATTAACCAATCTGGTAAAGCATGATGTGGGCACTTCCTAAGAAGATCTTTAAACCTCTCCCAAGCTTTATATATTGACTCTCCTTGAAAATGACCAAAAGATGGGATATCATTTCTTAATTTAGCAGTTTTCGATGGAGGGAAATATTTCGATAGAAACTTTTGAGAAAGTTCTCCCCAAGTTCGAATAGATCCAGGTGCTAATGAGTTTAACCATGCCTTAGCCTTATCCCTTAAGGAAAAAGGAAAAAGTCTAATTCTGACAACATCATTCGACACTCCGTCATACTTAAAAGTAGTACACAGTTCTAAAAAACTAGCGAGATGTAAATTTGGGTCTTCATTAGGTGTTCCTCCGAATTGATTATTTTGTACCATTTGGATAATAGCAGGTTTAAGTTCAAACGAATTAGCACCAACATCAGGATTTTAAATAGTTATATTAAATTCATCTGCTGTTGGGTTAGCATAATCTCTTAAAGGTCTTGGAAAATTTCCAACATTAATATTCTGATTCTCTTGATTATTCGCAATTTCACAGTAATTTTCAGTTTGTTTTTGTTGTTTTCTAATTTTTCTAATAGTACGCTCTAACTCTGAATCGTAAGGTATCAAACCTACAAATCCACTACTATATGTTGACCTCATTTTTGATGAGGTCTTCCCTTCTTCTTTTTAGTGCTTAGGATCTAGCCTTAGGCTTTTCCTTTGACTATCTTAGAGGACTAGAATTGGGACCCACCTTTTAGAAATTCAAACCACTTCTAAACTCCCTGCAAACTCCACAAACTTGACTATAGACCCCTAATCACCTAGAGGGTTGAAATCAAATGTGGAAGTTTAAAGGATGAGTTCCTATAGGACTCTTTGGCCTTAGAGCCGCCTACTGGGTGGCACGGTGCAGTGAAGGGGCCGACTTACACTACACTTACACACTACATTTCCACACACTTCCTAAAACTACACCCATACCCGACTTCGACCTCCCGACTCATGTAGGTGATTCACATGGATGGTCCTTAACCCCTAAGCCCTTAGCTAAGAGGGTTAGGAACAACATAGTGAATGCCTCGAAATGAGTCCTTTCATGGCTCATATGGGCTTGAAATGGTTTCATGGCTCAACCAAAATGATTTCTTTCCACCTAAATTCACCCAATCTTCAATTTCCCAAATTTTCAATTTTTGACCCCCGAGACCCTACACCTATTAAACCTACCCAAAAACCCTTGAAATTACCCAAATTTTTGCAAAATTTCCAAATTACCCAAAATTTTCCAAAATCAATCCCAAACATCTCCACATCACTCAAATTGATCATCCATACCCAAAAATACCAAAGATTCCAAAAATACCCCCAATTTGTTTCAAATCACTCATGACACATCCATGAGCTAAACCCAACAATTATTTGGCCCAACCTCTTTACAAAATTCCCATCCATAAATTTATTTTTAAACTTAAGGGCCCATTCCTTAAGCCATTTTAAAAGCCCACTTCCACCAAATCCAAAGCCCCAAAATTCTTCCAAAGCCCATATGACATTTCCCCTCATCATATTTTCAATTAAAATCATCCACTAAGCCCTAAACCAATCATCAAATAATTCTAAATGAAGCTTCATCCAAATTTCCACCAAATTATCCAAAATCCTTAAAATCCTTTTTTATGAAATTGACCGAAACCTTTTCCCGAGCCCTAACTCCCCACGGGAGGCCTCCCGACCAGCTCTATTTAAACTCCGCCCCTCTCGGCCATGAGAAGAGAGAAGCACGAACCTTGCCAGAAACTCTGCCAAAATTGTTCCGGACCCTTCTCCATCCTTAGAGCACTTGATCCCAGAGTGAAATCCCCATGCCATTTCTCCTCTGTAAGCTCGATTTCGAGTTGAAATTCCACCCAAAACCAGGACACTTCTCCGCAGTGAGCCAATTCTCAAATTGATTGGCTCTACACCTTCACCGGACCGAGGGAAGGTGTCCACCGAGCAAAAGCCCCATCTCCGGGCCACCCGGTTGCTCCGAGCCTCCAAGCTTTGTGATCGGGCTTGGTCGAAATCATATCCGGACAATTCACCGGACCAGGAGACTTCATGCGGAGCTTGCTTAGGACCCGATCGAAGGTGCAACAACTCTCGGATTGAAGCCGCACTTCTACGAGCCAAGGTATGAGCTAACTCTTCATCCACGAGCCTGCGAAGATTCTACGATTTCAAATGCCTTAGTTTCAATGCATGTTAGCCGTATAGATGTGTTCGTCTCTTCAAGACGAATCCATGGAGTATAAGAACGTAAAAATCCATTGAGAATCGAGTGAGATCTTAGGGATTTAGTGTGGACGGCTCTCGGGTGAGAACACTTGGGGACGATGAACGGATGCGAGTCCATTCAATACACGCGCGGACGAACGGCTCAGATGGCGTCGGACCAGGAAACGGTGCGAGAACCGCGGGGCCCGGGCTGCTGACTCAGATGGCGGCGCCCAATCACAGCGCGACACGTACCCCTTCGGAGCTGCCGATGTTTCGCTGGCGCCGCGTGGATAAGTAGATAAATAGGGTATTTAATGTATTTATTAAATATCAGAAACTTCAAAAATCCATATCTTTGTGTAGAAAAATCACAAAAATAAAATAAAAATACCCTCTTGCTCAGTGAATAGAGGAGAATAATGTGGAAAAGAAATCATTTAATTTCATCAAGTATTTTATTTTTTATAATTTATTTACTCTCTGCATTGTTTTAATTCTCCATGCATGCATACAATTCACTCATGGCATGAGACCATAGGGCTTTGAAGCCTCCGAATTTGGGAACATTCCCTGAATTTTCCAAAGTCGAGGCCATCCCTATGAGGAGTTCTTGATTTTTCAAGTTCGAGTCACTGTTTTGAGTATTTTAATTCCAAGTAAATAGCATGTTGTGAAATAAATTCTAGGAAAATTTGGTGATGTTCCTTATGACCAGAGAACCCTAGGAAAAATAGGTTTTGACTTAGTTCATTTAAAACAACCCTAATTGGCTTAAACACCCAAAATAGGTCTTTAATTAATTAGAGTTAACCAGGCATCAAATTGACTTGAAATCAATTCTCCACTGACCTTTAGGATCAGAGGAACCCACCATAAAAATTTGAGGTCAATTGGACTTGGTTAGCCCTACTAATTGGGTTGATTAAGTCACTTAGCCATTTTAAACTTTAAAAATTCATAACTTTTAAAATACTTTTCAAAAATTCACCAAATTGGTTTTGGAGCCTCTCTGATATCAGGGGAACCTAAGAAAATTAAAATTTCAATTTTCTAAAAAAGTTGATTTTTAATAATATTTTAATACTTTTAATAATTAAAAAATAAAAAAAATAATAAAAATCACAAAAATAATAAAATTCACCAAAATGTCACATTTTGAATTTTAATCACTTAGGAACAAATCCCACATTTTTCCTAGGTCTATTTAGTGAGATATTGAATTTTAAAACCCTAGGGTAATTTTAAAATTAAAAAAATGTATTTTCTAGCATTTTCACTAAAATAATTATAATAAATCATAGAAAAATCAGAAAATTGCAAAATTTGATTCTCTGGTTTCCTTGATATCAGAGAGATTTTTGAAAAATATAAAACCCATTTTTCAACATTTATTTTATTTTTAAATTAATTAACACTCCAAAACTTAAAATAATTATAATAAAAATAATATAATTCAAAAAATCACCAAAATTGGTCCAAGTGCTTCTCTGGTCATTAGGAATGTCCCCTAATTTTCTTAAGGACAGAAACTTTCCTTTGGTCATGTTATCAAATTTTCCTTGAAAATCTCTATTTTCCACCAAAAATAATTATATAAATAAATTAAATACAGAAAAATCACATTTTCTCCTCTCATGTCTTTATTGACATATGAGTGAAGTCACATAAAAATTTCAAGTTCATTTGGGTTCAATTTAGTGAGTTATGAAATTATTAAGCTTAAAGGGTAAAATGGTAATTTAAATCTTTAATCCTTAATTAAAACTTTAGGTTTAATAAAAAATCAACAAGTAAAATATTTGATCTTAATCTGGTTTGGATGATTGAAATTTAAATAATTAAAGGGTAGAAACCCATTAAATAATTTTAAAATGATTAAACTTTAATTAAATAATAAATTAAATTTGGAAGAATAATAAAATTGGAATTATTAAAATAGGGATATTTATTAGGAAGAGATTTATTCTTTAATTTAAAAATCCCTAAACTAATTATATCATTAATACTCAATTTTTTAATTAAAATGATAACTCAAATTTAAAATATTAAAAGACTTAATTAAATTATTAAACTCTTTTGAAATTTCAATTAAAATTAAAAATAAAGTAAATTAAAGATAAATTAAATTAAAATTAAATTAAATTTAATAATTAAATTAAATTAAGACAAATTAAATTAAATTAAATTAAATTAAAATTAAATTAAATTAAATTAAATTAAATAATTAAATTAAATTAAACAATTAAATTAAATTAAATTAAATTAAATTAAAATTAAATTAAATTAAATCAAATTAAATTAAATTAAACAAATTAAATCATATTAAATTAAATTAAATTGAATTAAATCAAATTAAATTAAATTAAATAATTAATTTAAATTAAATTAAATTAAATAATTAAATTAAATTAAATCAAATCAAATTAATTAAATACCAAATCAAATTAAATTAACTATGTTAAACTAAATCAAACTCAATTAAATTAAATTAAACTAAATATAAAACAACTTGAACACTATTCCAAATTTAAACCCTTTAACTTAAATCAAATCATTTGAATACTAATTTACCCTTGAAAGCTTTGATTATTATAACCCCTAAATGGAACATCAAATGAAGTGTTACCTCACTCATAGGATATTCAAATGTCCTAGTTCACTGAGCAAGTTAACAAGACTTGAAAACCTCGGACGATCGATTCATTTATATAATTAAATTCATTTTGGACTTAAAACAATCCTAGAAATATTGAAAAGATGTTTAAGATTCTTCTTAAGCACTTCCTCAATATGATAGGATATTTATAAGAACAATTGGACTTAATTGTCCTTTGATGAAGAAAATCGTCCTCAAACAAAAACACAAAGAACCTAGACGTCATAGGAAATGACTAGTCATAGGATTAGGAATTTGGTAGAAAACCATAACCTTTCCCTTAGCTTTTACCTAGGAACTTGCTTAAATATTCTAATTGTGTTTTAAGTGTAGCTTGGGATGACGGGAAGACCCTCTGGGTACGCTCTTATTTTATTGTAATTTACTTTCTTGTAATTTACTTTATTGCAAATGCACTTTACTTTTCTTGCATGATAAAACAACAGTTGCATGAAAACCCACACCTTTAGGATAGTCCCTAAAACTGAAACCAAATTAAGTTAAAAGTCATTGCAAGATAAAATTCACCGCCACAACATTTCAAAATATAAAACAACTCAAAATTTAATCACAAACGAACACAAAACTACAATTACAACTAAATTAAAACGTCCCGTTGGATGATCGGGAATACCTCGGATGATGTAACCTACGTGTTGCTAACGGGATTTCCCACGGTCTAAATGAAAGTGTGGAACTCATTCGAGTTGAGTTTAGCAAATTCATCCGGACTAAGTGAATCCGATAAAAATAATGATGCCGAAGGATGGAACCGTGGGATCTTAACCGGTGTCGTTATAATCAACTTTAAGATTTGTTTTAATTAAAACGTAAAAAACACTTGGAAATTAAGATTTTCTCTAAAACCAAAACACTTTTCTCATCTCCTGATTTATGATTTCTAAAACTAAACCTCTGCAACAACAAGGAGCTTGGAGCATGGTGGGCAGCACGGCCATCGTCGTCGCGAAAACTTGAACCTACTTCAGCAAAACTTTCCTAGAATTAAATAACCAAGCCATAGGACTTCGAGGTAGTTTGCCTAGTGCAACATAAATTCTCAACCCTTGCGTTAGGCACTTGCATAATCATTTTATGCAAATTAAGCCCTAACTGGTCTTAGGATTCCGAGGTAGTCGTCCGATACGACAATAAACCCTCACATCTTCTAGGCTATTTGTTTGATTTTATCATACAAATATAAGCCCTAATTAATTAAAATTGGCAAGATCAAAACATTTAAATAAGTATTAGGACTTTCCTAAACTCAAGCCAAACGATAGGATAGTCGGGAAATTATCGAAGTTCACTTCGAATCAGTGATTTCTCCTACCTTTCTTCCTTTGGATTCACAAAACAAAATGTCCCAAAATTTGATCCATTCCCTATTGAAATTCCAAAATTCAATCTTTGAAAACCTTAAACTTCGAAGTTCTTGAAAGCGAGTTATTGATTATTATCGAGAGTTTTCTTAGGTGATTCCCGTCACTTAAGATGTAATTAACTATGTGGCTTGCCCTTATAGGGAATTTTAAAGAACCCGGGTAATATAAACCCCGTTTGATATTTTCATATTAAGCGAGGAATTTGTCGACTTATAAAATTGGTTCGCAGACCAAACGGATGTCACAAAACTTCTAGTTTATTTGATCGAGCCCCACCATCAAGTGATGTGTCTATCCTTAGGGATAGATACACGGCTTGTGGTGCGATGCTCGTTTATATAAACTATTCGGGATGTGAGATCGGTTTAATTTCATATCTTAAAACTTTCAAATTTAAAAATTATTTTCAAAGCCAAATACTACTTTCTAAATTATATATATATTTAAATCAAATTTAAAATTTAAATTCGCCGACAACTTCTGTTAGGCGACCCCCCTTTTTAAAATACAATACAACCTAAAAATAAGCCGCACACTATGCATATAAAATCACACTACAAAGTAAAGGTTTTCAGTTATTACAATATCTATAAATAAATACCGTTTATCTACCTCCCTGGCAACGACACCAAAAATTTGACCGCGACTTTATATATTAAGCAAGAATTTATGAAGTCAAAATTATAAATTAAGAATGATTTAGTAAAGTCACAAATTTAACGCAAGTATAAGTATCATATCAAGTAATAGAGGGCTCTAATGGAGTCCTGGTTATCGATCCCACAAGGAGGTGAACGTTCTTTAAATCAAATAATATAGCACTAAAATCCAATACCTAATGTAACAATGACTTAAGTGTACTACCACTAGTTAATGTAAAGTATAATAAAACTACTACAATTACTTCTAATTACTGAACTATATTAACTAACAAACGCACTAAATTATGTGATTTATAAGGTACTTCTATATGAAAAGTCTATTTCTTCTTGCATAAAGATTATTATGTGTGGATGATGAAGAATGGTAATTATTTGTGTTGTGCCAAATTGGAGCATATTTGTTTTTTTACTTTTGAAAGAGTACCTCCTCTTCCAAGCAAGTAAAGAACATTGTCATATCATAAGTTTAGTTACTAAATCTAAGGCTAGGCTGGGAGGATACCGGCTCTCACTTCAGAGCTCCCACTCACCCTTCACCCGAAGGCTAACCATAGGCTTTAGTTACCAATCTTAAGACCAAATTGGGGATCCCATTCTGTCACCATGAAACCTCCAATTTGAAGTCCATCAAAACTCATTTCCCTATTTATTTGCACTTAATCCCATGAACTACGCAATTCATTCACATACATTAAATGGTTTCTTCATTCTTGTTGTAGAACATTCAATTCTTTTGGAATTAATGTTCCTTAACATGTTCTAATAATTCAATTGGCTGGATTGAAAAGTAAATTAAGTTCCAAAGTAAAGAAACATCACAACTTTTATAACACTTAAAGGGCACATCATTTGCACATCACCACATCATAATTACTTCATGCAAGAAGAAAGGCAAAGAAGACTACTAACTAACCATGGAGAAGATATAAAAACACATGGATTTTATATATAAAAGAAAAGTCATACAAACTACAAAAGTAAATACAACTTATCTCTTTCTCTTCCCTAAGCAAATTCTTCAAAGTCCCCTTCATTCCTTTTCTATTCCTTGCAACACTTGTTTCTCTCCTTAGAACAAAGATGAAGAAGCAATCTCTCACTTTTCTCCCTCTTCTCCCCTCCTTAGAGATGAATTTCTCTTAAAATCACAAACCCTAACTCTCTCTCACACTTTCCTCACACTCTCTACAGCAATTCTCTTCTCTTCCTCCTCTTTATTTTCGTCTTGGACACTTAATTTAATGTTAGGAACGAATTCCCCAAGAGTTTCTTCAAGCACCTCTTCATAAATCCGCCAAAACTTTTGAATTCGAAGTTAACCGACTTAGGGCGCCGGCGGCGCTAGGGCTGTTTTCCTCCAAATTGCTTCATTTTGCTCCATTTTGCTCCAAATTCGTTCCTTTTTGCATCTTTTTGCTTCAATCACCTATAATCATCATACCTGCTACAAATCATGAAAAATACCTTCCTTTAAAGTGCAATATCACCAAAAATATGTAAAAACATATAGCTAAAAGGGTATATATTTTTGGTGCATCATGGATCAATTCTTGGTTTATGTTCATCATTCAATAAAATTCTGTGCATACAAATCGAAGGGCTAATTCCCTTTATATTAGCCAGAGTCCAACCAAAAGCTATTTTGTACTTTTTAATGTATCCATTAATTTTTGTTCTTAAATTTCATTTAAGTTTGAGGATACAATTACTGGTAATGTTGAAAACTCTCCTAAAAATACATACTTTAAATGAGTTGAAAGAGTCTTCAATTCAAGTTCAGGGGGTTTTACAATTGATGGAATTAAGATTTCGTTCTCTGTTGCTGTTTAATCGAGCTTTTCAAATTGTTCTTGAATATAATCAGCTTCTTCATTATCAATTTCATCATATTTATCATTTTCAATATCTTCATTTTCTTCAAAATTTTCTTTGAAATATTCTTTTCTCAAATAATCGCATATATCCTTTCTAAAACATTCATCATCTTTTTCTATTGAAGGATATTTCATTGAATTTGAGATGTTAAAGGTCACTTCCTGATCATTTACTCTCATAGTCAACTCTCCTTTTTGAACATCTATCATGACTCTTTCTGTAGCTAGGAATGGTCTTTCTAAAATGATATGTATTTCCTTGTCTTCTTCCATATCTAAAATGATAAAGTCCACAGGAAAGATAAATTTATCATCCTTAACCAGAATATCTTCTAGAACTCCTTTAGAATGTGTAATAAATCGATCAGCTAACTGTAGAGTTATAGAAGTTGGTGCAATCTCTCCCATTCCTAACCTTTTAAAAGTTGATAGAGGCATCAGATTTATGCTAGCTCTCAAATCACATAATGCTCGTCCATAAAACTTTTCACCAATAGCATACGGGATATTAAAACTACCAGATCTTTAAGTTTTTTAGGAAGCTTTTTCTGAATTATAGCACTACACTCTTCACTGAGTGTAACAGTCTCATGATCTAGTAACTTCCTCTTTTTGTTGAGTATATCCTTCATAAATTTAACATAATCAGGCATTTGTTCCAAAGCTTCAACAAAAGGAAGATTTATTGATAATTTTTTTAAAATGTCTAAGAATTTAACAAATCTTTTTCCCTAGTCTTGTTGCTTTAGTCCTTAGGGAAATGGTGGTGGTGGTCTTTCAACAGTAATTTTCATAGGTTTCAGAGGAAAATCAGGATATAAACTTTCATTATCTCTTTCAGTTTCCACTTTTCCTTTTCAACTAAAGTTTCTTTTTGGACCCTTCTTTAGGATTTACTTCAACATTGCTAGGTAAAGTTTCAACAGGTCTATTGCTCAGTGCAGTAGCAATATGCCTTAATTGGTTTTCTATGTTTTTAATAGCAGCTCCAGGATTTTGTAATTGATTTCCCATATTCAAGACTAATTCTTCCATAGATAACTTCTTCTCCTTGAATTGTGAATTATTATAAAAACCTGGTGGATTAGAAGGTCTATAATTGGAATTACCCTAATTGTTTACATTTCCTAATGGTTTTACAGGATTGTTCCCCCACCGAGAATTAACAAGATTAGCATTACCTTGGTCATTACAATTAAAGTTTGGATGATTCTTCCAACCTGGATTATAATAGTTTGAATAAGGGTTATTTTGTTTATTATTTATCAAATTTACAGTTTCATATAAAGATTGAGCATCTACAATTTGCCCAATGAATTTTCTTCTAACACTGAAGGAGTTTTAGAACAATTCATTATATATTGATCTATTTTCTTTGAAAGAGCCGTAATTTGAGAAACTATCATAGTTAAAGCATCTGAATCATGAATACTGGCTACTTTCTTAGGATTTACCCTTTCAGCAGGCCATTAAAAATTATTGGTCTCCATTTCTTTGATTAAAGCATAAGCTTCTTCAAAAGGTTTAGCCATTAGTGATCCACCAGCAACAACATCAATGATGGATCTAAGAGATCCTATTAATCCATTATAAAAAGTTTGAATAATTAACCAATCTGGTAAAACATGATGTGGACATCTTTTAAGATCTTTAAATCTTTCCCAAGATTAGTATATCGATTCTCCCTCATACTGACTGAAAGATGTGATATTGTTTCTAAGCTTAGTAGTCTTAGATGGTGGAAAATACTTCGATAAGAATTTTTGTGAAAGTTCCCCCAAGTTCTAATAGATTCAAGTGCTAATGAATTTAACCAAGCCTTAGCCTTGTCCCTTAGTGAAAAAGGAAAAATTTTTAAGTCTGATAGCATCATCAGACACTCTGTCACATTTAAAAGTAGCACAAAGTTCTAGAAAACTAGCAAGATGTAAGTTAGGATCTTCACCGAATTGATTGTTTTGTACCATTTGAATAATTGTAGGTTTAAACTCAAATGAATTAGCAACTGCATCTGGATTCTGGATAGTTAAGTGAATTTCTTCTAATGTAGGGTTAGCGTAATCTCTTAGTGGTCTAGATTGATGTTCATTTTCTATTCCTTGGTTATTTACGTTGTTTTTCATTGTGTCAGGATTTTTAGGTTCTTTCTCAGTTTTCTAATTCTTCTAACAGTGCGTTCTAATTCCAAATTGTAGGGTTTAAGATTTTCAGGTCCAAATTTACGCATACAATCGAAATCAGTACACAGAAAAATAGTTCACTAAATAAGTTGCAAATTCTATTTAAAAGTTTTCTATTAGTCCTAAATTATACGTTACTCTAATTATATTATATTCCCCGGCAATGACGCCAAAAACTTGAACCACTCCGCGCACTTTACTTAAACTTAATATTGCTAAAATTTGATATAGAAATGTATAAAAATATTCAATAATCGCAGAGTTACTCTTATCAATGCATGTATACGTATCACTCAAGTAATACAAGACTGTAATGGAGTCCTGGATATCAAACCCAAAGAGAATATTTCAGAGGCTACAGACTAGGATTATAGAACTAATATAGCATCACAACCTTATCATTCGATTAGCCTATTTGTCACTAATATGCAATCGTAAATAAGATGGATTTTTAATAAAATAATTCTACTAATAATTAACTACTTTAGTAATATAGTGAGGTTTAAATATATAAGCAAGCATCCTTCTCCTTGTTAAGAAATTTAAGTGAATGGATATTTAGAATTAGTTTAAAACTGTGTTGTGCCAAATAGGAGCATACCTATTCTTTACCCTTTGGTCCAGGCATAGAGAAATTAAATAATTCTATGCTTGGTTACTGAATCTGCGTCTAGGCTGGGAGGATACCAGCTCTCACTTCGGAGCTCCCACATTCCCCTCACCTGAGGGCTAACATCTACACTTTAGCACCCAAACGATAGGACCGAATTGAGGATTTTAGTCCATCACTCTAAAATCTCCAATTCTATACTTGATAAATAATATTTCCCTATTTATTTGCACCCTACTTTGAAGGACTTTGACCTCCCTGAATCTTGGATGTAATCTTCACTTTAGTTGTAAAAATCAACTTATTTAACAAATCAATTGGCTAGATTGAAAGTAAATTAATATTGAAGTGAAAAGATTATCACAACTTCTTTAACATTCTCTTGGCACAACTAATTTAAATCACCATTTCACAAAAATCTCAAAAACAAGGAGAAAGACAGAGAAATTACTCAGATTTCATGGAGAAGATAAGATAAAACTTGGACTTCATATATAAAAGCAAAGTTAAACAAACTACAATAAGTAAATACAACTTATCTCGAATTCCTCCCAAAAAAAACTCCTTGAAATTCCTCTGAATCTCTTCCTTTCTTTACAACAAACTGAATTCTCCTTCAAAGCGGCAAGGAGGAAGAAATCTCTCACTTTCCTTCCACTCTTACAATCTCTCGAAGAATTCCTCACAATTAACACTAAATAAAGTCACTCTCTAAAACTATTAGGGAAACAAAGACACTAACTACAACTCTAGAAACTCCTGGACACCACTTGGACTCTTCTGGACACACACGGACACACACAAACCAATGATTTAGGCCCCAAATTATTTCTTTTAAAGTAGTTGAAGAGTTTTCAAGAGTTAGCCAAGCATTTCTTAAAATATCGTCCACATTCAATGCACCTCATGAGAGAACCGACTTACTCGCCATCGGAGGCCTCGATCTCCCCGTCGGCGGCCTTCTAGAATACTTGGATTTGGACCTTCTCTCTTAAGTCTCGCTGTCGGCGGCCTCAATTTCACCATCGGCGACCTTCTTTGCAATTTATTTTTGAACCCTCGAAAAAATCCGCCGTCGGCGCCGTTGATCTCATCATCGGCACTCAAGGTCAAATCTTTATATTTTAGTCCATTTTGCTTCAAATTCGCTCCTATTTTACATCTTTTTGCTCCATTGTCCATAAATCAGCATACCTGCAACAAAACATCAAAAATATATTTCTTTAAAGTGCAATATCATCAAAATCAATATAAAATAGGCATGAAAAATTTAACGTATTTTCAGTTGGTCAGGGGGAACCTAGTAGCGAGAGTCTAGAAATTCGTCCCTATCTACTAATTATACATCCTAATCCAATCTTTAAAAACTAGCTAATGTTCTTTATGACCTGGACCAAAGGGTAAATGATATATATTCTCTTATTTGTCACAAAACCACATTTTTAAGTTCTTAACTAATTTTTAACTGTTTATTAATCATGGAATATTTCGTATGGGGAACGAATCTTTGTTTATTGTTTTATAACTAGCTAATTTTCATATTCTGCATATTTTTAATTAGTTTAAATTTAAAGATTTTAATGATTATTTTTCTTTCTTTTAACTAAATTAATCCTCATGGGATTGATGTCTGAGGTTTTAAAAAGAAAACTCTATATTAATTGAAACAATACGTAGACTTGCGTAATACCCCTAGTGTGCGATTTATATTTAATTATCGTACATTAACCTCTTAATCAAATTTGGGGTCAAGTTTGACCATAAATTAAAAAGCTAATTTACTTACGTAATTGCGGTTGGGTCAAGTTGCGATGCCGAGTTGCGGTGTAGAGTTGCAGGGAAGAGTTGTGATTTAGAGTTGCAGTGAAGATTTGTGGCAAAGAGTTGCAGTGAAGAGTTGTGGCAAAAAGTTGCGATACTGAGTTAAGGTACATAGTTGCAGTGCAGAGTTACAAGAAATAGTTACAGCATAGAGTTGCAGCAAAGTTGAAAGTCTTCCATGACTTACGTAGTAGGCGGGCAACGGGATCTTCTTTCTCATTGGTTTCATTCATTATGTAGGAGATTCCAGTGTTGCTCTTGCACTTTCCAGAGGTGATGAAGAGATGTTGTAGTTTTCTTGCCGCACTTTAAGGGGAATATTTTCATGCTTACATGGTGGCGATATCTGGAGGCTCCTTGATGTTCATCAGAAGTACTAGAGTTTTGAGGATGTGATGTCAACTCTACTTGAAGATGAGCAGATTTGTTGTAGCCATTTTACAAGTATGTGTTAGACTTTGTAGTGTTTTTAATCATCTGATGTGACATTTGTAGATGATAATGTATTTCTTTGTACCTCTTTGATGTTGTTTCTGAGGTTGTCATGGCTTCTCAATTGTACAAAATTCTACAATTAAAATTAGCACATAATTTTTATGAAATGAAGAATTACGTACCTTTTGTGGTTCATGTCTTTCGAGGTTGTGCCCTCTAGGAACTATTCCTTATAGAAGCTTGAATCAGTACCTTCTGAGGCTTGTAACCTTCTGAGGTCTTTGAGTGGAGACCCCGACAACCTCTTGCTCATTTGGATTCTTTCTAGTGAGGACCCAGTCCACTACTAGCTTCTCATCCAGGCTTGCCCCCTGGGCTCGTCTTGCAAGAGTATGGTTGAAAGAAAAATCCATTATGGATGTAAGACCAGTTTCGAGTTGTATAACCAGAGATGCTCGATAGTATTAACTCGTAATGAATATAGTCATATGAAATCAACTGAGGCTGGTTGACCTATCTTAGGTTATTGGTCATAGTTTTTGCTTGAAGACATTAATCTGTTATGGAAGAGGTCGAAGGAAATCCACCAAGTATTTTTTATCTATCCAAGGCTGTATGTTGAAGATTTTGCTTAATGACTGTAGCATGTAATGGAAGAGATCAAAGGAATCCACCATGGATTTTTGACCTATTCGAGGTTGTATGTCAAAGATTTTGTGTGACGATGGTAGCTTGTAATGGAAGATGTTGAATTAAGTCCCCTTAGGATTGATTATGCCTAGAATGAGATGTCAGAGAAGATTTGCATTTTGTCAAGACTAGGGTGTAGGTCTCAATGGACTGTATGTTTTCTTGCAAATATGGTTGCAGTCATACTTAAGAGTAATGTTTGACAACTTGTTAGTTGCTGCATTTGAATCTTTTGCCTCCTAGCAGTTGTGTTTTCCATGCAAAATTGTAAAATAACACTTGTTTTGGGCCTTGAAGAGATCAACTTCCTGATATGCTTGAAGCAGAACTCTAGTACGATGAGGTGTGCTGAGGAAGTGTCATTTGCAGTGAAGGTAGCCCCTTAGTCCACGAAGACATTATGAAAGACTTTGTGTCTGAATAAGATGTGAGAAGATAACCAAGCTACAATCATGCTTAGGATGTTAACGTGAACAACATTTCGAGACTGTAATGAAGGTTGCCCTCCCCTACATTGAGGATTGCTTCGGAGACGATCTTCAAGACGTGAAAGAGGTTCCTTCGCTAGTTTGATGAGGTACATCATTGTGAAAGGAATTAGGGGCTCAGTGTCTTTAGAGTTGAAAACAATGTTGAACGGGACTTCATTTCCCACATACGACGCTGATCCACTTTAAAAATACCTATTTTTATGCCTTATTTATGATTCAATTCTTAAGGATATTCTACATTAATGAAAGTTATTTTTATGTTTTTGGATGTAGGTGATAAAAAAAGAGTTCAAGAAGGAAAAATGAGAAAAAATGAGCAAAAATAGAGCTAAAAAGCAAAGTTACCGAAATTTTAGGTCTGGCGCCAGAATCCGGCGCCTAAGCGCCAGTTTGATACTGAAGTTGATAAGATTTTTAATGACTTTGAGCAGTTATTTTGACGGTGTTAAGCAGTTATCAGACCTTCTAGAAGACTGAAAGCTACTCCTAATACATAGGACATGTGATACAATGCATCTGGACATGGGAAAACAGTTTTAATCGTGAAGAGGCGCGAAGACTTGGTCACGGAGTCCGGCGCCTAGGCGCCAGATTTTGACGCTTAGACACCATAGTTACGTTCTAGAAGATACATTGTATTTGAACGAATTTTGAAGAGGTGCCTTAAGCAACCCCTAGTCATTTTTGAAGCTCTATAAATAGAAGTCAATTCTACAGAGAAAAGTGCCCCCAAGCACCTTAGAGTTCTCTCATGCTTGAAAATAATTTTAGGGAGCCACCTTTTTAAGTATTTAGTGAGTTTATTTTAGTTATTTTGAGTGTTACTACTCAATTCTTGGAGTAGTAAGTGTGAGTTTGCAAGTGTTGTTGCTGTTGAAGTCTTTCATTTTGCATTAGAGTCAGAAGGAGTTAGCGGATTACTTGAAGGAACATTCCAAATAAGTATTTGTAACTTGGCTCAAAGTTTTATAAATATATTTTGTTGTGTGAATTCAATGTGTTCTGAGTAGTTAGTTTTCTTTCTCCTTTCAACTATGAAGAGATAATAAGATAATTTAATTTTGTTAGAGAACTTAACTTAAAATTTTTTAATTATTGCGATGATATTAATACCTGATCTTAATTTACTTTTTAAACTGGCCATTTGAATTATTAAAATCTGTTGAAGAATTCTGAGACCTATCTGGAGATGAGTTCTTAACTGGTAGATATCACATGAATCCTTGTGTAATCGAAGGCTATATGTGGGTTATTCAAGTTGATGTGCAAATAAATAGGGAGATATTGTTTATTGGGCATAGAATTGGTTAGTTTTTAGAGTGAAAGACTAAATTCTAATAATTGAGTTTATAGAAAGGGAATGAGTCACTAGTAGGGCTGACCATAAACACCCTTGGACATCTAGAAGTGTGAGCCTAGATTAACCCATTCTACTATTAATATATCCTGAACCAATCTATAGATTAGCCAATGTACTTTATACTATCGAGCGAAGGTAAAAATAGAAATGCTTCTATTTGGCGCAATACCATATTTTCAAGTTCTCAATGAATGATAATTATTCTGAAAAATCTTGGATTAGTTGAAAAAGGAGAAAGTTGTTTTATTTTTACTTGCATCAACATTTTACTTTATTATTGCTTATTTGCATTTAGTAGAAATTTAATTAAACTTAAAAATTTGAATTTTAAAAAGTAATAAAAAAAATAATTACTTTTAATTTGAAAATTTAATATATTTCTTTAATTTTATTTCCACTTAAATCTTCCCTGTGGGATCGATAACCAGAACTCCAATAAAGCCATGTATTACTTAAAACAATATGTATACTTGTGTTTGAAATTGTGACTTTTACAAAAATTATTAAAAAAAATTTAATATAAAATCATAAATTCTTACACTAGTAAAGGTCGCGCATACATCAAGCACCACACTAATGCATGCCAAAGAATTCACGACGGTAGAGTAATGAAGTATCATCTTAGAGTTGTACGAGAATTCGACACACACCTTAGTGAAAGATAAACAAACATTTATGACACAAAAAGCTTTTACGTGGAAAAAACCGTAAAGGAAGAAAATCATGGGGTTGGCCCAATTGTAAAAATATACTATAGGTTAATGATTACAAAATACAGATGGGAAATGTTAATGGTATTTTGCAAGTTACAAAGTCAACTGACATCATCTGGTTGGTGATGATCGATGGTGACGGTAGATAGTGGTTGACGACGATTGGTGGGCGTTGACCACTGCGACAGTAGTCGATGGAGGCCGTCGGTGGCCGAAGGAAGCTGGCGGTGGTTGATGACGATCGACGGGTGTCAACGGCTATCGACGGTGGTCAATGAGGGTCGGCGGTGGTCGACAGTTATCGTCTGGTTAGTGGTGATTGACAGTGGTCGACGAAGATCGGTGGGTGTCGTTGGCTGTTGGAGATGGTTGACGACTATTGACAATGGTCGGGATGGTGCTAGACTTCAGCTCCTTCTCAGAACTTCAAGTTCTCTCTAAAGCTTCAAGTCTCTCCCCTCATGTTAGGGTGTTGACCTCACTTTTGTTGAGGTCTAGTCTTTCTTTAGAATAGCCTTGGGTCTAAACATAGGACTTTCTTGGTGACTATCTTAGAAGACTAGCAATGGAACCCTTACCCCATATAATTAAAAAAAAATACTTATTTGTTTCACTTGGATTTATCAAATGCTTAAAGTCTAACCTTTAAACGCTTAGGAGGATGAGACCAAGCATTAGGTAGCTCAAGAGTAGTTCCCTATAGGATGGTTAAGCCTTATGACTTACCTTGTGAGGTCTGGTCTAGGTAAGGATCACATACACACACTCGCACTTTACACTTACACTCACTTCCTTACAATCCCACACCAAATTTCCCTGAGGCTTAATCCCCTACTCTTTTGGAAACTCATGTGAGTGGATTCCCCAAGTTCTTAGCTCTAGCTAGGGTTTGGTTAGTACCAGTACTTGGAGGGTCCAAATGGGGAATTCCCTTGGTCCATGGCTCAAATGTGTTATCAATCTCATTCAACCCCAATTTTACCAAAAATCTAACTTTGGACCTCTTTACCTAAAGTCCACCAAAAGACCAAAGTTACCCCTAAGGCCCTAATTTTGGACAAAATTCCCAAAATCAACCAAAATTATCAAAATCCCTCACATGTCATCCCAAAACACTCCTCACCATTTAAAATACCCAAAACACCTCAAATATACTAAAATTCTCAGAATACCCCTGAATTAGCCAAAATTGCCAAATTACCCCTCCTAGCCCAAAAATTTTAAAAATTCAAAAAATTTAAAAAAATTCCCAAATCCCTCAAAATATCCCCAATTTCAATTTTGAACCACCACATTGACCCAATTTGACCAAACTAGCCCAATTTAACCAAAAGCCCCAAATTGCCTTTTAAGTCCAAAATACCCAAAGCACCCCCAATGTCTACCCAATTGACCCCAATCTTGCTTAATTGCAATTCCAAACTCTAATTAATCATTCCTAATACTAATCAAAACCAAATCTAAGCCCAATTTGACCCAATTGCAGGTCTAATTTGAACCCAAACCAAAAGCCCCAATTTTAACCATATGACCGAATCTTCCCAAACAAACCTAATGTCAATCAATTTCTCACAATTTTGAATTTTAAACTCTTTATGACATCCACCTAAACAATATTGAACCATCAATTGCCCCTAATTTGAGCTCAAAGCTCACCCATGTCCAACCAAATCCAAAATTCTCAATTTAACCTCAAATTGATTACATGCCCAAAATCCATCAAATTGAATGCTCTCACCCCAAAATTGAAACCCAATTTATATTGAAAACTCTTCATAACTATCATATATATCTTTTGGAAGCATCAATTGAGCCATAAATCCACTCTAGCTTAACCCAAACTCAAGCTAAACCAAATATCCCCAAATTGATCAAATACCCAAATCAAGCCAAATTGAACCACCAAACCTATTCAAAATCACTACAATCCTCTCCTAAACAATTCATGATAATTACACACACAAAGCTGAACAATCAATTAGACCCAACCCAAGCTCAAACCTAACCTAGACCAACCTGGACCCACATGACCCAAAATTGAACCCATGAGCCAAATTGACCAAACCTAGCCAAATTGATCAAACAAACCTTCCACAGCCACCAAATTGATCCTAGGGACTGACCCAGATGCCTTTAGCCCACCCTACTCAAGCCATGGACCAAGGGTCCCCCAAATTAGGGGATTTCTTTCCTAAAGTGTTTAAACCATAGGGATCTTTACCAAAATTGATGACCCACTCAGTTGCTCACCATGATGGCCTGACCACTGGCCACCCTCCCTTATCCTGGCCGGCTAGACTAGTCGCTGGAGGAGCCCAAATTGAGAGCCACCTAACTTGGATCATAACCCAAACTCATCCCAAAAGATGTCCAACTCTGATTGGTTGCTTTTGCCTTGTTGACTTCCACCTAAGTACCTAGTCCCACCCACCATCAAGCCCTGAGCTCAGCCCAATGAACATGGCTATAAAAATCATCCTTCATGGCCAACAGGGGGGTGCTAAAATTTTTCTAAGGAAACTCTGCCAAATTAACTGAAGAGCTTCCTTGGGACCTTTTAAGTGCAAGCCCACCATCTTTAACCATTTAATCCCACTGTTTAAAGCTAATTTTAGAGCTCAATTCTCAGCATAAACTAGGACACTCACCACTACAGCTCCACGGTGCACCAAATCCAAATTAATTGCACCTACACCTCCCCACATTGAAATAATAAGTTCTGTTGACCTCATTTTTGATGAGGTCTTCTCTTCTTCTCTTTAGTACTTAGGATCTAGCCTTAGGCTTTTCCTTTGACTATCTTAGAGGACTAGAATTGGGACCCACCTTTTAGAAATTCAAACCACTTCTTAACTCCCCGCTAACTCCACAAACTTGATCTGTAGACCCCTAATCACCTAGAGGGTTGAAATCAAATGTGGAAGTTTAAAGGATGAGTTCCTATAGGACTCTTTGGCACTTGGGACCGCCTACTGGGTGGCTCGGTCGCGGTGAAGGGGCTGACTTACACACACCACACTTATACACTACACCTACACACTACACTTCCACATACCTCATAAAACCACACCCATACCTAACTTGACCTCCTGACTCATGTAGGTGATCCACATGGATGATCCTTAACCCCTAAGCCCTTGAGCAAGAGGGTTAGGAACAACATAGTGAATGCCTCAAGTGAGTCCCTTCATGGCTCATGTGGGCTTGATATGGCTTCATGGCTCAACCAAAATGACTTCTTTCCACCCAAATTCACCCAATCTTCAATTTCCCAAATTTTCAATTTTTGACCCCGGGACCCTACACCTACTAAACCTACCCAAAACCCTTAAAATTACCCAAATTTCTCAAAAATTTCCAAATTACCCAAAATTCTCCAAAATCAATCCCAAACATTTCCACATCACTTAAACTAATCATCCATACCCAAAAATACCAAAAATTCCAAAAATACCTCCCAATACCCTCCAAATACCCAAAATACCCCTCTTGGCCTAAAAATCCAAAAATTCAGAAAATTCCCAGAAAATTCCAAAAAATCCCATATATTCCCAATTTCATTTTGTCCAACTACACCATGGGCCAATTTTGTCAATTTACCCTACTTTTGTCAAAACCCCCAATTTGACCCATTTTAACCCTAAGTGAACCCAATGTCAAACTAAACCTACCCAATTGACCCCAATTTTGGTCCAATTCAATTCTAAACTTCAATTAAACATCCCCAATACCAATCTAGACCAAATCCAAGCCCAATTTGATTGACATTTGGATCCAATCTCACTTTTGGCCTTAAAGCCCAATTTGGACCCATGACCTAAACCTAACCCAAACTCACCCAACTCAATTCCAATTAACCCAAAATCTTTTCTAAATCTTCCTTAACATTCCCACAAACAAAATACTAACATGATTTGCCCAAAATTTAGACCCAAACCCCACTCAAACTCAACCCAAGGTTAAAAGGCCCATTTTTGACCTAAACCCAAACCTAACCCAAATGAGCCCAAACCCCAAAATCAAAGCCCAACCAAAGTCAAAACCTCTTTGAAACACTCCCATAAACATTTCGCAACATTTATTTTATATCAATTTCAACCCTAGCCCAACATTAGCCCAACTTAGCCCACTTGGACCTACATAGGCCCACTTACCAAATAAATCCAAATTCAAACCAATTCAACTCCAAATCACACCAAATTGATTCCAAGCCCTTCATAGAACATCCCTAAACCAATTATGACATTTATTTGACAAAGTTCTTCACAAAATTTTTATCCAAATGCCCATCCTAAAATCAAAAGCCCATTTCCCTTAAACTTTCCTAAAAGCCCACTTCACCACATCCAAAGACCCAAAATCTACCCTAAAGCCCACATGACATCTCCATTTGTCATCCACTTAATTAAATCCATTACCTAAGTCCTAAATTCACCATCAAATTATTCCAAATCAAGCTTCATCCAAATTTCCACCAAATTATCCAAAATCCTTAAAATCCTTTTTTATGAAATTGACCAAACTTTTTGCCAAGCCAAAGGTGAGCCATGAAGCCATGCATGAGCCACATGTGAGCCATGAGAGCTTTGGACACTCCACCATGCCATATTGGGTAAGAAGAGGGGGGCTTTCCTTAATCCCTAAAGCTCATTAGCCTTAATCATGTTTCACACTAAACTTAAATTTAATCCAAATATATTTGGATGGAGACTTCTCCATGCCAAACCAAATTCGATCCCTTTAATCCCCCACAGCATCCAAAGCCACCTTGAAGGGTGCACCAAGCACAAATGGGTGGATTGACCCATTTAGACTCAAAACTAGCCATGCCCCATTCTACTTTGAATCAAAGCCTTTACACATGGCAATGGCCAATTGCTTGCACCAAGCCCCACCCCGACCCACCTGACCTCGAGGGTGACCCATGCTCGGCCGGCCGGCCACCGAGCCGCCGGAAAACACCATGGCCGAGAGCTCACATGTGAGCCAACTTTAAAATTCTCACCTGTCGAGCCGCCCCATCCCCAGCGTGGCCATTGTAGTCGTTCTTCTCTTGCCAGAGCAGCTGATCCCAAGCCCTAACTCTCCACGGAGGCCCTCCACCCTCTCCTATTTAAACTCCACCCCTCTCGGCCATGAGAAGAGCTAAGCACAAACCTTGCCAAAACTCCGCCAAAATTGTTCCGTACTCCTCCCCATACACGAGCACTTGATCCCCAGGTGAGATCCCCCTGCCATTTCTCCTCTCGCGAGCTCAATTTCGTAGTCGAAATTCCACCCAAAACCGGGACACTTCTCCACGGTGAGCCAATTCCCAAATTGATTGGTTCTACACCTTCACCGGACCGAGGGAAGGTGTCCACCAGCAAAAGCCCCATCTCCAGGCCACCCAGTTGCTCCAGCCTCCAAGCTTTGTGATCGGGCTTGGTCGAAATCACATCTAGACAATTCACCAGACCAGGAGACTTCATCTGGAGCTTGTTGGGATCCAATAGAAGGTGCAACAACTCTCAGATTGAAGCCACACTTCTCCGAGCAAAGGTATGAGCTAATTCTTCATCCCGAGCTTACGGAGATTCTCCATTTTAAATGCCTTAGTTTCAATGCATGTTAACCGTATAGATGTGTTCGTCTCTTCAAGACGAATCCATAGAGCATAAGAACATAAAAATCCATCGAGTATCGAGTGAGATCTTAGAGATTTAGTGTGGACGGCTCTCGGGTGAGGACGCTCGGGGACGATGAACGGATGCGCGTCCATTCAATACACGCGCGGACGAACGGCTCGGATGGCGTCGGACCGAGGAGACGGTACGAGAACCGCGGGGCCCGGCCGCCGACTCGGGTGGCGGCGTCGAATGGGAGCGCGACGCGTGTGCGTTCGGAGCCGCCGAGGTTGACGCGGCGCCGCGTGGATAAATAGAAAATTAGGATATTTTTCTATTTATTTAATTCCCTAAACTTCAAAAATTTATATCTCCGTGTAGAAAAATCGAAAAAATAAAATAAAAATACCTCTCTTGCTCGGTGAACGAGAGGAGAATAATGTGGAAAAGAAATCATTTAATTTCATCAAGTATTTTATTTTTTATAATTTATTTACTCTCTGCATTATTTTAATTCTCCATGCATGCATACAATTCACCATGGCATGAGACCATAGGGCTTTTGAAGCCTCCGAATTTGGGAACATTCCCCGAATTTTCCATAGTCGAAGGCCATCCCTATGAAAAGTTATTGATTTTTCAAATTCGAGTTATTGTTTTGAGTATTTTAATTCCAATAAATAGCATGTTGTGAAATAAATTCTAGGAAAATTTGTTGATGTTTCTTATGACCGAGAGAACCTTAGGAAAAATAGGTTTTGACTTAGTTCATTTAAAACAACCCTAATTGGCTTAAAAACCCAAAATAGGTCTTTAATTAATTAAAGTTAACCATGCATCAAATTGACTTGAAATAAATTCTCCACTGACCTTTAGGATCAGAGGAACCCACCATAAAAATTTGAGGTCAATTGGACTTGGTTAGCCCCACTAATTGGGTTGATTAAGCCACTTAGTCATTTTAAACTTAAAAAATTCATAACTTTCAAAATACCTTTCAAAAATTCACCAAATTGGTTTTGGAGCCTCTCTGATATTAGGGGAACCTAAGAAAATTAAAATTTCAATTTTCTAAAAAAGTTGATTTTTAATCATATTTTAATATTTTTAATAATTAAAAAATAATAAAAATCACAAAAATAATAAAATTCACCAAAATGTCACATTTTAAATTTTAATCACATAGGAACAAATCCCACATTTTTCTTAGGTCTATTTGGTGAGATATTAAATTTTAAAGCTTTAAGGTAATTTTAAAATTAAAAAATGTATTTTCTAGCATTTTCACTAAAATAATTATAATAAATTATAGAAAAATCAGAAAATTGTAAAATTTGCTTCTCTGGTTTCCTTGATATTAGAGAGATTTTTTGAAAAATATAAAATCCATTTTTCAACATTTATTTTATTTTTTAAATTAATTAACACTCCAAAAATTAAAATAATTATAATAAAAATAATATAATTCAAAAAATCACCAAAATTGGTCCAAGTGCTTCTCTGGTCATTAGGAATGTCCCCTAATTTTCTTAAGGATAGAAACTTTCCCTTGGTCATGTTATTAAATTTTCCTTGGAAATCTCTATTTTCCACCAAAAATAATTATATAAATGAATTAAATACAGAAAAATCACATTTTCTCCTCTCATGTCTTTATTGACACATGAGTGAAGTCACATAAAAATTTCAAGTTCATTTGAGTTCAATTTAGTGAGTTATGAAATTATTAAGTTTAAAGGGTAAAATAGTAATTAAAATTTTAATCCTTAATTAAAACTTTAGGTTTAATAAAAAAATTAACAAGTAAAATATTTGATCCTAATCTAATTTGGATGATTGAAATTTAAATAATTAAAGGGTAGAAACCCATTAAGTAATTTTAAAATGATTAAACTTTAATTAAATAATGGATTAAATTTGGAAGAATAATAAAATTGGAATTATTAAAATAAGGATATTATTAGGAAGAGATTTATTCTTTAATTTAAAAAATCCCTAAATTAATTATCTCATTAATATTCAATTCTTAATTAAAATGATAACTCAAATTTAAAATATTAAAAGACTTAATTATTAAACTCTTTTAAAAATTTCAATTAAAATTAAAAATAAAATTAAATTAAAATTAAATTAAAATAAATAAATTAAATTAAATTAAATTAAATTAAATTAAATTAAAATTAAATTAAATTAAATAAATTAAATTAAATAATTGAATTAAATTAAATTAAATTAAATTAAATTAAATTAAATTAAAATTAAATTAAATTAAATAAATTAAATTAAATAAATTAAATTAAATTAAATAATTGAATTAAATTAAATCAAATTAAATTAAATTAAACAATCAAATTAAATTAAATTAAATAAAATAAATTAAATTAAATTGAATAATTAAATTAAATTAAATTAAATTAAATTAAATTAAATTAAATTAAATTAAATTAAATCAAATTAAATTAAAATTAAATCAAATCAAATTAAATTAATTTAACATCAAATCAAACTCAATCGAATTAAATTAAATTAAAACTCAATTAAATTAAATTAAATTGAATTAGATATAACATCACCAAAGACATAAAGAATTCAAAATAAATCTAAAATAACTTGAACAGTATTCCAAATTTAAACTCTTTAACTTAAACCAAATCATTTGAATACTAATTTACCCTCAAAAGCTTTAGTTATCATAGCTCCTAAATAGAACATTAAATGAAATGTTACTTCACTTATAGGACATTCAAATGTCCTAGTTCATCGAGTAAGATAACAACGAAACTTGAATTCTCGGACGATTAATTCATTTATATAATCGAATTCATTTGGACTTAAAACAATCCTAGAAATATTGAAAAGATGTTTAAGATTCTTCTTAAGCACTTCCTCGATATGATAGGACATTTATAAGAACAATTGAATTTAATTATTCTTCGATGAAGAAAATCGTCTTCAAACAAAAATACAAAGAACCTAGACGTCATAGGAGATGACTAGCTATAGGATTAGGAATTTGGTAGAAAACCATAACCCTTGCCTTAGCCCTACCTAGGAACTTGCTTAAATATTCTAATTGTGTTTTAAGTGCAGCTTGGGATGACGGGAAGACCCTCCAGGTACGCTTTTATTTTATTGCAATTTACTTTCTTGCAATTTACTTTCTCCGCAATTTACTTTCTTGCAAATGTACTTTACTTTTCTTGCATGATAAAACAACTCGTTGCATGGAAACCCACACCTTTAGGATAGTCCCTAAAGCCGAAACCGTAACTAAGTTAAAAGTCATTGCAAGATAAAATTCACCGCCACAACATTTCAAAATATAAAACAACTCAAAATTTAATCACAAACAGAACACAAAACTACAATTGCAACTAAATTAAAACGTCCCGTTGGATGATCGGGAATACCTCGGATGATGTAACCTACGTGTTGCTAACGGGATTTCCCACGGTCTAAATGAAAGTGTGGAACTCATTCAGTTGAGTTTAGCAAATTTATCTGGACTAAGTGAATCCGATAAAAATAATGATGCCGGAAGGATGGAACCGTGGGATCTTAACCGGTGTCGTTATAATCAACTTTAAGATTTGTTTTAATTAAAACACAAAAAAAAACACTTGGAAAATTAAGACTTCTCTAAACCAAAACACTTTTCTCATCTCCTGATTTATGATTTCTAAAACTAAACCTCTCGCAACAACAAGGAGCTCGGAGCATGGTGGGCAAGCATGGCCATCGTCATCAAGCAAAACCCGAGTCTACTTCAAGAAAACTTTTCTAGAATTAAATAACAAAGCCATAGGACTTCGAGGTAGTTTGCTAGTGCAACATAAATCCTCGATTCTTCGTTAGGCGCTTGCATTGCAAATTAAGCCCTAACCTAGGTCTTAGGATTCCGAGGTAGTCGTCCGTACGACAATAAACCCTCACATCTTCGAGGCTATTTGTATGATTCTATCATATAAATATAAGTCCTAATTAATTAAAATTGGCAAAATCAAAACATTTAAATAAATAGTAGGACTTTCTTAAATCCAAGCCAAACAATAGGATAGTCGGGAAATTACCGAAGTTCACTTCGAATCCGTGATTTCTCCTACTTTTCTTCCTTTGGATTCACACAACAAAATGTTCCAAACCTGATCCATTCCTTATTGAAATTCCAAAATTCAATCCTCGAAGACTTAAACTTTGAAATCTTTGAGAGCGAGAATTATTGATTATTATCGAGAGTTTTCTTAGGTGACTCCCGTCACACTAAGATGTAATTAACTATAGGGGCTTGCCCTTATAGGGAATTTTGAAGAACCCGGAGTAATATAAACCCCGTTTAATGTTTTCATATTAAACGGGGAATTTTTGTCAATGTTGGTTCGCGGACCAAACGAATGTCACAAATCTTCTAGTTTATTTAATCGAGCCCCATCAGTCAACCGGTGTGTCTATCTTTAGGGATAGACACACGGTTTGTGGTGCGGTGCTCGTTTATATAAACTATTTGGGACGTGAGATCGGTTTAATCTCATATCTTAAAACCTTCAAATTTAAAATTATTTTCAAAATCAAATACTACTTTTCAAATTATTTATTTTAATTAAATTAAAAATTCACCGACAGATTTCTGTTAGGCGACCCCTCTTCAAAATAAAACACACAACCTAAAAATATGCCGACAAGTTCCCCCCATCTGAAATTGGGTCTGGTCAAACTTGGATCTAGAAATTTCGCCATAGTAAGAGGCTTCATCCAGAGGCTCATTGGGTCCAATCAAAGCTGCTACAACCAACTGATTGAGGCCTCCCCTCTCAGACAAATGTATCGAACTCTACCCCTCTCTTGAGCTTATTTCAATTCTCCATTCATGTTGGCTTGATTTGGGGCTAGGTTAGCCGTATAGATAGGCTTGTCCTGGCGAGATGAGTTCATAGTAGCAAACCCCATGTGATTTAGTTGGTTATTGAGTGAGATATTAATGCTAGAAGGTGGACGGTTCTCTGTGCACACCAATTGAGGACGAAGGCCTGGAGCCGTTATATGAAGCGTGTATTAAATGGAGGATTAGGATTGTGTCAGACAGACTTGTTATGCATAAAGAGCAGAGCTGAGTTAGATGGCGATGCTGAATGGGGAGATGATGCGTAGCGCTTCGGAGCTATTAAGGATGAGGTGGCGCTGCATCTGATAAGTAGAAAAATATGATTAAAATGAATTAATTATATCAGTGAACCTTTAAAAATCCATAATTTGGTGTAGAAAAATCATAAAAATTAAAAAAAATACCCTCTTGCTCATTGAACAAATGAGAATAATGTTGAAATGATTTTATTTTTATTTGATCTATGTTTGATTTTTAATTAATTAAATATAGTATTTTGTATTCCAATTCTCCATTTGCATGTACATGTCACCATGGATTGAAATTTAGAGCTTTTGATCCCTCTACCATGAGGGATCTTCCCTGATTTTTCCAAGGTCAGGGGGGATCTCTACGTGGAGATCCCTAATTTTCAAGATAATCACCCCCTATTTTGGTATAAAAATTATAATGATTAAAATTTTGATCAGATAAATGCAAAGTAAATTTTGGTAGGTTTATTGTGACCAGAGAACCATAGAAAAATTATAACTTGGCTTAACTCATTAAATATAACCCTAACTGCCATCAAACCCTAAAACTAAAAGAAAATTAAATTGTATTAAAGATAAATATAAATGGCTTAAAAATAATTCTCCATTATGGTGTATGGTCAGGGTAACTCCCATAAAAAATTGAAGTCATTTGAAGTTAATTTGATCTCTCAAATGGATTTTTAAAGTTAAATGACATTTATGGTATTAAAATAATTCTAATAATTAAAATATAAGTGAAAAAATTATGAAATCAATTTTAGGAGTTCCTTATAATCAGATTAATAAAAGAAAAATAAAATTTGAATTAAAATAAAATTTTCATTTTTAAGGCTATTTTAAATATTTAAATAATTAAAAATTCATAAAATCATGAAATTAATAAAATTTGTGGAAATGTTCTAACTTGTCTTCTGATCACTTAGGAATAATTGAAATAATTTTCCTAATTTTTTAAGTGAAGATATTAAATTTTAAAGGGTTAAAATTTTTTTTAAAGCTTATAAATGGATTTTTTATTTTCCGATTAAAATAATTCCAATAATTGAAATATAAATCACAAAATTATAAAATTTATTTCTCTAAGTTCCCTGACCTCAGAGACATTTATGAAAGATACCAAACTTAATTTTTAACCTAATTAATATTTTATATTTAATTAATACTCCAGAAATTAAAATAATTATAATAATAAAATTAAAATTAAAAAAGCATGAAATTTGGTTCAAATGGTCCCCTAGTCTATGTAAACCTTCAATAATTTTCTTGAGAACCTAAGATTTGTTTAGATCAAGTTGTTGAATTATCTATGAAAATCTCCATTTTGCATGAAAATAATTATAAAAATTAAATAAAATTTAGAAAAATCACATTTTTCTCCTCTGATGTTTTAATTGACCCATAAGTGAGGTAACATAAAAATTTCAAATTTATTTGAGTTAAGTTTGATTAATTATGAAGTATTAAGGCCTTAGGGGCAAAGTTTTAATTTTGAAGAATTTAGCCTTAATTATCATTAAAGTCTAATTGAAAGGTGAATGGGCAATGAATGATCTTAATACATGTTAAAATGATTGACACATGGAGGGATAAGTGATAGAAACTCACCTCACTTTTGTCATATTAAAGGTTAAACTTGTAAATTTCTTTAATTATATTAATTTGGAAGATAATCAAAATTAAATGATCCTAAATTAGGGGTTTCATTTCTAGAATATGATACCTAATGATTCAAAACCCCTAATCAGTGGTCCAATTATAATTCAATATTTTGATAAGAATAATAATGTAAAAGTCAACTTAACATTTTTTTAAAATATAAATATACCCACTAAAGTTTTAAGGTCTTGGTAATGAGACAAGGCTCAATCAAATTTGGTTTTTAAGGTTTAGAAAAGATAGCTCAACTTATATGAAACACTTTTTGAAATACTACAAGCCTAATTTTAAAATTAAATTGGCAAAAATCCTTGATGAATCAATTTGCCCCTAGGGGTCTTTACTCACATAATTTATAAATAGAATATTATGTGATAATTACCCCATTTTTTGGATGATCAAAACATTAGTTCATCGAGCATAAGAGTATGAAATGGATGAATCATTTAATGAGTATGATAAATTCAAATGAACTCAAGAAAGTTCAAAAGGGTTGTGAAATATCCAGACATTCACTGGATCTTTTCACAAGTCTTCTGGACATTTTGTAGGACAACTAAACCTATTATACTTATTAAAAGAAATCATCTCTTAAATGAATAAATAGAACCCATAAGTTGTGATATAAGACTTAGTAGGGCAATGACGAACCTATCTATAGGTTTTACTTTCCTGCAAATTATAAATGTTTATTGCGAAAGATACTAAAGTTTCAGGTGGAGGAACGAGAAGACTCTTCAGGTATGCTTTTATAAGTTTATGGTACCTTCTGTTATGTACTTCCTTTACTTTTCTTGCTTACAAGCTTTCAAGTTAAATAATAATGTCACCTTTCATGAAAACCAAAATTTTTAGGATAACCACAAAACTGAGAAAAAAAAATCAAATTAAATTAAAACAAAAAAAAAATTCACCGCCACAACACTCAAAATATAAGACAACTCAAAATTTAATCACAAACAAAACAAAATTACAATTACAACTAAATTAAAATGTCTATATCGGAAGATCGGGAATCCATCGGAGGAGGCAACCTACGACTACCAACGAGATTTCCCACGGTGTAAATGAAAGTACTGAATTGATTTAGTTGAAGTTAGTAAATTCATCTGAACTAAGTGAATCCTAAGAAAATAGTAATGCCGTAATGAGGGAACCGTGGGATCCTAACCAGTGTCGCTATAATCAACTTAAACATTCCCATAATAAGAAATTAAGACACTTCAATTTAAACATTTCCAAAAAATGACACTTCTCTCATCTCCTCAATTTTACACTTCTAAAACTAAACCTGTTACAACAAGGAGCTTGGAGTATGCATAGTGGGCAACACGATCATGTTCAACAGTAAAACTTCTTAAAATTAAAAAACAAGCCATAGGACTTTGGGGTAGTGATCACTGAAAGACATTAAGAAATTCATATCTATTTTTGATGAAATTGCACTTTAAAGAAAGGTATTTTCTTTATTTTATTGCAGGAATGAAGATTTATAAGTGATGGAAGCAAAAAGCATGAAATGGAGAAAATTTGGATCAAAAAGGAGGAAATTCATGCAAATTGAACTAAGTCGCCCACGGTGAGATCGAGGCCGCAGATGGTGAGATTGTGAGGAGAATTTCTGAAGGAATTATAACTACCTCTCCGACAGCGAGCCCGAGCCCGCCGACAGCGAGATCGCGCGGTTTGAAGACCTTCTAGAAGCCCCGCTGACGGCGAGGTCGTTTCCCGCCGACGACGAGATAGTTCAAAATGCATATACACTGAACCTGGACACTTTTTGAAGAGGTTGTTGACCTCATTTTTGATGAGGTCTTCCCTTCTTCTTTTTAGTGCTTAGGATCTAGCCTTAGGCTTTTCCTTTGACTATCTTAGAGGACTAGAATTGGGACCCACCTTTTAGAAATTCAAACCACTTCTTGACTCCTTGCAAACTCCACAAACTTGACTATAGACCCCTAATCACCTAGAGGGTTGAAATCAAATGTGGAAGTTTAAAGGATGAGTTCCTATAGGACTCTTTGGCCTTAGGACTGCCCTGGGTGGCCTGGTCTGGTGAAGGGGCTGACTTACACTACACTTACACACTACATTTCCACACACTTCCTAAAACTACACCCATACCCGACTTGACCTCCTGACTCATGTAGGTGATTCACATGGATGGTCCTTAACCCCTAAGCCCTTGGCTAAGAGGGTTAGGAACAACATAGTGAATGCCTCAAATGAGTCCTTTCATGGCTCATATGGGCTTGAAATGGTTTCATGGCTCAACCAAAATGATTTCTTTCCACCTAAATTCACCCAATCTTCAATTTCCCAAATTTTCAATTTTTGACCCCCGGGACCCTACACCTACTTAACCTACCCAAAACCCTTGAAATTACCCAAATTTTTGCAAAATTTCCAAATTACCCAAAATTTTCCAAAATCAATCCCAAACATCTCCACATCACTCAAATTGACCATCTATATCCAAAAATACCAAAAATTCCAAGAAAACCTCCCAATACCCTCCAAATACCCAAAATACCCTTCTTGACCCAAAAATCCAAAAATTCAGAAAATTCCCAGAAAATTCCAAAAAGTCCCAAATATTCCCAATTTCATTTTGTCCAACTACACCATGGGTCAATTTTGTCAATTTACCCTACTTTTGTCAAAACCCCCAATTTGACCCATTTTAATCCAAAGTGAACCCAATGTCAAACCAAACCTACCCAATTGACCCCAATTTTGGTCCAATTCAATTCTAAACTTCAATTCAACATCCCCAATACCAATCTAGACCAAATCCAAGTCCAATTTGATTGACATTTGGATCCAATTCCACTTTTGACCTTAAGGCCCATTTTTTCGACCTAAGCCCAAACCTAACCCAAATGAACCCAAACCCCAAAAATCAAAGCCCAACCAAAGTCAAAACCTCTTTGAAACACTCCCATAAACACTTCTCAATAATAATTCTACATCAATTTCAACCCTAGCCCAACATTGGCCCAACTTGGCCCACTTGGACCTATATTGGCCCATTTACCAAAAGAATCCAAATTCAACCCAATTCAAATCCAAATCACCCCAAATTTGCTTCAAGTTACTCATGACACATCCATGAGCTAAACCCAACAATTATTTGGCCCAACCTTTTACAAAAATTTTCATCCATGAACACATTCATAAACTTAAAAGCCCACTTCCCTTAAACCCTTCTAAAAGCCCATTTCCTTCAAAATTCAAAAGCCCAAATCTACCCTAAAGCCCACATGACATCTCCATTTGTCATCCATTTAATTAAATCCATTACCTAAGTCCTAAAATCATCATTGAATTATTCCAAATGAAGCTTCATCCAAATTCCCATCAAATTACCAAAAATTTCTTAAAACCCATTTTTATGAAATTGACTCAACTTTCCCCAAGCCAAAGACAAGCCATGCAAGTCATTGACAAGCCAAATGAAGCCATGGGAGGCTTGACATGTGACCATGCCATTAATGGTAAAAGGAGGGGCTCCTTTCCTAATCTTTCATTAAGCCTTTTTTACCTTAAGCATGTCACACATTAAACCATGTTTAGCCATCTCATCATGGATAGAGACCACACCACTCTCTCTTGGCTGACCCAACTGATCCTCTCAGCCCAAAATCAGGCCATGGGGAGGTGAACCAAGCCCAAAAGGTGAGTTGACCCATTTGGACCCAAAATAGGCTCATCCCCCATTCCATTTCAATCCAACTCCTTTACACATGGCAATTGCCAATCGATTGCACAAGCCTCCAGCCCGACCCACCCGAGCTTGAGGGTGACCTCGACTCGGCCGGCCGGCCACCAGGCCGCCGGAAAACACCATGGCCGAGAGCTCACATGTGAGCCAACATTGAAATTCTCACTTGCCGAGCCGCCCCATCCCTAAGTGGTCACCATGGCCGATCTTCTCCTCACCAGTAGCAGCTCGATCCCAAGCCCTAACTCCCCCGGGAGGCCTCCCGACCAGCTCTATTTAAACTCCACCCCTCTCGGCCATGAGAGGAGAGAAGCACAAACCTTGCCAAAACTCGCTAAAATTGTTCCGTACCCTTCTCCATCCTTAGAGCACTTGATCCCCAAGTGAAATCCCCCGCCATTTCTCCTCGTAAGCTCAATTTCGAGTTGAAATTCCACCCAAAACCAGGACACTTCTCCACAGTGAGCCAATTCTCAAATCGATTGGCTCTACACCTTCACCGGACCAAGGGAAGGTGTCCACCATCAAAAGCCCCATCTCCGGGCCACCCAGCTTGCTCCGACCTCCAAGCTTTGTGATCGGGCTTGGTCGAAATCATATCCGGACAATTCACTGGACCGGAGACTTCATCTGGAGCTTGCTAGGACCCAATCGAAGGTGCAACAACTCTCAGATTGAAGCCACACTTCTCTGAGCCAAGGTATGAACTAACTCTTCATCCCGAGCCTCTGAAGATTCTCTATTTCAAATGCCTTAGTTTCAATGCATGTTAGCCGTATAGATGTGTTCGTCTCTTCAAGACGAATCCATAGAGTATAAGAACGTAAAAATCCATTGAGAATCGAGTGAGATCTTAGGGATTTAGTGTGGACGGCTCTCGGGTGAGAACACTTGGGGACGATGAACGGATGCCGTCCATTCAATACACGCACGGACGAACGGCTCAGATGGCGTCGGACCGAGAAACGGTGCGAGAACCGCGGGGCCCGGCTGCCGACTCGGATGGCGGCGCCCAATCACGGCGCGACACGTACCCCTTCGGAGTCGCCGATGTTTCGCCGGCGCCGCGTGGATAAGTAGATAAATAGGGTATTTAATGTATTTATTAAATATCGAAACTTCAAAAATCCATATCTTTGTGTAGAAAAATCACAAAAATAAAATAAAAATACCCTCTTGCTCAGTTGAACAGAGGAGAATAATGTGGAAAAGAAATCATTTAATTTCATTAAGTATTTTATTTTTTATAATTTATTTACTCTCTGCATTGTTTTAATTCTCCATGCATGCATACAATTCACCATGGCATGAGACCATAGGGCTTTTGAAGCCTCTGAATTTGGGAACATTCCCTGAATTTTCCAAAGTCGAGGCCATCCCTATGAAGAGTTCTTGATTTTTCAAGTTCAGGTCACTGTTTTGAGTATTTTAATTCCAGTAAATAGCATGTTGTGAAATAAATTCTAGGAAAATTTGGTGATGTTCCTTATGACCAGAGAACTCTAGGAAAAATAGGTTTTGACTTAGTTCATTTAAAACAACCCTAATTGGCTTAAACACCCAAAATAGGTCTTTAATTAATTAGAGTTAACCAGGCATCAAATTGACTTGAAATCAATTCTCCACTGACCTTTAGGATCAGAGGAACCCACCATAAAAATTTGAGGTCAATTGGACTTGGTTAGCCCCACTAATTGGGTTGATTAAGTCACTTAGCCATTTTAAACTTTAAAAATTCATAACTTTTAAAATACTTTTCAAAAATTCACCAAATTTGTTTTGGAGCCTCTCTGATATCAGGGGAACCTAAGAAAATTAAAATTTCAATTTTCTAAAAAAGTTGATTTTTAATAATATTTTAATACTTTTAATAATTAAAAAATAAAAAATAATAAAAATCACAAAAATAATAAAATTCACCAAAATGTCACATTTTGAATTTTAATCACTTAGGAACAAATCCCACATTTTTCCTAGGTCTATTTAGTGAGATATTGAATTTTAAAACCCTAGGGTAATTTTAAAATTAAAAAAATGTATTTTCTAGCATTTTCACTAAAATAATTATAATAAATCATAGAAAAATCAGAAAATTGCAAAATTTAATTCTCTGGTTTCCTTGATATCAGAGAGATTTTTGAAAAATATAAAACCCATTTTTCAACATTTATTTTATTTTTAAATTAATTAACACTCCAAAACTTAAAATAATTATAATAAAAATAATATAATTCAAAAAATCACCAAAATTGGTCCAAGTGCTTCTCTGGTCATTAGGAATGTCCCCTAATTTTCTTAAGGACAGAAACTTTCCTTTGGTCATGTTATCAAATTTTCCTTGAAAATCTCTATTTTCCACCAAAAATAATTATATAAATAAATTAAATACAGAAAAATCACATTTTCTCCTCTCATGTCTTTATTGACATATGAGTGAAGTCACATAAAAATTTCAAGTTCATTTGGGTTCAATTTAGTGAGTTATGAAATTATTAAGCTTAAAGGGTAAAATGGTAATTTAAATCTTTAATCCTTAATTAAAACTTTAGGTTTAATAAAAAATCAACAAGTAAAATATTTGATCTTAATCTGGTTTGGATGATTGAAATTTAAATAATTAAAGGGTAGAAACCCATTAAATAATTTTAAAATGATTAAACTTTAATTAAATAATAAATTAAATTTGGAAGAATAATAAAATTGGAATTATTAAAATAGGGATATTTATTAGGAAGAGATTTATTCTTTAATTTAAAAATCCCTAAACTAATTATATCATTAATACTCAATTTTTTAATTAAAATGATAACTCAAATTTAAAATATTAAAAGACTTAATTAAATTATTAAACTCTTTTGAAATTTCAATTAAAATTAAAAATAAAGTAAATTAAAGATAAATTAAATTAAAATTAAATTAAATTTAATAATTAAATTAAATTAAGACAAATTAAATTAAATTAAATTAAATTAAATTAAAATTAAATTAAATTAAATAATTAAATTAAATTAAACAATTAAATTAAATTAAATTAAATTAAATTAAAATTAAATTAAATTAAATCAAATTAAATTAAATTAAACAAATTAAATCATATTAAATTAAATTAAATCAATTAAATCAAATTAAATTAAATTAAATAATTAATTTAAATTAAATTAAATTAAATAATTAAATTAAATTAAATCAAATCAAATTAATTAAATACCAAATCAAATTAAATTGAACTATGTTAAACTAAATCAAACTCAATTAAATTAAATTAAACTAAATATAAAACAACTTGAACACTATTCCAAATTTAAACCCTTTAACTTAAATCAAATCATTTGAATACTAATTTACCCTTGAAAGCTTTGATTATTATAACTCCTAAATGGAACATCAAATGAAGTGTTACCTCACTCATAGGATATTCAAATGTCCTAGTTCACTCGAGCAAGTTAACAAGACTTGAAAACCTCGGACGATCGATTCATTTATATAATTAAATTCATTTGGACTTAAAACAATCCCAGAAATATTGAAAAGATGTTTAAGATTCTTCTTAAGCACTTCCTCAATATGATAGGATATTTATAAGAACAATTGGACTTAATTGTCCTTTCGATGAAGAAAATCGTCCTCAAACAAAAACACAAAGAACCTAGACGTCATAGGAAATGACTAGCTATAGGATTAGGAATTTGGTAGAAAACCATAACCTTTCCCTTAGCTTTACCTAGGAACTTGCTTAAATATTCTAATTGTGTTTTAAGTGTAGCTTGGGATGACGGGAAGACCCTCCAGGTACGCTCTTATTTTATTGTAATTTACTTTCTTGTAATTTACTTCCGCAATTTACTTTATTGCAAATGCACTTTACTTTTCTTGCATGATAAAACAACAGTTGCATGAAAACCCACACCTTTAGGATAGTCCCTAAAACCGAAACCAAATTAAGTTAAAAGTCATTGCAAGATAAAATTCACCGCCACAACATTTCAAAATATAAAACAACTCAAAATTTAATCACAAACAGAACACAAAACTACAATTACAACTAAATTAAAACGTCCCGTTGGATGATCGGGAATACCTCTGATGATGTAACCTACGTGTTGCTAACGGGATTTCCCACGGTCTAAATGAAAGTGTGGAACTCATTCAGCTGAGTTTAGCAAATTCATCCGGACTAAGTGAATCCGATAAAAATAATGATGCCGGAAGGATGGAACCGTGGGATCTTAACCGGTGTCGTTATAATCAACTTTAAGATTTGTTTTAATTAAAACGTAAAAAACACTTGGAAATTAAGATTTTCTCTAAACCAAAACACTTTTCTCATCTCCTGATTTATAATTTCTAAAACTAAACCTCTGCAACAACAAGGAGCTTGGAGCATGGTGGGCAGCACGGCCATCGTCGTCAAGAAAACTTGAACCTATTTCAGCAAAACTTTCCTAGAATTAAATAACCAAGCCATAGGACTTCGAGGTAGTTTGCCTAGTGCAACATAAATCCTCAACCTTTTCGTTAGGCACTTGCATAATCATTTTATGCAAATTAAGCCCTAACCGGTCTTAGGATTCCGAGGTAGTCGTCCGATACGACAATAAACCCTCACATCTTCTAAAGCTATTTGTTTGATTTTATCATACAAATATAAGCCCTAATTAATTAAAATTGGCAAGATCAAAACATTTAAATAAGTATTAGGACTTTCCTAAACTCAAGCCAAACGATAGGATAGTCGGGAAATTACCGAAGTTCACTTCGAATCGCTGATTTCTCCTACCTTTCTTCCTTTGGATTCACAAAACAAAATGTTCCAAAATTTGATCCATTCCTTATTGAAATTCCAAAATTCAATCTTTGAAAACCTTAAACTTTGAAATTCTTGAAAGCGAGTTATTGATTATTATCGAGAGTTTTCTTAGGTGATTCCCGTCACTTAAGATGTAATTAACTATAGTGGGCTTGCCCTTATAGGGAATTTTAAAGAACCTGTGTAATATAAACCCCGTTTGATACTTTCATATTAAGCTGTGGAATTTGTCGGCTTATAAAATTGGTTCGCGTACCAAACGGATGTCACAAAACTTCTAGTTTATTTGATCGAGCCCCACCATCAAGCTGTGTGTCTATCCTTAGGGATAGATACACGGTTTGTGGTGCGGTGCTCGTTTATATAAACTATTTGGGATGTGAGATCGGTTTAATCTCATATCTTAAAACTTTCAAATTTAAAAATTATTTTCAAAGCCAAATACTACTTTCTAAATTATATATATATTTAAATCAAATTTAAAATTTAAATTCGCCGACAACTTCTGTTAGGCGACCCCCCTTTTAAAATACAATACAACCTAAAAATAAGCCGCACAAATTCTGGCGACTCCGCTGGGGATGATTCCTCTCTCCATTATAATCAAATAATTCTGCTTTCAAAAATCGGTAGTGTATCCATGTCCCTAATGGATCAAACTACCCTTCTTTACGTTGGAATACTATGTTCATTTCTATCTTCGAACAAGTATAGCCAACATTCTCTCGGATTTAGGAGCCACCGTTTAGACACCCCTAAACGCAGAGGTTCCGAGATCCTTTTACCTCATTTCCGAGGTGGGGTGGACCCCCAATAGGTGTTAGTTTAGGAATGATCCTTCGAGTCGAGAAGTCTTGCTTAAGACTTTCTTTTCCTTTCCAACTCTGAATCGGATTCCTTACCTTCTCTACACCTTTGAACGTTCCGTTCTAAATAAACAAACCCTCTAATAAGTGATTCTTTTAACAAATGATTCTTTTTTATAAATACATGAACAAAGAATGAGTTCGGACTTTTTTCAATTCCTTTCTTTTCGTCCTGAAGAAAAGAAGCATAACTTGGGACTGACAACCAGAATCTACCCTGCAGAAATGGAAGCCCCGAAACTGATTTTCTCCTTCACCAACGGATCGGACTTCGCCGTCTATAAGGATGAGCTGCCCGACAATGGGGTCATCCGATTCGGACAAGGATTTGAAAACACGAACGTCAAGGTCACCGACGTCTCCCTCTTTGCACTGACGAACAAGGTATCTGAAGCTGAGGAACCACTGCTTGAGTTCAACCTTAGGTCGACCCAAGAGTTTCCTCCCCGCAAAGGGTCCCGACTAGGAGGAGTACCGCCGTCCGCAGGAGGACCTGCTCTCACTACCCCCACCGGTCTAGTTGTTTCCGCACCTACCCCGACTTCGCCAAATCAAAGGGAAAGGAATCCGTAACTATGATAAACCCGTTACCGTGGAGGGTACGGATCTTCCCGTAAGACCTTCCGTCTTCGAAATCGGGTCCAGCTCGAAGATTCCTTCGCCGACAAAGACCCAAAGAAGAAATAGAAATAGAAGGATCGCCAGGGAAGCCGTAGCCGCCGAGATTGCCTTCCCGGAGGAAATTCCAGTAGCTGCCGAATATACACCGTTACCGTAATATACACCACCGCCCGACTACATACCACTTTTGGGAGGAAGCAGGTTCCATCCCCTCTCCGCCGCAGAGGATGAAGAGAATGTTCGAAAGATTGCTGCCACATTACCACAACCCGCATACTACAACGATAGCCGCAAGAAAAGAACTAGAACTACGCCGTTTGCTCGACTGCAAACTTTGGTAGAAAAGTTAGCAAGGAAGGAAAACTGCCCCGTATCGGAAATTCTACGAAGGATAGGGCGGGTGCCGGTCAAATCCCGTCTTCGGGCCCCGAGTAGAACCCGCCGTCATGATAGAAAAGCCAAGCAAGAGAATGAAGGCTGGCCCGCCCGTCGTAGTATCGGGATTACAGTATTAGGAGGATACCACCTTCCAAAGATTTGGCCGATGGACCATCCGGTCCTAGACCTTCGCTCGCTAGAAGGATGGTATGGCGTCCCACTACGGGGCAATTGAGATTGAAACAAGCAGCTCCGAGAAAGAAAGTCTCGCCAGTGAGGCTGGAATCCGAAGAAAGTGCTACCGCGATGAAGGGGACTCGTGAAAAAGGACCCGGCAACCATCGCATGACAACCACAAAGATACACAGAAAGCTCCGCTAGAAGATGCCATGGAAAAGCCGAGAACCGACATCCGACGGTTGGCAAAAGAAAGAGAAGAAAAGTTCGGAGATGAGATCGACTCATCGGAATTCATGGACAACGAATATGCGTAAATCAACATGGTTGAGACACGAGCTTCATCAGCTTCTCAAGGTGCTCCCGCAACTGCAGAAGAGAGGAGCCGTAACCGATGAAGAGACAGCCTTCGAGAAAAGGACGACACGATCGCTCAAATGGCGAAGAGGATGGAAGAGATGGCCATAGCTCTGGCCACTCTCCGCAGTCAAGTACAACCACATAGAGAGACACCCCGGAGGTCATTCACATCGTAGACGGAGGAAAGGAGATTACATCCGTCAATGGGGATGACCAGCTGAAAAGGATACAACACAAAGTATGATCCCCGAAAAGGATATCAAGAACTTGGTAGAGCAGCAAAGCGAGAAGCCCTAGCACAATCGAAGAACGGGACATCCATCCGGACGGGTAGACCTTACCCGAAGAATTCGACGCCGTCCAATACCCGAAAGGCTTCGTACCACCTCTCGTTTAAGACCTTCGACGGAACCGGGAACCCCCGACAAGCATGTTGCACACTTTCGTGCCAGCTTGTTGCAATGCCGGCGGGAGCGATGCGTTACTCTTCCGACAGCTCGTCGCCAGCTCGTCGTGAATCGCCTTCGACCGGTATGCGTAATCGCCAAATGGTTCGGTGAAGACGTTCTCGCAGCTAGAGAACCTCTTCATCAAGCGATTCGCCGGAGCTCGACACCACATCACTATAAGTGATTTAGTGGTAGAGAAACAAAGGCCGAATGAAACTCTAGTGGATTACATACTTCGATGGAGAAATTTAAGCATGAAGTGTGAACCACAACCGCAAGAACAACATGCAATCGGCATCTTGCTTAAAAGCATTCACGGTCCGATAAGCACTTCTCCTCAAGGGATTCACTATTAAGACTTTTGAGAAGTTGTTAAGCAAGGCCGGAAGCTTGCAAGAAGAGGCGAAGCAATTAAGTTTTGCCGACAAGACGGACAAGCGTAAGCCGGTGAAGACTTTCGAAAAGAAATCCGGGGTCGTTGCAGCAGCTTGACAAAGGCAAACAACCGATGCAAATACCACCGTAACGGCCGCGAAGCAACCACAACAAAATTACCAAGCAACCCCGGTCCAAGTATCAGTCGTCTCCGCAGTATGAACAACCGTCTCGTCCGCAACGTACATTAAGGGAGCTTCGAGCAGCAGAATATCCGTTCAAAAATGAAGCAAGATCGAAGATGTTCCGTAGCTTAATGAAAACTCCGCATTTCCACTGCCGTGAGCCCAAAAGACCGGAGGAAGTCAACAAGAAAGGTGATCCCAACTTTCGCCCCTACCATCGGATGCTCGGGCACAAGATGAAGATCGCATTACCTTCAAAAGTTGGCTCAACGACAACCTTCGGAAAGGAAATATAACAATCCCGAAGGAGTACATGAAGGAACCCCAGAAAGGAGGTTCCGTCAATGTTATCTCAACCGATCCCGTCATCCCGATAGATCCCTATGCAACTGACGATGGATGGACTACCGCCTCGGACGAGATCTTCGAAGAAGATTTTAGACAACATCCGAACCGCTTCGGTGCGAGCTTCAATTCAGAGTTCGAGACCTGTTAAGCCGGTACTATCACTTGCGATAGAAGAACCACCTCGACAGGAGAAAATCGAAGAGAAGAAGAAAATTGACGAATAAGAGGGGACTGAGACTCCTAAGGCTAGACTAGGGGCTGCTTATCCTAGGATAGTTGTTTCCGATTCGGGGAGAAATCCCTCGAACCTCTCGATTTTGTATGATTATCTCGCTCACTTCGGTGGGATCATATAATGATAAGGGTGATGGCGTTGGCTACGTTTTGATCGTTTCTAACGATTACGTAACTAGCGACAATCCGGGCGTCGATTTCGATACCAACAACAATTCTCAAATCATACATGATCTCGACGATCACAATGACGAAGAAGGCATTCATCAAAGAGGCTACGAGAGTTCAACAAGCAACGGATCTATCTATGAGTTTCGAGGAGCTCCAGTTACGATAGAGTTAGAGCCTTCAGATTTTGAAGATAATCCGGAAGAGCCTGTCATTCCGATTCAGGAGGAGACACCGACAAACTCAACACTAGATTCAGAAGAAATTACAGAAGTCAACTTAAGAAGTGGAAGAGTTCTACCTCCGAGAATGGGTCCAAAAGACAAAGGAAAGCGTGTGGTTGTTCAAGAAGAACCAACCCCAGCAGAAGAAATACCCATTCGAGAAGAAGCCGAGACGCATGAGAATAAAGTGGACTACAACGTGCTAGCCCATCTTAGGAAACTACCGGCCAAATTAAGCATTTACGATGCTCTCATCTTATCAAAGGAGATGAGGGAAGCTCTGATCAAGGCCTTACTTGATCCGGAAATTTGCTTAGCTCAAATGGCCGGAGATTCCTTAGATGAGGTTTGCTCGTTAAAGGAACAACGAGGTGTTACCTTCACGTGACAATGACCTACTACTGGGGACGCAGATCACAACCGACCGTTGTACATTTCAGCTACAATCGGGAAGTTTACGCTCTCCGCAGTATTGGTGGATCCAGGAGCATCAATCAATATAATGAGTCTTCGAACACTAGCATACTTGGAAATTGATGCTCGTGAGCTCGAGGCCGACAAAATGTTATTAAGAGGATTCAACCGTAAAGGAGAAAGAGCCCTCGGGTCAATAATGCTACCGATGAAGACCGGTGATTTAGCAAAGACAACCGCAAAATTTCATATAATCGATTCGTAAACGTCATTCAACGCTCTACTCGGGCCGACCATGGATACATGAAAACAGGATGGTACCATCATCTCTACACCAAGGCATCAAGTACTACGATGGAGGGGAACAAGTGCATCAAAGGTGACTTACAACCATTCTCCGTACATGAGATTGGAGTCCATGAAGATGCGGCTTATTATGCACCGCCAAAGAAAACAATCTTCTCCGGAGATACCATAACAAATGAAGCAAAGAAAGTTCGAGACAACGAAGAACCCGAAGTTCTAGTCCAACAAGCCACTCACCACTCCCTTCCGGCGAGATGGTGAAGGTTTCTCCACAACTCGCATCCGAGGTCGAGGCCGGGGACGAGGCCGTGGTAGAGACACTAGACAATCGGACGTAAGAAACCAGCCATCAATGTTGATTGGGATGATAGTTCTGAAGAAGAAAAAGAAATCAAGCAAGAAGCAACAACAATAAGTCGAAAGAAGCCGCAATACAAGATCTCCCTCGAAGATGAAAAGAACGAAGAATACAAATCAATGTACGAGAAGATTAACCACTACGTACATACTATGACTCTAACTCCGATCCATTCTAATAAGATCGAGGGTATGGAGGTCAAAGAGGTACGTAGTGACGGTGCAAAGCCGATCAAATTCTACCGCGGTGCTTCTTCCTCCAAAACCGAAAATAATGTACAATTCGAAGATGTCACTTCATCGAATTAATGGAATTACCTTTTGAGTGGTACTCTCCCCGTGTTCAAAATTTAATTCAACGTGGTTTCTTACCTCGACAATGGACAAAAGGCCAATCACAACATTTTGAAAAGTTATGGAATAACTCCGCCGTCCTCCCAATTCAAAGTATGGACTCGGATTCGGCACGCAGAGGTCAGCCGACGATACCGAATTTTGCTTGGTTGTCACTTGCAAGTCCAATGAAAACCGCATGGAAACTACGGACGAACTCGAAGATTTACAAATTGGAGACGCTCCACCAGAATTCGAAGAAGAAATTAAATCCACAATAGATGAGTTAACGGAAGTTAACTTAGGTACTAGCAAAGAGCCTAGACCTACCTTTGTTAGCTCCTTACTCAATAAAGAAGACTCCGAAGAAATAATCAAGTTATTAATGGAATTTAAAGACGGTTTTGCTTGGAGCTACGATGAAATGCCAGGATTAGCCCCGCAGGTTGTACTCATAAGCTAGGAGTGGATCCTACTGCTCCGTCGACAAGGTCCCGTAAGAATGCGTCTGGAAATCGAACAACAAGTCATAGCCGAAGTTAAAAAGCTAATAGACGCTAAATTTGTCCGTGAAGAACAATACCCGACTCGGTTAGCCAATGTAGTGCCGCCGAAAAGAAGAATGGTCGTATCGAATTTGTGTGGACTTCGCAGATTTAAACAAGGCATGTCCAAAAGATGAATTCCTTCTACCGATTCCAGAACCGATGATCGACATTGCTTCAACGCATGAAATATTTTCATTCATGGATGGATCTTCGTGATACAACCGGATAAAAATGGCTCCGAAGATGAAAAGCTTACAACATTCGGAACGCCGATCGAGTATTTTGCTACACAAGGATGCCATTCGGACCGAAGAACGCAGGAGCAACCTACCAAAGAGCAATGACAAGAATTTTTGATGATCTCATCCACAATCAAGTCGAATGCTACGTGGACGATGTCGTCATCAAAAGCAAAGTAAAGGAAAACCAACTCGTATGATTCGAGAATTGTTTTCGAACGATTAAGACAATTTAACCTTAAGATGAATCCCTTAAAATGCGCCTTCGGCGTCACCTCCGGAAATTCTTAGGATTCGTTGTCCGACATCGTGGAATTGAAATCGATCCGGAGAAGATTAAAGCCATCTTAGAAATGCCGCCTCCCAAAACCTTAAAACAATTACAATCTTTTCAAGGGAAGCTGGCATATCTTCGACGCTTTATCTCAAACCCCGTCAGTAGGTGTCAGCCTTTCTCAGCACTAGTTAAAAGGACGCCAAATTTATTTGGGAAGAGAAATGCCGTAAGGCCTTCGAAGACATTAAACAATATTTAATGACACCTCCCGTCTTAGCAGACCCTAGCCTCGTGTAGACCGTTGATACTTTACACCGCGGCTCTAGACGACTCCCTCGAGCCCCGTTAGCCTGTGTCAATGATGAGGGTAAAGAAAATGCTCTTTACTACTTAAGCCGTCGTTTACTTCCGACGGAAGTAAGGTATCCCGCAATTGAAAAGCATTGTTTGGCCCCGATCTTCGCCGCTCAAAAGCTCGTGCACTACATGCTTTCTCATAAGGTCAACTTGATCTCGAAGTTTAATCCATTGCAATACTTCGATGACTCGTCCAACACTTTCCCGTAGACTTGCCGTATGGTCAATGATATTATCGCAATTCGATATAACTTTCGTGCCTCTCGCGTGCCGTAAAGGGACAAGTCTTAGCAGACTTCCTCGCAAAGACACCCTTTGCCGCCCGAATCTCCTCTCAATGACGATTTGCCGTATGAACAAATAATGAGCCTAGAAGATCCCGATGATCGACGTTGGGAATTGTATTTCGACGGAGCATCTTCAAGCACACAAAGACGAAGAATCGCAAGTGATAGTGGCCCGGTAAGGCAGGAATCGGGCTAATCTTTATAACACCGGAGCGGGGATGTTAAGATACTCCTACCACTCGACGTAACCGTGTACAAACAATGAAGCAGAATACGAAGCCCTCATAACGGGATTGGAATTAACTATTCAAATGGGGATAACGGACATCAACATCTACGGGATTCACAGCTAATCATTCAACGATTGCCGGACAATACAGAATTTTTAAGCCAAGACTCGAACAATACTTCCAAGATGCCATACAATCGTTGGAACGATTCCAAATGTGACAATCTACAAAATTCCTAGAAAAGAGAATGCTTTAACAGATGCTTTAGCCCGTCTCGCAAAAGAATTTGCCCGTTTGCAAGATGAATCAATGGAAGTGTCGAGCTCACGGACGTCAGTCATATCACAACTTGACATAGTACACAATACACAAATCGAAAAAGAGAAAGAATCAATGCAGCGAAGTGATGTAAAACACGAAGATCAGGCGACAGCCTATCGATGTAACTACCCGCAAACAGAAAGCTACCGGACGATAGGTCGCTAGCCCATCGTATCAAGAAAAGAACTCGTCCTACGCATTAATAAACAACACATTATACGTAAGGTCTTTTCGATCAAATGTGGCTAAGGTGCCTAAGCGGGTCCGAGGCCCGTGAAATAGTTAAAGAGGTGCATTCAGACTCCGTGGCGCTCACTCGCCGGGTCCAAAAATGAAGATGAAAATTAAAAGACTAGGGTACTACCGGCCCTCGATGATGACCGATCGCATGAAAATCGCCAAGAGCCGTCACCAATGCCAAGTGCACGGAGTGGTTCTACACCAACCTCCAAATATGCTACACCCGACAATTGCGTCGTGGCCGTTCGAATGTTGGGGCACGGATATAGTGGGTCCAATAGAACCACCATCTTCGAAAGGACATCGTTTCATTCTTGCGGCTACGCATTACTTTTCCAAGTGGCGTGCGGCTCCACTTAGAGAAGTGAAAGCACACCACGTGCCGCAGCTTTTCAAGAACCAAGTTGTCTACCGTTTCGGAGTGCCGCGCAGATCATCTCGTATAATGGGTCGCATTCGAAGCACACAAATCAACAATTTTGTCGTGAGACACGGAATCGACCGGCGATACTCGACAATTTACTACCCAAGAGCAAACGGTCTCGCCGAGGCTTTTAATAAAACTCTCGTTCAAATCTTAAAGAAAACCCCGGACGATAATAAGAGAAATTGGCACGAGAAATTGTTAGAAGCCTTATGGGCCTACCGGACAACCTTCGTAACTCCTACTCAAGCTACACCTTACGCTCCGGTGTATGGGTCCGAGGCGTTGTTACCTTTAGAGGTTTAGCTTCCTTCACTCGAATTGCAGCTTGCAAACAAGATCACGACGAAGAAAACGCCGTACTACGACTCGAAGAATTAGAAAGCTTGGAAGGGAAAAGACTTGCAGCCGCAAACGTAATTTAGAACTATACCAAGCTAAAATGGTTCAAGCCCATGACAAACCGGTCCGCCCAAGAACCTTCAAAGTTGGTGATTTAGTTCTCGTTCTCAAGAGACCTATTCTTGCACACCGCAAGATAGGAGGAAAATTTGAACCCACTCGGGAAGGACCGTTTGTGGTTGAAGCAAGATACTCGGGAGGTTCCTACCGGCCTAGTGAATTGCCGTGGAGAACGACATATGCTTCCGATCAACGGACGATACTTGAAAAAATATTACGCTACCCGATGTTTCGAAGGAATGAATTCTTCATCCCTAAGAAACACGGCGAAGTAATTACTTATGATCGGGTCCGAACCCAAAAATAATAAAATGTGCTAAGATAAATAAAATCATGATAATAAAGTTTTCCTTGTTTTCTTCTTCAAATCAAAATCTCTTCCCCGATCTTATCCTACTTCATTCTCGTTAAATTTCAAAATATAAGAATAATAAAAAAATGTATCTTTAATAAACATTTTCTTAATGTTCTTGTTCTTAGTACAGCCCCCGATCCTTTTCCTTGTCTTTTCGCAGGAAATGTCGAACGGCGGTTGGTCTTGAACTTTAAGAATGGCGTAAGCCTCGCACTCGATGAAAAGAGGGTGAAAGATGGAGCGATAATCGAGATTGACTCGGATTTCGCACCAAGCAGCCTACAAGACGAGGAAAGTGACCGGGTCCCGCTAACCGAGAAGAACCGCCACGACAGATACGGGATGAAAGTGGGTGGCCCAAGCCACCAATCCAACAATAAGAAAAGAAAAGCAAACACCGAAGAAGACAAGAAAATGAAGTCCGTAGTCGCTACAACGGAGGGCAGGCTTGTCAGCGCCGCGCCCGCAGAGATTCAAGAAGTTCGGAGGGCTACTCTCACAGCCACGCAACGAAGGAATAAGAATCGCCGTATCCGTAAGATGTTAACAAAACTAGCTGCGGACTGGCCGCGACGAGACAATCGCTACACGCCGCACGTACACTTCAAGGACACCGGTTCACCGAGAACTCCGAAGAAAGGAGGCCACCTCCTATGATAACGTAAAGAACCGTGGAAATCTCCGTAAGATCGAAGGAAGAAGGCTACCACGCCACCGGATAGAACCACCAAGCAGTGCATGACCTTGTTGCGAAGCAACCCCGGGATGTCCCGACAGCATCATCCCCGAGGAGCCGAGGTATGCAGGGGAACGTGAAGGGATTGAACCATATATCCCACAATATGTCACAAGGCCTCGCCATCCGCAGATCATTCCGGAATACGAGCCGGAGAGAATGCGTAATGTTGAAAAGAAAACTTTCGAATACTTCGAGAGAATTAAAGGAAGAAGAATCAACATACTAGAAGGCCTCGAGCTACACACCGACGTATTCTCGTAGTATGAACAACATAGAATCGTGGATCGTATCCAGGATCCGAAAAGAATGGGCCGAGCGAGCCGCCCGAGGGAAAACACATACTCGAACCCCGGAGATGGATGCCGTGGAAAGGAAGAATCACAATACAATGCGGATGTCGCTACAACTTTGTTGAAGACGAAAAGGAAACCCACCGGGATACTCCGTCATGGGCAAGTAGATCCGATGCCATTAGTTATCAAGAGAATGGTAAAAAGATTGATAACATGGAGGGTACCGCCGCAGATTGCATACCCAATAGCCGCATTATCAATATCTACAAACAGGTGACCGCATACCCCCACATATTGATCACCACGACTTCGTCGACCTTTCGCACGGCCTCTTTCTTGAATGAGTGCAACATCATGTTCGGATCCGACCTCCGGATAGCAGGCCCGGGTGAGTTCCGAGGGCCGCAGAAGATACCTTTACCGGTGGGTTCCGTCATGATACCGCAAGGTAACGGAGCGTATATCGCAAAGCATCGCATACCAGGGTGCCAGTGGAGCGAATCTCAGCTACTTTCGGAGGATGGACGACAGCAGAAATACCTTACCATTTCCAACCGGATCCGGAGCTAGAGAACCTCCGGCCTTACGAGCCGTGAGTTACATGGGAAATATCACACCTCCAATGTACATCCAGCTCGGCATCCTTGCCAAGGATGGCTTGGAAGGTGATGTTATTAACCATGTACCCCACTATTCAGACATGGATTTTTGACAGATGCTTCTTTTGATGGATCAACAAAGATCATACACAGTCCGTTTTGAGTCTACATGGATTGTATGAAATATATTCCGCATCGAGTTGTATGATGTATTTTCAACATGATTGGAATGAAAGTGACCATGTCACGTTTTTGGCCTTCACCTCTTTTGTGCAAATTGATTGGGAAACGCCATTAAAGTTAAATGAACTTCGAACAAAGAAATCGAAAAGAAATAAAAAAAAAAAAGAATAAAAGAAAACTTTCTAAAAAAAAAAAATCTAAAAATGACAAACACCTAGTTCACATGAACATTAAATAAACAATAAAATAAAATTTGAACCATTAAAAGACAAACGAAATCAACATGAATGATAAATCAAATCACAAAGCAAATTCTCAATCAAATTTCAAATTCAATCTTTCCAAATTCCAAATCAAATTTCAATCTTTTCAAATCACAAATCAAATTCTCAATCAAAATCTAAATCCAATCTCGATCAAGTTTCAAACTTGATCTTCCAAATTTCAAATCAAATCTTAAATCAAATTTCAATCGAGTTCAAACTCATCCTTCCAAATCTCAAATTCAATCTTTCCAGATCCCAAATCCAGTCTCAATCAAATTCAAATTCAATCTTTCCAGATTCTAAATCTCTATCAAATCTCAAATCCGATCTTCTAGATCTCAAATCAAATTTCAATCGAAAATTCAAAATCAAACTCTTTTGGGTCGAGGATTTTACATCCAAGACTGCACTGCTTTAGGATTCTTTCCCTATTGCACTGAAATACATCAAAATCAAATTCAAACATTTTGGGTCAAGGATTTTACATCCAAGACTGCACTGCTTTAGGATTCTTTCCCTATTGCACTGAAATACATCAAATTCAAACTTTTGGGTCAAGGATTTTACATCCAAGACCGCACCGCTTTAGGATTCTTTTCCTATTGCACCGAAGTACATCAAATTCAACCTTTTGGGTCGAGGATTTTATATCCAAGACTCGCACCGTTTTAGGATTCTTTTCCTATCGCACTCGAAGTACATCAAATTCAAACCTTTCGGGTCGAGGATTTTATATCCAAGACCGCACCGCTTTAGGATTCTTTCCCTATTAGCACCGAAATACATCAAATTCAAACTTTTGGGTCGAGGATTTTACATCCAAGATCGCATCGCTTTAGGATTCTTTTCCTATCGCACTCGAAGTACATCAAATTCAACCTTTTGGGTCGAGGATTTTATATCCAAGATCGCACTCGCTTTAGGATTCTTTTCCTATTACACCGAAGTACATCAAATTCAAACTTTTGGGTCAAGGATTTTACATCCAAGACCGCACTCGCTTTAGGATTCTTTTCCTATTGCACCGAAATACATCAAATTCAAACCTTTTGGGTCGAGGATTTTATATCCAAGACCGCACCGCTTTAGGATTCTTTTCCTATCGCACCGAAGTACATCAAATTCAAACCTTTTGGGTCGAGGATTTTATATCCAAGACCGCATCGCTTTAGGATTCTTTCCCTATTGCACTCGAAATACATCAAATTCAAACTTTTGGGTCGAGGATTTTACATCCAAGACCGCACCGCTTTAGGATTCTTTTCCTATTGCACTCGAAGTACATCAAATTCAAACTTTTGGGTCGAGGATTTTACATCCAAGATCGCACCGCTTTAGGATTCTTTCCCTATTGCACCGAAATACATCAAATTCAAACTTTTGGGTCGAGGATTTTACATCCAAGACCGCACTCGCTTTAGGATTCTTTTCCTATCGCACCGAAGTACATCAAATTCAACCTTTTGGGTCGAGGATTTTATATCCAAGACCGCACCGCTTTAGGATTCTTTTCCTATTGCACTCGAAGTACATCAAATTCAAACTTTTGGGTCAAGGATTTTACATCCAAGATCGCACCGCTTTAGGATTCTTTCCCTATTGCACCGAAATACATCAAATTCAAATTCAAACCTTTTGGGTCGAGGATTTTACATCCAAGACCGCACCGCTTTAGGATTTTTTTCCTATCGTACCGAAATACATCAAATTCAAACCTTTGGGTCGAGGATTTTATATCCAAGACCGCACCGCTTTAGGATCCTTTCCCTATCGCACCGAAATACATCAAATTCAAATTTTCGGGTCGAGGATTTTACATCCAAGACCGCACCGCTTTAGGATTCTTTTCCTATTGCACCGAAGTACATCAAATTCAAACTTTTGGGTCAAGGATTTTACATCCGAGACCGCATTGCTTTAGGATCTTTTCCCTATCGCAATGAAATACATCAAAATCAAACTCTCGAGGTTAAGGATTTTACATCCAATACCGCATTATTCCGAGATCTCTTCTCATCGCAATGATTCAATACAATCAATTCAATTTTCTTTCGAGGTTGAAGATGTTACATCTAAAACCTCAGAACTCCAATTTTCATTTCAAATCAAATCCCTCAAATTAATTTCGACAAACGCCAATCTAAATTGAAACGCCAAACTAAAATTTAAACTCACACATCAAAACATAAATTGAAACAAAATAAAATCTAAATCGAAATTCCCCGCATCATGTGATTTGGGATTCACCTCCTCTTCCTTTCCCCGGCCGAGAGTTCAAGAATCTCCGGCTCCGCAGATATACTCGACACTCCCCGACAGAAACTCTTCTACTTCGTCCCAAGTTTGTCACTTGGACATCCGTGCTGGTTTTGTTGATCGCTCGGTCAACACCAATACGCGCGTGTGCTCCGTCACCACCACACCTATCGGGGTCCATTTGTTGACCTCATTTTCGATGAGGTCTTCCCTTCTTCTTTTAGTGCTTAGGATCTAGCCTTCAGCTTTTCCTTCGACTATCTTAGAGGACTAGAATCGGGACCCACCTTTTAGAAATTCAAACCACTTCTAAACTCCCCGCAAACTCCACAAACTCGACTATAGACCCCTAATCACCTAGAGGGTCGAAATCAAATGTGGAAGTTTAAAGGATGAGTTCCTATGGACTCTTCGGGCCTTAGGATCGCCCCGGTGGCCCTGGTCCAGTGAAGGGGCCGACTTACACTACACTTACACACTCGCATTTCCACACACTTCCTAAAACTACACCCATACCCGACTTGACCTCCCCGACTCATGTAGGTGATTCACATGGATGGTCCTTAACCCCTAAGCCCTCGCTAAGAGGTTAGGAACAATATAATGAATGCCTCAAATGAGTCCTTTCATGGCTCATATGGGCTTGAAATGGTTTCATGGCTCAACCAAAATGATTTCTTTCCACCTAAATTCACCCAATCTTCAATTTCCCAAATTTTCAATTTTTGACCCCCGGACCCTACACCTACTTAACCTACCCAAAACCCTCGAAATTACTCCAAATTTTCGCAAAATTTCCAAATTACCCAAAATTTTCCAAAATCAATCCCAAACATCTCCACATCACTCAAATTGACCATCTATATCCAAAAATACCAAAAATTCCAAGAAAACCTCCCAATACCCTCCAAATACCCAAAATACCCTTCGACCCAAAAATCCAAAAATTCAGAAAATTCCCAGAAAATTCCAAAAAGTCCCAAATATTCCCAATTTCATTTTGTCCAACTACACCATGGGCCAATTTTGTCAATTTACCCTACTTTTGTCAAAACCCCCAATTCGACCCATTTTAATCCAAAGTGAACCCAATGTCAAACCAAACCTACCCAATTGACCCCAATTTTGGTCCAATTCAATTCTAAACTTCAATTCAACATCCCCAATACCAATCTAGACCAAATCCAAGTCCAATTTGATTGACATTTGGATCCAATTCCACTTTTCGACCTTAAGGCCCATTTTTCGACCTAAGCCCAAACCTAACCCAAATGAACCCAAACCCCAAAAATCAAAGCCCAACCAAAGTCAAAACCTCTTTGAAACACTCCCATAAACACTTCTCAACAATAATTCTACATCAATTTCAACCCTAGCCCAACATTGGCCCAACTTGGCCCACTTGGACCTATATTGGCCCATTTACCAAAAGAATCCAAATTCAACCCAATTCAAATCCAAATCACCCCAAATTTGCTTCAAGTTACTCATGACACATCCATGAGCTAAACCCAACAATTATTTGGCCCAACCTTTTACAAAAATTTTCATCCATGAACACATTCATAAACTTAAAAGCCCACTTCCCTTAAGCCGTTCTAAAAGCCCATTTCCTTCAAAATTCAAAAGCCCAAATCTACCCTAAAGCCCACATGACATCTCCATTTGTCATCCATTTAATTAAATCCATTACCTAAGTCCTAAAATCATCATTGAATTATTCCAAATGAAGCTTCATCCAAATTCCCATCAAATTACCAAAAATTTCTTAAAACCCATTTTTATGAAATCGACTCAACTTTCCCCAAGCCAAAGACAAGCCATGCAAGTCATCGACAAGCCACATGAAGCCATGGGAGGCTTGACATGTGACCATGCCATTAATGGTAAAAGGAGGGGCTCCTTTCCTAATCTTTCATTAAGCCTTTTTACCTTAAGCATGTCACACATTAAACCATGTTTAGCCACCTCATCATGGATAGAGACCACACCACTCTCTCTGGCCGACCCAACCGATCCTCTCAGCCTCAAAATCAGGCCATGGGGAGGTGAACCAAGCCCAAAAGGTGAGTTGACCCATTTGGACCCAAAATAAGCTCATCCCCCATTCCATTTCAATCCAACTCCTTTACACATGGCAATTGCCAATCGATTGCACAAGCCTCCAGCCCCCGACCCACCCGAGCTCGAGGGTGACTCGATCCTCGGCCGGCCGGCCACCGTGCCGCCGGAAAACACCATGGCCGAGAGCTCACATGTGAGCCAACATTGAAATTCTCACTTCGCCGAGCCGCCCCATCCCTAGTGGTCACCATGGCCGATCTTCTCCTCACCGCAGCAAACTGATCCCAAGCCCTAACTCCCCTCGGAGGCCTCCCGCCCAGCTCTATTTAAACTCCACCCTCTCGGCCATGAGAGGAGAGAAGCACAAACCTTGCCAAAACTCGCCAAAATTGTTCCGCACCTTCTCCATCCTCAGAGCACTTGATCACCAATGAAATCCCCCGCCATTTCTCCTTCGTAAGCTCAATTTCGTAGTCGAAATTCCACCCAAAACCATGACACTTCTCCACAAGGAGCCAATTCTCAAATCGATCGGCTCTACACCTTCACCGTACCAAGGGAAGGTGTCCACCAGCAAAAGCCCCATCTCCAAAGCCACCCAGGCTTGCTCCAGATCTCCAAGCTTTCAGTGATCGGGCTTGGTCGAAATCATATCCAGTACAATCCACTGCATCAGAGACTTCATCCTGAGCTTCGCTAGACCCAATCGAAGGTGCAACAACTCTCAGATTGAAGCCACACTTCTCTAAGCCAAGGTATGAGCTAACTCTTCATCCCGAGCCTCTGAAGATTCTCTATTTCAAATGCCTTAGTTTCAATGCATGTTAGCCGTATAGATGTGTTCGTCTCTTCAAGACGAATCCATAGAGTATAAGAACGTAAAAATCCATTGAGAATCGAGTGAGATCTTAGTGGATTTAGTGTGGACGGCTCTCGAGCGAGAACACTGGGGACGATGAACGGATGCCGTCCATTCAATACACGCGCGGACGAACGGCTCGATGGCGTCGGACCAGAAACGGTGCGAGAACCGCGGGGCCCGGCCGCCGACTCGCATGGCGGCGCCCAATCACGCCGCGACACGTACCCCTTCGGAGCCGCCGATGTTCTCGCCGGCGCCGCGTGGATAAGTAGATAAATAGGGTATTTAATGTATTTATTAAATATCGAAACTTCAAAAATCCATATCTTTGTGTAGAAAAATCACAAAAATAAAATAAAAATACCCTCTCGCTCAGTGAACGTGAGGAGAATAATGTGGAAAAGAAATCATTTAATTTCATTAAGTATTTTATTTTTTATAATTTATTTACTCTCCGCATTGTTTTAATTCTCCATGCATGCATACAATTCACCATGGCATGAGACCATAGGGCTTTTGAAGCCTCTGAATTTGGGAACATTCCCCGAATTTTCCAAAGTCAGAGGCCATCCCTATGAGGAGTTCTTGATTTTTCAAGTTCAGTGTCACCGTTTTGAGTATTTTAATTCCAGTAAATAGCATGTTGTGAAATAAATTCTAGGAAAATTTGGTGATGTTCCTTATGACCAGAGAATCCTAGGAAAAATAGGTTTTGACTTGTTTCATTTAAAACAACCCTAATTGGCTTAAACACCCAAAATAGGTCTTTAATTAATTAGAGTTAACCAGGCATCAAATTGACTTGAAATCAATTCTCCACTGACCTTTAGGATCAGAGGAACCCACCATAAAAATTTGAGGTCAATTGGACTTGGTTAGCCCCACTAATTGGGTTGATTAAGTCACTTAGCCATTTTAAACTTTAAAAATTCATAACTTTTAAAATACTTTTCAAAAATTCACCAAATTGGTTTTGGAGCCTCTCTGATATCAGGGGAACCTAAGAAAATTAAAATTTCAATTTTCTAAAAAAGTTGATTTTTAATAATATTTTAATACTTTTAATAATTAAAAAATAAAAAAAATAATAAAAATCACAAAAATAATAAAATTCACCAAAATGTCACATTTTGAATTTTAATCACTTAGGAATAAATCCCACATTTTTCCTAGGTCTATTTAGTGAGATATTGAATTTTAAAACCCTAGGGTAATTTTAAAATTAAAAAATGTATTTTCTAGCATTTTCACTAAAATAATTATAATAAATCATAGAAAAATCAGAAAATTGCAAAATTTGATTCTCTGGTTTCTTTGATATCATAGAGATTTTTGAAAAATATAAAACCCATTTTTCAACATTTATTTTATTTTTAAATTAATTAACACTCCAAAACTTAAAATAATTATAATAAAAATAATATAATTCAAAAAATCACCAAAATTGGTCCAAGTGCTTCTCTGGTCATTAGGAATGTCCCCTAATTTTCTTAAGGACAGAAACTTTCCTTTGGTCATGTTATCAAATTTTCCTTGAAAATCTCTATTTTCCACCAAAAATAATTATATAAATAAATTAAATACAGAAAAATCACATTTTCTCCTCTCATGTCTTTATTGACATATGAGTGAAGTCACATAAAAATTTCAAGTTCATTTGGGTTCAATTTAGTGAGTTATGAAATTATTAAGCTTAAAGGGTAAAATGGTAATTTAAATCTTTAATCCTTAATTAAAACTTTAGGTTTAATAAAAAATCAACAAGTAAAATATTTGATCTTAATCTGGTTTGGATGATTGAAATTTAAATAATTAAAGGGTAGAAATCCATTAAATAATTTTAAAATGATTAAACTTTAATTAAATAATAAATTAAATTTGGAAGAATAATAAAATTGGAATTATTAAAATAGGGATATTTATTAGGAAGAGATTTATTCTTTAATTTAAAAATCCCTAAACTAATTATATCATTAATACTCAATTTTTTAATTAAAATGATAACTCAAATTTAAAATATTAAAAGACTTAATTAAATTATTAAACTCTTTTGAAATTTCAATTAAAATTAAAAATAGAGTAAATTAAAGATAAATTAAATTAAAATTAAATTAAATTTAATAATTAAATTAAATTAAGACAAATTAAATTAAATTAAATTAAATTAAAATTAAATTAAATTAAATTAAATAATTAAATTAAATTAAACAATTAAATTAAATTAAATTAAATTAAAATTAAATTAAATTAAATCAAATTAAATTAAATTAAACAAATTAAATCATATTAAATTAAATTAAATTGAATTAAATCAAATTAAATTAAATTAAATAATTAATTTAAATTAAAATAAATTAAATAATTAAATTAAATTAAATCAAATCAAATTAATTAAATACCAAATCAAATTAAATTGAACTATGTTAAACTAAATCAAACTCAATTAAATTAAATTAAACTAAATATAAAACAACTTCAACACTATTCCAAATTTAAACCCTTTAACTTAAATCAAATCATTTGAATACTAATTTACCCTTGAAAGCTTTGATTATTATAACCCCTAAATGGAACATCAAATGAAGTGTTACCTCACTCATAGGATATTCAAATGTCCTAGTTCACTCGAGCAAGTTAACAAGACTTGAAAACCTCTGACGATCGATTCATTTATATAATTAAATTCATTTGGACTTAAAACAATCCTAGAAATATTGAAAAGATGTTTAAGATTCTTCTTAAGCACTTCCTCAATATGATAGGATATTTATAAGAACAATTGACTTAATTGTCCTTCGATGAAGAAAATCGTCCTCAAACAAAAACACAAAGAACCTAGACGTCATAGGAAATGACTCAACATATGGATTAGAATTTGGTAGAAAACTATAACCTTTCCCTTAGCTTTACCTAGGAACTTGCTTAAATATTCTAATTGTGTTTTAAGTGTAGCTTGGGATGACGGGAAGACCCTCCAGGTACGCTCTTATTTTATTGTAATTTACTTTCTTGCAATTTACTTTATTGCAAATGCACTTTACTTTTCTTGCATGATAAAACAACAGTTGCATGAAAACCCACACCTTTAGGATAGTCCCTAAAACCGAAACCAAATTAAGTTAAAAGTCATTGCAAGATAAAATTCACCGCCACAATATTTCAAAATATAAAACAACTCAAAATTTAATCACAAACAGAACACAAAACTACAATTACAACTAAATTAAAACGTCCCGTCGGATGATCGGGAATACCTCGGATGATGTAACCTACGTGTTGCTAACGGGATTTCCCACGGTCTAAATGAAAGTGTGGAACTCATTCAAGTTGAGTTTAGCAAATTCATCCGGACTAAGTGAATCCGATAAAAATAATGATGCCGGAAGGATGGAACCGTGGGATCTTAACCGGTGTCGTTATAATCAACTTTAAGATTTGTTTTAATTAAAACGTAAAAAACACTTGGAAATTAAGATTTTCTCTAAAACCAAAACACTTTTCTCATCTCCTGATTTATGATTTCTAAAACTAAACCTCTCGCAACAACAAGGAGCTTGGAGCATGGTAGGCAGCACGGCCATCGTCGTCGACAAAACTTGAACCTATTTCAGCAAAACTTTCCTAGAATTAAATAACCAAGCCATAGGACTTCGAGGTAGTTTGCTCAGTGCAACATAAATCCTCAACCTTTCGTTAGGCACTTGCATAATCATTTTATGCAAATTAAGCCCTAACCGGTCTTAGGATTCCGAGGTAGTCGTCCGATACGACAATAAACCCTCACATCTTCTAGTGCTATTTGTTTGATTTTATCATACAAATATAAGCCCTAATTAATTAAAATTGGCAAGATCAAAACATTTAAATAAGTATTAGGACTTTCCTAAACTCAAGCCAAACGATAGGATAGTCGGGAAATTACCGAAGTTCACTTCGAATCGGTGATTTCTCCTACCTTTCTTCCTTTGGATTCACAAAACAAAATGTTCCAAAATTTGATCCATTCCTTATTGAAATTCCAAAATTCAATCTTTGAAAACCTTAAACTTTGAAATTCTTGAAAGCGTAGTTATTGATTATTATCGAGAGTTTTCTTAGGTGATTCCCGTCACTTAAGATGTAATTAACTATAGGGGCTTGCCCTTATAGGGAATTTTAAAGAACCCAGGTAATATAAACCCCGTTTGATACTTTCATATTAAGCGGGGAATTTGTCGGCTTATAAAATTGGTTCGCGGACCAAACGGATGTCACAAAACTTCTAGTTTATTTGATCGAGCCCCACCATCAAGCGATGTGTCTATCCTTAGGGATAGATACACGGTTTGTGGTGCGGTGCTCGTTTATATAAACTATTTGGGATGTGAGATCGGTTTAATCTCATATCTTAAAACTTTCAAATTTAAAAATTATTTTCAAAGCCAAATACTACTTTCTAAATTATATATATATTTAAATCAAATTTAAAATTTAAATTCGCCGACAACTTCGTTAGGCGACCCCCTTTTAAAAATACAATACAACCTAAAAATAAGCCGCACAGAGGTGTTTAAGCACCTCTTGGACCTTTGCTTACCTTTATAAATAGAGGTTGAATTCTAGTGATTATGTGTGTCTTTCTAGTTTCTTAAGTGTCATTTGTGTGTCTAATTTAGTGAGTTTGAGTGTGTTTAGTGAGTTCATTAGTTTAATTGAGTGCTATTTAGTTTGTCGTACTAGAAGGAAAAGTCAAAGGAACTTCAAGGAGTCCGCTTGGGAGGAAATTAAGATAAGTATCTTTGTTTATTGTTGTTAACTTTAAATGAAATCCATGCTTTGTTTTATTCCCATGCATTCTGAGTAGTTTTCTTAGTCTTTCTCCTTGTTTATGAAAATTATGTGGATTGATGAAATTAAATAGAAGTACCTAATATAATATAAATAAATTGTGATAATTTTTACTTAAAACTTAATTTACTTTCAATCTGGCCAATTGAATTGTTAAAATATGTTAAATTATCAACTATAGTAAAAATTACATCCAATATTCAAGGAAGTCAAAAACCTTGGAAGGCGGGTGCAAATAAATAGGGAAATATTAATTATCGGACGTAGAATTGGACATTTTAGTGTGACAGACTAAAATATTCAATTCGGTCCTATTATTTGAGAACTGAAGTGTAGATGTTAGCCCTCGGTGAGGGGAACGTGGGAGCTCTGAAGTGGCGACCAGTATCCTCCCAGCCTAGCCGCATATTCAGTAATCAAACATAGGATTAGTCAATGTTCTTTGCACCTGGACCAAATGGTAAAGAATAGGAATGCTCCTATTTGTCACAATAAAATTTAAGAATTCTATTTAAAATTCATCATTCACTTAATTTTCTAAAAACAAGGAGAAGGATACTTTTTCTGGATTATTTAAATCAACTTATTTCAAGAATTAGTTTACTTTAGTTTACTATAGATACTTTGAATTTCCGTTCACTTTATTCGTTAGTAATTCCTTTAAATTTAGCTAATAACAAATCTGTTAAAAACTTCCCCGTGAGATCGATAACCAGGACTCCACTAGAGCCCTGTATTACTTGATACGATACGTATACTTGCGTAGAATCCACATTATACATTAAATCATATATCTATATTTAAAGCGGGATCAAGTTTTTGGTGCCGTTGCTATAAACATAAATTGCAAACATATTAAAAGTGGGTCAAGTTTTTGGTGCCGTTGCCGGGGAAGTAAATAAATTATTTATTAGAGTAACAGACTATTTTGTTTTATAAAATTGTATGCGAAAATTTGGAAACGAAAATTTAATACCTTACGATTTAGAATTAGAGCGTACAATTAAAAGAATTAGAAAATAAAAAAGAGAAATTATAAATTTAACACAAATGACAAATATTCCTGAAAATGAAAATATCAATCAACCAAGACCATTACGAGATTATGCCAACCCTACATTAGATGAAATTCATTTAACTATTCAAAACCCTGATGTAGCTGCTAATTCATTCGAACTTAAACCTGCAATTATCCAAATGGTACAAAATAATCAATTTAGTGGTTCACCTACTGAAGATCCTAATTTACATCTTGCTAGTTTTTTAGAACTATGTGCTACTTTCAAATATGAAGGACTATCTAATGATGCTATTAGTCTTAGACTTTTTCCTTTTTCTTTAAGGGATACGGCTAAAATGTGGTTAAATTCGTTAAGACTTTGGATCTCATTAAAACTTGGGAGAATTATCACAAAAATTTCTATCCAAATATTTTCCGCCATCTAAAACTGCTAAGCTTAGGAATGATATAACTTCTTTTAGTCAGTTTGATGGAGAGTCAATATATGAATCTTGGGAGAGATTTAAAGAAGTTCTTAGGAAATGCCCACATCACGCCTTAACAGATTGGTTAATTATCCAAACTTTTTGTAATGGATTAGTAGGATCTTTAAGACCAATCATCGATGCTGCTGCTGGAGGATCGTTAATGTCAAAACCATTTGATGAAGCCTATGCACTAATCGAAGAAATTGCAACTAATAATTTTTAATGGCCTGCTGATAGAATGAATTCAAAAAAGATAGCTAGTATTCATGAAAATGATGCAATATCTATGTTATCTTCACAAATTGCTGTTGTATCTAAAACATTAGATCATTTTGGAATGAATTACTCTCCAACTATATCAGAAGAAAATTCATCTAGACAACTTATAGAATCCCAATCTCAATATGAAACGATTAATGCAATTAACAACAGATCCAATAATCCTTATGCAAATTATTATAATCCTGGATGGAAAAATCATCCTAATTTTAATTGGAATAATAATACAACTAATCAACCATGGATGAATAATATGACACAACAATTAGGAAATCCATCTAATCAAGGAAATTTTAATTATAAATCTAATTATCCACCTGGATTTAATAACTCACAATTTAAATATAAGAAATTATCTATAGAAGAGTTAATATTAAATATGGGTCAATATTTACAAAATCAAGGAAATCAATTACAAAATCAAGGAAATCAATTACAAATACAAGGAAACCAATTACAAAATCAAGGAACAGCTATTAAAAATATTGAAACTCAACTTGGACATATTGCTACTGCACTTAATAATAGAATACCTAGAACATTTCCAAGTAATGTGGAAATAAATCCCAAAGACAAGGGAAATGAACAAATTAAAGCGATACAATTACGAAGCGGAAAAGAATTAGAACCTCGAATTCAAAAAGAACTTGAAAGTCAAAAAGAGGAAGTGGAAATTGAAAAGGAAAAGAATCAACAAGATCAAAATTTAGAAAATCCTTTAATACCAATGAAAATTTCTATTGAAAAACCTCCACAACCTTTTCCTCAACGACTAATTCAACATAAAAAAGACAAACAATTTGCTAAATTCCTTGAAATTTTGAAGAAATTAACGATAAATATTCCTTTCGTAGAAGCTTTAGAACAGATGCCAAACTATGTAAAATTTATGAAAGATATTCTAAATAAAAAAAGAAAATTTACCGATAATGAAATGGTCGCACTTAGTGAAGAATGTAGTGCTATTATTCAGAAAAAACTTCCTGAAAAATTAAAAGATCCTCGGTAGTTTCACTATACCCTGCGCTTATTGGAGAAAAATTCTATGGAAAAGCTTTGTGTGACTTAGGAGCAAGCATCAATCTAATGCATCTATCAATTTTTAAGAGATTAGGATTGGGAGAAATTTCACCTACTTCGGTAACTCTTCAGTTAGCTGATCATTCTGTTACATATCCTAAGGGAGTTATTGAAGATGTATTAGTAAAAGTGGGCAAATTTATCTTCCCTGTAGATTTTATTGTTCTAGATATGGAAGAAGATAAAGAAATTCCTATCATTTTAGGAAGACCATTTTTAGCCACTGGAAAATCTATGATTGATGTTCAGAAAGGAGAATTAACTATGAGAGTAAATGACCAAAAAGTAACTTTTAATATTGCTAAATCAATGAAATATCCTGCGCTAGAAAAAGATGATGAGTGTTTTCGAATGGAAGTACTTGATCATTTACAAAAAGAACATTTTAAAGAATCATATGAAGAAAAATTAGAAAAAGAAAATATTAAATTAATTGAAAAATTTGAGATAAATGAAGAACTAGATTATATTCAAGAAAAATTTGAATTTTTGGATAACACAGAAAACAGTGAAAAAAATATAGTTCCATCAATTATTAAACCTCCTGAACTTGAGTTAAAAATGTTACCTAATCATTTAAAGTATGCTTACTTAGGTAATTCTTCAACTCTACCTGTTATTATTTCATTTGAATTAAATGAATCTCAAGAACAAAAACTTTTAGATACATTAAAAAAATATAAGAAAATTTTTGGTTGGACTTTAGCAGATATTAAAGGAATTAGTCCTTCAATCTGTATGCACAGAATTATTTTAGATAATGAACATAAACCTAAAGCAGATTCACAAAAGAGATTAAATCCAATAGTAAAAGAAGTAGTCAAAAAAGAAATTTTAAAATGGTTAGATAATGGTATTATATATCTTATTTCTGACAGTGCTTGGGTAAGCCCAATTCACTATGTACCTAAAAAAAGAAGGGGTGACTGTCAAAGCTAATGAAAATAATGATCTTATCCCTATAAGACAAGTTACTGGATGGAGAATATGTATTGATTGTAGAAAATTAAACACAGCCACCAGGAAAGATCACTTCCCTTTACCATTTCTAGACCAGATGTTAGATAGATTTGTCGGACATAAGTATTTTTGTTTCTTAGATGGATATACCGGTTATCATCAAATACAAATTGCTCACGAGGATCAAGAGAAAACTACATTTACTAGTCCTTATGGAACTTTCGCTTTTCGAAGAATGTCTTTTGGATTATGTAATGCACCTACAACATTCCAAAGATGTATGATGTCTATATTTAGTAAATTAATTGATAATGGAATAGAAGTATTTATGGATGATTTCTCTGTATTTGGAATAACATTTGACACATGCTTAAATCATCTTGAAAAAGTATTTGAAGTATGTGAGAAAACTAATTTAATTCTTAATTGGGAGAAATGTCAATTTATGGTTACAGGCGGCATTGTATTAGGGCATAAAATTTCGAGAAAAGGCATGGAAGTAGACCACGAAAAATTCAAGTAATAGCTAAATTACCACCTCCAACTACGGTAAAGGGGTAAGAAGTTTTCTTGGACATGCTGGATTTTACAGGTGTTATATTAAAGATTTTTCAAAAATTACTAAACCTCTATGCCAACTTCTTAAAAAGGACAAGAAATTTGAATTTACAACTGAATGCCTGAAAGCTTTTGAATTATTAAAAGATAAATTAATTACAACACCTATAATAGTTTCACCTAATTGGGAGAAACCATGTGAGCTTATGTGTGATGCTAGTGATTATGCTATAGGAGCAGTTCTTAGGCAAAGATATGATAAGATTTTCAAAGTTATATATTATGCTAGTAAAACTCTAAATGATGTCGAAATAAATTATACGAGTTTTTGAAAGAGAATTATTAGCGATTGTATATGCTTTTAAAAAATTTCGGCATTATCTAATAGGAACTAAATGTATTGTGCATACTGATCATTCTGCTATAAAATATTTAATGCAAAAGAAAGATTCTAAACCAAGATTAATTAGATGGATATTATTAAAGCAAGAATTTGATTTTGAGATCATTAACAAAAAGGGACCGATAATCAAATTGCGGATCATTTATCAAGATTAGAAAATCATGAATTATCTAATACGATAATGAAATTTTAGAACGATTTTCACGATGAACAACTATATAATATTAATGAGTTGAAAATACCTTGGTATGTTGATATAGTAAATTATATTGTAAGTAACATTTTACCACCTATGTTAACCTTGCAACAACAGAAAATATTCATTCATGATACTAAAACATACTTTTGGGATGAACCATACTTATATAAGCAATGTAAGGATCTAATTATTAGAAGACGCATGCCTTATGAAGAAACTAAACAAATTATTCAAAAATGTCATGACTCTGATTTTGGAGGACATTTTGGGACAAATAAAACTGCATATAAAATTCTACAATCTGGATTCTACTGGCCTACTCTATTTAGAGATGTATATAAATATATAAAAACCTGCGATAAATGCCAAAGAGTAGGACACATATCAAGGAAAAATGAAATGCCTTTGAATTTTATATTAGAAGTTGAAGTTTTTGATATTTGGGGATTAGATTTCATGGGACCTTTTATTCCTTCATTTGGAAACTCATATATATTAGTAGCTGTTGATTATGTTTCTAAATAGATTGAAGCACAAGCTTTATCTAGGTGTGATGCTAAAAGTGTTTCAAAATTTCTAATGAAAAATATTTTTACTAGATTTTGAATGCCGAGAGTGATTATCACTAACGGAGGAACTCATTTTAGAAACAAATATATTCACAAACTAGTAGAAAAATATAATATTATGTATAAGATATCAACTGCTTATCATCCACAAACTAGTGGATTAGCTGAAGTTTCTAATCGAGAGATTAAGCGTATATTAGAAAAGTACGTAAATCCTAATAGATCGAGTAGTCTATAAGACTAGATATCTGCATTATGGGCATACGGGATCTGCTTATAAAACTCCGATTGGAATGACTCCTTATAGGCTTATATATGGAAAAACTTGTCACTTACCAGTTGAATTAAAACATAAAGCATATTGGGCGATTAAAGAATTTAATTATAATATGAAAGAACCTGGTGAGAAGAGATTGTTACAATTAAATGAATTGGAAGAACTAAGAAACGAATCATATGATAATGATAGGAGTTATAAGGAAAGAATGAAATTATGACATGATCAGAAGATTAATCAGAGAAATTTTGAACCAGGACAAGAAGTTTTGCTTTATAATACTAGATTGAAATTATTTCTAGGAAATTGAAATCTCGATGGTTAGGACCTTTCACCATAACTCAAATATTTTCATATGGAACTATAGAAATTGAAGATCCAAAAACGAGGATGATTTAAAGTAAATGGACATAGATTAAAACCATATTTCGAAAATAGAAGACCAAATTTTAAAGAGGTTTTAATGCTTAGTCAACTCGAACACTAACTAAATTAGGTCGGGCTGACGACGTTAAACCAAGCGCTTTATGGGAGGCAACCCATAGTAATCTTTTATTTTAAATATCTACAAATTAGCGAGTCTATATTATTAAAACAAATCTTACTACTCAAATTTTTTTCATTAGAATCATCACAAAATTGAACCTATTTGATGAGATCAGAAAATATTCGGACCAGAGCAAAATTGGGCAATTTTTACGAATCTCGCCGATAGCGAGTCTGAGCCCGCTGACAGCTGGATCGTGCGCCATTACTTCAGTCAGTTTTATAACTAAGTTGCCGACGGCGAGGAACTTCCCGCCGACGGCGAGGCAGTTGAAAATTTGGTTTCTTAAAGATTTTTCGTGCGATTTTGGACAGATCTAAGCCTTTCCTTCTTAAGAAATTATCCCAAATTCGATTTTACACCATTTTCTACCTTAGGAACGACTAGAGACCAATCATTTCCATCCAAAATGGCCACCAAATTCTAAGAAACCACAAAAACTGAAGTTTTCAACCGATGAAAATTCGTCAGTTCGGAGGCACAACGAATCTTCAACAAAAGCTTGATGAAGAAAAGACTTATCAAAGAAAGAGGATTCGTCAATAGAGGAGTAGAGAATTCTACTACAAAAATCGAAGGAACGATCACACAGTGGCATTGGGAGGTATTTTGTTATACAACATCCACTGTAGTTATACCAGTAGTTAAAGAGTTTTACTCTAATTTAAATGCGATCAATAATGGAAATGTGTACGTCAGAGGAAGATGGGTAACATTTACTCCTGCAGGGGTAAATGAATTGTTTTACGTAGAGAATACCTCACGTTTGTCATTATTCCAACTTTGTGCCTTCAAGATACAATATGAACGAAATCTATAGATATCTGACCGACGAACCGGATGATTGGGAGTTATGAGAAGACGGGTATGTCAGTTTTTCTGCATCACTTCTTAACCCTGTGTCAAAGCACTGCATTTCTTTATATCATCAAAATTATTACCTAGCATGAGAGTAAATAAAGTTTCAAAGGAATGCGCTATTTTAAACTAATGTATTCAAATTGGATTACTTATCGATGTTGGATCAATAATAGTAAAGTCTGCATTGGGATTAATTGTGCATGGGTCAGTGCATGGACTTGGACACCCATCTACTATATTTGCTTTATGCGATCGATACCAAGTTTCTTATGAGGCTTGGGAAAAAGTACTTTTACCATGGAAACCACTGGATCCTACTAATATGTTTCCCGCTTTGGATAACAATGATGAGATTACCATTATTTCTGACAGAGCATCACTGAACAATCCTTTAGCAAGGCCCTTTACTGATAGACTAATTTCATTCTCAAGAAGATTAAAGGATTGGAGAAAGAATTGCAAAATGTAATGAATTCCATTGACAATATCTCTGATATGTTTGATCATATTGATTGGAGAATGAAGGAGCACTTTGATCATACTGGACATTTGGAGGCCAGTTTTATTCATTTACTAAGACAGAAAGGATGGATTAATGAAGAATCTCTATCGGAATTCCCTTTCGAGCCTTTCTACAATTTATTTGTGCACCTGCGTCGCATCAGAAATATCAGAGAAGATGTTAGTTCTGACACTGAAGAGTAGGAAAGATTTTTATGTTTATGTTATATTTGTATATATATGTGTGTTTGATTTGGAGTTAGGTTTTATTATGAGTCGAACTTTGATTTGATCATCTCGGAATTGATGAGATTTTATGTAATTGTTATGTCTCAGCATTTAGAGTATTGTGGTGTGGATTGCGATGCTGAGTATTATGGATTTGAATATTTTAGTTAAGTATGTGTTAAGTTATTAGTGTGAAGTTGTAAGTTTCATGGATTTCATATATAAAGTTATATTGTTTGTGTTGTGTGACTTTTTGTGAGTATAAGTATCTAATCTTCGTATTATTATTAAATTAAGTGATTGGAAGATTGATTAAGGACAATTCAAGGTTGAAAATGATTGACAAATTTCAAAAAGTTAAAATTTTTGGAATCTCGCAGACGGCGAGAATTATTTCGCTGACAGCGAGAAAACCCGCTGACAGCGAAACCGAACTCGCCGACGACGGATTTTTCCCGAAACTTTTACCTTATAAAATTAATTAGCTCGCCGACGGCGAGAAAAATCTCGCTGACAGCGAGAACGCGAAAAGACCTATATTTGACCAGTCAACCGACACTATTCATCATCTCTTTCCTCAAATTTTTGAAAAAACCGACCTAGGGCTTGAGAGATCTTGGATTTGAGGCGGTTTCAATACTTTTTGACACCGGATTTCATCTTCCCTTTGTAAGAGCTTCACTCCTATGCAAAAATTTTTGATTTTCACCATGGATTTCTTCTACATTGGAGAATTTTGAAAAATTTTGAAATGTGAAGAAAATACTTGGAAGAATTTCATAAAAATTGATTTAAATGGATTTTAGTTGTTGTAGGAAGCCTTCTTAGTAATATTTTGGAGTTTAGTTAAGATTTTTGCAAATTTCACAGATCAAGAAATGTCTCCAAGACAAAAGCGACGAATAGATTATGACGAAACCCGATTCATTAATGCAAGAGCACAAACGCGATATTTTCAAAACATACAAGCAAGAAAATGCATTCAAGATCGAGTTTTCAAGAATCCAGGAGGAGAAGTTGAACGAATCATTCAGGAGCAAGGATGGGAAAATTTTTGTTTCGTTACTAACAGAGCAGCTGAAGAAGTAGTAAAGGAATTTTATGCAAATTTAACACAGGCTAAAGATGCACCGGTTAAGGTTAGAGGATTTTTTGTAGATTTCAACGCTGCTAGAATAAACGCTTATTATGAAGTACGAGACACTTACACCAGCGAGTATGAAACTTTTGGATCTATGGAAGGACCACTGGAAGAGGTGATCGACTTTCTCACTGATGGGAAATGAGTCTGGAAGATAAAGCAGCGGGAACGGGTAAATTTCCCTCTTTTTATGATAAATGCAACATCTAAAGCCTGATATTATTTTATTTGTTCTACTTTGTTACCTACCTACCACCATAGTGAGGTAACAAGAGATAGAGCAGTTCTGAATTTTTGTATTCAGAACCAGAAGAGTATTAATGTGGGAAATGTTATATATAAAAACATATTAGCCATTGCTTAGAAATGAAAGTGGAGGAGGACTAGGACATCCTAGTCTTATCTATGCACTTTGACAATTATCTGGGGTAGAGGCAAGAGATGATGAGGAATGGATTGAACCTATGAAACCCCTTACTCAGGCTAATATAAAGAAATATGAATCCCACGAAGGATGGAGATATGGGACAAGGGATTATGTACCTTATTCAAGTAGAGATATACCCTCTACTAGTTATGATCCACCCCGACAGTACACCACTCCTACCCTTCAAGATCTGATGAATGAATTGTCCCTGAGTAGAAAGAGTTTTGAGCAATTTGGAGAAAATATGGAAAGAAGAATTGAGCATATAGATCAAAGGATCAGAGGCTTGGAAAGAAGACACGATTATGATAGCGAATATCTCCAGCGACATTCAGAGTACTAAATTGCATACTATGAAGCTGAACGTCGATATAGGAGTGGGGATTTAGATGTTGTCTTTCCTGAGTGCCCCCGTTATTCACAGTACCAACCTGCTCAGCCTTCTCAGCATGGAGATCAAGGAGATGACATAGTTTGCGATTTTAATGTAGAAGATTAGAAGCTTTTGTTTAGTTTGTTTGGTTTGTTTAGATTTGTTGTTATTTTGGGAAACTTTATTATTTTGGATGTGATTATTCTGTACTTTCTAGAGACTATGAATGTTGGTATGTTTGCTTATGTTATGATGTTAGATTTCTTGTGTGTTAAATTAGTTGCAATTTTTTGTATATATAGGATGTTAGTCTTTCTTTAATGCGTTGTTTAAGTTTTAAATGTATGTGTAGTAATAGATTAAGTTTTCTTTGTTATGTTTGATACTTATTTTAAAATTTCATCCTTGCACTTTCTTTTAAATATTATATGTGGAAGAATACTAACAATACGAGTTACGTAAGTAATGAAAAAGCTGCAAAAATTTCAAAGAAAAGAAATACCTAAAGCCGAAAGGTATGATGAATTTTAATACTTTCCCTTTTTCACTATGTAGTATAGATAGAAAAATTTAAGTTTAGGGGAAGGTAAAAATACAAATTTAATTATTAAAATTGTTCTCAATTTCTATTTTCAAAAATTATTATTAAATGATTTTCTATAGTAGTTTTTCAATTCAATAAACATGAGTTACTTTATTTAATTATTATATAAAGTTACAGAAAATGTTTCTAGTAATTCAATTAATTAATGGAATAAGATATTCGGTTAAAAGGAATAAGAATATAGTAAACTATTTAAAGTAAGGAAAAATATATTTTGAAATTAAAAATTCTTAAGTATTTAAGTGAAAAAGAAAGGATAGAAACTCAATGAAGTAAAGGCTATGCAATATATATAAGCAAAGAAATATTTTAAGTTTCAAATTTAGGAAGAGAAATTGAAGTTCAAAATTATTAACGAAGTTATCCAGATACAGTAATCCTCACTTGAAAAAGAAAAAGAAAAATAAGGATTGAAATTCAATCCAAAAACAAAAAGAAAAGAAAAGAAAAGAAAAGAAAAACATAAAGTAAGGAGAAGCTTGAGGAGATGCCTTATCAAAAATTGGCTTCAATGGATTCAACCTAAAGGGTAGAACTTAATTATATTTCTAAACTTATATTTATGGAATAATATTTTACTAAATAGTGTTTTCTTGCATTTCCTATCATCTAAATATCTTAAGTAATCTACTATTTTAAATATAGTCATTCCTGAAATAAATAGAAAGTTTAGAATTCTTAGACTCGATAACTAAATAATCTTATATCTATAAAGTTAATTTAATTACTCGAAATATTTATATTTAACTTTATTATAATGTTATTTAAATTTAATTCATATTATCTGAGTTGAAAAATTCTATTATAGAAATCATTATTTTTATTAGTATTAAAATTACTTGAGGACAAGTAATAATTAAGTTTGGGGGATTTTGATCACAGAAAAATACATTAAGAAATTCATATCTATTTTTGATGAAACTGCACTTTAAAGAAATATACTTTCTTTATTTTATTGCAGGAATGAAGATTTATAAGTGATGGAAGCAAAAAACATGAAATAGAGAAAATTTGGATCAAAAAGGAGGAAATTCATGCAAATTGAACTAAGTCGCCGACGGTGAGATTGAGGCTGCCGACGGCGAGATCGTGAGGAGAATTTCTGAAGGAATTATAACTACCTCGCCGACATCGAGCCCGAGCCCGCCGACAGCGAGATCGCGCGGTTTGAAGACCTTCTAGAATCCCCGCTGACGGCGAGGTCGTTTCCCGCCGACGACGAGACAGTTCAAAATGTATATACATTGAACCTGGACACTTTTTGAAGAGGTGTTTAAGCACCCCTTGGACCTTTGCCGAATTCTAGTGATTGTGTGTGTCTTTTTAGTATCTTAAGTGTCATTTGTGTGTCTAATTTAGTGAGTTTGAGTGTGTTTAGTGAGTTCATTAGTTTAATTGAGTGCTATTTAGTTTGCTGTACTAGAAGAAAAAGTTAAAGGAACTTCAAGGAGTCCGCTTGGGGATGAAATTAAGATAAGTATCTTTGTTTATTGTTGTTAACTTTAAATGAAATCCATGCTTTGTTTTATTCTCATGCATTCTGAGTAGTTTTCTTAATATTTCTCCTTGTTTATGAAAATTATGTGGATTGATGAAATTAAATAGAAGTACCTAATATAATATAAATAAATTGTGATAATTTTTACTTAAAACTTAATTTACTTTCAATCTGGCCAATTGAGTTGTTAAAATATGTTGAATTATCAACTATAGTAAAAATTACATCCAATATTCAGGGAAGTCAAAAACCTTGGAAGGCGGGTGCAAACAAATAGGGAAATATTAATTATCGGACGTAGAATTGGACATTTTAGTGTGACAGACTAAAATATTCAATTCGGTCCTCTTGTTTGAGAGCTGAAGTGTAGATGTTAGCCCTCAGGTGAGGGGAACGTGGGAGCTCTGAAGTGGCAGCCAGTATCCTCCCTGCCTAGACACAGATTCAGTAATCAAACATAGGATTAGTCAATGTTCTTTGCACCTGGACCAAAGGGTAAAGAATAAGAATGCTCCTATTTGTCACAATACAATTTAAGAATTCTATTTAAAATTCATCATTCACTTAATTTTCTAAAAACAAGAAGAAGGATACTTTTTCTGGAGTATTTAAATCAACTTATTCAAGAATTAGTTTACTTTAGTTTACTATAGATACTTTGAATTTCCGTTCACTTTATTCGTAAGTAATTCCTTTAAATTTAGCTGATAACAAATCTGTTAAAAACTTCCACGTGAGATCGATAACCAGGACTCAACTAGAGCCCTGTATTACTTGATACGATACGTATACTTGCGTAGAATCCACATTATACATTAAATCATATATCTATATTTAAAGCGGGATCAAGTTTTTGGTGTCGTTGCTATAAACATAAATTGCAAACATATTAAAAGTGGGTCAGGTAGCTTGCTTGGTGTAGCATGAATCCTCACTTTATCCCTTTAGGCCTTTGCACTCCATGCAATATAAGCCCTAACTCATCTTAGGTTCCGAGATTGTCATCGGGTATGACATAAATCGTCCTATATTCCAGGCTATTCATATGATTAATATCAAGTGAATTTAAGCCCTAAATAATAAAATTAGTAAGATGAAACACTAAATAACCATCTCAAATTGAAGCCAAACCATATGATAGTTTGGGAAGTTACCGAGATTCTTCTTGGATCTGTGTTCCCTCTAGCACTTTTTTTTCTTTGGACTCATATAATAATTGTTCCGAACTTGAGCCATTCACCTATTGAATTGCCTATTACCACATTTTCTTGAGGATCCTACCTTTTGGAAGTCATGTATACAATATTTTCTGGTCTAAATCAAGAATTTTCTTAAGTGACATTGGATATCTAAGATGTAATTAACTATAGAGGCTTACCCTTATAGGAAACCTAAAGACTCCAGATTAATATAATCCCTATTTAATTGTTTTATATTAGATAGAAGAAGTTGTCGGTCAATATAAATGGTTCGCAAATCAAACGAATGTCATAAGTTTTTAGTTTATTTAATCAATCATCACCATTAAATAATGTATCTATTCTTCGGGATAGATACATGGCTTGTAGTGAAGTGCTTGATTATTTAAAGTATTGCATATATGAGATCAGTTTGATTTCAAATTTTAAAAAAATTAAAAATCATATTTTTTTCAAATTATATATTTATATTAAATTAAATCTATTTTAAATCGGGCGTTAGGTTACTCTTTCCAGCGACCGACAATCTCTGAAATTTTAACCGGTCGGCAGAGGGGTGGGGCTCTTTTATAGTGTTCTGGGTGCAATTAATGCAAAAGTATGAACTATTTTGATTGGACTGTCTAAAGAGCTTCCTCCGACTAGAAGACATTTAATTGATATTTGAGTGCCTTAACGATGTCAGAATTAATGAATGTTAGGCTTGTTGGATTCTTCTTGTCGAGTCGCTCGATTCAACTATGGACTTTCCAGATTCGACATCTGTTTGACTTTTCAAATATGTTCAAGAATATTCCAAAAGCAATTAAATGACTTGATCCGGGCTTGATTTGACTTGGATTGGACTAACTTTGATGTCATTAGGTTCCTCTCATTGAGCCAGCCAGTTTGATTATAAGTTTGTTGAAATTAGAGTTCTGGATGGCTTTTTATCAAGATTTGAACATTCCTTGCTCAAAATATTATCTGGTGATCTGCGTCATGTCTCGAGATTTGTGTCGGATAATAAAAATTTGTTCGTAACGTATCAATTATAGTAGAAAGAGTATCATGTCTTACGTTTTTATGAAGATCATATATAAATATATAAATGAAATGAGACACCAATGTTCTTGCATGAAAAATTTTAAACAGAATAAATCACATGGCCTACCTTGATTGAAATGAGTAATCTTTAAATAAACTACAAAATTATGCTCTTCCTTACAAATAGAGAAGATGAGATTACAAAGATAGGAGCAATTGTTGTCTCTTATGGTTATTGTACAGTTTTTTGGAGAATAAGGAAAACAATTGAGCGATGATACTCAGGTAATAATGCTCAAAGGATGATGGATGTAAGAGATTCGTTAAATGGTTGTAGTTTGGAGAAGATGGTTGGTCTGTAGTGGTCAGGTTATAATTGTTAGACGATGGTGGTCGGATGATGGCTATCGAGTGACAGTAGTCAATCAATGTTAGTCGGGATGCAACAGACGTGTGAAGGTTGTTAGGCGATGACGCGACTGTCGGCTTTGGTTGTTAGATCAAGTTTGGGTTTTTTAGATCTCCAAGCTCTTTTCAATTCCAAGTGTTCCCTCAATTTCATGGAAGGAATGATGATATATTTATAATTTTTTGCAGTGACATTTTGATTATGTTGGCAAAAGTCTAAAAAATACTTCTTCTAATAGCTAGTTTTTTCTTTATTATTAATAGTCCATCCAAATTTTAAGTACTTAAATGATTTTAAAATTAGGTGATCATGAGCTTGTTGAATTTCTCTCATAAAAACATAAATATACTAGATTTAAAAACCATTTGATCCATCAATTAGTCCTGAATTTTCAAATTCATTTCTTTTCACTGATTTAGATTTATTTAGACTTGAAGTTGAGCACCTTTGGCATTGTTAGATTTGTCTCGTTTTAATGTAAATAGACTAAATTCAATGAAACCTGTCCAAATGATTTTAAATTTTCTTTCAAAAATGTTCATCTCAAAAGTTTCATAAAAACTTATACTAAATCAGATAAATTTTCTGATTACACGTCAAATATTATCATAATAAAAGATGTCAATATTTTTAGTGTTCTAAAATGTAAAATATTGAGATATCCGAATAATTTTAAATATTGATTAATTTTTATGTATATCAATAGGATCTAGAATTATAATATAAACATTTATAAATTTATTATTAATAGATGTCAATAAAGCCAATTAAACATCATTCTCGAAGCTTATAATAATGATGAATTTTTACGTGGACGGTAACCTGCAGAAGGAGAAATACTAAAATAACGACTGATTAGGACTGTAACGTAAGCTCAATAACGACTGGGGGATGCGAACGGTTATCTAGATGCGTCGTTGCGTTTAGAAAACTTTCGTTGTGAGTTAGTTAGGCTTCTAGAGAATCTAGAGCGTACAAATTAAATGTCTTCTCGTTGTTGCTTTCAGATCTATATATATATATATATATATATATATATATATATATAAAATTGTTCAACTAATTTAGGGCTCAATACTATAATTATAAAAGAAAAAGCACTTCCAGGCCCACTATGTCAATTGTCAAATATATTTGTTTATTATTTAATAAGCGGCATATTAAGGACATGGAAATACACTATTTAATAGTGATAAGTTATTTATTTGATAAAATATTTTTTTTCTTATATCAAATTCTTATAAAATGTATTTTATTCGGGAAATAGGCAAGATGAATCGAAAAAATTGACTTTACATATCCCATAATAGAAGAAATTAGAAAAATATTTTAGTTATTTATTTTCATAGATAACTGATATTTCATTTTATAACAAATACTCTTCCTTTTGAATAAATGAGCAATTACGTGATCTTTTCATGATATATAGGAGCTCCTCAACTCTTCATCTTCCAAACACCTTCTACATTTGGGACAATTCTAAAGTATGCGTTGTATGTAATAATATTTCATGATGATTATCTCTTTTCATTCATCATTTTTAAAAGTTAGTGATTGATACGAAGCAAATGCTGCAAAGCATTGATGAATCACTTAAGTATATGTGTCGTCCAAGTAGTATATTGAACATAGTCTGTGTATTGATCATTCGTGGATTGAGTGAACTTCCGAAGTCCGAAAGAGTTCTAATATATTGGTTTTGAGTCTAGCTTGAAGGTTCTAAATTGGGTGACTTTAAAGTTTCTAATCCTAATATGTGCAAAAAGTAAATCCTATAACTAGTTTTGAGGTTGAAGAGGTGAAATTAAGCATCCCCTAAATTGGTTCTATGCAATTAGATATATCATAGTGATTCTAATGAAATTGAAAATTAGAAAAACAACTTTCCTAGCCCTCCCGATGGTATTAAGAAATTTGTGGTTTCCTATTACACTCAGCCCTCTTACCATGCAAAAATCCCAGTATTTGCAAATTTCCCTAAATGATTGCACCATCCTAACAACAATATTCTTATTCATTTAGAGTGATTTTGGTGAACATAATTTTTCCACTAGACTACCTCCGTAGTACTAGATAACCTATGTTAACTTCTTAAGTAATCCATTTATGAGCAAATTAAGTTCAAATGGTTAAGCAATCAATACTGAGATCCAATTTATACAATCACGTAACATGGACGATTCTAATTTTCATAAAATCCATTTAAAGGGAGAGAAAAATCTATGTCACACACATATTGGATAAAGATAACTTAAATTCCCTTGCAAATTTTAAATAAAAAAAAAAGAACAACCTCACTGAGGTTATTCGCGGAATAACATGATGCTACGATAGAATCTCTGAATTTCAACACAGAATGCACAGTTACACTTATTCTCTCTCTGGGGAACTCTCACAACCTATCTCACGCTTCTAAGATCCCTCCAATCGCCTGTAAATGCTCTCCGGTGTTTCCCTCTGATATATTGTATTCATCTCTCAATGTCACTCCAAGTGTCGATCACTTGGTAGAGAAATGGTTGAAGAGCAAAGCTCTATCCCTTCAAAATTATGCTTTTTGTAGCCACTGATCGAAGGCATGAAACCATTGTAACTTCCCTAAGTCAATTCGTCGGCGTAAGATATTTTACTTGACTGGAGTCTTGTTCGCTTTGTTTAGAAGCATCACTAACAAGGGTGGGTGGAACTGTGGTGCCAAATAAAGCAACATTGTAACGCCAAATGGATTCTGGAGAGGACAATTAGGAACACGCCTAAGCACATTGAAGACGACACAGGCATGATTAATGGCTTTCAATCTGGCCAATTGATTTGTTAACATATGTTGAAATATCAACTATAGTAAAGATTACATCCAAAATTTAGGGAAGTCAAAAGCCTTGGAAGGAGGGTGAAAATAAATAGGAAAATATTAACTATTGGGCGTAGAATTGGACATTTTAGTGTGACAGACTAAAATATTCAATTCAGTCTTATTGTTTGAGAGCTGAAGTGTAGATGTTAGCCCTCAGGCGAGGGGAACGTGGGAGCTCTGAAGTGGCAGTCGGTATCCTCCCAGCCTAGCCGCAGATTCAGTAATCAAACATAAGACTAGTCAATGTTCTTTGCACCTGGACCAAAGGGTAAAGAATAGGAATGCTCTTATTTGGCAGAATACAATTAAAAACTTATTTAATTCTTCATTCACTTAATTCTCTAAAACAAGGAGAAAGATACTTTTCTGAAATCTTATATTTAACCTTAAGCATTAGTTTATTTAAGTTTAAGTCTTCTTAATTTCCGTATACTAGATTAGTAAGTAAGTTTACTTTAATTCATCTTTAAAATTTTCTAACTTCCCTGTGGGATCAATATCTAGGACTCCATTAGAGCCCTATATTACTTGATAACGATACCTATACTTGCGTAGTATCCACAATATAAATCATAAAATCTATAACATAATTATCAATATATACTCAGTGCGGATCAAGTTTTTGGTGCCGTTGCTAACTTTTATATCACAATTGTAAGTATAAGTATCGAAAAGTGGATCAAGGTTCCACTACAAAGAAGGAAACACTCCCAACAAATGGACTTACACTTGCCTAGGACAAATGGACTTACACTTGCCTAGGTCTGGAGCTTTCTAACACCCTAAACACACTAGAAAATCACCTAACTTGAAATCTATGCTGGGTCTGTCAGGTTGGATAAGTACGGGGTTTCTCCTCGGGATATGCAGTATGATGTAGTGGACTAATTAATCAAAATATGGAAGCCTTATTAAATATGAAAGGGGTGATATCCATGCATGCAACCCATTTAAAATCCAGCCTAAAGGCCTTGTAAAAAAGTAAAATTGTGAATTTTAAAGTACTGAATATTTTGGTCCTAAAATTTTCATTATCTCGAATATTTTATTATAAATTTGTAGCAAATTTTGAATTTTAAATTCTAAATAGTCAATATTGCATTCACAATTACCAGACAAACTAGTAAAGAAAATAATGAAATATATATCAAGCATGCAAACATGCAATAGAAATGGGAAAACAAGCCAATTCAAAATAATAAAAAAGTCGGTGCCACATGTTTGACAACATATCACAAAAAAGAAATAAGCGGCCAGACTTGCATATACATGACCGATCATAAATTTATACATCAATATCAAATGTAGAATTAAGATAGGGGACACAAGCTACTGCTCTTGATTCTCATCCATGTGGTTCACCTGCCAAATTACCTCAGAATCCTTGCTCATAGCTTATTTCCACTACAGTACTCTCCTAAGGACTCTAGAAAGTACAAAGGAAAATAAATAAAAGAACTCAATCTGCATGAAAATATGTTAGCACAAATATCATTCTACATACAACGTGTCTGAGCCATGCCTGGTGAGAGAGCTAGACAACACCTGTAAGCAAAATTTTATATGTAAATATCACATGCTCCCCATTTTATTATACATATGTGTGTGCATATATATGGCATGACTCCCTATAAAAGATTGACCTAATATAGTACCATGCATAGCAGAGAACTATAATCAGAGGTGTTGAAAATTTTACATAGTATCCTAGTCCTAGCCTAGCACATCATCTAACAAAAAGTTTCTAACCGGTATCTAAGTGTTCAGGGTAAAGTTTTCAGTTACCGTATGATATTGATGGAGTCACCACTCCGGCCCCATCTTAAAGATCCAAGGGATCTAAAGCATGTAAAAAAAATAAGTGACATTTTGAAGGAGGTGGCCATATATATGAACTAACATATATAGTTTTAAAGTTGGTGGGTAATACTTATAATAGTAAAAGTATCCATTTTTTTTTACTTTAAATAGCAAATTGCTGACAGCGAATTCAAAACAATAAAGTGATGTACTTTAGAGTCCTTAGATCTTTAACACAATCATAATATTTGTTGATCGTGATATCAAAACTCGCATTGCACTCCAAGAAGTCATCACGAGCAATTCTCATTTAATTATCAAAACTAACAAACGTGTGACGTCTAAAAAATACTTAATTTTTTATATATTTTTTATTCTTATTTTTAATGTTTTTTAATGAATTTGCATTTTAAAGAAAAATATTTGGCAAGTTTCTGATTTCAGGTGCAAGAAATGGAGTTTTTGAGAAAATAAAGCAAAAACGGTGTAAATTGGAGCCGAATCGAGCAAGGAAGAAAATTATGTTATGACACATTTTGATATGTTTTTCTATGCTTAATCTCTTTCACATTTATCACATATTTTTGAATGAACTGTACTTTAAATAAATGTTATTATCATGTTTATCTTGTAGATATAACACTTTGAGTGGTTTGGAGCTGAAACAAGGTGAAACGGGGGCAAAATGAGGTACTACCAGCACGGTGGCTCGTATGCTCCAGAAAGTGGCACCTAGGTGCCAGTCTCGATGAATAAATGGTGCCTAGGTGCCACAGGCTGGCGCCTAGGCACTAGAAACCATCTAGGGTTTTGGACATTTTTTGGTGGTTCTGGTATGTTATGGAAGATTCTGGGTAGTTATGCACACCCCAAGGTGATACTCAATGAATTAAGACATTAGAAAGACACCTGTTGGCATTTCACATCTTTTGGAGTGAAGTGGTGTGTCTTTTGGAGTGAAAGGTGTGTCTCTTGGAGTGAAGAAGTGTGTTTCTTGGAATGAAGAGGTATTTTGTGCCTCTTTAAAAAGGGTGACTTGGCACCTCTCATGAGGTGTCTAGAGGGGAATTTAGGAGAGATTTAGAGAGGAGTTTGTTGTGTCTCTTCAAGGTGGTGCGTGTGTGTTTGTGTAAGAGGAGAATCTCTTGTGGAGTCTTGGTAACTTTTGGGATGTTGGAAGAAGTGTAAGGGATTGCTATTTGTTGTGCAAGGAGGGCTTGAATCTTCTGTAAACATAAGACTTGGACTCTTTTATATTTGTTTTTTATTATTGCAATATAGTTGTGTGTTTTTCAATGTCATTTACAATGAAGAATCAATGTGTTTTACCCATGCTTAGTGAGTAGTTTTTCGTCTTTCTCATTGTGGCAAAAATTAATCATGTGTTGGATTAGAATGGTTTAAAGATTTCTGTTATTTTAAAATTGTAATGGTATTTTCATAAGTTCTTAATTTAATTTACAAATCGATCACTTTAATGTTAAAATTCATTGCAAAACATAACGACCTGGGAGGGCTATGATTTCACCCAACTACTGAGTACCACACTAACATTACGAGGAGGGTGACCAAAATCTAAGGTAAGTGCAAAAATATGAGGAGATAAGTTTTGATTAGCATAAATTGGTGATTATAAAGTGATAGACTGGAACCTCAAATTTGATCTAGAAGTTGAGAACTAAAGGAGGCTTGAGGCATATGGGATAATAGGAACCCTAGAGTGAGAGCTAGTATCTTCCTAACCTAGCCAAGGATTTAGGAACTTGACTCTGGATTAGCCAAAATTCTTTATGAACTTGTAAGAGGGTAAAGAATTGATATACTCCTATTTGTCACAAAACTATGTTTTTAACTTTAAACATTTGATTCCTTCACTGATTATAATCTCATCAAAAGATGAAAGGGAATTTAATTATATAAGAACTTTCCAAAATTTAACCAGTCTCCTTAGATTAGTTTTTTATTTAATTTCATTAACTTTAATTTTAAATTAAATTACTAAATTTAAGAAAGTTTTTTTTTGAAAATTCTAAACTAAGACCTGATAGTAGTAGACTAAAATTAGCCTAAGGGATTTCTTACATCGCTTCTCTGTGGGACTGATACTGAGGTATTTAAAAAAAAAAAATTCTTTATTACTTAAAACGATACATATAATTGCATAGTACTCCTAGTGTGTAAACTAATTTCTAAATTTTATAACTTTTTTACTTTTTCACACTAGCCACTAAATAAAAATTGGGTCAAGTTTTTTAACAACATTTAGAGTTAAATTACTGCCTAATTGTAAGCCATGTCAAGTTTTTGACGCCGTTGTCGGGGAAGAAACAGTAAGAACTTTAAGATAATTTTAGTTAAACCTATAAGACTTAGATTTGGAAATTTTAGTTTTATTATCTCGTGTGATTAGTTATTGTGTGTTTATTTTAAATAAAATCCAAATACCAAAAATATTTTTGATATCTATCCTATTAGTTAAGTCTTTAAATTTGTATGCATAGTTCAAAAGCTGTAGACCTTGAATTTTACTACTCAAATTTGGCGAGAACTTTTAGAAGAATTATGAATCAGAAAAGACTCCATGAATTTATGGTAGAAATGGTGTGTCAAAAAAATAATAAATATTCAAATTTGGATTATAGTGCTATTCAAAGACCCCCAATTATTAAGGATAATTCATTTAGACAATTGATTAAAACTAGCCATGAGATACATAATCTGTACTCAGATTAGTACAACACAGGTTGAGAAAATCATTCAAATTTTAACTGGAATAATAATTTTCAAAGAGAAGACCAGTTGTGCAAAGTTAATATATATAATTAGATATGTAATTAGAATAATTAGGACGACTTTAATGATGGAATTTCCTTTCCTTATAGAATTAACTTCAACCTACAGAATAAGGAGAAGAAGTTATTGTTAGAAGAGCTTGTTATTCAAATGCAGAGTCAGCTAGAAAGTCAAGGGGTCATAATAAGGAATATAGAAAACCAATTGGGGCAAATATAGAAGAGCTTGTTAATTTCCTTTCCCCCAAAGATTTTACCTAGTGACCTTAAGATAAACCTTAAGAAGAAAAATGATGGGCAATATCAAGCTTTCCAACAAAGAAGTGGAAGAGAATCGGAGGATATGGTTTAAATAAACGATGAGTTGAGAAAAGAGAAAAAAGTAGATTGAGAAACCATTGGAAAAAAATCTTAAGGAATTAGATAAACCTATTTCATTAACCGAGATAAATATAGAAAAAACAACTCGATCCCCGACTATAATATACAAGAGTTTAATCCTTTAATTTTCTTGTTTAAATTTATTCCTTTACAACGATCCCAAAAAATTGACTCCAAAGCAAAGTAAGATTTCATTTATATCTTTAAATAGTAAAGTTTTTACACAAGTATACATATCGTTATCAAGTAGTATAGAGCTTTCTGATTAAGCTCCGAATATCAATCCCAAGGAGAATGTGGTAAATCTCAACGACTTTCAAGAGAAGTTCTAGTTTACACTAACACGCCCTAGCTTGGAAAGTCGATAAATGTTTGGTTTTAACTAAACTGTATAATAATTACTGCAATAATATTTCTAAACTAAAATACTTGGTGAAAATCAGAAAGTAGGATTTATATATATTAAAAGTACTCTTTCTCATGCAATGAAATTAGTAACAAGTGTAAAAGTAAAACAAGTAGCGAGAGAGATTGTGACAAATAGGAGCAATTATATTCTTTACCCTTACTTGGTTCTATAAAGAACATAGGTTAATCTGATGCTTTGAAATTTTTAAGATGAGTTAGGCAGGGAAGATACTAGCTCTCACTCTAGAGTTCCATCTTCTCCATCCACGTGGGGGCTAACATCTCATATCAAAACTTAAAACATCAAACCAAATTGAGGGCTTTAGCCTATTACTCAAAAGTCCTCTAATTTTATACCAATTAAATTATATCTCCCTATTTATTTGCACTCAATTATATGGACTACATTCCCACCAATATAATCTCATGTGATTCTTACTAATAGTTGACTGAGACAATACCACATTGGTTCTTACATGTTTTCACAATAAATTTTAACATGCAAGCTGATCAAGTTTACATGTAAATGAAGAACAAAGTAAAATCACCACAATATATTCTCACTCTACTTAATTCTATTTCCTAGACATGAATACTAATTCATTGTAAGAGGGAAGAGTAAAGAAAACTACTCACAACACATGGAGAAATAATAAGAACTTTTCATTGAACAAGTCTTTGAAACCACACATACGAAGTACTAGATTCAAATCAAAATACAATGAAAATACTTATCTTTGATGGAAACCAAACTCTCTTTGTATAGAAAAAGCAATCCCCTTACAATCCACTCCAAGGAAAAAGTGAAAAGATAAGAAAAAATTCTCACACTCTCTCCTTCTCTCTCACCTTGTCGCCCCACTTGGGGCTCATGCCCAAGTGATCTTCTTCTTCTACAAGCCTTCTTCTCCTCTTCTAATAAATCCTCTTCCTTCTCTAAATCTTTTTTGTTCAAAAGTTTCCAAGCCCTAATTATAATTTCCCAAGAGAAGCTTAAGTGTCTCTTCAAAAAGAGTCCACATTTAATGAATCTTCAAAAGGGTGCCTTATGTGCCTCTTCACTCTAGAGACACATCTCCTCAATAATAACTCCTTATAACCAACCCAAGCTCTTCTATAAAGTCTATTTTATCATTCCCAATGAATTCCCTAAGAGACACACTTCGCAACGTTTCAAAAATTATCCAAATCCGTCTTTTTCTTCTAGAAGTTAAGTTGAAAACCATCACCAACTATTTTCTGGTACCTAGGCGTCAGTCTGGTGGCACTTAGGCGCCACCCTGTGCGCAGCTCCACCATTTTGCTCCGTTTCAAATCTGTTTTGCTCAATTTTAGTTGCATTTTTCTCCTAACAGATATACCTATAAAATAGACATGAAATCAAAGTGTAGTTTAATTCAAATATATGTGATAAATTTAAATCATATTAAGCATAGAAAGACATCAAAATGTGCCAGGTCATAATTTTCTTCCTTACTCGTTTTGGCTCATAATTATACCGTTTTTACTTCATTTTTGTTCCTTTTGCTCTAATCACTCCAAATTCTTCAATTTGATGTATCTACAACCAAAAATACAAGAAAACATACCTTTAATGTGCAATATCATTATAAAATTTAGCATAGAAAGAACTACAATTTTAGGTGGATCAAAATCCCCAAAACTTAAACGTTACTTGCCCTTAAGTAATACTAGACTTTTTAAATAATAATGGGTCATCCTTTAGAATTGCTAAAATTTTGTTCTAAAAATGTGATAATTAAACTTAGAAGAACTTCTAGTGAATTAGACTAGCCCAGGGTCTAAAATATATATCATCAAACTTAAGAATTTGTTTGCTTATCAAATTCAGAAAAATATTCAGATTTTTCAAACTTCGGATCCTATGAACTTTACTTTCTAGACATAAGAACTTTCTTAAAAATAATTTTTACTAATATAATTATAAAAAGTAAGCTTAGGATTATTCTAAGTCTTTACTCTAGAAAGACTCAAGTGAAACCAATTTTTGATTATGACCTCTCCTCAAGCTTCTCCTCATAATTTTTTTTTCAGTATCTTTTTCATCCATTTTTTTCTTTTCTACTATTTTTTTGTTATATATACGAGGATTACTATATCTTCAGAAGTCCTTAAATAATTTTGAATTCTACTATCCTCCTCTAAAGTTAAAACTTATTACTTTCCTTTACTAAAAGAGATGTACAATTTTTTTAAATACTTTTTAAAAGAGCCTTAAATGTTTGAAAATAAAAAGTCTAAGAATCCTTAATTTTCCAAAAATACATTTATTCATACTAAAGATAGTTATTCATTTTCCCATTTTCTCCACTAAATATCCTTAACTCTAGGTTCACCCTTTTCACTAAAAATATCAACTAAGTTTCTATACTCCATTTATATACTTAAAATTCTAACATTCTTAAAATGACTCCACATAACAAAAATAATTAAAAATAAAATACAAATTTATTTGTAGTAGTTTTTAAAACAAGGTGTAAATTTGAAACATTTTTCCCCTCAAACTTAAGCTGAAACATGTGCAACAATAAAGTACAAAAATATGCAGCAAGGAAAAATCACTTTTACAATTTACTACACATCCTACAAAAATATCAACAAATAACACTTGGTAGAATATTGTAGTAGAAAGTAAATCTAGCCTAAACATGTCTGTCATAACACTGTAAAGGAATTTTAAATTGTAGAATAGGTACAAACTTAAGATTAAACATGAACACATTTTAAATTTTATAAAGGAATTGCTGGATGCAAACAAGTTTAAAATGTTAAGATAAATTTTGTTGTCTCCAATGACTCATTCAACTTGACAAACATAGACATTCAAAATCCAATACATAGACTCACAAATTTCATAAACAAACAATAACTGAGGTTGATTTGATCTCTCTTCTACTCACATTTCCCCTCCCTACTTTCAATTTCTAATGAAAGAAACTACACTAATAAAGTGGGTGAATTATAAATTTTTTTTAAATGGTTATCACCCTGATGCACCAAAAATATATACTATTTTTGCTATATAATTTTACCCATTTTTGGTGATATTACACTTTAAAGAAAGGTATTTTTCATGATTTTTTGCAGGTATGATGATTTTAGGTGATTGGAAAAAGAAGAAGCAAAAAAGAAATGAATTTAGAGTGAAAAGGAGCAAAATGGGAGAAAGCAGCTTCTGGCGCCGCTGGCACGAACTTTGAGAGACTCTAGAATTAAATGGACGATAGAGCTATTGGTTTATGTAATTGTGTGTTTGTTTACTTGTTAGAGTATTTGTGTGTTTTTATATGCGTAGTAGTGGATCTATAGGTTTAGTACCTTACAATTCAGAGTTAGAGCGTACTGTTAGAAAAATTAGAAAACAACAAAAACAAACTGAGAATCCTTGCGAAATGGCGAATAACCAAGATAATCAGAGAAATGATATTGGAAATTTTCCAAGACCTTTAAGAGATTATGCTAATCCAATAAAAAATGAAATTTATGTGACTATTCAAAATCCTGATGTTGCTGCTAATTCATTTGAGCTTAAACCTGCTATTATCCAAATGGTACAAAATAATCAATTTGGAGTAACACCTAATGAGGATCCAAATTTACATCTCGCTAGTTTTCTAGAACTGTGTGCTACTTTTAAATATGACGGAGTGTCGAGTGATGCTGTCAGACTCAGACTTTTTCCTTTTTCATTAAGGGATAAAGCTAAGGCGTGGTTAAATTCGTTAACACCTTATTCCATTAGAACTTGGGGAGAACTTTCTCAAAAGTTTCTATCAAAATATTTCCCTCCATCAAAGACTGCTAAGCTAAGAAATGATATCACATCTTTTGGTCAGTTTGAATGGGAATCAATATATGAAGCTTGGGAAAGATTTAAAGATCTTCTTAGGAAGTGCCTACATCATGATTTACTAGACTGGTTAGTAATTCAAACATTTTACGATGGATTAGTGGGATCATTGAGATCAATTATAGAATAGCTGATAGATCATTAATGTAAAAACCTTTTGATGAAGCATACTCATTAATAGAAGAAATGGATACTAATAATTTTTAATGGCCCTCTGAATGGGTAAATCCTAAGAGAGTAGCAAGTGTTCATGATTCAGATATGATGACTATGATAGTTTCTCAAATTGCAGCCCTTTCTAAGAAAATAGATCAGTATGGAATGAATTATTCTCAACCACCCCAAGTGTTAGAGGAAAATTCATTTGGACAGATAATGTAATCTCAAACACCTTATGAGACTTTGAATGCTATTAATAGACCTAATAATCCTTATTTAAATTATTATAATCCGGGTTGGAAGAATCACCCAAATTTCAACTGGAATAATAGCAATGCCAATGTTAACCTATAATGGGGGAATAGTTATATAAATCCAGTTGGAAATTTGAACAAATAAGGAAATACCGATTTTAGACCTTCTTATCCTCCTGGATTCAATAGTAACCCACAATTTAACGATAAGAAGTTGTCTACTGAAGAAATGATTCCGAATATGGGAAATCAATTACAAGCTCATGGTGTTGTAATGAAAAATATTGAAAATCAATTGGGGCATATTTTTACTGCACTTAATAATAGACCTTCTGGAATGCTTCTAAGTAATTTTGACATCAATCCAAAAGATCAAAATAAGAAATAACTTAAGGCTATTCAATTAAGGAGTGGAAATGAATTGGAGACGAGAGAACAAAAAGAAGTTGAAATAGAGAAAGAGAAGGTGGATATTGAAAAAGGTTCAAAAAAGATTTATCCACACATGGAATATCCTCTTGAACCAATGAAGATTACTATTGAAAAACCACCACCTCCATTTCCTCAAAGATTGAAGCAACAAAACAGGGATAACAGATTTGGAAAATTTTTGGAGATCCTTAAGAAATTAAAGATAAATATTCCTTTTGTTGAAGCATTAGAAAAGATGCCTAACTATGCCAAGTTTATGAAGGATCTTCTCAAAAAGAAAAGAAAGTTCACAGATTATGAAACTGTTGCACTTAGCGGATAGTGTAGTGCAATTATTCAGAAGAAGCTTCTGGAAAAGCTTAAAGATCCTGGTAGTTTCACTATTCCGTGTGCTAAAGGTGAAAAAATTTTCGGCAGAGCCTTATGTGATCTGAGAGCTAGTGTTAATCTTATGCCTTTATCCACTTTCAAAAGATTGGGAATAGAAAAAATTTCTCCTACATCTATGACTCTTCAGTTGGCCGATCGTTCCATTACTTACCCTAAAGGAGTGGTGGAAGATGTGTTAGTGAAAGTGGATAAATTTATCTTTCCTGTGGATTTTATTGTACTTGATATGGAGGAAGATAAAGAAATTCCAATCATTTTGGGAAGGCTATTCCTTGCTACTGGCGGAGCAGTGATTGATGTTCAAAAAGAAGAATTAACTCTGAGGGTTAATGATCAAGAGGTGACCTTTAATATTTTGAAATCGATGAAGTATCCCTCAATGGAAAAAGATTATGAATGTTTTAGGATGGAGGTCTGTGAATATCTAAGAAAGGATCATTTTGAAAATATATTTGAAAAATAAGCAGATTATGAAAATATGTTTGAAGAAGAAATTGAAAATGAAGAAAATTCAGATAGTAAGAAGAATGAAGATTTGGAGTATTCTCAGGAGAGATTTGAAGTGTTAGAAACTATGGAAGGTGGAGATAAAAGCTTATTTCCATCTATAATGAAACCTCCTAAACTAGAAAAGAAAATTCTCCCTAATCATTTGAAGTATATGCTTTTAGGAGAATCATCTACCCTACCAGTTACTGTATCTTCAAAGTTAAATGAATATCAAAAACAAAAATTGTTGGAAATTTTAAAAAGATACAAAAAGGCTTTTGGTTAGACTTTTGTGGATATTAAAGGAATCAGTCCTTTGATTTGTATGTACGAGGATTTTATTAGATGAAGAACATAAACTAAGAGTTGATCCATAGAGGAGATTGAATCCAATAATAAAAGAAGTAGTTAAGAAGGAGATTTTAAAATGGCTGGATGCTGGAATTATTTATCCTATTTCGGATAGTGCTTGGGTGAGTCTAATACATTGTCTACCAAAAAAGGGAGGAGTGACTGTTCAAGTGAATGAATGGAATGAAATTATACCCACAAGACAAATTAATTGATGGAGAATTTGTATTGACTATAGGAATCTAAATGCCGCCACCTGAAAAGATCACTTTCCTCTTCCTTTTCTCGATCAAATGCTGGATAGACTTGTTGTACACAAGTACTACTACTTTTTGGATGGATATACTGGTTATCATCAAATGCCTATTGCTCTTGAGGATCAAGTAAAGAAAACATTTACTAGCCCTTACGAAATCTTTGCTTTTCGAAGAATGTCTTTTGGACTATGTAATGCACCTGCACCGTTTCAGAGATGTATGATGTCTATCTTCAGCAGTATGATAGATAATGGAATAAAAGTTGTCATGGATGATTTCTCTGTATTCGGGACTTCATTTGAAATATGTTTGGAAAACATAGCAAAAGTTTTGGAGTTATGCGAGAAAACAAATTTATTTCTGAATTTGGAGAAATGTCAATTTATGGTTGCAGGAGGAATTGTGCTTGGGTATAAAATTTCTAAATTTGGTATGAAGGTCAACCTGCTAAAATTTGAGTGATTGAGAGATTGCCACCACCCACTACCGTAAGAGAGGTGAGGAGTTTCTTAGGACATGCTGGATTTTACAAGTGATATATTAAAGATTTTTCTAAAATTACCAAACCTTTGTGTCGACTTCTAGAAAATGATAGAAAATTTGATTTTAATGATGAATATTTGTGTGCTTTTAAATTATTGAAAGAGAAATTACTCACTGCACCTATAATTGTTTCACCTGATTGGGAGAAACCATTTAAACTTATGTCTGATGCTAGTGATTATGCGATCAAAGTAGCGTTGGGGCAGAGGCATGATATAGTTTTCAAAGTCATTTACTATGCTAGTAAAATTCTTAATGAAGCTCAGATTAAATAAACCACTACTGAAAGAGAGTTATTAGCTATAGTATTTGCTTTTGAAAAGTTTAGACTTTAATTAATTGGAGCTAAAAGTATTGTGCATACAGAGCATTCAGCTATTAAATATTTAATGCAAAAGAAGGATGCCAAACCTAGATTGATTAGATTGATACTTCTTCTGCAATAATTTGATTTTATGATAATTGATCATATGGGATCTGATAACCCAATAGCTGATCATTTGTTGAGATTAGAGTATGATAAATTATCTGAATTTGAGAAGGAACTTATAGAAACTTTCCCTGATGAACAACTTTATACTATTATGGGAAGAAATTTGCCTTGGTATGTTGATATTGTGAATTATATTGTGAGTGATATTGTACCACCTGATTTAACAAGGCAACAAAAAAATAAGTTTAAATAGTATGCAAGATTTTATTTTTGGGATGAGCCCTATCTATATAAACAGTGTAAGGATCTAATTATTAAGAGATGTGTGCCACAGAAAGAAACTAATTTAATTATTCAACAATGTCATGATTTTGAATTTGGAGGTCATTTCAGTGTTGATAAAACTGCTTTTAAGATTTTACAATATTGATTTATTGGCTTACTCTTTTAAAGGATCTATACAAATATATTAAATCATGTGACCGATTTCAGAGAGTAGGTAATATCTCTAGAAGAAATGAAATGCCTCTAAACTATAATTTGATAGTTGAAATTTTTGATGTATGGGGATTAGATTTTCTGGGACCATTTACTTCATTTGGGAATTTATATATACTGGTTGCATTTGATTATGTCTCGAAATGGATTGAAGCTATTGCTTTACCTAGATGTGATGCTCAGAGTGTTTCAAAATTTTTAAAGAAAAATATATTTGTGAGATATGGAATGCCGAGAGTGATTATAACTGATGGTGGATCCCATTTTAGGAATAATCAAATTAAGAGATTGATTGAGAAATATAATATTATTCATAGAATCTCTACTGCTTATCATCCCCAGACTAGTGGTTTAATAGAAGTGTCTAATCATGAAATTAAAAGATTTTTGGAGAAAACTGTGGATAATCATAAATTAGATTGGTTTACTCGATTATATACTACATTATGGGCTTATAGGACTGCTTTTAAGACCCCTATTGGAATGTCTCCTTATAGACTAGTGTTTGGTAAGACTTTCCATTTACCAGTTGAATTGGAGCATAAAGCATATTGGCCGATAAAAGAGTTGAATTTTAATTTGAAAAATGCTAGAGAGAAGAGATTTATGCAATTAAATGAAATGGAAGAAATTAGAAATGCATCTTATCACAATGACAGGATCTATAAAGACAAAATGAAATTGTGGCATGATCGAAAGTTATTGAAAGAAAAATTTGAACATGAACAAAAGGTTTTGTTATACAATACAAGATTGAAATTAATTCTTGGAAAGCTCAAGTCTAGATGGTTGGGACCTTTTACAGTTGTAAAAGTTCATTCTTTTGGAGTTGTTGATATTGAGGATCCTAATACTGGAAAAATTTTCAAGGTTAATGAGCATCGATTAAAGCCTTACTTTGACGAGTTTTAACCTGATTTCAAAGAGGTTTTAATGTTGAGTCATCTTAATTAACTGAATGGTTTGTCGGGCTGATGACGTTAAACTAAGCGCTTTATGTGAGGCAACCCATATGTATCTTTGTGGTTTATTTGCTTGTTGTTATAGTTGTGCTTTTAGATAGTTATTTTGGAATCCTAATCACTCCTAAATACTTTTAAAAATTGATAAATATTGGATCGAATTGAGATATTTGAACATTTTGGGCCAAACGAAGTTCGTTGAAATTTTTCACCACTGCGCCGCTAGTGCCAGAATGGGCGCCGCCGGGGCCCAAGTATAGACTGTATGCTGAACTTCAGAATTTGAGCGCTGCCAGCGTCCAAATCTTGGTGACAGTTATTGGAGTTTTAAAATTCGATTTTTGGCAGTTTTGGGCGAGATCTTCTTCATTATAACCCCTAAAACTCCATTTTAAACCTCTAACCACCAAAAAAATGAAAACTTTCTTTCCCAATTCGCATCCCATTGATTCCTACTCCATAAAACCCACTCGATCTCGCATTTTCAACCAACAAAATTTTATTAGTTTTGAGGCACAGCGATTACTCACCAAGGTGATGATGAAGAGGAGGATTATCAAGGATAGAGGTTTTTTTAATCGAGGTTTGGATAATCCTACTGCAAGAGTTGAAGAGATAATAAAGAAAAGGCATTGGGAAGTGCTATGTTACACTAATGCTGCCGTAGTCGTTCCAGTTGTGAAGGAATTCTATGAAAATCTTCACGGGATCAACCAAAGATTCATCTATGTGGGAGGTATGTTTGTGCAATTCACTCATGTGAGAATTAATGATGTCTTTATGATTGAGAATGTACCTATCTGCCACTATTCCAATTTTAATGCGACAAGCGATGATATGAATGAAGTTTATCGTTATTTGACGGATAAAAATGAAGATTGGGAAGTAAGAGACAATGGATATATTAGTTTCCCTTCTGCATCTTTAAATCCGGTGTCAAAGAAGTGGCATTAATTTTTTTAGACAAAGTTATTTCCAACTTTGAAGATTAGTAAAGTAACCAAGGAAAGTGCTATTTTAAGTTTCTGTATTCAAACTGGAAGGATGATTGATATTGGAAATATAATTGTGAAATCTGTTTTGGGATTGATAGTTCATGGATCTAAATATGGGCTTGGACACCCATCCACCATATTTCTGTTGTGTAGTCAATCACAAGTTCCGTATGAGAGTTGGGAAAAGGTTCTTCTTCCCTAGAGGCCTATTAATCCAACTAATCTTTATGACTACCAAACAGTAGGAGATGAAGGTGATATGGATATGCTTGCTAATCAAGAAACTCAGACTTCACAACCCGTTCAGCCTTACTTTTCTGAAAGTTCCAGAGTGATACATAAGAAAATCAAACAGTTGGAAAAAGTGGTACAAAACGTTTTGAATGCCATAAATAATATTTCTGTTTTATTTGATCACATAAACTGGAGGATGAAGGAACAATTTGATCACACTGGTCAGATTGAAATGGGCCTGATTAATCTGTTGAAGAAGAATTCTGTGATTGTTGAGGATTCACCTGATGAATTCCCATTTCGTCCCTTCTACAATTTGTTCGTGCATCATCAATCTATTGGAGATATCAGAGAGGAAGATAGTTCAGAGACTGATGAGGAGTGACTAGTGGATTTTGCTTGTGCTTAATGTGTGTTCGCTTTGCTTTGCTTTGTTTTGCTTGGTTTGTTTAGTATTTTCTTTGCTTTTCTTTGTAGTTTGCATTTGGATTTACTATGCTTAATTTCATCGTGTGTGCTTAGATTTTAGTGTTTTCTTATCGTAGTGTACTTGTAACACTAAAAATCTAAGGGTCTTTGATTTGATTTGATAAACATGTTAGAGTTTATGTTGTAATGTGGATTTTATACATAGAAGTGATGTTTTGTGTTGTTTGTGTAAGAATTGTGTTAGTTATTACTTGTGTGATGAAATAGATGCTTAATGAAGTGTTAAATGAGATTATGGAAGACAAAACGATTGAAATTACAAAAAAATTTTCAGAACCAGAAAAATTTTTGCATTGGCGCCGCCAGCGCCTAAATACAAAGACTTTGGCTGATTGGATAAATAGAGTGTCGTCGGCGCCCTATCAAGCGCCGTCGGCGCCTGAATATAGAAAAAGGCCAAAACCCTTATATTTCGGGATTTTGACCACGGGACACGCTAATTTCTCCCTTGCTTTTGTCTTCCTCCTCCATTTTTGCAACTACTGAAGTTACACGGGATAGAGAAATTTTGAATTATTGTATTCAGACTATGAGGAAGATTGATATTGGAGCTATTGTCTTCAAGAACATTCAGTCTATTGCTAGAGGAGAGACCACTGGAGGATTAGGACATCCTACCCTAATTCATGCCCTGTGTGTACAGTCTGGAGTAGAATTCAACAGTTCTAAAGAGGCAGCTATAAAACTGAGACCGATTACCAAAACTATCATTTGTACTTATGAGTCTCATGTGGGAGCACGAGATGAGAGTAGGAGTACTGATATTACTACAATGAGCTACGACATTCCATCTACGTCTGAGCCCTCTACATTGTCCGATATTATGGAGCAGTTGAGATTACAGAGTGATAGTATGGATAGACTCCATGGTAGGATGGATTTGTTTGAGGCTAGAAGTGATGTGAATGAGGATTATATGAGAAGAAGAGTTGAGTATGATATTGCCTATCATGATGCCCAGGTCAGATTCATGAGGGGAGAGACTAATGTGATATTCCCTACTTACCCCCAGCTATACACCGTATATACCTGCTCCTGCTGACCCTACTGATGAAGCTGGTGTTGAAGAGTGGTGGTTTGTCTTTCTGTTTCTATTTTTATTTTTATGTGTTGTGTTTTTATATAGATATTTAATTTCTATGTGATGCGTGAGCCTGTTGATGTATTGTAGTGTTGTAATGAAATGTTGAAATTGTTAAATGAAATGTGTAGTGCTGTGATAATTTGTTTAGTAGTTGTGGTGTTTTGTTGGATGTTTAGATGTTTAAAGTTGATATCTCTTTACCCTGCAAATGTTAAAAATTTTATATCACTGTTACTAACTATTTCATACCTGCTAGCCGTAAATTTTGACTAATACCAGATAGCTTTTGAAGATTTCAAGATCCCGACACAAAAAGGTTAGTTTCTTTTACTCCCTACTATTTCAAATTTATTGAAAAATTTAAGTTTGGGGGAGGGTAAAAAAATATTAACTTTTATTTGTTCTCAATTATTATATTTTCAAAAATTATTAGCATAACTTATGGCAGTTGAGCCTTACTTTATATAACTAAAATTTTTTATTTCAGTTGAATATTATGGAAGGATTAGATAAACGTTTTTAGTAATAAAGGTTAAATTTATAGGGGTAAGATATTTGGAATGAAATGATTTGATCATAGTTAATTATTTAAAGTAAAGAATACTGTATTTTTGAAATATTAAAAGACTTAATGTATTATGTGTTAAGAAGAGATTGTGACTTATGATGAATAATAAAGCTCATACCTAATTATAAAGTAAGGAGGTGTTTCAAGTTTGAACTTTAGAAAGAGGAGAGTGAAGTTCAAAATCATTAAAGGCTATCCAGATACAGTAATCCTCATAAAAAGAAAAAATAAAAGAGAAAGAAAAGAAAAGAAGGATTGAAAAACAGTCCCAAAAGAAAAAAAATAAAGAAGAAAAAATAAAAGAAAAAGATAGAAAAATATTTATGAGGAGAAGCTTGAGGAGATGCCTAATAAAAAATTGGCTTCACTTGAGTCACCATAAAGGGAGAACTTGATTTCATTTCTAAATTTATATTTAAAGTATTGGCCTATGATGAGACCTTTTTATATGTAAGAGTTTATGACCCCAGATTTATATATTTATAATGATTTTTTAAAGTCACAATTTCCAACGCAAGTATACGTATCATATCAAGTAATACATGGCTCTAATGGAGTCCCATTTATTGTTCCCACGTAAAAAGCGAGATAAGAGGTTCTTAGTCAAATTCTAGTATACAATTATTAGACTTTAGATTGGAAGGTTGATATAAGTGGTTTTTCTAACAAGTACTCCTAAAAGAAGATGATTATATGTAAAAATAATAACTACTCCTAAATGAAAATATTAAATGTAGAGATAGTAACTATAACTAAATGCAAATAATAATTCTAAATATAACCCTTTTTGGTTGAATTGGTTTTGAGAATTTTGAGATACTAAAAACTACTATTCTTAAGTAATGAAATGGATAATGTGTAAGAATGAGATGCGTTAAATATTGTATGTGCCAAATAGGAGAAATCCTATTCTTTACCCTTTGGTCCAGACATAAAGAACATTGACTAATCCTATGCTTGTTTTCTGAATCCGTGGCTAGGCTGGGAGGATACCGGATCTCACTTCGGAGCTCCCACTTCCCCTCGCCTGACGGCTAACATCTCTGCTTCAGTACTCAAATAATAGGACCGAATTGGGAATTTAGTCTGTCACTCTAAAATCCCCACTTCTACGTCCAATATTTATATTTCCCTATTTATTTGCATTCAATCCCCATGAACTTAACCATCCATGGAATTTGAATGTGGTTCGTACTTAGTTGTAGAAAGCATAACCCTCTTGGATCGTATGTTTTCATAACAAATTTGAACATTACAACAGGCCTTAATTGCAATGTAAATGAAGTGCAAGTAATATCACATTTATATATAAAACTTCTTCTAGCATGTATCTCAACATCTACACATGAATTCTACTCATTACAAAAGAAAAGTAAAATGAAAACAATGACATAATCTACTTATGCCATTATTTCCAAATAAGAATAAAGAGTAAGAGAAAGACATCACAAAGCACGAAGAAAACACAACATAAAACTTCATTTCAGAGCAAATCCACAAAATAAATGTTTACAAAATCATAAGATAATGAAGAATACAATACTTAGCTTTTTCCCCTTGAAAGAAAGATGAAAATCTCTCCCATAAAATATCCCGCGGATCCATGCAATGCTAGAACATTCCCTTACAGATTCTCTCAAAATCCCCTCACCAATCTCTCCAAAAAGATAGAAATCTACATTTCTACTCCTATTCTAAGATCTCTGAAAATTCTCCACGTTTTCCCTCTCTTCTCCCCTCTTTTGTGGCTTCAAATTCAGTTTAAAATAGAGTATAGATGAATTTCCCAAGAGGTGCATGAAGAAACACTCCAAAAAGCGTCCAGATTCGATGTATTTGGCCAAAAACGGCCTAATATCGCATCCGGGCCGTCTCGTCCGCCGACGCTGAATAGGGCATTCCTGACGCCTTATTTTTCATGCTCTTAGGATTCTGGCACCGCCGGTGCCAGTTTGAATGCCTCCGGAGCCCATTCTGCGCAGCTCCACCATTTTTCTCCCTTTGGCTCCGTTTAGCTCCGTTTCAGCTCCGATTCGCCCCGTTTCAGTTGCGTTGCGTTCCTAACAGATAGCCCTACAAAATAAGAATAAAAATAAACTTTCTTTAAAGTGTAATCTCATTTAAAAATGTGCAAGAAGTATAAATGAGATTAAACATAGAAAGACATATCGAGAGGTGTCAAGCCAAAATTTGATTTCTTGCTCGTTTTTGCTCCAAATGACACCGTTTTTGCTTCTTTTTGCTCCAATCACCATTTTTGTACCTAAAACAAAAAAAACATACAAAATACCTTCCCTTTAAAGTGTAATATCACAAAAAATGAGTAAAATCATATAGCAAAAAGCATATATTTTTTTGGTGCATTGATCAACTTAAAAATACCCATTTTTATGTCTTATTTATGATTTAATTATTAAAGATATTATGCTTTAATGAAAGGTATTTTCATATTTTTGGATGTAGATGATTAAAAAGAGCCCAAGAAGAAAAAAAAGAGCAAAAAGGAGCAAAAATGGAGCTTATGGAGCAATTTCTGGAATTATTGGCTTGGCGCCTAGGCGCCATACTTCGGCGCCTAAGCGCCAGTTCGATACAGATGATCTTATGTTTTTTTGATGACTTTGGGCAATTATTTTGATGGTATTAAGAAGTTATTGGAGCTTCTAGAAGATTGGAAGTTACTCCTAATATATAGGACATGTGGTACAATGTATTTGGACACAAGGAAACGGTCTGGATTGCGAAGTGGTGTGACCCAAAGCGAAGAGGTGCGAACAACCTGGTCACGGAGTCCGACGCATAGGCGCCAGATCCCGGCACCTAGGTGCGATGGTTACCTTCTAGAAGATACATTGAATTAGGATGAATTTTGAAGAGGTGCTGATCCCCGATAAATGCAACGGCGCCAAAAACTTCGTACAATATGGTAAATGCGCTGATGATTTAGATATGAAACTTATGATTTTATAATATGGGATACTACGCAAGTATACATATCATTTATCAAGTAATATAGGACTTTCTGATTAAGCCCCGAGATATCGAACCCACAGGGAAAATGTAAAATCTTTAAAGAAATCAAAAAAATTATCTTTTTACTTTTTGTTATGGTTTTTGAAAGTACGTGTTGATTTTGAAAGGTTTTGAAAGTTGATTTGTCTTTTGAAATTTCCTTAATAAAATGTTAAGCAAGAAATTAAAATTATAATAACTAAAAAAAACTGTATGTAAAATACTATTAACTAGAATTTCTTTTTCTTTTCTTTAATGAAGTAGTAATAATTCTTAAAGTATTGTTGTGGAAGTATTTAAATTCGTTGTGACAGATAGAAGCAAATGTGTTCTTTACCCTTACTTGGTCTATAAAGAACATAGGTTAATTTGAAATTTTTATTATTTTGAACATGGTTAGGCAGGGAAGATACCAGTCTCTCACTCTAGAGTTACCTCGATTCCCACCACCTAGGGGCTAACTTCTCATAACAATACTCAAAACTTCAAACCAAATTAGGGGGTTTTAGCCTCTCACTCTAAAATACTCTAATTTTTCTCACTTCCATAACAATATCTTCTAATATTACATTCAATTATATGGACTACAATTCTCACCCATATAATTGCATGTGATTCTTACTAACTTTTATGAGACAATACCACATTGGATCTTACATAATCTCAAGAAATTTTACAACTTAATAGGCCAAATTAAGAAGTAAACAAAGTTTTTAGAATCAATCTTCACAACTTCTTCCAACTTTTAAACACTTATACTTTCCACAAAAATTCTTTATAAATTAATTACTTCTCCATTTAAGAAAGAAAAAGATAAAGTAAACTACTCCGAATGCATTGAGAAAATACAAAAACACATTGATTTGAAATTAAAAACAATAAGAAAAATAACATACAAAAGCAAGTATTAATAAAAAGATTAAAAGTAAACACTTATCTGAAAATCCTCTCCACAAGACTAAGGAAGTTCCACTAAAACTTTGACTCTTCGCTAAACTACTCCTCAGAGCAAGTCTCCCAACTCCGATGACTCAGAATACAGACTTCAGACTTCAATAAAAACAAAACTAAAAGAAAGAAAAGAAGTGGGAAGAAGAAGACTTCACTCTCACCCTTTTCTCCTTTCTACTCTCTAGTCCTACTCTTAATAAAAACTCTTAAAATGCAGTGGAAGAACAATGGAAGTACCCTTCAAAACGCAGTGGAAGAGCCTCCTAAAGCCTCTCCTACAAAATGCAGATGAAGAGCCTCCTAAAGCCTCCCCTAATATTTCCTAAGACTCTCTTTAAATATTAAACCAAAAGGTGCCTTGGTGTCTCTTCAAAATGTGTCCAGATTCGATGTATCTACTAAGGAACGCACCCCTTCATTCAAACTTGCCGCCCAAAAAAAGTTATGGTAGTTACCACCAAGAGTTGCATCCCATCCCCTTTGAAATTGACACCAAATACATGAAGATTTCGATTTTTAACTGTGGCGGTTGAGCACCGGCCCAGCAGCGCTTAGCCTCCAGTGCCAAAATTTAAAATTTTCATTATTTTTGCTCCAAATTTGATCCAATTTTGCTCCTTTCATCATGACCATCCATTTTCATCATACCTACAAAAAAAAACACAAAATACATTCCCTTAAAGTGCAATATCATTAAAAATAGGTATAAAAATGTGCATAAAAATATTATATATTTTAGGTGTATCAAAATCTCCCAAACTTAAAATGTTACTTGTTTTCAAGTGACACTTAATCTCATAGAACATTTTAGCATGCAAATTATGTAATGAGTTTCTTAGGAAGATAACAAAATTTTGATCTAGAAATGGAATAGTCCAATTTAGAAAAAAATTTAGTTATTAAAACCAACTTAAAGTTTAGAAAGTTCTTAAGTAAAGAAAAATGACAAATATAAGTCTCTATCTATTTCAGTAATAGTAATAGAATCTTCAAAATATAGGACTCAAACACATATTTTTCTCACATAAAAATCTTTATTTGAAAATAATTTTACTTACTATATTATAATCTTAAGCTTTAGATTTTCTCTGAATTTATATCTTAAACTTTAGGTATGAAACCAATTTTTGATTAGGCCCTTAAATCCTCAAGCTTCTCCTCCCTTTTCATATACTATTTTTCCTTTTATGTAGTAGTAATAATTCTTAAAGTATTGTTGTGGAAGTATTTAAATTTTTTGTGACAGATAGAAGCAAATGTGTTCTTTACCCTTACTTGGTTCTATAAAGAATATATGTTAATTTGAAAATTTTATTATTTTGAACATGGTTAGGCAGGGAAGATACCAGTCTCTCACTCTAGAGTTCCCTCGATTCCCACCACCTAGGGGCTAACTTCTCATAAAAAAACTCAAAACTTCAAACCAAATTAGGGGTTTTAGCCTGTCACTCTAAAATCCTCTAATTTTTCTCACTTCCATAAAAGTATCTTCTAATATAACATTCAATTATATGGACTACAATTCTCACCCATATAATTGCATGTGATTCTTACTAACTTTTATGAGACAATACCGCATTGGATCTTACATAATCTCAAGAAATTTTACAACTTAACAGGCCAAACTAAGAAGTAAACAAAGGTTTTAGAATCAATCTTCACAACTTCTTCCAACTTTTAAACACTTATACTTTCCACAACAATTCTTTATAAATTAATTACTTCTCCATTTAAGAAAGAAAAAGATAAAGTAAACTACTCCGAATGCATTGAGAAAGTATAAAAACACATTGATTTGAAATTAAAAACAATAAGAAAAATAACAAACGAAAGCAAGTATTAATAAACATATTAAAAGTAAACACTTATCTTAAAATACTCTCCACAAGACTAAGGAGGTTCCTCTAAAACTTTGACTCTTAGCTAAACTATTCCTCAGAGCAAGTCTCCCAACTCTGATGACTCAGAATACAGATTTCAGACTTCAATAAAAACTAAAATAAAAGAAAGAAAAGAAGTGGGAAGAAGAAGACTTCACTCCGACCATTTTCTCCTTTCTACTCTCTACTCCCACTCTTAATAAAAACTGTTAAAATACAGTGGAAGAACAATGGAAGTAACCTTCAAAACGGAGTGGAAGAGCCTCCTAAAGCCACCCCTAATCTTTCCTAAGACTCTCTTTAAATAGTAAACCAAAAGGTGCCTTGGTGTCTCTTCAAAATGTGTCCACATTTGATGTATCTACCAAGGAATGCACCCCTTTATTCAAACTTTCCGCCCAAAGGAAGTTATGGTAGTTACTACCAAGAGTTGCATCCCATCCCTTTTGAAATTGGCGCCAAATACATGAAGATTTTGATTTTTAACTGTGGCGGCTAAGTGCCGGCCCAGCGACGCTTAGCCGCTAGTGCCAAAATTTTGATTTTTCATTATTTTTGCTCCAAATTTGATACAATTTTGCTCCTTTCATTATGACCATCCATTTTCATCATACCTGCAAGAAAAACACAAAATACCTTCCCTTAAGGTGTAATATCATCAAAAAGAGGTATAAAAATGTGCATAAAAATACTATATATTTTAGGTGTATCAGGTGCCTTAAGCAACCTCTGGTCAAATTTAGAGTTCTATAAATAGGAGCCCATTCTACAGAGAAAATCGCACTAAACCCCCCCTCTTAGTACACATACCCATTTTAGCCTCTTCCATACTTAGGGTGCCACTTTATTTTGTATCTAGTGGGTTTATTTTGAGTGTTTATTGTGTGTAATTGCTGTTGGAGTCTTTCATCATTGCGTTGGAGTCAGTAGAAGTCAGCGGAGCTCTTGAAGGAATACTTCAGATAAGTATTTGTACTTTGGTTCAAAGTTTTATAAATATGTTTTGTTGTATTATTTCAATGAGTTATGAGTAGTTAGTTATCTTTCTCCTTTCAACTGTGAAAAGATTATAAATTAATTAAATTTCATAGGAGAATTAAATATAAAATATTTTAAAATATTGTGATGATATTAATACATGATCTTAGTTTACTTTTTAAATTGGCCATTTAATTTGTTAAAACCTGTTAAAGAATTTTGAGATCAATCAGGAGATAAATTCTTAACTAGTAGATATCACATGAATCCTTAAGGTAATCGAAGGCTTTACACGGATTATTTAAGGTGAAGTGCAAATAAATAGGAAGATATTATTTATTGGGCATAGAATTAATTGGTTTTTAGTGTGACAGACTAAATTCTAATAATTTGGTTTATAGAAAGGTAACGGGTCACTGGTAGGGCCGACCATAGCCACCCTTTGACATCTAGTAGTGTGAGCCAAGATTAACTCATTCTACTAATAACACATCCTGAGCCTAACTATAGATTAGTCAATGTCCTTTGCACCTCAACCAAAGGGTAAAGAATATGAATGCTTCTATTTGGCACAATACTATAATCTTAATTCCCTACAAAAGATAATTAATCTGTAATTCTTGGATTAGTTGAAAAAGGAGAAAGTCATTTTTATAATTGCACTAAATTACTGCTTACTTTACTTTCCTGCGTATTGCTTACTTTCTTTTAGTAAAAGTTATTAGTTAATTAAAGTATATATAAAGTATATATAATTTGCTTAAGAAAATTTCAAAATATTGTTTTTATATATTTTTACTTTTTATTTTTATTATCCCTGTGGGATCGATAACCAGGACTCCACTAGAGCCCTGTATTACTTGAACGATACGTATACTTGCATTTAAAATTGTGACTTTTACAATAATTAAATCTAATAAAATTATAAAATTAAACCTCGCACATCAAGTTTTTGAAGCCATTTACCAGGAATTAAATCTTCTAAAAAATGGTATCAAAATCTTGTATTTTAAGGCTTAATTAAAGTCGCATCGCATCAAGTTTTTGGCATCGTTGTCGCATATAAGATAAAGTAAAAGTAAAAGTAAAAAAAAAAAACAAAAACAAAAATAATAAAAACATAAAAACAAAATAAAATTATTATCTTTAAATTTTTATGCGTAGTTCTGGATCTGAAGGATTACTACCTTTTGATCCTGAATTAGAAAGAACAATTAAAGAATTAAAAAAAGAAACAAATTTCAAAACATAAAAAAATGGCTAACTTACAAAACAATAATCAAAATCCAATCGAAGTTAATGAAAAAATATTTATAAACCATTAAGGGAATATGCGAACCTTATAGCTGATGAACTTTATGTTAGTATTCAAATTCCAGCTGTAGATGCTAATTATTTTGAGCTTAAACCTTCTATTATTCAAATGGTTCAAAACAATCAATTTAGAGGAACACCTAATGAGGATCCAAATTTACACCTTGCTAGTTTATTAGAACTTTGTGCTACCTTTAAATATAGTAATGTTTTTGATGATGCAATTAGCCTTAGACTATTTCCTTTTTCCTTAAAAGATAAAGCAAAGATGTGACTTAATTCATTAGCAACTTGTTCTATTAAAACATGGGCACATATGACACAAAAATTCCTTGCTAAATATTTTCCTCCTTCTAAAACTGCTAAATTGAGAAATGATATTACTTCATTTACACAATTTGATGGAGAAACAATTTATGAAGCTTGGGAAAGATTTAAAGAACTATTAAGAAGATGTCCTCATCATGCTTTACCAGATTGGTTAATTATCCAAACATTTTATAATGAACTTATTGGATCACTTAGATCAATTATTGATGCTGCTGGTGGTGGTTCTTTAATGGTTAAGACATTTGAAGAAGCCTACACCTTAATTGAAGAATTGGCTAACAACAATTTTCAATGGCCTTCTGAAAGGGTTAATCCTAAAAGAATGGCCAGTATTCATGATAATGAAGCCTTTTCTATTTTAGCTTCACAGTGGCTGCGATATCTAAGAAATTTGATAATTTTGCTATTAATATATCGCATGTGAATAATGAAAATGCTACAAATTCTGATGATTCTCAAACAATGGAAACTTTGCAAGCTATTGCTAGTAAAACTAATAATCCTTATTCTAATTATTATAATCCTGGTTGGAAAAATCATCCTAATTTTAATTGTAGTAATGGAAATCAAACCAATCTAAATTGGAACAATCAAGGAAATTCAAACTATAGACCAACTTATCCTCCTGGTTATAACAATCGGCGAGAAAAGTTGTACGTAGAAGAATTGATCTTGCAACTTAGCAATCAGTTACAAAGTCAAAACACTGCTATTCATAATATTAAGAATCAGATGGGTCAAATTGCCAATTTCATTAATTACAGACCTCAAGGAATACTGCCTAGCAATGTCGAAATTAATCTTAAAGGATCTAGAAAAGAACATGAACAAGCAAAAGCTGTACAACTTAGAAGTGGAAAGGAATTAATAGAGAAAACATGGAATGAGATTGAAAAAGAGAAAGAAGTTGAAGAGATTGAAAAACCTAAAGATACCCTTTCTTTAAGTAAGGATCATACTGTTGTACCTACTGAAGTGGAAGTTGAAAGACCACCACCACCTTTTCCTCAAATACTTAAACAGTAGAAGCTTGACAATCAATTTTCTAAGTTCTTTGAATTTTTTAAGAAACTTACCATCAACATTCCTTTTGCTGAGGTTTTGGAGCAAATGCCAAGCTATGCAAAATTTATGACAGATATTTTAAGTAAGAAGAGAAAATTTGAAGCTTATGAAACTGTTGCATTAAGTGAAGAATGTAGTGCAATTATCCAGAAGAAATTACCTCAGAAACTAAAAAATCCTGGAAGTTTCACTATACCATGTGCTATTAGAGAAAAATTCTGTGGAAAAGCCTTATGTGATTTAGGAGCTAGTATTAATCTCATGCCATTTTCAATCTTTCAAAGGTTAGATTTAGGAGAGATCACTCCTACCATTGTAACTCTTCAGTTAGCTGATTGATCGATCACTTATCTTAAAGGGGTTATAGAGGATGTGCTTGTTAAGGTAGATAAATTTATCTTCCCTATAGATTTCATTGTTCTAGATATGGAAGAAGATAAAGAAATACCTATCATTTTAGAAAGACCTTTTCTAGCTACCGGTCGAGCAAAGATTGATGTGCAAAAAGGAGAATTAACAATGAGAGTTAATGATCAAGAGATAACATTCAATGTTCTGAAATCAATGAGGTATCCTGAAAAAGAAAAATGCTATCAGATGGATATTTTTGATTATATGATTGAAAAGCATTACCAAGAAAGATGTAAGGTCATTTTTAATAATAATAACAAAGAATCTATATTATATGATGAGTTATTAGATGAAGAGAATTCATCTAAAGAAGCTCATTATATTCATGAAAATTGAGAAATTTTAGACACAACTACAAATGAGATATTATTACCCTTAATTGAAAAAGCCCTTGAACTGGAATTAAAAATGTTAACTGCGCATTTAAAATACACATTTCTCGGAGATTCATTAACTTTACTTGTAACTATATCTTCAGAACTAAGCAAAGATGAAGATGAAAAATTAATTAGAGTTTTGAAGAATTATAAGAAAGCTTTTGGTTGGACTATTGCAGATATAAAAGGAATAAGCCCTTCAATCTGTATGCATAGGATTTTAATGGAAGAAAATTGTAAACCCACTATTGAACCTCAAAGAAGATTAAATCCAATTATGAAAGAGGTTGTTAAGAAAGAAATTTTGAATTGGTTAAATGCTGGAATTATTTATCCTATTTCGGATAGCCAATGTGTAAATCCTATTCATTGTGTTCCGAAGAAAGGATGAGTAACTGCCATTGTTAATGAAAAAAAGGATTAATCCCAACAAGACAAGTTACTGAATGGTGAATTTGCATTGATTATCGAAAATTAAACAACGCCACTAGAAAGGATCATTTTCCTTTACCTTTCTTGGATCAAATGTTGGATAAACTTGCTGAACATTCATATTTCTGTTTTCTGGATGTATATTCTGGTTATCATCAATTACCTGTTGCTCCTGAGGATCAAGGAAAGACAACATTTACTAGTCCTTATGGAACATTTGCCTTTAGAAGAATGCCTTTCGGTTTATGCAATGCACCTGTAACTTTTCAAACATGTATGATGTCAATTTTCTATGATTTGATTGATAAAGAAATTGAAGTATTCATGGACGATTTTTCAGTTTTTGGAACCTCTTTTGAATCTTGCTTGAAAAATATAATGAAATTTTGAAGAGATGTGAAGAAACAAATTTAGTTCTAAACTGGGAAGAATGTCAATTTATGGTTACATAAGACATTGTACTTGGACATAAAGTTTCACAAATAGGGATGGAAGTTGATCAAGAAAAAGTGAAAATTATTGCTGAATTGCAACCACCTACTACCGTTACTGATGTAAGAAGTTTTTTGGGTCATGCTGGATTTTATAGGAGATATATAAATAATTTTTCTAAAATTGCTAATCCTCTTTGCCATTTATTAGAAAAAGAAACTAAATTTGAATTCAATGAAAATAGTCTAAATGCGTTCAATATTCTGAAAGAAAAGTTAATCACTGCACCTGTCATTGTTGCACCTGATTGGAATAAACCTTTTGATTTAATGTGTGATGCAAGTGATTATGCAATCGGAGCTGTATTAGGACAAAAATATGAGAATATTTTCAAAGTTATATACTATGCTAGCAAAACTCTTAATGAAACTCAAATAAATTACACAACTACTAAAAAAGAGCTGTTAGTAATAGTATATGCCTTTAATAAATTTAGACCATATCTTCTTGGAACAAAATGTATCGTACAAACTGATCATTTTGCTATTAAGCATTTAATATCTAAAAAAGATGCTAAACCTAGATTAATTAGATGGGTTTTACTTTTGCAATAATTTGATTTTCAAAATAGTTAATAGAAGAGGGACTGACAACCAAATTACTGATCATTTATCAAGAATAAAAAAAATAATGAGAAGATTTATGAAGAAATTATAAATGAAAAATTCCCGGATGAGCAATTATATGTCATTCAAGGATTACAAATACCGTGGTATGCAGATATAGTTAACTACTTAGTTAGCAATATTTTACCATATGGGATGAATAGTAAATATATTAAGAAATTCAAGAATGATAGTAAATCATATATTTGGGAAGATCCCCATTTATTGAAAATAGGAAGAGATTCTGTGATTCGAAGATGTGTACCTTATGAAGAAACTTTTACTATTATTCAAAAATGTTACGATTCTGAATTTGGAGGACACTTTGGAGTGGATAAAACTGCATTTAAAATTTTAAATTCTGAATTTTATTGGCCTACTTTATTTAAAGATGTTGGACATTATGTGAAAACTTGTGATCGATGTCAAAGAATGGTAAATATATCCAGAAAAGATGAAATGCCTCTAAATTTTGTACTAGAAATTGAAATTTTTTATGCATGAGGTTTAGACCTTATGGGACCTTTCGTACCATCATCTAGAAAGATTTATATTTTATTAGCAGTTGTTTATGTTTCAAATTGGATCGAAGCTGTAGCTTTACCGAACTGTGATTCTAAAAGTATTTCAAAATTATTAAAGAAAATGATTTTTACAAGATTTGGAATACCTAGCATAATTATCACAGATGGGGGAAGTCATTTTAGAAATATAAGAATTCAATCATTGCTAGAAAAATTTGGAATTAAACATAGAATTGCAGCTGCTTATCATCCTCAAACAAGTGGAATGGCTGAAATATCAAATAGAGAAATTAAAAGAATATTGGAAAAGACTGTTAATCCTAAAAGAACTGACTGGTTGATAGACTTGATTCTGCATTATGGGCTTATAGAACAGCTTATAAGACACCTATCGGAATGTCACCTTATCACTTAATTTATAATAAACATTGTCATTTACCTGTTGAACTGGAGCATAAAGCTTATTGGGCGATAAAGGGGTTCAATTATAATTTGAATACTGCAGGAGAAAAATGATTATTACAACTAAATGAAATGGAAGAGATAAGAAACGAGTCTTATGAAAATGCAAAAATTTATAAGGATAGAATGAAGAAATTACATGACAAAATGATTTCAAGGAAAATATTCAAGCCTGGACAAGAAGTATTATTATTTAATGCTCGTTTAAAACTTTTCCTTGGAAAATTAAAGTCTAAATGGATGGGACCGTTTATAATTGAGAAAGTATACCCCTATGGAGCTGTGGATATTAAAGATCCTAAAACTGGAAAAGTATTTAAATTTAATGGATTAAGACTGAAGCCTTATATGGGAAAAATGAAATTAAACTACAAAGAGGCTTATGAACTGATTCTACCCGATTAATTAAATTAATTAGGTCGGGCTAACGACGTTAAACCAAGCAATTTGTGGGAGACAACCCATATTTATTAGTTTGAGTTTAATTATCGCTATAAGGTTATGCCTTGGTCTTGACTAAATTTGTATATAACTTCTAGAAATAGATGGCTAACAAGTTTGTAATGGTTTAAGCTAAACATTTTTCTTGAAGTATAGAGAAATTGGACTTGGACCACTCCATGACAGAAATCACACCAAAACTTCTAAAAATTGGTGCCTTGAGCAAACCCTGGTCAAATTCAGAGCTATATAAATAGGAGCCCATTCTACAGAAAAAATCACACCAAAACCCCCCCTCTTAGTACACATACCCATGAAGCCTCTTCCATACTTAGGATGCCACTTTATTTTGTATCTATTAAGTTTATTTTGAGTGTTTATTATGTGTAATTACTGTTGGAGTCTTTCATCAATGAGTTGGAGTCTGTAGAAGTCAGCGGAGCTCTTGAATGAACACTTCAGATAAGTATTTGTACTTTGGTTCAAAGTTTTATAAATATGTTTTGTTGTGTTATTTTAATGAGTTCTGAGTAGTTAGTTATCTTTCTCCTTTAAAACTATGAAAAGATTATAAATTAATTAAATTTTGTAGGAGAATTAATTATAAAATATTTTAAAATATTGTGATGATATTAATACCTGATCTTAGTTTACTTTTTAAGTTGGTCATTTAATTTGTTAAAACCTGTTGAAGAATTTTGAGACCTATCAGGAGATAAACTCTTAACTAGTAGATATCACATGAATCCTTAAGGTAATCGAAAGCTTTACGTGGATTATTTTAGGTGAAGTGCAAATAAATAGAAAGATATTTTTTATTGGGCGTAAAATTAATTAGTTTTTAGAGTGACAGACTAAATTCTAATAATTTGGTTTATAAAAAGGTAACGGTTCACTGGTAGGGCCGACCATAGCCACCATTGGACATCTAGTAGTGTGAGCCTATATTAACCCATTCTACTAATAACACATCCTGAGCCTAACTATAGATTAGTCAATGTTTTTTACGCCTGGACCAAAGGGTAAAGAATAGGAAAGCTTCTATTTGGCACAATACTATAATCTTAATTCCCTACAAAAGATAATTAATCTATAATTCTTGGATTAGTTGAAAAGGAGAAATTCATTTTTATAATTGCATTAAATTACTGCTTACTTTACTTTCCTGCTTATTGCTTACTTTCTTTTAGTAAAAGTTATTAGTTAATTAAATTTGAATATATATATATAAAAGTATATATAATTTGCTTAAGAAAATTTCAAAATATTGTTTTTATATACTTTTACTTTTTGTTTTTATTATCCCTGTGGGATCAATAATCAGGACTCCACTAGAGCCCTGTATTACTTGAACGAAACATATACTTGCATTTAAAATTGTGACTTTTACAATAACGAAATCTAATAAAATTATAAAAGTAAACCTCGCACATCAAGTTTTTGAAGCCTTTTGCCAGGAATTAAATCTTCTAGAAAGTGGTATCAAAATCTTATATTTTAAAGCTTAATTAAAGTTGCATCGCATCATGCATCAGAATCTCCCAAACTTAACTGTTACTTGCCCTCAAGTAACCCTTTTACTACATAAAAATATAACTCATGGAAATGTACTTTTCACCTGTAAGAAACTAAAATTTTCCATTCAAAAGAATATATTGGTTAGATTTTTAGAAAGAAATTGAGTAACTCAGGTTAACACTACATATATAAGAATATTCAGCAATCAAGTCTAAGGGTTCAAGTCTTTTATTTATTTCAAGATAAACCATAATTTGTCACATTAAGAGTGCCTTGAAAGATTATGTGAAAAAGGAGTTCATGCAAACTTCATTAGAATGTAGGCCAATACTTTAAATATAAAGTCAGCAATGAAATCAAGTTCTCCCTTTAGGGTGACTCAAAAGAAGCTAATTTTTGATTAGGCAACTCCTTAAGCTTCTCCTCATAATATTTTTCTTTCTTTTTCTTTTTCATTTTTTCTTTTTTCTCTATTTTTCATTTTTTCTTTCTTCTCCTCAAGCTAATTTTTTCTTTTTCTTTTTCATTTTTTCATATTAACTATCCTTCTTTTCTTTTCTTTTCTTTTTTCTTTTTCATTCTTTCTTTTCTTTTCTTTTATTTTTCTTTTTTTTCTCTATTTTTTAATGAGGATTACTATATCTGGATAGCCTGTAATCATTTTGAACTTCTCTCTCCTCTTTCTAAAGTTTAAAATTGAAACACATCCTTACTTTATAATTAGGTATGAGCTTTATTATTCATCATAAAGTCAAAATCTCTTCTTAACACAAAATACTTTAAGTCTCTTGACATTTCAAAAATACATTTTTCTTTACTTTAAATAGTTAATCAAATACTTTCATACCAAATATCTTACCCTTATAAAATTAACCTTTATTACTAAAAACTTTCATCCAATCCTTCCATAATATTCAACTGAAATAAAAAGTTTTAGTTATCTCAAGCGAGGTTCAACTGTCAGAAGTTATGCTAATAATTTTTGAAAATATAACAATTGAGAACAAATAAGAGTTACTATTTTTCTTCCCCCCAAACTTAAATTTTAAAATATTTTATAATTAATTCCACAAAATGTAGCAGGAAGAAAAATTAAAGGTTGAATCTATTTACTACTACAACATCCTATCAAATTCATATACATGCATAATTATGATAGAATGACTGTAGGAGAAAGTAAATCTAACCTAAAACATGCTTGTAATAAAATTACACAAAAAGGAAGTATTTTCACATTAAATCTTATTTTTCTTCCTAATCCCAAACTTAATTTTTAACATATATAGCATTCAGTACAGAAAATATAAGTATGAAGAAATACAATTTAGAAATTCTCTCTACCACACATGTCTATCAAAACCATTTATGGGTATTCATTAGGACAGAACAATATTTAGCAGAAAGTAAATCTAAACTAATCATGCCAGAATGAATTTCACTAAATAAAAGTTTAACTAGCATAGCAGGTATCAGCAAGGAAATATAAAAATGTTCTTCAAGTCTTACATAAAATTGTAATACAAACATAAACACATAAGATAAATGAGGTTAATTCTTCCATTAACTTATCACATCCCATTAATTTACTTCCAATTTCTAACGGAATCACTAAACAGATAAATAAGGTGCAGTTTAAATGGTTTTATAGATTATAATCCTAAAGATAAGATCATCCCTGATAAATTGGTTCCTAGGCACTAGTCTCAGGCATTATTTAATCCTTATAATTGAGCACCTTTAACAGTTATAAATCGTAGTGTAAGATCATCCTAATATTATTCATCAAATAGGTTCGCGACTCCTATCAAATGAAAATAAAGTTAGAGAAAGGATTTAACAAAATTGAGATGGATCTAACATTGTTCAAATTCACGATATCTCTTGTAAAACTCAGATCCGAGTAAGACCCGAGTTATAGTGAACTCATCAATCCAACTACTACAAGAGAACATACAAGTCTAACCATAATAAGAAGTTAAGGAATCACCTCCCTCATGACACACAAATATCAAATCAAACAACTAACAATCCAAACATCTACCAATCAACACTCAAACTTATCAATCCACACTAAAGCAAACACCATACAATACTAAAAATCATGAATTTCAAGCACACTAAATCAAAGCACACTGATAACTATGGGTTGCCTCCCATAAAGTGCTTGGTTTTAATGTCGCGGGCCCGACAAATGATTCCTTCTGGATTAAAATTCCAATTAAGTAATCCTCAATCCATCACCCAATCCTTTTCAGATCTAGGAGAAAGATTCAACTTTCTTCTATTGATTTTTTGAATTTGAATATTAATATCATCCTTGAAATTCATAAGAAATGGATCTGTATATGATAATTCAAGATCTCACAAAACTTGGATCAGATTCTCTCTAGATAATTCAGATTCATGATCAGATTCTTCTATGTCACTCTTCTATTTCAACTAATCTTCCAATTTTTCCCCTTTATAATTATTAAATGATGGAGGATCTATCTTAGTTGAGGAAATCAATTTTTCTAGGAATTTCTTCCAATGGTCTTCCAATATCCTTATCCTCTTTTCTCAACTCAAAGTTCTTTTGAAATTTATCCTCAAATTCTCTTCCAATACCTAGTTCAATAATTTTATCTTGTTCATCATTCAATTCAGGTTTTTCTTGTGATTAAGTCGAACCTAAAGATATAAAGACTAGTTGTGTAGATGAATTCCCTAAATATATAGGCTTTAAAATTGTTTGGGGTATATCCATCTTAAGTTCATGAGATTTTTCAACAGATGAAATTAAAAGTTTACTATTTTTGGTAGCGCCCATCATTTCACACCTCTCTTGAACACACATACAACCTTCTTTAAATACGTTTTCGAATCATCATGAAAATCTATTTCGACCTCATCTGTTATCTCACTCTCAAAATATTCTTGGTAATGGTCTTGACTTAGATAATCAATTTCATCCATCCAAAAACATTCATCATCTTTTCTCTCAGCTGGAAATTTCATAGTCTTCAACACATCTAAAGTTACTTTCTAGTCATTAGTATTCATAATAAAATCTCCTTTTTGCACATCTATTATAGTTTGTCCATTAAAAAGGAAAGGTCTCCCTAAAATAATTGGAATTTCTTTATCTTCCTCCATATCTAATACAATAAAGCCCAAAGGAAAGATAAATTTATCCACTTTAACAAGCACGCCTTTTATAACTCCTTTTGGATAAACGATAGATCGATCAGCTAATAGAAGGGTTACAGTAGTGGGAGAAATATCGACTAAACCTAACCTTCTAAATATAGATAGAGGCATCACATTAACGCTCACTCCTAAATCACATAAAGCTTTTCCACATAATCTTTTTCCAATTGCACAAGGAATTGTAAAGCTACAAGGATCTTTAAGTTTCAGAGGAAAATTTTTTTGAAGTAAAGCGCTGCACTCCTCACTTAGTGCAACTGTCTCGTAATCCCTAAATTTCTTTTCTTGTTTAATATCTCCTTCATAAACTTTACATAAGTTGGGATCTGTTCCAAAGCTTCAGTGAAAGGAATATTTATCGTTAACTTCTTAAGTACTTTCATGAACTTTAAAATTTTTTTATCTAACTCATGTTGTCTAAGTTTTTGAGGAAATGGAGGTGGTGGACTTTCCAAACTGATTTTAGTTAGAGATATTAATTTTTCCAGATCCTTAGAAACTTGTTCTTCAGGTCTTTTAGTTTCCTTTGTTTCTCTCACTACATCTTTCTCTTTTCTAACCACATCCTCTATCTCTCTTCCACTTTTTAATTGGACAGCTTCTACTTGTTCATTAGTGTTCTCTTTAGGGCCGATCTCAATGTTGCTAGGAAGTTTTCCTTGAGGTCTATTGCTAAGTGAATTAGCAATCTGTCCCAGTTGATTCTCTATGTTTCTAATTGCAGCATTTTGACTTTGCAACTGGTTTCCCATTTGCAATACCACTTTGTCTATATACATCTTCTTATCATCAAATTGTTAATAATTGTTAGAGTCCAGTGGATGTTAAGGTCTATATGTTGTCTTCCCCTGGTTATTTCAACTTCCATTAGGATTTGCATGATTATTTTCCCAGTGTTGGTTTCCACCCTCAGTAGTATGATTCTAGATAAAATTTGGATGGTTATTCTAACATGGGTTGTTAAAGTTTGAATATGGGTTGTTTATGGTATTTAAAGTCTCATATAATAAGTTGGAATCAATCATACACCCTAATGAACTTTCCTTACTTACTGGAGTGAGTTGAGGCTAGTTCATTCTAAATTGGTCCAACTTCCTTATATTGCGGCAACCTGAGATGCAAGAATTGCAATCACATTAGTATCATGAACACTAGCTACATTTTTATGATTTACCCTTGTAGAGGGTCATTGAAATTCATTTGTAGCCATTTCTTCAATTAATGCATATGCTTCATCAAATGTTTTTGTCATTAATGAACTATCAGCAACAACATCAATAATGGACCTAAGGGATCCTACTAACACATTATAAAAAGTTTGAATGATTAACCAATCTGGCAGAGTATAATGTGGATACTTTCTTAGGAGTTCCTTAAATCTTTCCTAGGCTTCGTATATTGATTCCCCTTCATACTTACAAAATGAGATAATATATTTTCTAAGTTGAGTAGTCCTTGAAGGTGGAAAATACTTAGCTAGCAATTTCTGAGTTAACTCCTCCCAATTTTTAATAGAACCAGGTGCTAATGAGTACAACCACATTTTTTCCTTATCCCTTAGTGAGAAAGGAAAAAGTCTTAGCCTAACAGCATTGTCTGACATGCCATTATAAAGAAATGTAACACAAAGTTCTAGAAAATTAGATAAGTGTAAATAGGGATCCTCTGAAAGAGTTCCCCCAAACTGGTTGTTATGCACAAGTTGGATAATCGCTGGATTTAGTTCAAATGAGTCAGCTTCTATAATAGGGTTTTGTAAAATTGAGTGAATTTTATCAATAGTAGGATTTACATAATACCTCAATGATTTATGATGATTTTCCAAGTCAGTATTTTGAATGTTTTCCATTTCCATTTCTAGTTTTTTGAGTCCTTTTTGTTTTTTGATTTTTTTCTATTTTCTAACTTGGGATCATAAGGCACAAGTCCTACAGATCCTTTGTTTTGCATACGTAACACAACAAACAATACATTAACAATAAAACAAATAAAATGAAAAGTATATTCAACACATAAAAAAATTTTCACAAACACCTTATTTTTCACATAAACAGTTTTTTCACTACACTTTTTCATATAACAAAACACCTTTCACACAAACACAATTTTACGACACTAAAGTTTTCCAATTCTAAGCCTAATTACTTAAACTAAAATTCTCCTAAAATTCTTACCAAAAACTTGATGCGACTTTTTAATATGTAAGAATTTATGACCTCAGATTTATATATTTATAATGATTTTTTAAAGTCACAATTTCAAACACAAGTATATGTATCGTATCAAGTAATACAGGGCTCTAATGGAGTCCCATTTATCAATCCCACAGGAAAGCGAGATAAGAAGTTCTTAGTCAAATTCTAGTCTACAATTATCAGACTTTAGATTGGAAGGTCGATATAAGTGATTTTTCTAACAAGTACTCCTAAAGGTAGATGATTATATGTAAGAATAATAACTACTCCTAAATGCAAATATTAAATGTAAAGATAGTAACTATAACTAAATGCAAATAATAATTCTAAATATAACCATTTTTGAATGAATTGGTTTGAAAAATTTTGAGATACTAAAAACTACTATTCTTAAGTAATGAAATGAATAATGTGTAGGAATGAGATGCATTAAATATTGTATGTGTAAAATAGGAGCAATCATATTCTGTACCCTTTGGTCCAGACATAAAGAACATTTACTAATCCTATACTTGTTTACTGAATCTGTGGCTAGGCTGGGAGGATACCGGCTCTCACTTTGGAGCTCCCACTTTCCCCTTACCTGAGGGCTAACATCTCCACTTCAGTACTCAAACAATAGGACCGAATTGGGGATTTTAGTCTGTCACTCTGAAATCTCCACTTCTACGTCCAATAATTATATTTTCCTATTTATTTGCATTCAATCCCCATGAACTTCACCATCCATGGAATTTGAATGTAGTTTGTACTTAGTTGTAGAAAGCATAACCCTCTCGGATCGTATGTTTTCAAAACAAATTTTAACATTACAACAGCCCTTAATTACAATGTAAATGAAGTGCAAGTAAAAACCATCACATTTATATCTAAAACTTCTTCTAGCATGTATCTCAACATCCTACACATGAATTTTACTCACTACAAAAAAAAGTAAAATGAAAACAATGACACAATCTTCTTATTCCACTATTTACAAATAAGAAGAAAGAGTAAGAGAAAGACATCACAGAGCACGAAGAAAACACAACAGAAAACTTCATTTTAAAGAAAATCCATAAAATAAATGTTTACAAAATCATAAGATAATGAAGAACAATACATAGCTTTTTCCCCTTGAAAGAAAGTTGAAAATCTCTCTCACAAAGTCTCCCGCGGATCCATACAATGCTAGAACATTCCCTTACAGATTCTCTCCAAATCCCCTCACCAATCTCTTCAAAAAGATAGAAATCTAAATTTCTACTCCTATTTTAAGATCTATGAACATTCTCCACATTTTCCCTCTCTTATCTCCTCTTTTTTGGCTTCAAATTTGGTTTAAAATAGAGTAGGGACGAATTTCCCAAGAGTTACATGAAGAAACCCTCCAAAAAGCGTCCAGATTCGATGTATTTGGCAAAAAACCGCCCAATATCGCATCCAGGAAGTCTCAGGCACTGCCGGCGCTGAATAGGGGGCTGCCGGTGCCCTATTTTTTGTGCTCTCGGGCTTATGGGGCCACCGGCTCCAGTTTGGGTGTCCTCGGCGCCTATTCTGCGCAGCTTTATCATTTTGCTCCGTTTGGCTCCGTTTCAGCTCTGATTCTCCCCATTTCGGTTGCGTTGCATTCCTAATAGATAGCCCTACAAAATAAGCATAAAAACAATCATTCTTTAAAGTATAATCTCATTCAAAAATATGCAAGAAGTGTAAAAGAGATTAAACATAGAAAGACTTATCGAAAGGTGTCAAGACAAAATTTGCTTTCTTGCTCATTTTTTCTCTAAATTGCACAGTTTTTTCTTCTTTTTGCTCCAATCATCATTTATGTACCTAAAACCAAAAAACATAGAAAATACCATCCTTTTAAAGTGTAATATCATATAGCAAAAAAGTGTATATTTTTTTGGTGTATCAGCCTACATTCTGATGAAGTTTGCATGAAATCCTTTTTCATGTTGTCTTTCAAGGCACTCTTAATATGACAAATTATGGTTTATCTTGAAATAAATAGAATACTAGAACCCATAGAATTAATTGCTGAATATTCTTATAACTGTAGTGTTGACCCGAGTTACTAAATTTCTTTCTAAAAAGTGTTACCAATATATTTCTTTGAATGAAAAATTTTAGTGTCCTCAGGTGAAAAGTACATTGTCTTGTGTTTATATTTATGTAGTAAAAGAATTACTTGAAAACAAGTAATAGTTAAGTTTGATGTATTTTGATGCATAAAAATATATACTATTTTTGCTATATAATTTTACCCATTTTTGGTGATATTACACTTTAAAGAAATGTATTATTCATGATTTGTTGCAGGTATGATGATTTTAGGTGATTGGAGAAAAAAGAAGAAAAAAGGACTAATTCAGAGCGAAACGGAGCAAAATGGGAGAAAACAGCTTTTGGCACATTCGGGGCCAGAATGGATGCCGCCGGCGCCAACTTCTAGAGTCTCCATAATTAAATGGACAATAGAGAGCTGCCGGTGCCGTATGTCGATGCAATTTAAAAATGAAGAGTTTTGGTGACTTTTTGAAAGGATGCTTAAGGAAACTCTTGGGAATTCATTTCTAACATATATGTAATTGTTTTTGGATGAAATTTGAGAGGGGGAGAAGAGTGTAGTAGTAGAGAGAGTGTGAGTTTAGAGTTAGGGTTTGGAAGAGTGAGTGTAGAAGTGAAGATTTGAGAGGGATTCTTCTCTAAGGAGTGAAGAGGAAGGAGTAAAGTGAGAGAGTGCTTCTTCATTTCCATTCTAAAGAGAGAATTGAGTGTTACAAAGAAGAGAGAAGATGATTCAAAGGAACTTCAAGGGATTTGCTCGGGGAAGAGAAAGAGATAAGTTGTATTTGCTATTGTGGTTTGTATGAATTTTCTTTTATATATAAAATCCATGTTTTATTATGTCTTCTCAATGAATTCTGAGTAGTCTCCTTTGTCTTTCTTCTTGCATAGAGATGTGATGATGTGATGATGTGGATTTGAAGTGCTTTTAAAGTATTGAAGAAATTGTGATGGTTTTTAATTTCGAACTTAATTTACTTTTGGATCTAGCCAATTGAATTGTTAAATCTATTATTGTACATTAACTCTGAAAGGATTGAGTGTCCTACAACAATAATGAAGAGTCCATTCAATGTCTGTGAATGAATTGCGTAGTTCATGAGAATTGAGTGCAAATAAATAGGGAAATGTGTTTTGACAGGCTGAGATCTCTAATTTGATCCTAAGATTGGTAACTAAAGTCGAAGGTTAGCCCTCAGGTGAAGGGTGAGTGGGAGCTCCGTAGTGACAGCCGGTATCCTCCCATCCTAGCCTTAGATTTAGTGACTGAACTTAGGATATGTCAATTTTCTTTACATGCTTGGAAGAGGGGGTACTCTTTTGAGGGTAAAGAAAAATTTATGCTCCTATTTGGCACAATACAATAAATAATCATTCTATATCATTCACACATCATATACTCATTGCAAGAGGAAAGACACTTTTCATATATATCAAAACCTTTCAAATACTAAGCTTAGTGTGTGTGTGTTAGTTCATTATGTTTAAAGATATTAGAAGTAATTGTGGTTTGCTTAACTGTTATTGTTTTCTGCATCTTTTTAGTAGAAGTAAACTTAAACTTTAATTGCGATTTAAGTATTGGATTTCAGTATTATGCTATCTATTGTAAGGAACGTGCCTTCCCTGTGTGATCGATAACTTGGACTCCATTAGAGCTCTGTATTACTTGATACGATATGTATACTTGTGTTGAAGTTTTGACTTTACAAAATCATTATAAATATATAAATTTAGGTTCATAAGTTCTTGAATAATAAAAAGTCCACATCACACCCTTGGACTAGAATTCCCTTATTATAAAAACTCATGTGTTTCCAATTTCAGGTTTACTCTATGTCTAAGGTATACACAATATGGTAAATAAAAGTAGTGTATTTCATCCAGATGTTGTTCACTAAGTAAGTTCATGACCTTACTATGTAAAGAACAATTCAAATAATGGAAGTAATAGAGTTGACATGGAGTGGTCTAACTCCAAACTCTACATGCTTTAAGGTATTGCTCAGCTCCGGTTGAGAACTAAGTCATAACAGACTCGTCATCCTGCTACTAGCAGAAGTCATATAAAAATTTAGTCAAGACCAAGGCACAACATCACAACATTAACCCAAACCACTCTTACACATCAAACAAAGATCAAAGTCTAACATCTCACTATTATCCAATCCAACATAACAACAATCACACTAAACAAATAATAAAGATAATCATGGGTTGACTCCCATGAAGCGCTTGGTCTAACATCGATGACTCGATGTATCCAATGTTTACTTTTGTTGCCGCAACATCATAATCTCATTCATTTTGTCTGTATACCATAGAGTATGTCATCCACTGATTTTGAATAACTCGTTCTTAGGAGATCTTAGACTGATTTCATCATTCAATTTAGGTTCTTTTTGTGATTGAGTTAAATCTGAATATATAAAGACTGGTAGTGTAGATGAATTCCTTAAATAGGTAGACTTTAAAATTTTATGGGGTACATTCATCTTAAGTTCATGAGATTTTTCAACAGAAGGAATTAAAAGTATACTATTTTTGGTAAAGTCCATCATTTCATACCTCTCCTGAACATACATACAGTCTTCTCTAAATAACATTTTCAACTCATCATGAAAGTCCATTTCAATCTCATATGTTAACTTACTTTTAGAACTCTCTTAGAAATGGTCTTTACTTAGATAATCAATTTCATCCAATGAAAAACAATCATTATCTTTTCTCTCAGCTAGATATTTCATAGTCGTTAACACATCAAAAGTGACTTCCTAGTCATTAATATTCATAGTCAACTCTCCTTTTTGCACATCTATCATATCCTGTCCAGTAACAAGGAAAGGTCTCCCCAAAATAATTGGATTATCTTTATCGTCCTCCATATCTAATACAATATAGTCCAAAGGAAAGATAAATTTATCCACTTTAATAGACACGTCTTCTATAACCCCTTTTAGATAAATGATAGATCGATCATCTAACTGAAGGGTTATAGTAGTGGGAGAAATATCAGCTAAGCCTAACCTTTTAAATATAAATAGAGGCATCATATTAATGCTCACTACTAAATCACATAAAGCTTTTCTATATAATTTTTCTCCAATTGCGCAAGGAATTGTAAAGCTACAAGGATCTTAAAGTTTCTAAGGAAGCTTTTTTTGAAGTATAGCGCTGAACTGCTCACTTTGTGCAACTGTATCGTAATCCCCAAGTTTCATTTTCTTGTTTAATATCTCCTTCATAAACTTTGCATAACTTGGCATCTGTTCCAAAGTTTCAGCAAAAGGAATATTTATCGTTAACCTCTTAAGTACTTTTAGGAATTTGAAAATTATTTATCCAACTCATGCTGTCTAAGTCTTTGAGGAAATGGAGGTGGTGGTCTTTCTAAATTGATTTTAGTTGGAGATATTAATTTTTCCAGATCCTTAGAATCATGTTATTTAGGTCTTTTAGTTTCTTTTGTTTCTCTCACAACTTCTTTCTCTTTTCTAAACACATCCTCTATCTCTCTTCCACTTCTTAATCAAACAACTTCTACTTGTTCATTAGTGTTCTCTTTAGAATTGATCTCAATGTTTCTAGGAAATGTTCCTTGGGGTCTAATGCTAAGTGAGTTAGCAATTTGTCCCAGTTGATTTTCTATGTTTATAATCACAACATTTTAACTTTGCAACTGGTTTCCCATTTTCACGTGAATTATAGACCTAAGGGATACTGCTAACCCATTGTAAAATGTTTGAATGATTAACCAATATGGCAGAGCATGGTGTGGACACTTTCTTGGGAGTTCCTTAAATCTTTCTTAGGCTTCATAAATTGATTCCACTTCATACTGACAAAATGAGATAATTTCATTTCTAAGTTTAGTAGTCCTACACAACATATTCTCACTCTACTCATCCCAATAGGTGGAAAATATTTTACTAGGAATTTTTAAGTTGACTCATCCCAATTTTTAATAGAGCCAGGTGCTAATGCGTATAACCACATTTTAATCTTATCCCTTATTGAGAAAGGAAAAAGCCTTAGTCTAACAACACCGTCTGACATGTCGTTATAATGAAATGTAGCACAAAGTTTATAAAACATGATAAGTGTAAATAGGGATCCTCCGAAAGAGTTCCCCCAAACTGGTTGTTCTGCACCAGTTGGATCATCTCTGGATTTAGATCAAATGAGTCAGCTTCTAAATTTAAATATCAGACAAAACCTTGTCGTAGAAGCTGACTCATTTGATCTAACGACATGTTAGACGGTTGTTCTGCACCAGTTTGGGGGAACTCTTTCGGAGGATCCCTATTTACACTTATCATGTTTTATAAACTTTGTGCTACATTTCATTATAACGACATGTTAGACTGTGTTGTTAGACTAAGGCTTTTTCCTTTCTCAATAAGGGATAAGATTAAAATGTGGTTATATGCATTAACACCTGGCTCTATTAAAAATTGGGATGAGTTAACTTAAAAATTCCTAGTAAAGTATTTTCCACCTATTGGGATGAGTTTAGTAATGTATTTTAATTTCAATAATTAGCATGTTATGAAATAAATTCTAGGAAAATTTGGTGGTGTTTCTTATGACTAGAGGAACCTAGTTAAAGTAGGTCTTAAGTTAATTCACATGGAACAACCCTAATTGGCCTAAATACCCAAAATTGAACTTAATTAATTAGGGTCAACTACACATCAAATTAACTTGAAAAAAATTCTCCACTGATCTTTAGGATCAGAGGAACATCACATAAAAATTTGAATTAATTGGATTTGATTAACCTCACCAAATGGGTAGATTAAGCCTCTTAAGCAAAATGGATAAAATTAAACTTTAAAAATTCATAACTCACAAAATACTTTTCAAAAATTCACAAAAATGGTTTTGGGGCTTTTCTGATATCAGAGAAACTTAGGAAAATTAAAATTGTAATTTTCTAAAAAAGTTGATTATTATCATTATTTTAATATTTTTAATAATTAAAAAATAATAAAAATCATAAAAATATTAAAAATCACCAAAATGTCACATTTTGAATTCTAATCACTTAGGAACAAACCAAATATTTTTCCTAAGTCTCTAGGGTAAGATATTGAATTTTAAAGGCCTAAAACAATTTTTGAATTAAAAAAATGATTTTCTTTAACATTTCCACTAAATTAATTCTAATAAATCAAAGAAAAATTAGAAAAATATTAAATTTTGTTCTCTGACTTCCCTGATATTAGAAAGATTTTTGAAAAATATAAAACCTATTTCTCTACTTTAATTTTATTTTAAAATTAATTAATACCTCAAAATTCAAAATAATTCTAATAAATAAAATATAATTCAAAAAATCACCAAAATTGGTCCAAATGGTCCTCTGGTCATTAGGAACATCGCATAATTTTCTTAAGGACAGAAACACTTCCTTGTTCATGTTATTAAATTTTCCTTGAAAACCCCTATTTTCCATTAAAAATAATTACATAAATAAATTAAATACAGAAAAATCACATTTTCTCCTCTAATGTCTTAATTGACATGTGAGTGAGGTTACATAAAAATTTCAATTTCATTTAAGCTTAGTTTAGTGAGTTATAGAATTATTAAGCTTGAAGGGCAAAAGGGTAATAAAAAATTTCAACCCTTAATTAAAATTTTTGGATTAATAAAAAAGGGGAGGGTAAAATATTTGATTTTAAATTGATTTTGGATGATTGAAACTTAAATAATTGAGGGTAGAAACCTACTAACCATTTCAAATATAATTAAAATAAAATTTTAATTAATTAATTAATTGAAATTTTGGAAGAATAATAGAAATTAGAATTATTAAAGTAGGGATATTATTAAGAGGATATTTATTCTTTAATTTAAAAATCCCTAAATAAATCACTTCAGTAATACTTAATTCTTAATTAAAAAATTAAAATAATAATCCAAATAAATAATTAAAACTAAAATTAAACTAAAATTAAATTAAAATTAAATTTAAACTAAATAAAAAATTAAATTAAATTAAAATTAAATTAAAATTAAACTATACTAAATTAAATTAAATTAAAATTAATTAAAATTAAATTAAATTAAAATTAAATTAAAATTAAATTAAAATTAAAATTAAAATTAAATTAAATTAAATTAAATTAAATTAAATTAAATTAAAATTAAAATTAAATTAAATTAAAATTAAAATTAAATTAAAATTAAAATTAAATTAAATTAAAATTAAAATTAAATTAAATTAAATTAAATTAAAATTAAAATTAAATTAAATTAAATTAAATTAAAATTAAAATTAAATTAAATTAAACCAAATTAAATTAAAATTAAAATTAAATCAAATTAAATTAAAATTAAAATAAATTAAATTAAAATTAAATTGAATTAAATTAAATCAAAATCATTTAACAACAAACCTAAATGAAATCATTAAGAATTAAATCTAAAATAACTTGAACACTATTCCAAACTTAAACTAATTTTTATAATTAAGTCAAAATTGAAATTAAATCATTAAGTTTAAATCATTAAAATACCTAATAAATTGATTTGCCCTTTTAAAGCTCTTATTATTATAACTCTTAAATGAAGTATCAAGTGAAGTGTTACATCACTTATAGGGTATTCAAATGTCCTAGTTCACTGAACAAGAGAAAAAGTTTAACTAAACCCCTGAATGATTAATTCATCTGTGCAACTAAATTTACTTGGACTCAAAACAATCCCAGAAATATTGAAAAGATGTTTATGACTCGTCCTAAACACTTCCTCAATATGACAAGATGTTTTAGAAAAATAATTGAATCTAGTTGTTCTTTGATGAAGAAAATCATCCTTAAACCAAACCAAGAACCTAGACGTCATAGGAGATGACTAGTTATAGGAATAGGAATTTGGTAGACAACCAAAACCCTTCCCTTAGCTTTACCTAGGTATTTGTTGAAATATTTAAATGCCTAAACATGTGTTTTAAGTGCAGCTTGGGATGACGGGAAGACCCTCCAGGTACGCTTTTATTTTATTGCAATTTACTTTGTTGCGATTTACTTACATGCATTGTACTTTACTTTTTCTTGCATGATAAATAAAACTGTTGCATGAAAACCAAAACCTTTAGGATAGTCCCTAAACTGAAACCAAAACTAAATTAAAAGTCATTACAAGATAAAATTCACCGCCACAACATTCCAAAACATAAAACAACTCAAAATTTTATCACAAACAGAACAACTAAACTACGATTGCAACTAAATTAAAACGTCTCATTGAATGATCGTGAATACCTCAGATGATGTAACCCACGTGTTGCTAACGGGATTTCCCACGATCTAAATGAAAGTGTGGAACTCATTCAGTTGAGTTTAGCAAATTCATCTGGACTAAGTGAATTCAATGAAAATAACAGTCTTAGGGATGACGGAATCGTGGGATCTTAATCGGTTCTGTTCAATCAACTTTAAGATTTGTTTTAATTAAAATATTAAAAACACTTGGATTTTAAGATTTTCTCTAAACCAAAACACTTCTCTCATCTCCTAATTTATGACTTCTAAAACTAAACCTCTACAACAACAAGGAGCTTGGAGCACGGTGGGCAGCACGACCATTGTCATCAGCAAAACTAGGATCTACTTCAGCAAAGCCTTTCTTAGAGTTAAATAACAAAGCCATAGGACTTCGAGGAGTTTGCCTAGTGCAACATAAATTCTCAACTCTTCGTTAGGAATTTGCATAATCAAGTTATGTAAATTAAGCCCTAACCGGTCTTAGGATTCTGAGGTAGTTTTTGGTACAACATAAACCCTCACATCTTCAAGGCTATTTATATGATCATGTCATACAAATATAAGTCCTAATCAATTAAAATTGGCAGGATTTAAATATTAAATAAATTCCCAAATTGAAACCAAACAATAGGATAGTTTGAGAAGTTGTCAAGATTCTTTTTGGATCCTCAGCTTCTCCTACTTTTCTTCCTTCGCACTCCTGAAATTAACTGTTCCAAATTTGATCCATTCCCTTTTGAAATTTCCAAAATCCAATTCTTTGAAAACCTTAAACTTTGAAATTCTTGAGAGAAAAACCACTGATCATTATCGAGAGTTTTCTTAAATGATTCCCGTCATTTAAGATGTAATTAACTATAGGGGCTTGCCCTTATATGGAACTTTAAGAACCCAGGTAATATAAACCCTGCTTAATTCCTTTATATTAAGCAGAGGAACTTATCGGCTTATAAAATTGGTTCGCAGACCAAACGAATGTCACAAATCTTCTAGTTTACTTAATCGAGCTCCATCATCAAGCAGTGTGTCTATTCTTCGGGATATATACACGGTTTGTGATGCGGTGCTCGTTTATATAAACTATTTGGGATGTGAGATCTGTTTGATATTTCATATTTTAAAATTTTCAAACACAAAATTATTTTCAAAATTAAATGCTACTTTCAAATTATATATATATATATATATATATATATTTAAATCAAATTTAAAATCTAAAATTCGCCGACAATTTCTGTTAGGCGACCCCTTTTTCTAAAGTACAACACAAACCTAAAAATATGCCGACACTTCTGGCGACTCCGTTGGGGAATAGTTCCTCTCTCCATTTTGATTAGATGGATTTGCTTTCATAAATCGGTGGTGAGTCCATATCCCTAATGGACCAAAACTACCATTCTTCCATTGGAATACCCCGTTCATTTCCGTCTTGAACGAGTATGGCCGACTCCTCTCGGATTTAGGAGCCACTGTTTAGAAACCTTTAAATAGAGAGGTTCTGAGATCCTTTTACCTCTTTTCTGAGGTGGGGTGGACCCCAAATAGGTGTTAGTTTAGAAGCGGTCCTTCGAGTTGAGAAGTCTTGCATAAGACTTTCTCTTCCTTTCTGATTCTGAATCGAATCCTTTACCTTTTCTATACCTTTAAACATTCCATTCCTAATAAATAAATCCTCTAATAAATAACTCTTTTGATGAATAAATCCTTTTAAAATCACAAATACACTAAGATAAACGAAAATGTGTTTGGACTCTTTCTTTTTCGTCCTAAACTTTACAACGAAAAGAAGCATAATTTGAGACTGACATTCAGAATTTGCCCTGCAAAAAATGACTGCCGCAAAGCTAATCTTCTCCTTCACCAATGGAATGGACTTCGCCGTTTACAAGGATGAACTGCCCGACATTGGGATCATCCGTTTCAGATAAGGATTTGGCAACACAAATGTCAAGTTTGCTGATGTCACTCTCTTCACACTAATGGACAAAGTGTCAGAAACCGAGGAGCCTGTAATTGAGTTCAACCTAAAGTCGGCTCAAGAAATCCCTCCCCTGCAAAGGTTCCAACTGAGAGGAGTACTACTGTTCGTAGGAGGACTGTTGTCTCTATCCCCACCGGTCTAGTCATCTCTGCTCCTACCCCGACTTCCGCCAAACTAAAGGGAAGGAAATCCAAGTCTGTGATGAGCCTGTCACCGTGGAGGGTACAAATTTGGCTACAATACCATTTATTTTTGAGATTGGGTCCAGTTTAAGAATTGCACCCTTAACTCGGACTCAAAGGAGAAATAGAAGCAGAAAGATCGCCAAGAAAGCTAAAGCTGCTGAAGTTGCATTTCTAGAAGAAATTCTTGAAGAAAGGGAAGAACTGCCTGAGTATATACCTCTGTTGGAAGGGAGCAGGTTTCACCCCCTCTCTGCCGCATCAGATGAAGAGGATGTCCATAGGATTGCCACCGCATTACCCCGACCTGCATACTACAACAATTACAAGAGGAAAAGGGATAAGACTACGCCATTGGCTCGGCTGCAAGCTGTAATAGAAAGATTGGCAAAGAAAGAAAGATGCCCTGTGTCAGAAATCTTAAGAAGGATAGGACGGGTGCCAGCTAAATCCCGCCTCGGACCGCGAATGAAACCTATTGCTGCCACAGAGAAACCAAAGAAGAAGATAAAAGCCACTCCACCAGTTGTTGTATTGGGTCTACAAATTAGGGACGATACCACCTTCCAGCATGTAGCCGACAGACCATCCAGTCCTAGGCTTCCGGCTGCAAGAAGGATGGTATGGCGACCTACTAATGGCGAGTTAAGACCAAAGCAATGCCCTGAGAAGAAAAGTCTCGTCAGGAGACTCGAATCAGAAGAAAGTGCTACTGCAATAAAGGGGACTCCAGGAAAGAAAGTTCAACAACCGTCACGAGACAAGCGTGAGACCGTGCGAAAGGGCCACCTGGAGGATGCCATGGATAAGTTAAGGACCGACATCCGACGGTTAGCAAAAGAAAGAGAAGAAGAATTAGGAGATGAAGTTGACTCATCAGAGTTCATGGATGAGGAGTATGCCGAGATCAACATGGTTGAAACACGAGCATCATCAGCTTTGCAAGGTGCTCCAGCAGCTACAGAAAGAGATGAACCAGAAGTGTTAAGAGCACAGCTTCGGGAAAGAGATGATACAATTTCCCAGATGGCAAAGAAGATGGAAGAGATGGCTGCTGCCTTAGCCACTCTCCAGAGTCAAGCCCAGCCTCAGAAAGAGACACCCCCAGAAATTATCCATATTCCAGATGGAGGAAAAGAGATCACATCCATCAACGGAGATGAATTACCAAAGAAGGATTCTACACAAAGCATGATTCCAGAGAAGGATATTAAAAACATGGTAGAACAGTAGGTGCGAGAAGCTTTAGCACAATCCAAGAATGGAGCATCAATTCAGACGGGTAAACCTTACCCCAAGGAGTTCGATGCAGTCCAATACCCGAAAGGCTTTGTACCACCTCTGTTTAAGACTTTTGATGGAACAAGAAACCCCCGACAACATGTTGCACATTTTTGTGCTAGTTGCTGCAATGCCGGTGGGAGCGACACTCTACTCTTCTGCCAGTTCGTCAGCAGTTTGTCGAGGATCGCCTTCGGCGGGTACGCGAGGTACCGAACGGCTCAGTGAAGACATTTTCATAACTGGAGAATCTCTTCGTTAAACGATTTGCTAGGGCTCAACACCACATCACTATCGGTGATCTAGTGGTGGAGCAACAAAAGCCGAACGAGACTTTAGTGGATTACATACTTCGATGGAGAAACTTAAGCATGAAGTGTGAACCACAGCTTTAAGAACAACATGCAGTCGGTATCTTGCCTAAGAGTATCCATAGCCCGATAACACTCCTCCTTAAAGGATTTACAATCAAGACTTTCGAGAAGTTGCTTAGCAAGGGCGGGAGCTTGCAAGAATAGGCAAAACAGTTAAGTTTCGCGGATAAGAACGATAAGCAGAAAACTGTGAAAACATTCAAAAAGAAATCCAGAATCGTCGCGGCGGTAGATAAGGGCAAGCGGCCGGTTCGGATACGATTAGAGCGGCCACGACCTAGTTATCAACCACCACAACGGACTTATCGACAACCTCGGCGAAGGCTATCGGCAACCCCGTCCGAGCTATCAGTCATCTCGAGCATTATGAACAACCGCCTCGTTCATCGAGTACCTTAAGAGAACTCCTAAATAAAGAATATCCATTCAAAAGCGAAGCGATGAGCGAAGATGTTCCGCGACTTAATGAAGACACCGGATTTTCAGCTGCCGAGCCCGAAGCCGGAGGAAGTCAATAAGAAAGATCATCCGAACTATTGCCCTTACCACCAGATGCTTGGACATAAGATAGAGGATTGCATCACTTTCAAGAGTTAGCTTGATGACAATCTCCGAAAAGGGAACATAACGATCCCTAAGGAATATATGAAGGAACCCCAGAAGGGAGGTTCCGTCAATGTTATTTCAACGGATCTTATTGTTCCAATAGACCCTTATGTGACTGCTGATAGATGGAGTACCGTTTGGACGAAGTCATCAAAGAAAATTTTAGATCACATACAGGCCGCTTCGGTACGTGCTTCAACTCAGAGTTTGAAACCTGTCGAGCCGGAACTATCACTTGCGATTGAAGAACCGCCCCAGAAGGAGGAGAAGATCGTGGAAGAAAAGAAGACCGAGGCTCTGAAGGTTAGACTAGGGGCTACTTATCCTAGGATGGTTGTTTCCGATTCGGGGGAGAAATCCCTCGAACTCCTGAATCTGTATGATTATCTGCTCGCCTCGGCGGGATCTTATAATGATAAGGGTTATGGCGTTGGCTACGTTTTGACTGTTTCTAACGATTACATAACTAGCCACAACCGACTTAATCCAGATCTCGATTCCAATACGAATAACGATTCTCAAATCATGCACAACCTCGATGACCACGAAGAAGAAGGTGTTCTCAAAGGAGGCTGCGAAAGCTTGACAAGCAACGAGTCCATTTGTGAATTCCGAGGGGCTTCGATCACGATAGAATTAGAACCATCAGACATCGAAGCAACTTCAGAAGAGCCAGTGGTTCCAATTCAAGAGGATACACTGGCAGAGTCAACACCAAATTCAGAAGAGATAACTGAAGTAAATTTAAGAAGTGGAAAAGTTCTACCCCCAAGAATGGGTCGAAAGGATAAAGGAAAGCAGGTGGTTGCTCAGGAAGAGCCAGCCCCGGCTCAGGAAGAAACCGAGGAACATCGTAATAAAGTGGACTATAATGTGCTAGCCCATCTTAGGAAGCTACCAGCCAAACTAAGCATATACGACGCTCTGATCCTGTCAAAGGAGATGAGGGAGGCTCTGATCAAGGCTTTAGTTGATCCAGAGATTTGTTTAACTCAAATGGCCGGTAATTCCTTTGACGAGGTTTGCTCGTTAAAAGAACAACAAGGTGTTACCTTCACGGACAATGATCTATTACTGAGAACAGCAGATCACAATCGACCGTTATACATTTCAGTCACTATTGGAAGGTTTACGCTCTCCAGAGTGTTGGTTGATCCGGGAGCATCAATCAACATAATGAATCTTTGGACGCTAACATATTTGGAAATTAATGCTCACAAACTTGAAGCAGACAATATGCTATTAAGAGGCTTCAATCAAAAAGGAGAAAGAGCTCTTGGATCGATAACACTACTAATGAAGACTGGTGATTTAGCAAAGACAACGAAAAAATTCCACATAATTGATTCTGAGACATCGTTCAACGCTCTACTGGGTCGACCGTGGATTGATGAAAACTGGATGGTACTGTCGTCTCTGCACCAGTGCATAAAGTATTACGAAGGAGGGGAACAGTGTATCAAAGGTGACTTGCAACCATTCTCCGTACACGAGAATGGAATTCAAGAAGATGCAGCTTACTACGCGCCCCCGAAGAAAACAATTTTTTCCAGAAATACCATACTAAATGAAGCAAAAGAAATCTGAGACAACGAAGAACTTGAAGTTCTAGTTCAACAGTTACTCACCACTCCCTTACGGTGAGATGGTGAAGATTTCTCCAGAACTCGCACCCGAGGTCGAGGCCGGGGACGAGGACGTGGAAGAAATGTTGGAACAGTTGGACAGAAGAAACCGGTCATCTATGTTGATTGGGAGAACGAGTTCCGAAGAAGGAGAAGAAATCAAGAAAGAAGCGGCGACAATAAGTCGAAAGAAACCCCGAGTTCCGGATCTCTCGAAGATGAAAAGAATGAAGAATACAAATCAATGTACGAGAAGATTAACCATCATGTACATACTATGACCCTGACCCCGATCCATTCTAATAAGATCGAGGGTATGGTGGTCAAAGAAGTGCATGGTGGTGGTACTAAGTCAATCAAGCTTTACTGTGGTGCTTCTTCTTCCAATAATGAAAAAGATGTACAATTTGAAGATGTTACTTCTTCCGAATTAATTGAATTACATTTTGAGTGGTACTCTCCCTATGTTTAAAATTTAATTCAACATGGTGTCTTACCTCGACAATGGACAAAAGGCCGATCACAACACTTTGAAAAATTATGGATTAATGCCGGTCAGCCTCCCAATTCAAAATATGGTCTCGGATTCGACACAGTTGGATCTGTTGACGATACGGGATTTTGCTTGGTTGTCACTTGCAAACCTAATGAAGACTGCTTGGAAGCTTCAGGAGATCTCGAAGATCTACCAATCGAAGATGCTCCACCAGAATTTGAAGAAGAAATCAAATCTACAATAGACGAGTTAACGGAAGTTAACTTAGGTACTAGAGAAGAGCCCAGGCCTACCTTTGTTTGCTCCTTACTCAATAAAGAAGTTTCCAAGGAAATAATTAAGCTACTAATAGAATTCAAGGATTGTTTTGCTTGGAGTTACGACGAAATGCCAGGATTAGCTCCAGAGGTCGCAGTTCACAAGTTAGGAGTAGATCCTACTTTCGTTCCAGTCAGACAAGCCCCCAAAAGAATGCGTCTAGAAATTGAGCAACAAGTAATAGCCGAAGTTAAGAAGCTAATAGAAGCTAAATTTGTCTGTGAAGAACAATACCCTACTTAGTTAGCCAATGTGGTACCAGTCAGAAAGAAGAATGGTTAGATCAGAATCTGCGTAGACTTCAGAGATTTAAATAAAGCATGTCCAAAAGATGAATTTCCACTACCAATCCCAGAACTAATGATCGACATTGCTTCAACATATGAAATATTTTCATTCATGGATGGATCATCAGAATACAACCAGATAAGGATAGCACCAGAAGACGAAAAGCTCACGGCATTCAGAACGCTGATCGGAGTGTATTGCTACAAAGTAATGCCATTCGGACTAAAGAACGCAGGAGCAACATACCAAAGAGCGATGACGAAGATTTTTGATGATCTCATTCACAACCAAGTTGAGTGCTACGTGGATGATGTGCTCATCAAAAGTAAACTGAAGGAAGATCACCTGTATGATTTGAGAATTGTTTTCGAGCGACTAAGACAGTACAACCTTAAGATGAATCCCTTAAAATGCGCCTTCGGTGTCACCTTCAGGAAATTCTTAGGATTTGTTGTCCAACATCGCGAAATTGAAATTGATCCAGAAAAGATTAAAGCTATCTTAGAAATGCCACCTCCTAAAACCTTGAAACAGCTGTAATCCTTCTAAGGAAAGTTGGCATATCTTCGACGCTTTATATCGAATTTGTCAGGAAGGTGTCAGCCTTTTTCTGCTTTGGTTAAGAAGGAAGCCAAGTTTACTTGGGACTCCAAATGTCAACATGCCTTCGATGACATCAAACAATACTTAATGACACCTCCTGTCTTAGTAGCTACAGTCTCAGGTAGACCGTTGATACTTTATACCGCGGCTTTAGACGACTCCCTTGGAGCCCTGCTAGCCCAGGTCAATGATGAGGGAAAAGAAAATGCTCTATACTACTTAAGCCATCGTCTAATTTCGACGGAAGTAAAGTATCCTCCTATTGAGAAGCACTGCTTGGCCCTGATCTTCGGCGCACAGAAGCTCAGGCATTACATGCTTTCTCATAAGGTTAACCTTATTTCGAGAGTTAATCCGTTGCAATACTTGATGACCCGATCGACGCTCTCTGGCAGACTTGCCAGGTGGTCGATGATACTATTGCAATTTGACATAACTTTCGTTCCTCTTCACGCCATAAAGGGACAAGTTCTAGCTGACTTCCTTGCGACACACGCTTTACCGACAGATTCACCTCTCGATGACGATTTGCCTGAAGAGCAGATAGTGAGCGTAGAAGACCCTGATGATCGACGTTGGGAATTATACTTCAACGGAGCGTCCTCAGCGCAGAAGAACAAAGAATTGCAAACGATAGTGCCCGGTAAGGCAGGAATCAGACTAATCTTTATAATAATGGAGCGGGGGATATTAAGATACTCTTACCACTTAACAGAGATGTGAACAAACAACGAGGCAGAATACGAAGCCCTCATAACAGGACTAGAACTAACCATTCAAATGGGAATAACATACATCAACATCTACGAAGATTCTCAGTTGATCATTCAACAGGTTGCCGGACAATACAGAATTTTAAAGCCAAGACTCGAGCAGTACTTTCAGTATGCCATGAAACTGTTGGAACATATTCCGAATGTAACGATCTACAAGATCCCCAAAAAAGAAAATGCTCTCACGGATGCGCTAGCTCGCCTTGCAAAAGAATTTGCCTGCTTACAAGATGAGTCAGTTGAAGTGTCAGTTCAGGGACGACAGGCCCTATCACAGCTCGACATGGATATGATACAGAAATAAGAAAAAACAGAGGAATCAGTTGCAGCAATAACATAAAACACAGAAGATTGGCGTCAACCTCTAATAGACTACTTGCAAATAGGGAAATTATTGGACGATAAGTCTCTAGACTATCAGATCAAGAAAAGAACTCTGTCTTATGCATTAATAAACAATACGTTATACAGAAGGTCTTTTGATCAAATGTTGCTGACATGCCTGAGCGAGTCCGAAGCTCGTGAAATTGTCAAAGAGGTACACTCAGGACTCTGTGGAGCTCATCAGTCGGGTCCAAAGATGAAAGTGAAGATTAAGAGATTAGGGCACTACTGGCCCTCAATGATGACCGGCTGTATGAAGACCGCCAAGAGCTGTCACCAATGCCAAGTGCATGGAGTGGTTCTACATCAACCTCTAAATGTGCTACATCCGACAATTGCGTCGTGGCCATTTGAGTGTTGGGGCACAAATATAGTGGGTCCGATAGAACCACCTTCTTCAAGAGGACATCGCTTTATTCAAGCAGCTACAGACTACTTTTCTAAATGGGCAGAAGCTATACCACTCAGGGAAGTGAAGGCACACCACGTGGTACAGTTTTTCAAGAACCAAGTCATCTACCATTTTGGGGTACTGCGCAGAATCATTTCAGATAATGGGTCTACATTCAAAAGTACAAAGATCAACAGTTTTGTCAGAAGCCACAGGATCGATTGGCGATACTCAAAGATCTACTACCCAAGAGCAAACAGCTTGGCCGAGGCTTTTAATAAAACTCTCATTCAAAATTTTAAGAAAACTTTAGACGACAACAAGAGAAATTGGCACGAGAAGTTGTTGGAAGTCTTATGGGCCTACAGGACAACTTTTAGGACTCCTACTCAGTCTACGCCCTACGCTATAGTGTACGGGTCCGACGCAGTTCTACCCTTGGAAGTTCAGCTCCCATCACTCAGAATTGCAGTTGCGAACAAAATCACTACGGAAGAAAATGCCAGAGTACGACTAGAAGAGCTAGAAAGCTTGGAAGGGAAAAGACTTTTCGCGCAACAGAATTTGGAACTGTATCAAGACAAAATGATCCAGGCCCATGATAAACTGGTCCGTCCCAGGACATTCAAAGTCGGTGACTTGGTTTTGATTCTCAGAAGACCTATTCTTGCACATCACAAGATAGGTGGTAAATTTGAACCGACTTGGGAAGGGCCGTTTTTGGTCGAGACAGTCTACTCAGGAGGCTCCTACCAACTTGTGAATTGCCAAGGAGAACGACAAATGCTTCGAATCAACGGACGATATTTGAAGAAGTATTACTCAACCTGATGTTTCTAAGGAATGAATTTTCATCCCTAGAAACACAGGTGAAGTAACCACTTGTGACTGGGTCCGAAAAAAAAAAGAAAAAAAAACATAAAAATGGATGACAAAAAATCATTAACAAAAAAATATGTGCTAAAAATAAAATATGTGAAATCATAATAATAAAGTTTTACCCTTCCGTTCAAATCAAATCTTGTTCCTGATCTTTCTTAATCTTTTCCTACTTTCCTTAAAAATAAAAATAAGTGAATAAGAATCTTCAGTGATAAATATTTTCTTAATGTTCTTGTTCTTAATACAGCCCCTGATCCTTTCCTTGTCTTTTTCGCAGGGAAATGTCGAACGAGCGGTTGGTCCTAAACTTTAGAAGTGACGTGAGTTTCGCACTCGATGAAAAGAGGGTGAAGGATGGAGCAGTGATAGAAATTGATTCTGACTTCACACCGACCGGCCTACGGTACGAAGAAAATGATTGGGTCCCGAGTTGACCGAGAAGAGCTTCACGACGAGACGAGTGATGAAGATGGGTGGCCCAAGCCACCAATCCGACGAACAAGAAAAGAAAGACAAACATCGAGGAAAGCAAGAAAATCAAGTCTATAGTTACCACGATAGAGGGCAGGCTCGTCAGCGCCGCGCTCGCAGAAATTCAAGGGGTAAGGAGAGCTACTCTCACTGCTACCCAAAGAATAAGAATCACCGTATCTGCAAGATGTTGACTAAACTAGCAGCAGATCAACACGAAAAAACAGCCGCTTTTGCCGGCACACACATTTCAAAGATACTGATTCATCAGGAACCAGAAAGAAGAAAGTCAACGCCAAGAAAATCAGAACAAATCGAAGAAGTGCCAAGAAGAACAAAATAGAGTCGGTGCCTCGACGGCCGGACGGAGATACCGGATCCGAAGAACCTTGTTGCGGAAGCAACCCGGAGGATGTCCGGACAGAGACAATCCCTGAGGAGCCAAGGTATGCAGGAGAACGTGACGGGATTGAGCCATACATCCTGCAGTACGTTACTAGGCCTTGTCACTTGCAGATCATCCCAGAATATGAATTAGAAAGAATGCAAAATGTTGAGAAAAAGACTTTCGAATACTTTGAAAGGATTAGAGGCAAGAGAATCAACATTTTGGAAGGCCTCGAGTTACACACAGATGTATTCTCAGAGTACGAGCAGCAGCATATTGTGGACTGCATCTTAGAGCTTCAGAAGATGGAGCTGTCGGCATATTTTTAGGTTGTGTTTTATTTTGAAGAGGGGTCGCCTAACAGAAATCTGTCGGCGAATTTTTAATTTAATTAAAATAAATAATTTGAAAAGTAATATTTGATTTCGAAAATAATTTTAAATTTGAAAGTTTTAAGATATGAGACTAAACCAATCTCACATCCCAAATAGTTTATATAAACGAGCACCGCACCACAGACCGTGTATCTATCCCTAAGGATAGACACACTCGCTTGACGATGAGGGCTCGATTAAATAAACTAGAAGATTTGTGACATCCGTTTGGTACGCGAACCAATTTTATAAGCCGACAAAATTCCACTGCTTAATATGAAAACATTAAACGGGGTTTATATTACTCGGGTTCTTTAAAATTCCCTATAAGGGCAAGCCCCTATAGTTAATTACATCTTAAGTGATGGGAATCACCTAAGAAAACTCTCGATAATAATCAATAATTCCGCTCTCAAGGATTTCAAAGTTTAAGTTTTCGGGGATTGAATTTTGGAATTTCAATAGGGAATGGATCAAACTTGGAACATTTTGTTTTGTGAATCCAAAGGAAGAAAAGTAGGAGAAATCACCGATTCGAAGTGAACTTCGGTAATTTCCCGACTATCCTATTGTTTGGCTTGAATTCGGGAAAGTCCTAATGTTTATTTAGTATTTCGATCTTGCCGATTTTAATTAATTAGGGCTTATATTTGTATGATAAAATCAAACAAATAGCCTAGAAGATGTGAGGGTTTATTGTCGTATCGGACGACTACCTCGGAATCCTAAGACCGGTTAGGGCTTAATTTGCAATGCAAATGCCTAACAAAGAGGTTGAGGATTTATGTTGCACTAGGCAAGCTACCTCGAAGTCCTATGGCTTTGTTGTTTAATTCTAAGAAGGTTTTGCTGAAGTAGGTTCAAGTTTTGTTGATGACGATGGCCGTGCTGTCCACCATGCTCCAAGCTCCTTGTTGTTGCAGAGGTTTAGTTTTAGAAATCATAAATCAGGAGATGAGAAAAGTGTTTTGGTTTAGAGAAGTCTTAATTTCCAAGTGTTTTGTATTTTGATTAAAACAAATCTTAAAGTTGATTATAACAACACCGTTTAAGATCCCACGGTTCCATCCTTCCGGCATCATTATTTTTATCGGATTCACTTAGTCCGGATGAATTTGCTAAACTCAGCCGAATGAGTTCCACACTTTCATTTAGACCGTGGGAAATCCCGTTAGCAACACGTAGGTTACATCATCCGAGGTATTCCCGATCATCCAACAGGACGTTTTAATTTAGTTGCAATTGTAGTTTTGTGTTACGTTTGTGATTAAATTTTGAGTTGTTTTATATTTTGAAATGTTGTGGCGGTGAATTTTATCTTGCAATGACTTTTAACTTAGTTTTGGTTTCGGTTTGAGAGTTATCCTAAAGGTGTGGGTTTTCATGCAACGATTGTTTTATCATGCAAGAAAAGTAAATTGCATTTGCAATAAAGTAGATTGCAAGAAAGTAAATTGCAATAAAATAAAAGCGTACTCGGAGGGTCTTCCAGTCATCCCAAGCTACACTTAAAACACAATTAGAATATTTAAGCAAGTTCCTAGGTAAAGCTAAGGAAAGGTTATGGTTTTCTACCAAATTCCTAATCCTATAGCTAGTCATCTCCTATGACGTCTAGGTTCTTTGTGTTTTTGTTTGAGGACGATTTTCTTCATCAAAGAACAATTAAGTTCGATTGTTCTTATAAATATCCTATCATATTGAGGAAGTGCTTAAGAAGAATCTTAAACATCTTTTCAATATTTCGAGGATTGTTTTAAGTCCAAATGAATTTAATTATATAAATGAATCGATCGTCCGAGGTTTTCAAGTTTTGTTAACTTGCTCGGTGAACTAGGACATTTGAATATCACTATGAGTGAGGTAACACTTCATTTGATGTTCCATTTAGGAGTTATAATACTCAAAGCTTTCGAGGGTAAATTAGTATTCAAATGATTTGATTTAAGTTAAAGGGTTTAAATTTGGAATAGTGTTCAAGTTGCTTTATATTTAATTTCTTTTATGTCTTAGGTGATGTTATATTTAATTCGATTTAATTTGATTGAGTTTTAATTTAATTTAATTTAATTTAATTTGATTTGATGTTTAATTAATTTGATTTGATTTAATTTAATTTAATTATTTAATTTAATTTAATTTAATTTAATTTAATTTAATTTAATTTAATTTAATTATTTAATTTAATTTAATTTAATTATTTAATTTAATTTAATTGTTTAATTTAATTTAATTTAATTATATAATTTAATTTTAATTTAATTTAATTTAATTATTTAATTTTAATTTAATTTAATTTAATTATTTAATTTTAATTTAATTTAATTTAATCCAATTTAATTTACTTAATTTAATTTAATTTTTAATTTAGTTTTATCTTTAATTTTAATTGAAATTTTTGAAAGAGTTTAATAATTTAATTTTAGTTTAACGATTAAGTCTTTTAATATTTTGAATTTGAATTATCATTTTAATTAAGAGTTGAATATTAATGAGATGATTAATTTAGGGATTTTTAAATTAAAGAATAAATCTCCTCCTAATAAATATCCCTTATTTTAATAATTCCAATTTTATTATTCTTCCAAATTTAATCTATTATTTAATTAAAGTTTAATCATTTTAAAAATTGTTTAATGAGTTTCTACCCTTTAATTATTTAAATTTCAATCATCCAAACCAGATTAAGATCAAATATTTTACTTGTTGATTTTTTATTAAACCTAAAGTTTTAATTAAGGGTTAAAAGTTTAATTACCATTTTACCCCTTAAGCTTAATAATTTCATAACTCACTAAATTGAACACAAATGAATTTGAAATTTTTATGTGACTTTACTCATATGTCAATAAAGACATGAGAGGAGAAAATGTGATTTTTCTGTATTTAATTTATTTATATAATTATTTTTGGTGAAAATAGAGATTTTCAAGGAAAATTTGATAACATGACCAAAGGAAAGTTTCTGTCCTTAAGAAAATTAGGGAACATTTCTAATGACCAGAGAAGCACTTGGACCAATTTTGGTGATTTTTTGAATTATATTATTTTTATTATAATTATTTTGAGTTTTGGAGTGTTAATTAATTTAAAAAATAAAATGAATGTTGAAAAATGGATTTTATATTTTTCAAAAATCTCTCTAATATCAAGGAAACCAGAGAAACAAATTTTGTAATTTTCTGATTTTTTTATGATTTATTATAATTATTTTAGTGAAAATGCTAGAAAATATATTTTTTTTAATTTTAAAATTACCTTAAAACTTTAAAATTCAATATCTCACTAAATAGACCTAGGAAAAATGTGGGATTTGTTCCTAAGTGATTAAAATTCAAAATGTGACATTTTGGTGAACTTTATTATTTTTGTGATTTTTATTATTTTTTAATTATTAAAAATATTAAAATATTATTAAAAATCAACTTTTTCAGAAAATTGAAATTTTAATTTTCTTAGATTCCCCTGATATCAGAGAGGCTCCAAGACCAATTTGGTGAATTTTTGAAAAGTATTTTAAAAGTTATGAATTTTTAAAGTTTAAAATGGCTAAGTGGCTTAATTAACCCAATTAGTGGGGCTAACCAAGTCCAATTGACCTCAAATTTTTATGGTGAATTCCTCTGATCCTAAAGGTCAGTGGAAAATTGATTTCAAGTCAATTTGATGCTTGGTTAACTCTAATTAATTAAAGACCTATTTTAGGTGTTTAAGCCAATTAGAGTTGTTCTGAGTGAATTAACTCAAGTCCCATTTTTCCTAGAGTTCTCTCGGTCATAAGGAACATCACCAAATTTTTCTAGAATTTATTTCACAACATGCTAATTTTTGGAATTAAAATACTCAAAACAACAACATGCATTTGAAAAATAAATAACTTTTCACAGAGATGGCCTACGACCTTGGAAAATTCGGGGAATGTTCCCAAGTTCGGAGGCTTCAAAGTCCTATGGTCTCATGCCATGGTGAATTGTATACATGCATGGAGAATTAAATGTATGCAGAGAGTAAATAAATTATAAAAAATAAAATACTTGATGAAATTTAATGATTTCTTTTCCACATTATTCTCCTCCGTTCAACTGAGCGAGAGGGTATTTTTATTTTATTTTTGTGATTTTTCTATATAAAGATATGGATTTTTAAAGTTTCGATATTTAATAAATACATTAAATACCCTATTTATCTACTTATCCACGCGGCGCCGAAACATCGGCGGCTCCGAAGGGGTACGTGTCGCGCTGTGATTGGGCGCCGCCATCTGAGTCATCCTTCCCGGGCCCCGCGGTTCACGTAACATTCCCTGGTCCGGCGCGATCTGAATCGTCCGCTCGATACACGCGCAATCCAACGGCTCCTGGTCATCGTCTACGGCCGGTGTGCACCGTGACCGTCGACCTTCTAACCCTAATTTCTCACTCGATTCTCGACGGATTTTCGTGTTCTTATGCTCTATAGATTCGTCTTGAAGAGACGAACACATCCATACGGTAAACATGCATTTAAATTGACTCAAATTAAAATGAGAATCTCTGGAAGCTCGGGAAGAAGAGGGAGTCCATACCTTGCTCGGAGAAGTGAAGCTTCGATCTGAGAGTTGTTACACCTTCGATTGGATCCTAGTAAGCTCCAGATGAAGTCTCCTGGTCTGGTGAATTGTCTAGGTTGGACTTCGACCACAGCCGATCACAAAGCTTGGAGGCTGGAACAACTGGGTGGCCTAGAGATGGGGCTTTCAGTGGGGAACTTCTCCTCTTGGTCCAGTGAAGGTGTAGGACCAATCAATTTGGGAATTGGCTCACTGTGAAGAAATGTCCTGGTTTTTGGGCTAAAGTTTGAGCTCAAAATTGGGCTCAGCTAGAGGGAATCGGGGCTGGAATTCAGCGGGGATCAGGTGCTCTATGTATGGAGAGTGATCTGGAGTTATTTTGGCAGAGTTTTGGCAAGGTTTGTGCTTAGCCCCTTCACCAGACCAGGCCACCCAGGGCAGTCCTAAGGCCAAAGAGTCCTATAGGAACTCATCCTTTAAACTTCCACATTTGATTTCAACCCTCTGAGTGATTAGGGGTCTATAGTCGAGTTTGTGGAGTTTGCGGGGAGTTTAGAAGTGGTTTGAATTTCTAAAAGGCAGGTCCCAATTCTAGTCCTCTAAGATAGTCAAAGGAAAAGCCTAAGGCTAAATCCTAAGCACTAAAAAGAAGAAGGGAAGACCTCATCAAAAATGAGGTCAACAGGGCCGAGCAGGCCATCTGAGGGAAAAGACTTATTCAGAACCTCGGAGATGGATGCCAGGGAAAAGAAGAGTCACAATACAATGCAGATGTTGCTATAACTTCGCAAAGGACAGAAAGGGAAATCCACCAGGGATACTCCGTCGCAGTGAGGTAGATCCAATGCCGAGGATAATTAAAAGAATGGTAACGTGGAGGGTACTGCGCCAGACTGCATACCCAACAGTTGCATCATTAACATTTACCAGAAGGGCGACTGCATACCTCCACACATAGACCACCATGACTTTGTCAGATCTTTCTACACAGTTTCGTTCGTCAACCAATGCAATATCATGTTCGGATCTGACCTCCGGATAGCAAGCCCGGGTAAGTTCCGAGGGCCGGTGGAGATACCACTTCCGGTAGGTTCTGTCATGATATTAAAAGGAAATGGAGCAGACATCGCAATACATTGTATACCAGGAGTGCCAGTGGAGTGGATCTCTATCACTTTTAGAAGGATGGACGACAGAAAGGCACCTTACCACTTCCAGCCAGATCCAGAATTGGAGAGTCTCCGGCCCTACGAGCTGTGAGTTACATGGGAAATAGCACACCTCCAATGCACATCCATGCGGCATTCCTGCCAAGGGTGGCTTGGAAGTTGATGTTATTACCCATGTTTCTTACTATTCAGACATGGATTTTTGACAGACGCTTTTGGATGTATCAACAAGAAGTTTACACAGTCCGTTTTGGATTTACATGGATTGTACGAGACATTAAATTTTTGAGGAAAATGTCATCATGACTAGACCAAGTTGTATGATGTACTTTCAGCAAGTTGGAATGAAAATAACTACGTCATATTTTACCTTCACCTCTTTTTGTGCAAATTGATTGGGAAACGCCATTAGAGTTAAATGAACTTTGAACGAAGAACATAATAGAAAATAAAATAAATGAGAACTTTTCCTAAAAATCTAAATAGTAAAATAAACTTCAAATTCACATGAACACTAAATAAACAACAAATAAAAAAAATCAGATCGTTAAAGGACAAACAAAATCAATCTAAATCACAAATTGAATTCTAGTATAAATCCATCTTTTCAAATCCACCAATGCTTCTTCAAATCAAGATCTACTTCAGACCTCCTTTGAAACCCTCTCTCGGGATGATTTCAGAACCACGAAAAATTTTCGATTTGGTTCCGATGGCATGGATTCATACCCTTCGCCAAAAAATCAAACTTTGATTGACTCTCGTGGGATGTGGAACACTTTCATATCTCATTTCGATCTCCCGCTAAATCCAAATCTCCACAGTACATTTCAACTCAAAATTTCCGAGACTGGTACCTACATTCCAGTTCTAATTTTGAGATCGATACCTACATTTCGATTCTCATCTGAATTGATACCTACATTTCAATTCAAAATTTCCGAGACTGGTACCTACATTCAAGTTCTCATTTTGAGATTGATACCTATATTTCAATTCTCATCTGAATTGATACCTACATTTCAATTCAAAATTTCCGAGACTGGTACCTACATTCCAGTGCTCATTTTGAGATCGATACCTACATTTTAATTCTCATTCGAATTGATACCTACATTTCAATTCAAAATTTCCGAGACTGGTACCTACATTAAAGTTCTCATTTTGAGATCGATACCTACATTTCAATTCTCATCCGAATTGATACCTACATTTCAATTCAAAATTTTCAAGATTGGTACCTACGTTCCAGTTCTCATTTTGAGATCGATATATACATTTCGATTCTCATCTGAATTGATACCTACATTTCAATTCAAAATTTTCGAGACTGGAACCTCCATTCCAGTTCTCATTTTGAGATCGATACCTACATTTTGATTCTCATTTGAATTGATACCTACATTTCAATTCAAAATTTCTGACACTGGTACCTACATTCCAGTTCTCATTTTGAGATCGATACCTACATTTCGATTCTCATCTAAGTTGATACCTACATTTCAATTCAAAATTTCGGAGACTGGTACCTACATTCCAGTTCTCATTTTGAGATTGATACCTACATTTCGATTCTCATCTGAATTGATACCTACATTTCAATTCAAAATTTCCGAGACTGGTACCTACATTCCAGTTCTCTTTTGAGATCAGTACCTAAATTTTGATTCTCATCCTTTTCAATCGACACTTAAGCTCGGATGCTTACTCCGAGGCTGCTACCTAAAGTCTAGTTTTCTTCGCAATCCCGAGGTTGAAACTCGGGTTTCAATTCTCATTTCAAATCCAAATTTCCTCAAACTGATTTTAAATCAAACTTCAATCTAAATTGGAACTCCAAATAAAAAAAACATCTAAACTTACACATCAAAACTTGAACATGAAATGAAATGAAATCTAAATCAAAATTCTCCAAATCTTGTGATTTGGAATTCACCTCCTTTTCCTTTCCCTAGCAAGAGTTCAAGAACCTCCAGTCTTGGAGATATACTTAATACTACCCAGCGAAAATTTTTCTACTCTGTTCTAAGTTTATCACTTGGACATCTGTGTTGGTTTGGTTGATCTCTTCGGTCAACACCAATACGCGCGGTGTGCTTGGTTAGCACACCACACCTATTGGGGGGTCCATTTGTTGACCTCATTTTTGATGAGGTCTTCTCTTCTCTCTTTAGTACTTAGGATCTAGCCTTAGGCTTTTCCTTTGACTATCTTAGAGGATTAGAGATGGAACCTACCCCTTTAGAAACTCAACCACTTCTTAACTCCTTGCAAACCCCACAAGCTTGATTGTAAACCCCTAATCACCTAGAGGGTTGAGATCAAATGTGGAGGTTTAAAGGATGAGTTCCCTATAGGACTCTTTGGCCTTAGGATCACCCTGGGTGGCCTGGTCTGGTGAGGGTTGACCTGCACACATTACACTTTCACACGCATTCCAAATCCTAAAACTATTCATGTCTAGCTTAACTTCCTGACTCATGTAGATAATTCATATGGATGGACCTTAGCCTCTAGGCCCTTGGCTAAGAGAGTTAGGAACAACATAGTGAATGCCTCAAATGAGTCCTCTCATGGCTCCTATGGGCTTAATATGGCTTCATGGCTCAACCAAAGTGATTCCATTCTACTCACATTCAATCATTCTTCATTTTTCCAAAATTTCAATTTTTGACCCCCGGGGCCTCGGACCCGCCAAACCTACCAAATGCCTTGAAACTACCCAAAACCACCAAAATTTCCAAATCACCCAAAACTTTTCCAAAATTAACCTTGAACATTTCCCCACCAATCAAATTGATCATTTACAACCAAAAATACCAAAATTTCTAAAAATACCCCCAATACCCTCCAAATTACCAAAATGTCCCTCTTGACCCAAAAATCCAAAAAAATTCCACTTCCAGAAAATCCCAAATATTCCCAATTTCATTTTGTTCAACTACACCATGGGCTAATTTTGCCAATTTACACCACTTTTACCAAAACCCCCAATTTAGCCCATTTTAAACCCAAATGAACCCAATGTCAAACCAAATCACTTCAATTGACCTCAATTTTGGCCCAATTCAATTCTAAACTTCAATTCAATATCCCCAATATTAATCTAGACCAAATACAAGCCCAATTTGATTGACATTTGAATCCAATTTCATTTTTAAGCTTAAAGCCCAATTTTGACCCATAACTCAAACTTAGCCTAAAGCAACTCAATTCAACTCCAATTGACCCCAAATCTTTTCTAAACCTTCCCTAACATCTCCATAAACAAAAAACTAACATAATTTACCCAAAACTTGAACCCAAACCTCACTTAAATTCAACCCAAACCCAAAACCCCTTAAATTGACCTAAACCCAAACCTAACCCAAATAGGCCCAAATCCTAAGATTGAACCCCAACCAAAGTTGAAAACTCTTCATAACATTCCCCTAAACATTTCTCAACATCAATTTTACATCAATTTCAACATTAGCCCAACCCTAGCCTAAGTTAGCCCAATTTGGCCCATCTTCGCCCCTTTACCAAATAAACCCAAATCCAATCCAATTCAATCCCGAATCACTCCAAATTTGTTTTAAATCACTCATGACATATCCTTAAACTAAACCCAACATTTATTTGGCATGGCCCTTTACAAATTTTTTGATCTAAAAGCCCATTTTGAAACATAAAATCCCATTCCCCTAAAACCATTTTTCAAGCCCACCTTTACCAAATTTTAAAAGCCCAAACTTCATGCTAAAGCCCATATGACACTCTATTCATCATTTCATTAATTAAAATCATCCCTAAATTCTAAATCAACAATCAAACTTTTCTAAACTAAGCCATATGACAAACCATCCAAATTTCACACCAAAATACCAAAATTCCTAAAACTTACTTCCATGAAACCAAGCCAACTTTTCCCAAGCCATATAAGAGCCATGAAGCCATCCTTAAGCCCCATGTGGAGCCATGAAAACTTTGACATGTGACCATACCACATTGGGCAAATGGAGGAAGCTCTTTCTAGATTCCCTTAAGGTCATTAGCCTTAACCATGATTACCCTTAACCCAAAATTAATCCGAATATGTTTGGATGTGGACTTCACCACACATGTGAGCCTGGCCCACCTGACCTCCTCAGCCCAAAATCAGGCCATGGGGAGGTGAACCAAGCCCAAATTCATGGGTTGACCCAAACCAAGCCAAAATCACCTCTTCCCCTTTCCATTTCAATTGATCCTCTTTACACATGCCATTTGATAATTGAACTCACAAACCTCAAGAACTGATCCTCCTGATCACAACAGTGACCTGACCTTGGCTGGCCGGCCACCACAGTGGCCGGAAAACACCAGGCCGAGAGGTCCAAATCAACCAAAAATTACAATTCCCCATGGCTGAGCTACCCTACTCCAAATGACCATTGTAGCTGTTCTTCTCCTCACCAGAGCAGCTGATCCCAGCCCCTAACTCCCCCTGAGAGGCCATGGCCATGACTATTTAAGCCATCCAACCCCTCTCGGCCAAAAGGTTGGCTGAAATCGACCTTCACAAAACCCCTCCAAACTCCTCACAAAGCTTCCCCTAGCCAAGATCATTTGATCCCCACTGTCCTCCTGCCCTAATTCCCACTGATTGAGCTTAATTTTGGAGCTCAATTCTCAGGCTAGAACATGACACTTTCAAATCCTCCTCCAAAATCAAATTAAACTCTCCCACACCTGCACAAGACCAAGAGAAGGAGTTCCCCAGTAAAAGCCCCCTCTCTAGGCCACCCATTTGTTCTAGCCTCTAAAGGTTGAAATCGGGTCTGGTAGAAATTAGGTCTAGGCAATTCCCCAGGGCCAGAGACTTCATCTGGAGCTTGCTTGGACTCAATCAAAGGTGACACAACTCTCAGATCGAAGCTTCACTTCTCTGAGCAAAGGTATGAGCTCTCTCTTCTTCCCGAGCTTCTGAACATTCTCTTTTTTGATTGGGTTAATTTCATGCCACATAAACCGTATGGATCTGTTTGTTTCTTCAAGACGAATCCATATAGTATTAGAACATAAAAATCCATTGAGAATCAAGTGAGATCTTAGGGTTTTATTGTGGACGGTCACGGGTGCACATCAGTCGTAGACGATGACCGGGAGCCGTTGGATTACGCGTGTATCGAGCGGACGACTCAGATGGCGTCGGACCAGGAGATGGTACGTGAACCGCGAGCCCCGTGGTAGCTGACTCAGATGGCAGCGCCAAATCAAAGCGCGCCGCATGGTCTTTCGGAGCTGCCGAGGATTGCGTGGCGCCGAGTGGATAAGTAGGAAAATAGGGTATTTTTCTATTTATTTAATTATCAGAACTTCAAAAATTCATAAATTTGTGTAGAAAAATCATAAAAATAAAATAAAAATACTCTCTTGCTCAGTGAACAGAGGAGAATAATGTGGAATAGAAATCAAGTCATTTCATCAAGTATTTTATTTTTAATGATTTATTTACTCTCTGTAGTATTTTAATTCTCTATTTTCATAGACAATTCATCATGGCATGAGACCATGGTGCTTTTGAAGTCTCTAAATTGGGAACATTCGCTGAATTTTCCAAGGTCAGAGGCCATCCCAATGAGATGTTATTGATTTTCCAATTGCATGTTACTGTTTTGAGTATTTTAATTTCAATAATTAGCATGTTGTGAAATAAATTCTAGGAAAATTTAGTGATATTTCTTATGACCAGAGGAACCTAAGAAAAATAGGTCTTGAGTTAATTCACATGGAACAACCCTAATTAGCCTAAACACCCAAAATTGAACTTTAATTAATTATGGTTAACTACACATAAAATTAACTTAAAAACAATTCTCCACTGATCTTTAGGATCAAAGGAACATCACATAAAAATTTGAAGTCAATTGGATTTGTTTAACCTCACCAAATGGGTTGATTAAGCCTCTTAAGCAAAACGTATAAAATTAAACTTTAAAAATTCATAACTCACAAAATACTTTTCAAAAATTCACAAAAATGGTTTTGGAGCTTCTCTGATATTAGAGGAACTTAGGAAAATTAAAATTGTAATTTTCTAAAAAAGTTGAATTTTATCATTATTTTAATATTTTAATAATTAAAAAATAATAAAAATCATAAAAATATTAAAAATCACCAAAATGTCACATTTTGAATTCTAATCACTTAGGAACAAACCAAATATTTTTCCTAAGTCTCTAGGGTAAGATATTGAATTTTAAAGGCCTAAAATAATTTTTGAATTAAAAAAATGATTTTCTTTAACATTTCCACTAAATTAATTCTAATAAATCAAAGAAAAATAAAAAAAATAAAAAAATTTTTTCTCTGACTTCCCTAATATCAGAGAGATTTTTGAAACTATAAAACCTATTTCTCAACTTTAATTTCATTTTAAAATTAATTAATACCTCAAAACTCAAAATAATTCTAATAAATAAAATATAATTCAAAAAATAACCAAAATTGGTCCAAATGGTTCTCTGGTCATTAGGAACATCCCATAATTTTCTTAAGGATAGAAACATTTCCTTTGTCATGTTCTTAAATTTTCCTTGAAAACCCCTATTTTCCATTAAAAATAATTACATAAATAAATTAAATACAGAAAAATCACATTTTCTCCTCTAATGTCTTAATTGACATGTGAATGAGGTTACATAAAAATTTCAATTTCATTTGAGCTTAGTTTAGTGAGTTATAGAATTATTAAGCTTGAAGGGCAAAAGGGTAATAAAAACTTTCAACCCTTAATTAAAATTTTTGGATTAATCAAAAAGGGGCGGGTAAAATATTTGATTTTAAACTAATTTTGGATGATTGAAACCTAAATGATTGAGGGTAGAAACCTACTAACCATTTCAAATATAATTAAAATAAAACTTTAATTAATTAATTAATTGAAATTTTGGAAGAATAATAGAAATTGGAATTATTAAAGTAGGGATATTATTAAGAGGATATTTATTCTTTAATTTAAAAATTCCTAAATAAATCACTTCAATAATATTTAATTATTAATTAAAAAATTAAAATAATAATCCAAATTAATAATTAAAACTAAAATTAAACTAAAATTAAATTAAAATTAAATTTAAACTAAAAAAATTAAATTAAATTAAAATTAAATTAAAATTAAACTAAACTAAATTAAATTAAATTAAAATTAAATTAAAATTAAATTAAAATTAAATTAAATTAAATTAAATTAAATTAAAATTAAATTAAATTAAAATTAAATTAAAATTAAAATTAAATTAAAAATTAAATTAAAATTAAAATTAAATTAAATTAAAATTAAAATAAATTAAATTAAATTAAATTAAATTTAAATTTAAATTTAAATTAAATTAAATTAAACCAAATTAAATTAAAATTAAAATCAAATCAAATTAAATTAGAATTAAAATAAATAAAATTAAAATTAAATCGAATTAAATTAAATCAAAATCATTTAACAACAAACCTAAATGAAATCTTTAAGAATTAAATCTAAAATAACTTGAACACTATTCCAAACTTAAACTAATTTTTATAATTAAGTCAAAATTAAATCATTAAGTTTAAATCATTAAAATACCTAATAAATTGATTTACCCTTTTAAAGCTCTTATTATTATAACTCTTAAATGAAGTATCAAGTGAAGTGTTACTTCACTTATAGGATATTCAAATGTCCTAGTTCACTGAGCAAGAGACAAAGTTTAACTAAACCCCTGAATGATTAATTCACTTGTGCAACTAAATTTACTTGGACTTAAAACAATCCCAGAAATATTGAAAAGATGTTTATGACTCGTCCTAAACACTTCCTCAATATGACGGGATGTTTTAGAAGAACAATTGAATCTAGTTGTTCTTTGATGAAGAAAATCATCCTTAAACCAAACTAAGAACCTAGACGTCATAGGAGATGACTAGTTATAGGATTAGAAATTTGGTAGACAACCAAAACCCTTCCCTTAACTTTACCTAGGTATCTGTTGAAATATTTAAATTCCTAAACATGTGTTTTAAGTGCAACTTGGGATGACGGGAAGACCCTCCAGGTACGCTTTTATTTTATTGCAATTTACTTTGTTGCAATTTACTTACATGCATTGTACTTTACTTTTTCTTGCATGATAAATAAAACTGTTGCATGAAAACCAAAACCTTTAGGATAGTCCCTAAACTGGAACCAAAACTAAATTAAAAGTCATTGCAAGATAAAATTCACCGCCACAATATTCCAAAACATAAAACAAATCAAAATTTAATCACAAACAGAACAACAAAACTACAATTGCAACTAAATGAAAACGTCTCATTGAATGATCGGGAATACCTCGAATGATGTAACCCACGTGTTGCTAACGGGATTTCCCACTGTCTAAATGAAAGTGTGGAACTCATTCAGTTGAGTTTAGCAAATTCATCAGGACTAAGTGAATTCAATGAAAATAACGGTGCCGGGATGACGGAACCGTGGTATCTTAATCGGTTCTGTTCAATCAACTTTAAGATTTGTTTTATTTAAAATATTAAAAACACTTGGATTTTAAGATTTTCTCTAAACCAAAACACTTCTCTCATCTCCTGATTTATGACTTCTAAAACTAAACCTCTACAACAACAAGGAGCTTGGAGCACGGTGGGCAGCATGGTCATCGTCATCAGCAAAACTCGGATCTACTTCAGCAAAGCCTTTCTTAGAGTTAAATAACAAGGCCATAGGACTTTGAGGTAGTTTGCCTAGTGCAACATAAATCCTCAACTCTTCGTTAGGCATTTGCCTAATCATGCTATGTAAATTAATCCCTAACCGGTCTTAGGACTCCGAGGTAGTTGTTTGGTACGACATAAACCCTCACATCTTCAAGGCTATTTTTATGATCATGTCATACAAATATAAGTCCTAATCAATTAAAATTGGCAGGATTGAAACATTAAATAAATTCTCAAATTGAAACCAAACAATAGGATAATTTGAGAAGTTTTCAAGATTCTTTTTGGATCCTCAGCTTCTCCTACTTTTCTTCCTTCGCACTCCTGAAATTAACTGTTCCAAATTTGATCCATTCCCTTTTGAAATTTCTAAAATCCAATCCTTTGAAAACCTTAAACTTTGAAATTCTTGAGAGCAAAACCACTGATCATTATCAAGAGTTTTCTTAAATGATTCCCGTCATTTTAGATGTAATTAAATATAGGGGCTTGCCCTTATAGGGAACTTTAAGAACCCAGATAATATAAACCCTGCTGAATTCCTTTATATTAAACAGGGGAACTTGTCGGCTTATAAAATTGGTTCGCAGACCAAACGGATGTCACAAATCTTCTAGTTTACTTAATCGAGCCCCATCGTCAAGTAGTGTGTCTATTCTTCGGGATAGATACACGGTTTGTGATGTGGTGCTCGTTTATATAAATTATTTGGAATGTGAGATCTGTTTGATATTTCATATTTTAAAATTTTCAAACTCAAAATTATTTTCAAAATTAAATGCTACTTTCAAATGATATATATATATATATATTTAAATCAAATTTAAAATCTAAAATTTGCCGACAATTTCTGTTAGGCGACCCCTTTTTCTAAAGTACAACACAAACCTAAAAAATATGCCGACACCTAGTTCTAGGTTGATTTACTATAATTTCTCCTACGTTACACTATAAAATTTCTGAGATGAAATTATAGGAAACTCTACTAAAACCCGCTACCTCAGATCAACAAATTTTGTTTTTAAAGTTATAGGGTTACTTGAGGATAAGTAATGTTCAAGTTTGGGGGAATTTGACACGCCTAGAAATTACCTAATTTTTTATATACATTTCATGATCATTTTTAATGGTTTTTAATGATATTACACTTTATGGGAAGACATTTTGCATGTTTTTGATTTTAGGAACAAGAAATAGATTTTTGGAGAATATGAAGAAAAAACAGTGAAATTTAGAGCCAAATTGAGCAAGGAAGAAAATTTTATTCTAGTGCATTTGATATGTCATTTTATGCTTAATCTCCTTAACTTATATCACACTTTTTTGAATGAAATTGCACATGAAAGAAATCACATTTTCATGTTTATCTTGTAAGTATAACACTTGGAGCGGTTTGGAGCTGAAATTGAGCAAAATAGGGGAAAAATGAGATCTTGCCAGCACGGTGGTGCCTAAGAGCTAGAAAGTGGTGCCTAGACGCCGGTCTTAACAAAGAAACCACGCCTAAGTACCACAGACTAGCGCCTAGGAGACAGAAATCGTCTACGGTTGGTTTTGGATGTCTTTTGGTGGTTTCAGTATGTTATGGAAGCTTCTTAGTTGCTATGCACACCCCAAGGTGACATTCAATGAATCAAGACATTTGGAAAGGCACCTTATGACATTTCACATCTTTTGGAGTGAAGAGCTGAGTCTTTTGGAGTGAAAAGGTTTGTCTCTTTGAGTGAAGAGATGTGTCCCTTGGAATGAAGTTGTGTTTTGTGTCTCTTTAAAAAGGGGGGCTTAACACCTCTCATGAGGAGTCTAGAGGGAGTTTAGGAGAGAGTTGAAGAGGAGTTTGGTGTGCCTCTTCATGATGGCATGTATGTGTATGTGTGTAAGAGGAGAAATTTCTTGTGTAATCTTGGTGGCTTTTGGGACGTTGAAAGAAGTATAAGAGATTGCTATTTGCTGTGCTAGGAGGGCATGAATCTTCTGTAAAGATAATTCTCAGACTCTTTGTATTTCTTTTGAATTATTGTAATTTAGTTGTGTGTTTTTCAAGTGATTTGCTGGTCCACCTTAAATTTAACCATTCCTAGTGTACATTTCATGATCATTTTATGCATATTTTTTGATAAAATTACACTTTAAAGGAAGATATTTTGCATGTTTTTGTCTTTAAGTTTAAGAAATGGAATTTTGGTGAAAATGAAGCAAAAATGGTGCAATTTGGCGCCAAAAAGAGTAAGGAAGAAAATTCTGACCTGACACATTTTGATTTTTTTCTATGCTTAATCTCCTTCATATTTATCAAATTTTTTGGAATGAAATTATACTTTAAAGAAATGTTGTTTTCATGTCTTTCTTGTAGGTATACCAATATGGAGTGCAACGGAGCTGAAACGGGGTGAAACAGAGCTGAAACTATGTGAAACAGGGTGAAACGGTGGAGCTGCATGCAGGGTGGTGCTACAACACTGAAAATGGTGCTACTAGTGCCATAGCTGCTAGAAACAAGTGTTATAGTGCCAATTCTGATGCTATAGGCCTCGAGACAATTTTTGGACAGCCTTTAAAAGATTCTGGGCCATTCTGGGATGTTCTTGAAGCTTTTGGATAACCTGCATGTCCCATAGAGTGATTCAATGAATCTAGACACTTGAAAAAATCTTTTGGATGAAGATATGTGTCTCTTAGAGTGAAAGGGTGTGTCTCTTGCAGTATAGAGGTGTGTCTCTTATAAAATGGAGGAGTTTGACCTCTTTAGATAGTGGGGCTTGGAGTCTCTCATGAAGAGAAGAAGAGGATGATTTTGGCATGTGTGTGTAAGTTTGTCAGGGAGAAATTTCTTGTGGAGTTTTGGTGGCTTTTGAATAGTTGGAGGAAGTGTAAGGTTTGCTATTTACTTTACAAGAAGGGAATGAATCTTCTGTAAAAGATAATTCTTGAACAATTTTTGAATTTTCTTTGAATTACTGCAATATAGTTGTGTGTTTTCAAAGTTATTGGTAACAAAGTTTTTCTGTTGTGTTTTCTTCATGTTTAGTGAGAAGTTTTCCCTACTCTTTCTCTTAGTGATGAGATTGAATCATGTGTGGGATTATAATGACTTGAAGATTTCTTTTATTTAAAAATCGTGATGATATTTTCACTTATTTTTCATTGACTTTGCAAACTGATCACTTATGAGGTTGAAATATGCTGCGTTACATAATGACCCCAGTGGGCAATGATTTCACCCAACTTGTAAATGCCACACTTCACTCTGGAAAGAGCAGTTGCGATTGTCTAAAGGGGAGTAAAAATAAATACAGAGAGATAAGTTTTGATGGGCATAGAATTGGTTGTTTCTATGGTGACAGGTGATCACGGAAAAATATGTTAAGAAATTCATACCTATTTTTCATGAAATTACACTTTAAAGAAAGGTATTTTCTTTATTTTACTGCAGGAACAAAGATTTATAAATGATGGAAGCGAAAAGCATGAAATGGAGCGAATTTGGATCAAAAAGGAAGAAATTCATGCAAAATGAACTAAGTCGCCGACGGCGAGATCAAGGCCGCCAACGGCGAGACCATGAGGAGAATTTCTGAAGGAATTACAAATACCTCGCCGACAGCGAGCCTGAGCCCGCTGACAGCGAGATCACGTGGTTTGAAGACCTTCTAGAAGCCCCGCTGACGGCAAGGTCGTTTCTCGCCGACGGCGAGACAGTTCAAAATGCAAAATACATTGAACCTGGACGCTTTTTGAAGAAGTGTTTAAGCATCCCTTGGACCTTTGCCTACCTCTATAAATAGAGGCCAAATTCTAGTGTCTGTGTGTGTCTCTTGAGTCTTCAGTGTGTCTATTTAGAGAGTCTATTTGTGTTTGTGTGCTAATTTAAGATTTTTAGAGTATAATTATTGAGTTAGAAGTGTGCTGTACTAGAAAAAAAAGTCAAAGGAACTTCAAGGAGTCTGCTTGGGGAGGAAATTAAGATAAGTATATTTGTTTATTGTTGTTAACTTTAAATGAAATCCATGCTTTGTTTTATTACCATGCATTCTGAGTAGTTTTCTTAGTCTTTCTCCTTGTTTATGAAAATTATGCGAAATGATGAAATTAAATAGAAGTACCTAATATATTAAAATAAGTTGTGATAATTTTTACTTAAAACATAATTTACTTTCAATCTGGCCAATTGATTTGTTAAAATGTGTTGAATTATCAACTATAGTAAAAATTACATCCAATATTCAGGGAAGTCAAAAGCCTTGGAAGGAGAGTGCAAATAAATAGGGAAATATTATTTATCGGACGTAGAATTGGACATTTTAGTGTGACAGACTAAAATATCAATTTGGTCCTATTGTTTGAGAGCTGAAGTGTAGTTAGCCCTCAGGTGAGGGGAACGTGGGAGCTCTGAAGTGGCAGCTAGTATCCTCTCAGTCTAGCCACAGATTTAGTAATCAAACATAGGATTAGTCAATGTTCTTTGCACCTGGACCAAAGGGTAAAGAATAGGAATGCTCCTATTTGTCACAATACAATTCAAAAAATTCTTTTTAGATTCATCATTCACTTAATTTTCTAAAAACAAGGAGAATGATACTTTTTCTGAATTATTTAAATCAACTTTATTTCAAGCATTAGTTTACTTTAGTTGCTTTAATTACTTTAAATTTTCGATTACTATATTAGTAAGTAATTCCTTTAAATTTTAGCTGATACAAATCTGTTAAAAACTTCCCTGTGGGATCGATAACCAGGACTCCACTAGAGCCTTGTATTACTTGATACGTATACTTGCGTAGAATCCACATTAAACATTCCATCATAAAATCAAATATATATATATATATATATATATTAAAGCGGGATCAAGTTTTTAGTACTTGTTGCTATTAACATAGTTTGCAAACATATAAAAAGTGGGTCAAGTTTTTGGCACCGTTGCCGGGGAAGTAAAGAAATTATTTACTAGAGTAACGGACTATTTTGTTTTATAAAATTGTATGCAAAAATTTGGAAATGAAAATTTAATACCTTACGATTCGAATTAGAGCGTACGATTAAAAGAATTAGAAAACAAAAAAGAGAAATTATAAATTTAACACAAATAGAAAATATTCCTGAAAATGAAAATATCAATCAACAGAGATCATTAAGAGATTATGCCAACCCTACATTAGATGAAATTCATTTAACTATTCAAAACCCTGATGTAGCTGCTAATTCATTTGAACTTAAACCTGCAATTATCTAAATGGTACAAAATAATCAATTTAGTGGTTCACCTACTGAAGATCCTAATTTACATCTTGCTAGTTTTTTAGAACTTTGTGCTACTTTCAAATATGAAGGAGTATCTAACGAGGCTATTAGACTTAGACTTTTTCCTTTTTCTTTGAGGGATAAGGCTAAAATGTGGTTAAATTCGTTAACACCTGGATCTATTAAAACTTGGGGAGAGTTATCACAAAAATTTCTATCCAAATATTTTCCACCATCTAAAACTGCTAAGCTTAGAAATGATATAACTTCTTTTAGTCAGTTTGATTGAGAAGCAATATATGAAGCTTGGGAGAGATTTAAAGAACTTCTTAGCAAATGCCCACATCATGCGTTACCAGATTGGTTAATTATTCAAACTTTCTATAATGGATTAGTAGGATCTTTAAGATCAATCATCGATGCTCGTCATTGGAGGATCATTAATGTCAAAACCATTTGATGAAGCCTATACACTAATTGAAGAAATGACAACCAATAATTTTCAATGGCTTCGCTGATAGAATGAATCCGAAAAGATAGCTAGTATTCATGAAAATGATGCAATATCTATGTTAGCTTCGCAAATCGCTGCTGTATCTAAAAAAATAGATCATTTTGGAATGAATTACTCTCCAACTATATTAGAAGAAAATTCATCTGGACAACTTACAGAATCCCAATCTCAATATGAAACTATAAATGCAATTAATAATAGACTCAATAATCCTTATGCTAATTATTATAATCCTAGATGGAAAAATCATCCTAATTTAATTGGAATAATAACATAACTAATCAACAGTGGATGAATAACATAACACAACCATTAGGAAATCCCTCTAATCAAGGAAATTCTAATTATAAACCTAATTATCCACCTGGATTTAATAATAATAACCCACAATTTAAAGATAAGAAATTATCTATAGAAGAATTAATAATAAATATGGGTCAACATTTACAAAATCAAGGAAATCAATTACAAATACAAGGTAACCAATTAAAAAATCAAGCAACAGGTATTAAAAATATTGAAACTCAACTTGGACATATCGCTATCGCACTTAATAATAGAATACCTTGAACATTTCCTAGTAATGTGGAAATAAATCCCAAAGACAAGGGAAAGGAACAAATTAAAGCAATACAATTACGAAGTGGAAAAGAATTAGAACCTCGAATTCTGAAAGAACTTGAAAGTTAAAAAGAGGAAGTGGAAATTGAAAAGGAAAAGAATCAACAAGATCCAAACTTAGAAAATACTTTAATACCAATGAAAATTTCTGTTGAAAAACCTCCACCACCATTTCCTCAACGACTAATTCAACATAAAAAAGATAAACAGTTTGCTAAATTCCTTGAAATTCTGAAGAAATTAACTATAAATATTCCTTTCATAGAAGCTTTAGAATAGATTCCAAACTATGTAAAATTCATGAAAGATATTCTAAATAAAAAAAGAAAATTTACCGATAATGAAATGGTCGCACTTAGTGAAGAGTGTAGTGCTATTATTCAGAAAAAACTTCCTGAAAAATTAAAAGATCCTGGTAGTTTCACTATACCCTGCGCTATTGGAGAAAATTCTATGGAAAATCTTTGTGTGACTTAGGAGCAAGCATCAATCTAATGCCTCTATCAATTTTTAAGAGATTAGGATTGGGATAAATTTCACCTACTTCGAGTAACTCTTCGATTAGGCGATCGTTACGTTACATATCCTATGGGAGTTATTGAAGATGTATTAGTAAAAGTGGATAAATTTATCTTCCCCGTAGATTTTATTGTCTTAGATATGGAAGAAGATAAAGAAATTCCTATCATTTTAGGAAGACCATTTTTAGCCACCGGAAAAGCTATGATTGATGTTCGTAAAGGAGAATTAACTATGAGAGTAAATGACCAAAAAGTAACTTTTAATATTGCTAAATCAATGAAATATCCTGCGCTAGAAAAAGATGATGAGTGTTTTCGAATGGAAGTACTCGATCATTTACAAATAGAACATTTTAAGGAATATTATGAAGAAAAATTAGAAAAAGAAAATACTGAATTAATTGAAAAGGCCGATATAAATGAAGAACTTGATTATATTTAAGAGAAATTTGAATTTTTGGATAACATAGAAAACACTGAAAAAATATAGTTCCATCGATTATTAAACCTCCTGAACTTGAGTTAAAAATGTTACCTAATCATTTGAAATATGCTTACTTAGGTAATTAATCAACTCTACCAGTTATTATTTCATCTGAATTAAATGAATCTCAAGAACAAAAACTTTTAGATACTTTAAAAAAATATAAGAAAATTTTTTGTTGGACTTTAACAGATATTAAAGGAATTAGTCCTTCAATCTGTATGCACAGAATTATTTTAAATAATGAACATAAGCCTAGAGCAGATCCCCAAAGGAGATTAAATCCGATAATGAAAGAAGTAGTCAAGAAAGAAATTTTAAAATGGTTAGATAATGATATTATATATCCTATTTCTGACAGTGCTTGGGCAAGCCCAATTCACTGTGTGCCTAAGAAAGGTGGAGTGACCGTAAAAGCTAATGAAAATAATGATCTTATCCCTATAAGACAAGTTACTGGATGGAAAATATGTATTGATTATAGAAAATTAAACACAGCCACCAAGAAAGATCACTTCCCTTTACCATTTCTAGACCAGATGTTAGATAGATTAGCTGGACATAAATATTTTTGATTCTTAGATGGATATACCGATTATAATCAAATACAAATTGTTCCTGAGGATAAATAGAAAACTACATTTAGTAGTCCTTATGGAACTTTTGCTTTTCGAAGGATGCCTTTTGGATTATGTAATGCACCTGCAACATTCCAGAGATGTATGATGTATATTTAGTAAATTAATTGATAATGGAATAGAAGTATTTATGGATGATTTCTATTTGGAACAACATTTGACACATGCTTAAATCGTCTTGAAAAAGTATTTGAAGTATGTGAGAAAACTAATTTAGTTCTTAATTGGGAGAAATGTCAATTTATGGTTACAGGCGGCATTGTATTAGGGCATAAAATTTCGGGAAAGGGCATGGAAGTAGACCCTGTAAAAATTCAAGTTATAGCTAAATTACCACCTCCAACTACGGTGAAAGGGGTAAGAAGTTTTCTTGGACATGCTGGATTCTACAGACATTATATTTAAGATTTTTCAAAACTTACTAAACCTCTATGCCAACTTCTTGAAAAGGACAAGAAATTTGAATTTACAACTGACTGCCTGGATGTTTTCGAATTATTAAAAGATAAATTAATTACAACACGTATAATAGTTTCACCTAATTGGGAGAAACCATTTGAGCTTATGTGTGATGCTAGTGATTATGCTATAGGAGCGATTCTTGGCAAAGATATGATAAGATTTTCAAAGCTATATACTCTGCTAAGTAAAACTCTAAATGATGCCGAAATAAATTATACAGATTACTCGAAAGAGAATTATTAGCAATTGTATATGCTTTTAATAAATTTCGGCATTATCTAATAGGAACTAAATGTATTGTACATACTGATCACTCTGCTATAAAGTATTTAATGCAAAAGAAAGATTCTAAAGCAAGATTAATTAGATGGATATTATTAATGCAACAATTTGATTTTGAGATCATTAACAAAAAGAGAACTAATAATCAAATTGCGGATCATTTATCAAGATTAGAAAATCATGAATTATCTGATACTGATAATGAGATTTTAGACAGTTTTCCTGATGAACAACTTTATAATATAAATGAGTGGATATTACCTTAGTACGCTGCTATAGTAAATTATATTGTAAGTGATATTTTACCACCTATGTTAACTTTACAACAACAGAAAAAATTCATTCATGATACTAAAACATACTTTTGGGATGAACCATAGTTATATAAGCAACGTAAGGATCTAATTATTAGAAGATGCGTGCCTTATGAAGAAACTGAACCAATCATTCAAAAATGTCATGACTCTGATTTTGGAGGACATTTTGGGACATATAAAACTGCATATAAAATTCTACAATCTGGATTCTACTAGCCTACTTTATTTAGAGATGTATATAGATATATAAAAACCTGCGATAAATGCCAAAGAATAGGAAACATATCAAGAAAAAATGACATCCCTCTGAATTTTATATTAGAAGTTGAAATTTTTGATGTTTGGGGATTAGATTTCAAGGGACCTTTTATTCCTTCATTTGCAAACTCATATATATTAGTAGGTGTTGATTATGTTTCCAAATGGATCGAAGCACAAGCTTTACCTAGGTGTGATGCTAAAAGTGTTTCAAAATTTTTAATGAAAAATATTTTTACTAGATTTGGAATGCCGAGAGTGATTATCACTGACGGAGGAACTCATTTTAGAAACAAATATATTCACAAACTAGTAGAAAAATATAATGTTATGCATAAGATATCAACTGCTTATCATTCACAAACTAGTGGATTAGCTGAAGTTTCTAATCGAGTGATTAAGCATATATTAGAAAAGTCTGTAAACCCTAATATATTAGACTGGTCTATAAGACTAGATACTGTATTATGGGCATACATGACTGCTTATAAAACTCCGATTGTAATGACTCCTTATAGGCTTATATATGGAAAAACTTTTCACTTACCTGTTGAATTAGAACATAAAGCATATTGGGCAATTAAAGAACTTATTTATAATATGAAAGAAGTTGGTAAAAAGAGATTGCTGCAATTAAATGAATTGGAAGAATTAAGGAATGGATCATATGATAACGATAGGATTTATAAAGAAAGGATGAAATTATGGCTTAATCGGAAGATTAATTAGAGAAATTTTGAACCAGGACAAGAAGTTCTACTATATAATACTAGATTGAAATTATTTCCTGGGAAATTGAAATCGCGATGGTTAGGACCTTTCACCATAACTCAAATATTTTCATATGGAACTATAGAAATTGAAGATCCAAAAACAGGACATAGATTAAGGTAAACAGACATAGATTAAAACCATATTTCGAAGGAAGAAGACCAAATTTTAAAGTGGTTTTAATGCTTATTCAACCTGATTACTAACTGAAATTAGGTCGGGCTGACGACGTTAAACCAAGCACTTTGTGGGAGGCAACCCATAGTAGTCTTTTATTTTTAATTATCTACAAATTAGTGAGTCTATATTATTAAAACAAATCTTACTACTCAAATTTTTTAATTAGAATCATCACAAATTCGAACTTATATGATGAGATCAGAAAATATTTGGACCAGAGCGAAAATGGGCGATTTTTACGAATCTCGCCGACAGCGAGATCGTGTGCCATGATTTAATTCGGTTTTATAACTAGCTCGCTGACGGCGAGAAACTTCCCGCTGACGGCGAGGCAGTTGAAATTTTGGTTTCTTAAGAATTTTCGTGTGGTTTTGGACAATTCTAAGCCATTTCTTTGTAGGAAATTATCCTAATTCCAATTTTACACTATTTTCTTCCTTAGAAACGACTAGAGAACAATCCTTTCAATCCGAAATGGCCACCAAACTCTTAGAAACCTAAAAAACTGAAGTTTTTAATCGAAGAAAATTCGTCAGTTCGGAGGCGCAGCGTATCTTCAACAAAGGCTTGATGAAGAAAAGACTTATTAAAGAAAGGGGATTTGTCAATAGAGGAGTAGAGAATTCCACCACAAAAATAGAAGAAATGATCGCACATCGGCATTGAGAGGTATTTTGTTATGTGACATCCGCTGTAGTTATTCCAGTAGTTAAAGAGTTTTACTCTAATCTACATGCGATCAACAATGGAAATGTCTACGTCAGAGGAAGATGGGTAACATTTACTCCTTCAAGGGTAAATGAATTATTTTCTATAGAGAATACCTCTGTCTATCATTATTCTAACTTTGTACCTTCAAGATACAATATGAACGAGATCTATAGATACCTGACCGACAAACTTGATGATTGGGAGTTACGAGAAGACGGGTATGTCAGTTTTTCTGCATCACTTCTTAACCCTATCTCGAAGCATTCACATTTCTTTATCTCATCAAAATTATTACCTACTATGAGGGTAAATAAAGTTTCAAAGGAATGCGCTATATTAAACTACTGTATTCAAATTGGACTATCTATCGATGTTAGATCAATAATAGTAAAGTCTGCATTGGGATTGATTGTGCATGGGTCAGTTCATGGACTTGGACACCCATCGACTATATTTGCTTTATGCAGTCAGTACTAAGTTTCTTATGAGGTTTGGGAAAAAGTACTTTTTCCATGGAAACCACTTGATCCTACGGATATGTTCCCAACTTTGGATAATAATGATGAGATTACCATTATTTCTGACAGAACATCACAGAACAATCCTTTAGCAAGGCCCCTTACTGATAAAACTAATTTCATTCTGAAGAAGATTAAAGGATTGGAGAAAGAGCTACAAAATGTGATGAATTCCATCGACAATATCTCTGATATGTTTGATCACATTGACTTGGAGGATGAATGAGCACTTTGATCATACTTGGACATCTAGAGGCCAGCTTTTATTCATTTACCGAGACGAAAGGGTGGATTAATGAAGAATCTCTTGCGGAATTCCCTTTCGGGCCTTTCTACAATTTATTTGTGCACCTGCGTCGCATCAGAAATATCAGAGAGGATGATAGTTCAGACACTGAGGAGTAGGAAAGATTTCTATTTTATGTCATATATTTGTGTATATATGTGTTGATTCGGATTTAGGTTTTATTTTGATTTGACTTTTAATTTGATCATCTCATATTTGATGTGATTATTTGAAATTGTTATGTCTTAGCATTTAGAGTATTGTGGTGTGGATTGCGATGCTGAGTATTATGGATTTGAACATTTAAGTTAAGTATGTTGTTAAGTTGTTAGTGTGAAGTTTGTAAGTCTCATGGATTTCATATATAAAGTTATATTGTTTGTGTTATGTGAACATTTTGTGAGTATAAGTATCTAATCTTCATACTATTATTAAATTAAGTGATCAGAAGATTGATTAAGGGCAAATCGAGGTTGAAAATGATTGACGAATTTCAAAAATTTTAAAAATTTTGGGATCTCGCCGACGGCGAGAATTATCTCGCTAACAGCGAGAAAACCCGCTGACAGCGAGAACGAGCTCGCCGACGGCAGATTTTTCCCGAAACTTTTGCCTTATCAAATTAATTAGCTCGCTGACGGCGAGAAAAATCTCATCGATAGCAAGATCGCGAAAAGACCTACATTTGACCAGTCAACCGACACTATTCATCATCCCCTTCCTCAAAACTTCAAAAAAACCTACCTAGGGCTTGAGAGATCTTGGAGTTAAGGTGATTTCAACACTTTTTGACACCAGATTTCATCTTCTCTTGGTAAGAGCTTCACTCCTATGCAAAAATTTTTGATTTTCACCATGGATTTCTTCTACATTGGGAAATTTTGAAAAATTTCGAAATGTGGAGAAAATACTTGGAAGAATTTCATGGAAATTGATTTAAATGGATTTTAGATGTTTTAGAAAGCCTTCTTAGTAATATTTTGGAGTTTAGTTAAAATTTTTGCAAATTGCACAGATCGAAAAATGGCTCCACGACAAAAGCGACGATTGGATTATGATGAAACCTGATTTGTGAATACAATGGCACAATTAAGATATTTACACAATATCCAATCAAGAAAATGCATTTAAGATCGAGTTTTCAAAAGTCATGGAGGAGAAGTTGAGCGAATCATTAAGGAACGAGGATGGGAAAATTTCTGTTTCGTGACCAACAGAGCCGCTGTAGAAGTGGTAAAGGAATTTTATGCGAATTTAACACAGGCTGAAGATGCATCGGTTAAGGTTAGAGGATTTTTTGTGGAATTCAACGTTGCTAGAATAAATGCTTATTACGAGGTAAGAGACACCTACACCAGCGAGTATGAAACTTTTAGAACTATGGAAGGACCACTGGAAGAGGTGATTGACTTTCTCACTGATGGGAAAGGAATTTGGAAGATAAAGCAGCGAGAACGGGTAAACTTCCCTGTTTCTATGTTAAATGCAACATCTAAAGCCTGACACTATTTTATTTATTCTACTTTGTTACCTACCTACCACCATAGTGAGGTAACAAGAGATAGAGCAGTTATGAATTTCTGTATTCAGAACCAAAAGAGCATTAATGTGGGAAGTGTAATTTATAAGAATATATTAGCCACCTCAAGAAATGAAAGTGGAGGAGGACTAGGAAATCCTGGTCTTATCTATGCACTCTACCAATTATCTGGGGTAGAGGCAAGAGATGATGAGGAATGGGTTGAACCTATGAAACCCATTACTCGATGCTAATATAAAGAAATATGAATCCCACGAAGGATGGAGATCCGGGACAAGGGATTATGTACCTTCTTCAAGTAGAGATATACCCTCTACTAGTTATGAACCCCCTCGCACACCACTCCTACCCTTCAAGATCCGATGAATGAGCTGACTCTGAGTAGAAAGAGTTTTGAGCAATTTGGAGAAAATATGGAAAGAAGATTTGAGCATATAGACCAAAGGATTGGAGGCTTGGAAAGAAGACACGTTTATGATAGAGAATATCTCCAACGACATTCAGAGTACGAAATTGCATACTATGAGGCTGAATGTCGATATAGGAGTGGTGATTTAGATGTTGTCTTTCCTGAGTGCCCCCGCTATACACAATACCGAGCTGCTCGACCTTCTCAGCTCGGAGATCAGAGAGATGATATAGTTTGGGATTTTGATGCAGAAGATTAGAGCCTTTGTTTAGTTTGTTTAGATTTGTTGTTATTTTGGAAACTTTATTATTCTGTGTGTAATTATTCTGTACTTTCTGTGGACTATGGATGTTTGTGTGTTTGCTTATACTGTAACGTTAGATTTTTTCTTATGTGTGTTAAATTAGTTTGTAATTTTTTTTCTTTTAGATAAGATGTTAGTATTTCTTTAATGTGTTGTTTAAGTTTTTTGTAAGTTATGAACTTTTAATATTGTTTAGATTGTTTTAATATGTTTTAAAGTAGGTTAATTGATTGTATGTGTAGTAATAGATTAAGTTTTCGTTTGATATGTTTTATACTTATTTAAAATTTAATCCCTGCACTTTCTTTTAAATACTATATGTGGAAGAATACTAACAGTACAGGTTCTGTAAGTAATGAAAAAGCCTGTAAAAATTTCAAAGAAAATAAATACCTAAAGCTCAAAGGTATGATGAACTTTACTATATACTTTCCCTTTTCACTATTTAGTATAGATAGAAAAATTTAAGTTTGGGAGAAGGTAAAAATACAAATTTAATTATTAAATTGTTCTTAATTTCTATTTAAAAAAATTATTATCAAATGATTTTCTTTAGTAGTTTTTCAATTCAATAAACATGAATTACTTTATTTAATTATTATAGAAAGTTAAATAAAATGTTTCTAGTAATTCAATTAATGAATAGAATAAGATATTTGGTTAAAAGGAATAAGAATGTAGTAAACTATTTAAATTAAGGGAAACTATATTCTAAAATTGAAATTCTTAAGTATTTAAGTGAGAAAGAAAGGATTGAAACTCAATGAAGTAAAGGCTATGAAATATATATAAGCAAGGAAATATTTTAAGTTTCAAATTTAGGAAGAGAAGTTGAAGTTCAAAATTATTAACAGGCTATCCAGATACAGTAATCCTCACTTGAAAAAGAAAAAAAAAGGAAGAAAAGAAAAATATAAGTGAGGAGAAGCTTGAGGAGATGCCTTATCAAAAATTGGCTTCAATAGATTCAACCTAAAGGGTAAAACTTAATTATATTTCTAAACTCATATATATGGATTAGTATTTTACTAAATAGTGTTTTCTTGAACTTCCTATCATCTAAATATCTTAAGTAATTTACTCTTTTAAATATAGTCATTCCTGAAATGAATAGAAAGCTAGAAATCTTAGACCTGATAACTAGATAATCTTACATCTATAAAGTTAATTTAATTACTTAGAAATATTTCTATTCAAATTTACTATAATGTTATTTAAATTTAATTCATAGTATATATGAATTGAAAAATTCTATTATAGAAATCATTATTTTTATTTAGTACTAAAATTACTTGAGGACAAGCAATAATTAAGTTTGGGGGATTTTGATCATAGAAAAATATGTTAAGAAATTCATACCTATTTTTTATGAAATTACACTTTAAAGAAAGGTATTTTTTTATTTTACTGCAGGAACGAAGATTTATAAATGATGGAAGCGAAAAGCATGAAATGGAGCGAATTTGGATCAAAAAGAAAGAAATTCATACAAAATGAACTAAGTCGCCGACGGCGAGATCGAGGCTGCCGACGGCGAGATCATGAGGAGAATTTCTGAAGGAATTACAACTCCTCGCTGACAGCGAGCCCGAGCCCGCCGACAGCGAGATCGCGCGGTTTGAAGACCTTCTAGAAGCCCCGCTGACGGCGAGGTCGTTTCTCGCCGACGGCGAGACAGTTCAAAATGCAAAATACATTTAACCTGGACGTTTTTTGAAGATGTGTTTAAGCATCCCTTGGACCTTTGCCTACCTCTATAAATAGAGGCCGAATTCTAGTGTCTGTGTGTGTCTCTTGAGTCTTCAGTGTGTCTATTTAGAGAGTCTATTTGTGTTTGTGCGCTAATTTAAGAGTTTTAGAGTATAATTAGTGAGTTAGAAGTGTGCTGTACTAGAAGGAAAAGTCAAAGGAACTTCGAGGAGTCTACTTAGGGAGGAAATTAAGATAAGTATCTTTGTTTATTGTTGTTAACTTTAAATGAAATCCATGCTTTGTTTTATTCCCATGCATTCTGAGTAGTTCTCTTAGTCTTTCTCCTTGTTTATGAAAATTATGTGAAATGATGAAATTAAATAGAAGTACCTAATATATTAAAATAAGTTGTGATAATTTTTACTTAAAACGTAATTTACTTTCAATTTGGCCAATTGATTTGTTAAAATGTGTTGAATTATCAACTATAGTAAAAATTACATCCAATATTCTTGGAAGTCAAAAGCCTTGGAAGGAGGGTGCAAATAAATAGGGAAATATTATTTATCGGACGTAGAATTGGACATTTTAGTGTGACAGACTAAAATATTCAATTTGGTCCTATTGTTTGAGAGCTGAAGTGTAGGTGTTAGCCCTCGGGTGAGGGGAACGTGGGATCTCCGAAGTGGCGACCGATATCCTCCCAAGCCTAGCCACGGATTCGATAATCAAACATAGGATTAGTCAATGTTCTTTGCACTTTGGACCAAAGGGTAAAGAATAGGAATGCTCCTATTTGTCACAATACAATTCAAAAATTCTATTTAGAATCATCATTCACTTAATTTTCTAAAAACAAGGAGAATGATACTTTTTCTGAATTATTTAAATCAACTTTATTTCAAGCATTAGTTTACTTTAGTTCCTTTAATTACTTTAAATTTCTGATTACTATATTAGTAAGTAATTCCTTTAAATTTTAACTGATACAAATCTGTTAAAAACTTCCATGTGGGATCGATAACCAGGACTCCACTAGAGCCCTGTATTACTTGATACATATACTTGCGTAGAATCCACATTAAACATTCCATCATATAATCGAATATATATATATATATATATATATATATATATATATATATATATATATATTAAAGCGTGATCAAGTTTTTGGTACCGTTGCTATTAACATAATTTGCAAACATATAAAAAGTGGGTCAACAGGCTAGACTTTTATCAATTTGACTTAAGGTTTAGTACCCTAACACCGGGATTCGGCCAATATAGTGGCATAGGCTATGGGACATCTACTGGAGAGAGGCTAGATAGTGATGCAGAATCGGGATGTTAAGGAATCAGCTTTAATATGGCCAATGTTCTTTGCCAGCCTTATGAGGGGGTAAAGAATAGATATGCTTTTATTTATCACAATACCAACGAATTGAATATTTTAGTCTGTCACACTAAAATGTCCAATTCTACACCCGTTAGTTAATATTTCCCTATTTATTTGCACCCTCCTTCCAATGCTTTTGACTTCCCTGAATCTTGGATGTAATCTTTACTATAGTTGATACTTCAACATATGTTAACAAATCAATTGTCCAGATTGAAAATAAATTAAGATTTAAGTTAAAGATTAGCACAATTTCTATTTTCATATTTTAAGGCACAATTATTTTAATTCATCATTTCACGAAATCTCGATAACAAGGAGAAGACTAAGGAAACTACTCAGAATGCATGGGAAAATTAACACAAAGCATGAATTTCATTAAAGTTAACAAACAAATAACAAATATACTTATCTCAATTATTCTCCCTAAGCAGATTCTTGCAGTTCCTTTGACTCTTCCTTCCAGTACAACACACCAAAACGCTAAACACTTTATCTACTTACTCAAAGACTCTTAAATTACACTTAACTTCCACACAAATTCCCCCAAACTTAATTATTACTTGTCCTCAAGTAATTTAGATACTACATAAAATTAAATGATTATTTTGTAGTAAAGTTTTAATTCAGAAATACTTTGAATTAGATTTAAATAAGTATTATAGTAAAGTTTTCTAGAAATATTTTAAAATAATTAAACTAATTCTATAAATGTAAGGCTATTTACTTTTCAAATTTAAGATTTCTAGTTCTCTATTTATTTCTAGAATGACTATATTTTTCAACACTAAATTACTTAAAATATTCAGATGATTGGAATTTTATGAAAACACAACTTAGTAAAATACTAATCCATATATATAAGTTCAGAAATGTAATTGAAGTTTACCCCTTTAGGTTGATTCAAATGAAGCCAATTTTTGATAAGGCATTTCCTCAAGCTTCTCCTCACTTATATATATATATATATTGTTTTTTTTGGATTGATTTTCAATCCCTTTTTTTTATTTTTTTTTAAGTGAGGATCACTATTTTTGGTTAGTCTATTAATAATTTTGAACTTCATTTTCCTCTTCCTAAATTTGAAACTGGAAACATTTACTTCTCTTATATATATTTCAAAGCTTTCACTTCATTGGGTTTCAATCTATTCTTTCTCAACTAAATATTTAAGAATTTCATATTTGAAAATATAGTTTTCCTTACTTTAAATAGTTAACTATATTCTTATTCTCTTATACTAAATATCCTTATTCTAAAAATGAGTTAATCATCAAAAGTATTTCTTTTAACTTTCTATAATAATTAAATAAATCAATTCTAGTTTACTGAATTAAAATTACTACAAAATTCATTTTTATAATAATTTTGAAAATGTAAATTGAGAACAATTTAATAATTAAATTTGTATTTTTCCTCCCCCAAACTTAAATTTTTCAATATATCTAAATAGGGTGAAAATGAAATAAACTGTAATATTTAAATCATACCTTCGAGCTTTGGGTATTTCTTCTTTTTGAAGTTCTGCAGGCTTTTTCCATTACTTAATTAACTTGTACTGTTAGTATTTTTCTATACACCAAATATTAAAGAAATTGCTAGGTAAAGAAGTTTAACACAATATTACCACATTTTATACTAACATATTATACTATATCCACATACATTTACTAATTTAATCCAAGATTACAATAGCAGTCTGAAAACATTAGAAATTTAAAAACTCTATAACTTTAACAACAATATTAAAACAATCTACACTACATCATAATCAAGTTCATAAACTAAAACAGCAATACTAAAATGTAAAACAACAAATAAACAAATACAAAAAAATCTATAACTAAACAAATAAACATAACATCTAATCTTCTGCATCAAAGTCCCAAACTATATCATCATTTTCTTGATCAGTGGGTGGATTAGGCTGGTAATGAGTATATCGGGGGCACTCAGGAAATACAACATCAAGCTCTCCTCTCCTGTAACGATTTTCAGCATCATAATAGGCTATCTCATACTCTGAATGTCTTTGGAGATACTCACTGTTATAATCATGTCTTCTTTCTAAACCCCCAATCCTCTGATCAATATGATTCAGTTTTTCTTCTAATTTCTCAAAACTTTTCCGCTGTAGAGTCATCTCATTCATCAATTTCTGAAGGGTAGGAGTACTATAGGGAGGAGGGTCATAACTGGTAGAGGGAATATCTCTACTCAAAGAAGGTACATAACTCCATGTCCCAGATCTCCATCCTTTGTGGGATTCATATTTCTTAATATTTGCTGGAGAAATGGGTTTCATAGGCTCCATCCATTCCTCATCATCTCTTGCCTCTACCCCAGATAATTGGCAGAGTGCATAGATCAGACCAGGATGTCCTAGTCCTCCTCCACTTTCACTTCTTGTGATGGCTAATAATTCTTATAAATTATACTTCACACATTAATACTTTTTTTGTTCTGAATGCAGAAATTCAGAACTGCTCTATCTCTTGTTACCTCACTATGGTGGAAAGTAGGTAATAAGGTAGAACAAATGAAATAGTGCCAGGCTTTAGATGATGCATTCAACATAGAAAGAGGGAAGTTTACCCGTTCTCGCTGCTTCATTTTCCAAACTCCTTTCCCGTCAATAAGAAAGTTGATCACCTCTTCCAGTGGTCATTCTATAGTTCCAAATGTATCATACTCACTGGTGTAGGAGTCTTGCACTTCATAATAAGCATTTATTCTTGCAGCACTGAATTCCACAAAAAATCCTCAAACCTTAACCGGTGCATCTTCAGCCTGTGTCAGGTTGGCATATAATTCTTTTAACACTTCCATAGCGGCTCTGTTGGTTATGAAATAGAAATTTTCCCATCCTCTTTCTTTAATTATTCACTCTATTTCACCTCCAGGACTTTTGAAAACTTGATCATGAATGCATTTCCTGGCTTGAATATTGTGAAAATATCTTGATTGTGCCCTTGCATTCACAAAACGGGTTTCGTCATAATCTGTTTTTCTCTTTTGTCATGGAGCCATTTTTTTATCTGTGAAATTCACAAAAAATTTAAACTAAACTTCTAAATATTACTAAGATGGCTTCCATTAGTTACAAAAATTAATTTAAATCAAGTTCCATGAATTTATCCAAGTCTTTTCTTCTCATTTCAAATTTTTCCAAAATTCCTCAATGTAGAAGAAATTCATGGTGAAAATAAAAAATTTTTACATAGGAGTGAAGCTCTTACCAAGGGAAGATAAAATTCGGTGTCAAAATGTGTTGAAATTGCTTCAAATCCAAGATTCCACAAACCCTAGGTCGGTTTTTGAAGTTTTGAGGAGGGAGACGATGAATAGTGTCGGTTGACTGGTCAAATAGAGTATATTTCAAGATATCGCTGTCGGCGAGAAATTTCTCACCATCGGCGAGCTAATTAATTCACCAAGGCCAAAGTTTCGGGAAAATCTCACCGTCAGCGAGATTTTTTCGCTATCAGCGGACTTTTCCTCGTCGTCTGCAGGATAGTTCTCGCTGTCGACGGGGTTTCCAAAATTTTTAATATTTTTAATTTTTACAATGTGTTTTAATCTAGATTAAGTCTTGTTCATTGTTCCGGTCACTAAATTTGACATATTTATTATTATTTTTTTATTAAGATTAGATACTATACTAACACATAAATTCACACAACACAAAACATTATAACATTATAAATGAAATCCGTGAACTTACAAACTTCAAACACTACATAACTAACAATTGACTTATCAAATTAACCCAAACACATTTAACTCAGCATTGCAATCCACACCAAGATACTCTAAATGCTGAGACTAAACAAACAACATACAATCTCATATAAATTGAGATTATCTACGTAAAGTTCAATTTATATCAAAAACTAAATTCAAATCACACACATACATATAATATAAATAGAAATCTCTGCTACTCATCTGAATCTGAACCGATCTCTTCTCTCGATGTTTCCAATAGAACACGAGTGCACAAACAAATTATAGAAAGGCCTGAAAGGGAATTCTGCAGTAGAATCTTCTTCAATACACCCTTTCTGTCTCAATAATCGTATAAAACTTGCCTCCAGGTGTCCTGTATGGTCAAAGTGCTTGTTGACCTCATTTTTGATGAGGTCTTCCCTTCTTCTTTTTAGTGCTTAGGATCTAGCCTTAGGCTTTTCCTTCGACTATCTTAGAGGACTAGAATTGGGACCCACCTTTTAGAAATTCAAACCACTTCTAAACTCCCCGCAAACTCCACAAACTTGACTATAGACCCCTAATCACCTAGAGGGTTGAAATCAAATGTGGAAGTTTAAAGGATGAGTTCCTATAGGACTCTTTGGCCTTAGGACCGCCCAGGTGGCTCAGTCCAGTGAAGGGGCCGACTTACACATACACTTACATACACACTACACTTACACACTACATTTCCACACACTTCCTAAAACCACACCCATACCCAACTTAACCTCCCGACTCATGTAGGTGATTCACATGGATGGTCCTTAACCCTTAAGCTCTTGCTAAGAGGGTTAGGAACAACATAGTGAATGCCTCAAATGAGTCCTTTCATGGCTCATATGGGCTTGAAATGGCTTCATGGCTCAACCAAAATGATTTCTTTCCACCTAGATTCACCCAATCTTCAATTTCCCAAATTTTCAATTTTTGACCCGGGACCCTACACCTACTAAACCTACCCAAAACCCTCGAAATTACCCAAATTTTCGCAAAATTTCCAAATTACCCAAAATTTTCCAAAATCAATCCCAAACATCTCCACATCACTCAAATTGATCATCCATACCCAAAAATACCAAAGATTCCAAAAATACCTCCCAATACCCTCCAAATACCCAAAATACCCTTCTTGGCCTAAAAATCCAAAAATTCAGAAAATTCCCAAAAAATTCCAGAAAATCCTAAATATTACCAATTTCATTTTGTCCAACTACACCATGGGCCAATTTTGTCAATTTACCCTACTTTTGTCAAAACCCCCAAATTGACCCATTTTAACCCAAAGTGGACCCAATGTCAAACCAAACCTACCCAATTGACCCCAATTTTGGTCCAATTCAATTCTAAACTTCAATTCAACATTCCCAATACCAATCTAGACCAAATCCAAGTCCAATTTGGTTGACATTTGGATCCAATTCCACTTTTGGCCTTAAAGCCCAATTTGGACCCATGACCCAAACCTAACTCAAACTCACCCAATTCAACTCCAATTAACCCCAAATCTTTTCTAAATCTTCCTTAGCATCCCCACAAACAAAACCCTAACATGATTTGCCCAAAATTTGAACCCAAACCCCACTCAAACTCAACCCAAACCTAAAAGGCCCATTTTTGACCTAAACCCAAACCTAATCCAAATGAACCCAAACCCCAAAATCAAAACCCAACCAAAGTCAAAACTCCTTTGAAACACTCCCATAAACATTTCTCAACATTAATTTTACATCAATTTCAACCCTAGCTCAACATTGGCCCAACTTGGCCCACTTGGACCTATATTGGCCCATTCACCAAAAGAATTCAAATCCAACCCAATTCAAGCCCAAACTACCCCAAATTTGCTTCAAGTCACTCATGACACATCCATGAGCTAAACCCAACAATTATTTGGCCCAACCTCTTTACAAAATTTCATCCCAAAATCCATTTTAAAATTCAAAAGCCCACTTTCCTAATCCATCTTAAAAGCCCATCTAAAACCCTTTCAAAAAGCCCAAAATCCACCCTAAAGCCCACATGACATCTCCATTTACCACTCACTTAATTAAAGCCATCACCTAAGTCCTAAATTCATCATCAAATAATTCCAAATCAAGCCACATGTCAAATTACCCCCTAAATGCCAAATATTTCTAAAACCCTTTTTCATGAAATAAGCCAACCTTTTCCCAAGCCAAATGGAGCCATGAACAAGCCATTCTCAAGCCACATGAAGCCATGAGGGCTTTGACTTGTCATTAGTCCATTTATGGCAAGAAGAGGGGGATCTTTCTTAAGCCTCCCTTAAGCCTTTTTACCTTAAGCATGTCACACTCTAAACCATGCTTTGCCACCTAATCCTCGATGGAGACTCCACCACACATGGGAGGTTGACCCACCCGACCTCCTCAGCCAAAACCGGGTCTTGGGGAGGTGCACCCAACCCATTTGCATGGGTTGACCAAAATAAGCTAAAATGGCCCCTTCCCCTTTCTACTTTGATTCAACCACTTTACACATGGCATTTGCCAATCGCCTACACTAAACCCCGACCTCGACCCACTCGACCAAGATGGTGACCATTGCTCGGCCGGCCGGCCACTGTGCCGCCGGAAAACACCATGGCCGAGAGCTCACATGTGAGCCAACATTGAAATTCTCACTCGCCGAGCCGCCCCATCCCCAGTGGCTACCATGGCCGATCTTCTCCTCACCGAAGCAACCGATCCCAAGCCCTAACTCCCCGGGAGGCCCCCAGACCAGCTCTATTTAAACTCCACCCCTCTCGGCCATGAGAGGGAGAGAAGCACAAACCTTGCCAAAACTCGCCAAAATTGTTCCGCACCCTTCTCCACTCTTAGAGCACTTGATCCCCAGGTGAAATCCCCCGCCATTTCTCCTCCGTAAGCTCAATTTCGTAGTCGAAATTCCACCCAAAACCAGGACACTTCTCCACAAGTGAGCCAATTCCCAAATTGATTAGCTCTACACCTTCACTCGTACCAAGAGAAGGTGTCCACCATCAAAAGCCCCATCTCCAGAGCCACCCAGGTTGCTCCAGCCTCCAAGCTTTGTGGATCGGGCTTGGTCGAAATCATATCCGTACAATTCCCGGACCAGGAGACTTCATCCGGAGCTTCGCTGGACCCAATCGAAGGTGCAACAACTCTCGATTGAAGCCACACTTCTCTGAGCCAAGGTATGAGCTAACTCTTCATCCCGAGCTTCTGGAGATTCTCCATTTCAAATGCCTTAGTTTCAATGCATGTTAACCGTATAGATGTGTTCGTCTCTTCAAGACGAATCCATAGAGTATAAGAACATGAAAATCCATCGAGAATCGAGCGAGATCTTAGGGATTTAGTGTGGACGGCTCTCGGGCGAGAACACTTGGGGACGATGAACGGATGCCGTCCATTCAATACACGCGCGGACGGACGGCTCGGATGGCGTCGGACCGGGAGACGGTACGAGAACCGCGGGGCCCGGCCGTCGACTCAGGTGGCGGCGTCGAATGGGAGCGCGCCGCGTGGTCTTTCGGAGTCGCCGAGGATGCGCCGGCGCCGCGTGGATAAATAGAAAAATAGGGTATTTTCTCGATTTATTTAATTCCCTAAACTTCAAAAATTCATATCTCTGTGTAGAAAAATCAAATAAAAATACCCTCTTGCTCAGTGAAGAGAGGAGAATAATGTGGAAAAGAAATCACTTAATTTCATCAAATATTTTATTTTTTATAATTTATTTACTCTCTGCATTGTTTTAATTCTCCATGCATGCATACAATTCACCATGGCATGAGACCATAGGGCTTTTGAAGCCTCCGAATTTGGGAACATTCCCCGAATTTTCCAAAGTCGAGGCCATCCCTATGAAGAGTTCTTGATTTTTCAAGTTCAGTGTCACTGTTTTTGAGTATTTTAATTCCAGTAAATAGCATGTTGTGAAATAAATTCTAGGAAAATTTTGTGATGTTCCTTATGACCAGAGAACCCTAGGAAAAATAGATTTTGGCTTAGTTCATTCAAAACAACCCTAATTGGCTTAAACACCCAAAATAGGTCTTTAATTAATTAGAGTTAACCAGGAATCAAATTGACTTGAAATTAATTCTCCACTGACCTTTAGGATCAGAGGAATCCACCATAAAAATTTGAGGTCAATTGGACTTGGTTAGCCCCACTAATTGGGTTGATTAAGTCACTTAGCCATTTTAAACTTTAAAAATTCATAACTTTTAAAAGACTTTTCAAAAATTCATCAAATTGGTTTTGGAGCCTCTCTGATATCAGGGAATCTAAGAAAATTAAAATTTCAATTTTCTAAAAAAGTTGATTTTTAATAATATTTTAATATTTTTAATAATTAAAAAATAATAAAAATCACAAAAATAATAAAATTCACCAAAATGTCACATTTTGAATTTTAATCACACAGGAACAAATCCCACATTTTTCTTAGGTCTATTTAGTGAGATATTGAATTTTAAAGCTTTAAGGTAATTTTAAAATTAAAAAATGTATTTTCTAGCATTTTCACTAAAATAATTATAATAAATCATAGAAAGATCAGAAAATTGCAAAATTTGCTTCTCTAGTTTCCTTGATATCAGAGAGATTTTTGAAAAATATAAAATCCATTTTTCAACATTTATTTTATTTTTAAATTAATTAACACTCCAAAACTCAAAATAATTATAATAAAAATAATATAATTCAAAAAATCACCAAAATTGGTCCAAGTGCTTCTCTGGTCATTAGGAATGTCCCCTAATTTTCTTAAGGACAGAAACTTTCCTTTGGTCATGTTATCAAATTTTCCTTGAAAATCTCTATTTTCCACCAAAAATAATTATATAAATAAATTAAATACAGAAAAATCATATTTTCTCCTCTTATGTCTTTATTGACACATGAGTGAAGTCACATAAAAATTTCAAGTTCATTTGAGTTCAATTTAGTGAGTTATGAAATTATTAAGCTTAAGGGGTAAAATGGTAATTAAACTCTTAACCCTTAATTAAAACTTTAGGTTTAATAAAAAATCAACAAGTAAAATATTTGATCTTAATCTGATTTGGATGATTGAAATTTAAATAATTAAAGGGTAGAAACCCATTAAACAATTTTAAAATGATTAAATTTTAATTAAATAATAGATTAAATTTGGAAGAATAATAAATTGGAATTATTAAAATAAGGGATATTTATTAGGAAGAGATTTATTCTTTAATTTAAAAATCCCTAAATTAATTATCTCATTAATACTCAATTCTTAATTAAAATGATAACTCAAATGTAAAACATTAAAAGACTTAATTGAATTATTAAACTCTTTTAAAATTTCAATTAAAATTAAAAATTAAATTAAATTAAATTAAATAATTAAATTAAATTAAATTAAACAATTAAATTAAATTAAATAATTAAATTAAATTAAATTAAATCAAATAAATTAAATTAAATAATTAAATTAAATTAAATTAAATAATTAAATTAAATTAAATCAAATAAATTAAATTAAATAATTAAATTAAATTAAATTAAATAATTAAATTAAATTAAATTAAAAATTAAATTAAATTAAATTAAATTAAATTAAATTAAATAATTAAATTAAATAATTAAATTAAATTAAATTAAATTAAATCAAATCAAATTAATTAAACATCAAATCAAATTAAATTAAATTAAATTAAATTAAAACTCAATTAAATTAAGTTGAATTAAATATAACATCACCTAAAACAAGAAAGAAACTAAATATAAAGCAACTTGAACACTATTCCAAATTTAAACCCTTTAACTTAAATCAAATCATTTGAATACTAATTTACCCTCGAAAGCTTTAGTTATCGTAACTCCTAAATAAAACATTAAATGAAGTGTTACTTCACTCATGTGATATTCAAATGTCCTAGTTCATCTGGCAAGTTAACAAAACTTAAAAACCTCGGACGATTGATTCATTTATATAATTAAATTCATTTGGACTTAAAACAATCCTAGAAATATCGAAAAGATGTTTAAGATTCTTCTTAAGCACTTCCTCAATATGATAGGATATTTATAAGAACAATCGGATTTAATTATTCTTCGATGAAGAAAATCGTCTTCAAACAAAAACACAAAGAACCTAGACGCCATAGGAGATGACTAGCTATAGGATTAGGAATTTGGTGAAAACCATAACCCTTACCTTAGCTTTACCTAGGAACTCGCTTAAATATTCTAATCGTGTTTTAAGTGCAACTTGGGATGACGGGAAGACCCTCCAGTACGCTTTTATTTTATTGCAATTTACTTTATCGCAATTTACTTTCTTGCGATTTACTTTATTGCAAATGCACTTTACTTTTCTTGCATGATAAAACAACTGTTGCATGAAAACCCACACCTTTAGGATAGTCCCTAAAACCGAAACCAAAACTAAGTTAAAAGTCATTGCAAGATAAAATTCACCGCCACAACATTTCAAAATATAAAACAACTCAAAATTTAATCACAAACAGTAACACAAAACTATAATTGCAACTAAATTAAAACGTCCCGTTGGATGATCGGGAATACCTCGGATGATGTAACCTACGTGTTGCTAACGGGATTTCCCACGGTCTAAATGAAAGTGTGGAACTCATTCAGCTGAGTTTAGCAAATTCATCCGGACTAAGTGAATCCGATAAAAATAATGATGCCGGAAGGATGGAACCGTGGGATCTTAACCGGTGTCGTTATAATCAACTCTAAGATTTGTTTTAATCAAAATACAAAAACACTTGGAAATTAAGACTTCTCTAAACCAAAACACTTTTCTCATCCCCTGATTTATAATTTCTAAAACTAAACCTCTGCAACAACAAGGAGCTTGGAGCATGGTGGGCAGCACGGCCATCGTCGTCACAAGAAACTCGAACCTACTTCAAAGAAACCTTCTTAGAATTAAACAACAAAGCCATAGGACTTCGAGGTAGCTTCGCCTAGTGCAACATAAATCCTTAACTCTTCGTTAGTGCATTCGTATTGCAAATTAAACCCTAACCGGACTTAGGATTCCGAGGTAGTCGTCCGATACGACGTAAACCCTCATATCTTCTAGGCTATTTGTTTGATTTTATCATACAAATATAAGCCCTAATTAATTAAGATTGGCAAGATTGAAATACTAAATAAACATTATGACTTTCCTAAATTCAAGCCAAACAATAGGATAGTCGGGAAATTACCGAAGTTCACTTCGAATCCGTGATTTCTCCTACCTTTCTTCCTTTGGATTCACAAAACAAAATGTTCCAAGTTTGATCCATTCCCTATTGAAATTCCAAAACTCAATCTTTGAAAACCTTAAACTTTGAAATTCTTGAGAGCAGAATTATTGGTTATTATCGAGAGTTTTCTTAGGTGATTCCCGTCACTTAAGATGTAATTAACTATAGGGGCTCGCCCTTATAGGGAATTTTAAAGAACCTGTGTAATATAAACCCCGTTCGATACTTTCATATTAAGCTAGGGAATTTGTCGGCTTATAAAATTGGTTCGCGAACCAAACGGATGTCACAAAACTTCTAGTTTATTCGATCGAGCCCCACTGTCATAGCGTGTGTCTATCCTTAGTGATAGAAACACGGTTTATGGTGCGGTGCTCGTTTATATACACTATTTGGGATGCGAGATCGGCTCAATCTCAAATTTAAAATTATTTTCAAAATCAAATACTACTTTCTAAATTATATATATATTTAAATTAAATTTAAAATTTAAATTCGCCGACAACTTCGTTAGCGACTCCCTTTTCAAAATAAAACACGCAACCTAAAAATAAGTGCCGACAACTTCCGGCGACTCCGCTGGGATGATTCCTCTCTCCATTATAATCAAATAATTCCGCTTTCAAAATCTGAAGTGTATCCATATCCCTCGTGGATCAAACTACCCTTCTTTCCGTTGGAATACTATGTTCATTTCTATCTCGAACAAGTATAGCCAACATTCTCTCTGATTTAGGAGCCACCGCTTAGATACCCCTAAACAAAGAGGTTCCGAGATCCTTTTACCTCATTTCTGAGGTGGGGTGGACCCCCAATAGGTGTTAGTTTAGGAGTGATCCTTCGAGTCGGGAAGTCTTGCTTAAGACTTTCTTTTCCAACTCTAAATCGGATTCCTTACCTTCTCTACACCTTTGAACATTCTGTTCTAAATAAACAAACCCTTTAATAAGTGATTCTTTTAATAAATGATTCCTTCTTATAAATACGTGAACAAAGAATGAGTTCGGACTCTTTTCAATTCCTTTCTTTTCGTCCTAAAGAAAAGAAGCATAACTTGGGACCGACAACCGAATCTACCTCGCAAATGGAAGCCCCGAAACTCGATTTTCTCCTTCACCAACGGATCGGACTTCGCCGTCTATAAGGATGAGCCGCCCGACAATGGGGTCATCCGATTCGGACGAGGATTTGAAAACACGAACGTCAAGGTCACCAACGTCTCCCTCTTCGCACCGACGAACAAGGTATCCGAAGCCGAGGAGCCACCGCTCGAGTTCAACCTTAGGTCGACCCAAGAGTTTCCTCCCCGCAAAGGGTCCCGACTGGGAGGAGTACCGTCGTCCACAGGAGGACCGTTCTTACTACCCCCACCGGTCTAGTTGTTTCGCACCTACCCCGACTTCGCCAAATCAAAGGGGAAAGAAATCCGCAACTATGGTAAACTCCGTTACCGTGGAGGGTACGGATCTTCCCGTAAGACCTTCGTTTTCGAAATCGGGTCCAGCTCAAAGATTCCGTCGCCGACAAAGACCCAAAGAAGAAATAGAAATAGAAGGATCGCCGGAGAAGCCGTAGCCGCCGAGATCGCTTTCCCGAGGAAATTCCGCAGTTGCCGAATATACACCGCTACCAGAATATACACCACTGCCTGACTACATACCACTTTTGGGAGGAAGCAGGTTCCATCCCCTCTCCGCCGCAGAGAATGAGGAGAATGTTCGCAAGATTGCTGCCACATTACCACAGCCCGCATATTACAACGATAGCCGCAAGAAAAGAACTAGAACTACGCCGTTTGCTCGACTGCAAACTTTGGTAGAAAAGCTAGCAAGGAAGGAAAGCTGCCCCGTGTCGGAAATTCTACGAAGGATGTGGCGGGTGCCGGCCAAATCCCGTCTCGGGCCCCGAGTAGAACCCGCCATCATGACGTAAAAGTCAAGCAAGAGAATGAAGACTAGCCCGCCCGTCGTAGTCTCGTGATTACAGATTAGGGAGGATACCACCTTCCAAAGCATTTGGCCGACTGCACCATCCGGTCCTCAGACCTTCCGCCGCTAGAAGGATGGTGTGGCGTCCCACTACGGGCGCTCGAGATCGAAACAAGCAGCTCGAGAGAGAAAGTCTCGCCAGAGGCCGGAATCCGAAGAAAGTGCTACCGCGATAAAGGGGACTCGTGAAAGGGGACCCGCAACCATCGCATGACAACCGCAAAGACACACAGAAAGCTCCGCTAGAAGATGCCATGGAAAAGCCGAGAACCGACATCCGACGGTCGGCAAAAGAAAGAGAAGAAAAGTTCGGAGATGAGATCGACTCATCGAATTCATGGACAACGAATATGCGAAATCAACATGGTCGAGACACGAGCTTCATCGCCTTCACAAGGTGCTCCCGCAGCCGCGCAGAAGAGAGGAGCCGTAACCGATGAGGAGACAGCTTCGTGAAAAGGACGACACGATCGCTCAAATGGCGAAGAGGATGGAAGAGATGGCCGTAGCTCGGCCACTCTCCGCAGTCAAGTACAACCACATGGAGAAACACCCCGCAGGTCATTCACATCGTAGACGGAGGAAAGGAGATTACATCCGTCAACTGGGGATGACCAGCTAAAAAGGACACAACACAAAGTATGATCCCGTAAAAGGATATCAAGAACTTGGTAACAACAGTGCGAGAAGCCCTAAGCACAATCGAAGAACGGGACATCCATTCGGACGGCAGACCTTACCCGTAAGAATTCGACGCCGTCCAATACCCGAAAGGCTTCGTACCACCTCTCGTTTAAGACCTTCGACGGAACCGGAACCCCCGACAAGATGTCGCACACTTTCGTGCCGCTTGTTGCAATGCCGGCGGGAGCGATGCGCTACTCTTCCGACGCTCGTCGTCAGCCTCGTCGGAATCGTCTTCGACCGGTATGCAGAATTACCCAACGGTTCGTTGAAGACATTCTCGTAGCTAGAGAGCCTCTTCATTAAGCGATTTGTCGGAGCTCCGCACCACATCACTATAGGTGATTTAGTGGTAGAGAAACAAAGGCCGAATGAAACTTTAGTGGATTACATACTTCGATGGAGAAATTTAAGCATGAAGTGTGAACCACAACCGCAAGAACAACATGCAGCTCAGCATCTCGCTTAAAAGCATTCACGGCCCGATAAGCACTTCTCCTCAAGGGATTCACTATTAAGACTTTCGAGAAGTTGTTAAGCAAGGCCGGAAGCTTGCAAGAAGAGGCAAAGCAATTAAGTTTCGCCGATAAGATGGACAAGCGAAGCCGGTGAAGACTTTCGAAAAGAAATCCGGATCATCGCAGCTAGCCGACAAAGGCAAACAACCGATGCAAATACCACCGTAACGGCCGCGGCAACCACAACAAGATTACCAAGAACCCCGATCCAGCCTATCGCCGTCTCCGCAAGATGAACAACCGCCTCGTCCGCAACGTACATCGAGGGAGCTTCCGAGCGCAGAATATCCGTTCAAAAATGAAGCAAGATCGAAGATGTTCCGTAGCTTAATGAAAACTCCAGCATTTCCAACTGCCGTAGCCCAAAAGACCGGAGGAAGTCAACAAGAAAGGTGATCCCAACTTTTGCCCCTACCATCGGATAGCTCGGGCACAAGATGTAAGATTGTATTACCTTTAAAAGTCGGCTCAACGACAACCTTCTGAAAGGAAATATAACAATCCCGAAGGAGTACATGAAGGAACCCCGTAAAGGAGGTTCCGTCAATGTTATCTCAACCGATCCCGTCATCCCGATAGATCCCTATGCAACCGATGATGGATGGACTACCGCTCTCGACGAGATCTTCGAAGAAGATTTTAGATAACATCCGAACCGCTTCGGTGCGAGCTTCAATTCGTAGTTCGAGACCTCGTTAAGCCGGTACTATCACTCGCGATAGAAGAACCACCTCGACAGAGACAATCGAAGAAAAGAAGAAAATCGACGAAGAAGAGGGGACCGAGATTCCTAAGGCTAGCACTAGGGCCGCTTATCCTAGGATAGTTGTTTCCGATTCGGGGAGAAATCCCTCGAACCTCTCGATTTTGTATGATTATCTGCTCACTTCGGTGGGATCATATAATGATAAGGGTGATGGCGTTGGCTACGTTTTGACTGTTTCTAACGATTACGTAACTAGCGACAATCCGGGCGTCGATTTCGATACCAACGACAATTCTCAAATCATACACAATCTCGACGAGCAAAATAACGAAGAAAACGTCCATCAAGGAGGCTACGAGAGTTCAACAAGCAACGGATCTATCTGTGAGTTTCGAGGAGCTCCGCTACGATAGAGTTAGAGCCTTCGCATTTTGAAGATAATCCGAAGAGCCGCTCATTCCGATTCAGGAGGAGACACCGACAAACTCAACACTAGATTCGAAGAAATTACGAAGTCAACCTAAGAAGTGGAAAAGTTCTACCTCCAAGAATGGGTCCAAAAGACAAAGGAAAGCGTGTGGTTGTTCAAGAAGAACCAACCGCAGCGGAAGAGATACCCGTTCGAGAAGAAGCCGAGACGCATGGAAACAAAGTGGACTACAACGTGCTAGCCCATCTTAGGAAACTACCGGCCAACCGAGCATTTACGATGCTCTCATCTTATCAAAGGAGATGAGGAAGCTCGATCAAGGCCTTACTTGATCCGAAATTTGCTTAGCTCAAATGGCCGGAGATTCCTTAGATGAGGTTTGCTCGTTAAAGGAACAACGAGGTGTTACCTTCACTCGACAATGACCTACTACTCGGGACAGCGAGATCACAACCGACCGTTGTACATTTCGCCACAATCGGGAAGTTTACGCTCTCCGCAGTATTGGTGGATCCGGGAGCATCAATCAATATAATGAGTCTTCGAACACTAAGCATACTTAGAAATTGATGCTCGCGAGCTCGAGGCCGACAAAATGTTATTAAGAGGATTCAACCGTAAAGGAGAAAGAGCCCTCGGTCAATAACGCTACCGATGAAGACCGGTGATTTAGCAAAGACAACCGCAAAATTTCATATAATCGATTCGAAACGTCGTTCAACGCACTACCGGGCCGACCATGGATACATGAAAACAGGATGGTACCATCATCTCTACACCAGTGCATCAAATACTACGATGGAGGGGAACAGTGCATCAAAGGTGACTTGCAACCATTCTCCGTACATGAGATCGGAATCCATGAAGATGCAGCTTATTATGCACCGCCAAAGAAAACGATCTTCTCCGCAGATACCGTAACAAATGAAGCAAAGAAAGTTCGAGACAACGAAGAACCTCGAAGTTCTAGTCCAACAGCCACTCACCACTCCTTCCGGCGAGATGGTGAAGGTTTCTCCACAACTCGCATCCGAGGTCGAGGCCTGGGACGAGGCCGTGGTAGAGACACTAGGACGAGCTGGACGAGAAAACCAACCATCAATGTTGATTTGGAAGATAGCTCCGAAGAAGAAAAAGAAATCAAGCAAGAAGCAAGCAACAATAAGTCGAAAGAAGCCGCAATACAAGATCTCCTCGAAGATGAAAAGAACGAAGAATACAAATCAATGTACGAGAAGATTAACCACTACGTACATACTATGACCCTAACTCCGATCCATTCTAATAAGATCGAGGGTATGGAGGTCAAAGAGGTACGTAGTGACGGTGCAAAGCCGATCAAATTCTACCGCGGTGCTTCTTCCTCCAAAACCGAAAATAATGTACAATTCGAAGATGTCACTTCATCGAATTAATGGAATTACCTTTCGAGTGGTACTCTTCCCGTGTTCAAAATTTAATTCAACGTGGTTTCTTACCTCGATAATGGACAAAAGGTCAATCTCAACATTTCGAAAAGTTATGGAATAATTCCGTCGTCCACCCAATTCAAAGTATGGACTCGGATTCTAGCACGTAGGTCGGCTGACGATACCGAATTTTGCTTGGTTATCACTTACGAACCTAAGGAAAACCGCATGGAAACTACGGACGAACTCGAAGATTTACAAATCGGAGATGCTCCACCGTAATTCGAAGAAGAAATTAAATCTACAATGATGAGTTAACTGAAGTTAACTTAGGTACTAGCGAAGAGCTCAGTACCTACCTTTGTTAGCTCCTTACTCAATAAAGAAGACTCCGAAGAAATAATCAAATTGTTAATGGAATTTAAGGACCGTTTTGCTTGGAACTATGATGAGATGCCGTGATTAGCCCCGCAGGCCGTGCAATCCATAAGCTAGAGTGGATCCTACTTCGTTCCAGCCGACAAGGTCCCGAAGAATGCGTCTAGAAATCGAACAACAAGTCATAGCCGAAGTTAAAAAGCTAATAAACGCTAAATTTGTCCGCGAAGAACAATACCCGACTTGGCTAGCCAATGTAGTGCCGACGTAAAGAAGAATGGTCGTATCGAATTTGTGTGGACTTCGCAGATCCGAACAAGGCATGTCCAAAAGATGAATTCCTTCTACCGATTCCGAACCGATGATCGATATTGCTTCGACACATGAAATATTCTCGTTCATGGATGGATCTTCGTGGTACAACCTGCATAAAAATGGCTCCGTAAGATGAAAAAGCTTACAAAGATTCGTAACGCCGATCGGAGTATTTTGCTACACAAAGGATGCCATTCGGACTCGAAGAACGCAGGAGCAACCTACCAAAGAGCAATGACAAGAATTTTTGATGATCTCATCCACAATCAAGTCGAATGCTACGTGGACGATGTCGTCATCAAAAGCAAAGTAAAGGAAAACCACTCGTATGATTCTGAGAATTGTTTTCGAACGATTAAGACAATTTAACCTTAAGATGAATCCCTTAAAATGCGCCTTCGCGTCACCTCCGGAAATTCTTAGGATTCGTTGTCCGACATCGTGGAATCGAAATCGATCCGGAGAAGATAAAAGCCATCTTAGAAATGCCGCCTCCCAAAACCTTAAAACAATTACGATCTTTTCAAGGGAAGCCGGCATATCTTCGACGCTTTATCTCAAACCCGTCGGTAGGTGTCACCTTTCTCAGCACTAGTTAAAAAGGACGCCAAATTTATTCGGGAAGAGAAATACCGTAAGGCCTTCGAAGACATTAAACAATATTTAATGACACCTCATGTCTTAACAGTCCCAGCCTCAGTGAGACCGTCGATACTTTACACCGCGGCTTTAGATGACTCTCTCGGAGCCCTCGTTAGCCTGTGTCAATGATGAGGGTAAAGAAAATGCTCTTTACTACTTAAGCCGTCGTTTACTTCCGACGGAAGTAAGGTATCCCGCAATCGAAAAGCATTGTTTGGCCCCGATCTTCGCCGCTCAAAAGCTCGTGCACTACATGCTTTCTCATAAGGTCAACCCGATCTCGAAGTTTAATCCATTGCAATACTTCGATGACTCGTCCAACACTTTCCTACAGACTTGCCGATGGTCAATGATATTATCGCAATTCGATATAACTTTCGTGCCTCTCGCGTGCCATAAAGGGACAAGTCTTAGCAGACTTTCTCGCAAAGCACACCCTCTCGCCGCCGAATCTCCACTCAATGACGATTTGCCGGATGAACAAATAATGAACCTAGAAGACCTCGATGATCGACGTTGGGAATTATATTTCGACGGAGCATCTTTAAGCACACAAAGATGAAGAATCGCAAGTGATAGTGCCCGTGAAGGCAGAATCGGGCTAATCTTTATAACACCGGAGCGGGGATGTTAAGATACTCCTACCACTCGACGTAACCGTGTACAAACAACGAAGCGTAATACGAAGCCCTCATAACAGGATCGGAATTAGCTATTCAAACTGGGATAACGTACATCAACATCTACGGGGATTCACAAGTAATCATTCAACAGATTGCTTGACAATACAGAATTTTTAAACCAAGACTCGAACAATACTTACAAGATGCCATACAGCTTGTCGGAACAGCATTCCAAATGCGACAATTTACAAGATTCCTGTAAAAGAAAATGCTTTAAGCAGATGCTTTAGCCCGTCTCACAAAAGAGTTTCGCTCGTTTGCAAGATGAATCAATGGAAGTGTCAGCTCACGTGACGTCAGGTCCTATCACAACTCGACATGTACATGATACACAAATCGAAGAAGAAAAAGAATCAACAGAAGAAGGATGTAAAAACACGTAAGATCGAGCGACAGCACTATCGATGTACTACCCGCAAACAGAAAGCTACTGGACGATAGGTCGCTAAGCTCCATCGTATCAAGAAAAGAACTCCGTCCTACGCATTAATAAACAACACATTATACGAAGGTCTTTTGATCAAATGCGGCTAAGGTGCCTAAGCGGGTCCGAGGCCCGCGAAATTGTTAAAGAAGTGCATTCAGGACTCGTGGCGCTCACCAGCCGGTCCGAAGATGAAAATGAAAATTAAAAGACTAGGGTACTATCGGCCCTCGATGATGACCGACCGCATGAAAATCGCCAAGAGCCGTCATCAATGCCAAGTGCACGGAGTGGTTCTACACCAACCTCCAAATGTGCCGCACCCGACAATCGCGTCGTGGCCATTCGAATGTCGGGGCACGTATATAGTGGGTCCAATAGAACCACCATCTTCAAAAGGACATCGTTTCATTCTTGCGGCTACGGCATTACTTTTCCAAGTGGCGAAGCAGTCCCACTTAGAGAAGTGAAAGCACACCACGTGCTACAATTTTTCAAGAACCAAGTTGTCTACCGTTTCGGAGTGCCGCGCAGATCATCTCGTATAATCGGTCCGCATTCGAAGCACACAAATCAACAATTTTGTCGTGAGACACGGAATCGATCCAGCGATACTCAACAATTTACTACCCAAGAGCAAACGGTCTCGCCGAGGCTTTTAATAAAACTCTCGTTCAATTCTTAAAGAAAACCTTGGACGATAATAAGAGAAATTGGCACGAGAAATTGTTAGAAGCCTTATGGGCCTACCGGACAACTTTCGTAACTCCTACTCAAGCTACACCTTACGCTCCGGTGTATGGGTCCGAGGCAAAGGTTACCTTTAGAGGTTCGAGCCTTCCTTCACTCGAATTGCGACTGCAAACAAGATCACGACAGAAGAAAACACCAGATTACGACTCGAAGAATTAGAAAGCTTGGAAGGGAAAAGACTTGCAGCGCAACAAAATTTAGAACTATACCAAGCTAAGATGGTTCAAGCCCATGACAAACTGGTCCGCCCGAGAACCTTCAAAGTTGGTGACTTAGTTCTCGTTCTCAAGAGACCTATTCTCGCACACCGCAAGATAGGAGGAAAATTGAACCCACTCGGGAAGGACCGTTCGTGGTCGAAGCAAGCATACTCGTGAGGTTCCTACCGCCTAGTGAATTGCCAGGGAGAACGACATATGCTTCCGATCAACGGACGATACTTCGAAAAGTATTACGCTACCCGATGTTTCGAAGGAATGAATTCTTCATCCCTAAGAAACACGGGCGAAGTAATTACTTATAATCGGGTCCGAACCCAAAAATAATAAAATGTGCTAAGATAAATAAAATCATGATAATTAAGTTTTCCTTGTTTTCTTTTTCAAATCAAAATCTCTTCCCTCATCTTATCCTACTTCATTCCCGTTAAATTTCAAAATATAGGAGAAATAAAAAATGTATCTTTAATAAACATTTTCTTAATGTTCTTGTTCTTAAGATGACCTCCCGATCCTTTTCCTTGTCTTTTCGCAGGAAATGTCGAACGGCGGTTGGTTTTGAACTTTAAGAATGGTGTAAGCCTTGCACTCGATGAAAAGAGGGTGAAAGATGGAGCGATAATCGAGATCGACTCGGATTTCGCACCGACGAGCCTACAAGACGAGGAAAGTGACTCGGTCCCGGCTAACCGAGAAGAACTACCCGGCAGTACAAGTGATGAAAGTGGGTGGCCCAAGCCACCAATCCAAAGCAAGAAGAAGAGAAAGGCAAATACCGAAGAAGATAAGAAAATGAAGTCCGTAGTCACTACATGCAGAGGGCGAGCTTGTCGCCGCCGCGCCCGCAGATTCAAGAAGTTCGGAGGGCTACTCTCACGGCCCACGCAACGAAGAAATAAGAATCGCCGTATCCGTAAGATGTTAACAAAACTAGCTGCGGACCAACGCGACGAGACAATTGCTAATGCCAGCACATACACTTCAAGGACACCGGTTCACCAGAACTCGAAGAAAGGAGGCCAGCTCCTAGGATAACGAAAAGAACCGAGGAAATCTCCCGTAAGATCGAAGAAAGAAGGCTACCACGCCACCGGATAGAACCACTAAGTAGTGCATGACCTTGTTGCGTAGCAACCCCGGGGATGTCCCGACGTGCATCATCCCCGAGGAGCCGAGGTATGCGGGGGAACGTGAAGGGATTGAACCATATATCCCACAATATGTCACAAGGCCTCGCCATCTCAGCATCATTCTAGAATACGAGCCGGAGAGGATGCGTAATGTTGAAAAGAAAACTTTCGAATACTTCGAGAGAATTAAAGGAAGAAGAATCAACATACTGAAGGCCTCGAGCTACACACCGACGTATTCTCGCAGTATGAACAACAACAGAATCGTGGATTGTATCCGGATCCGAAAAGAATGGGCCGAGCAGGCCGCCCGAGGGAAAACACATACTCGGAACCCCGAGATGGATGCCGGTGGAAAGGAAGAATCACAATACAATGCGGATGTCGCTACAACTTTGTCGAAGACGAAAGGGAAACCCACCGGGATACTCCGTCATGGGAAAGTGGATCCGATGCCATTAGTTATCAAGAGAATGGTAAAAAGATTGATAACATGGAGGGTACCGCCAGCAGATTGCATACCCAATAACTCGCATTATCAACATCTACAAACAGAGGTGACCGCATACCCCCACATATCGATCACCACGACTTCGTCGACCTTTCGCACAGCCTCTTTCTTGAATGAGTGTAACATCATGTTCGGATCCGACCTCCGGATAGCGAGCCCGGTGAGTTCCGAGGGCCGCAAAGATACCTTACCGGTGGGTTCCGTCATGATACCGCAGGGTAACGGAGCGGATATCGCAAAGCATCGCATACCGAGAGTGCCAGTGGAGCGAATCGCAGCTACTTTCGTGAGGATGGACGACGAAGAAAATACCTTACCATTTCCAACCGCACCCGTAGCTGGAGAACCTCCCGCCTTACGAGCCGTGAGTTACATGGGAAATATCACACCTCCAACGCACATCCAACCAGCATCCTTGCCAAGGATGGCTTGGAAGGTGATGTTATCGACCATGTACCCCACTATTCGGACATGGATTTTCGACGGATGCTTCTTTCGATGGACCAACAAAGATCATACACGAATCCGTTTCGAGTCTACATGGATTGTATGAAATGTATTCCGATCGAGTCGTACGACGTATTTTCAACATGATTGGAATGAAAGTGACCATGTCACATTTTTGGCCTCCACCTCTTTTGTGCAAATTGATTGGGAAACGCCATTAAAGTTAAATGAACTTCGAACAAAGAACAGAAAAGAAAAAAAAAGAATAAAAGAAAACTTTCTAAAAAAAAACAAAATCTAAAAATGACAAACACCAAATTCACATGAACATTGAATAAACGATAAAATAAAATAAATCATTAAAAGATAAACGAAATCAACACAAATCTCAAATTCCATCCTTTCAAATTCTCAATCAAAAATCAAATTTCAATCTTTCCAAATTCCAAATCCACTCTCGATCAAATTTTAAATTTGATCTTTTCAAATTTCGAATCAAATCCTCAATCAAATTTCAAACCCAATCTCGATCAAGTTTCAAACTTGATCTTCCAAATTTCAAATCAAATCTTAAATCAAATTTCAATCGAGTTCAAACTCATCCTTCCAAATTTCCAAATTCAATCTTTCCAGTGCTTCAAGTCTCAATCAAATTCAAATTCAATTTCTTCCGTATCTCGAATCAAATATCAATCACATCAAATTCAAAATTTTGGGTCGAGGATTTTACATCCAAGACTGCACTGCTTTAGGATTCTTACCCTATTGCACTGAAATACATCAATTCAAACTTTTGGGTCGAGGATTTTACATCCAAGACTGCACCGCTTTAGGATTCTTCCCTATTGCACCGAAATACATCAATTCAAACTTTTGGGTCGAGGATTTTACATCCAAGACCGCACTCGCTTTAGGATTCTTCCCTATTGCACCGAAATACATCAAATTCAAACTTTTGGGTCGAGGATTTTACATCCAAGACCGCATCGCTTTAGGATTCTTACCCTATTGTACCGAAATACATCAAATTCAAACTTTGGGTCGAGGATTTTACATCCAAGATCGCACCGCTTTAGGATTCTTCCCTATTGCACCGAAATACATCAATTCCAACTTTGGGTCGAGGATTTTACATCCAAGACCGCACCGCTTTAGGATTCTTCCCTATTGCACCGAAATACATCAATTCAAACTTTTGGGTCGAGGATTTTACATCCAAGACCGCACCGCTTTAGGATTCTTCCCTATTGCACCGAAATACATCAAATTCAAACTTTTGGGTCGAGAATTTTACATCCAAGACTCGCACCGCTTTAGGATTCTTTCCCTATTGCACCGAAATACATCAAATTCAAACTTTTGGGTCGAGGATTTTACATCCAAGATCGCACCGCTTTAGGATTCTTCCCTATTGCACCGAAATACATCAAATTCAAACTTTTGGGTCGAGGATTTTACATCCAAGATCGCATCGCTTTAGGATTCTTCCCTATCGCACCGAAATACATCAAATTCAAACTTTTGGGTCGAGGATTTTACATCCAAGACCGCACCGCTTTAGGATTCTTTCCCTATCGCACCGAAATACATCAAATTCAAACTTTTGGGTCGAGGATTTTACATCCAAGACCGCACCGCTTTAGGATTCTTCCCTATCGCACCGAAATACATCAAATTCAAACTTTTGGGTCGAGGATTTTACATCCAAGACCGCACCGCTTTAGGATTCTTTCCCTATCGCACCGAAATACATCAAATTCAAATTTTGGGTCGAGGATTTTACATCCAAGACCGCATCGCTTTAGGATTCTTTCCCTATCGCACCGAAATACATCAAATTCAAATTTTTGGGTCGAGGATTTTACATCCAAGATCGCATCGCTTTAGGATTCTTTCCCTATCGCACCGAAATACATCAAATTCAAATTTTTGGGTCGAGGATTTTACATCCAAGACTCGCACCGCTTTAGGATCCTTTTCCTATCGCACCGAAATACATCAAATTCAAACTTTTGGGTCGAGGATTTTACATCCAAGACTCGCACCGCTTTAGGATTCTTTCCCTATCGCACCGAAATACATCAAATTCAAACTTTTGGGTCGAGGATCTTACATCCAAGACCGCACCGCTTTAGGATCCTTTTCCTATTGCACCGAAATACATCAAATTCAAACATTTTGGGTCGAGGATTTTACATCCAAGACCGCACCGCTTTAGGATTCTTTTCCTATCGCACCGAAATACATCAAAATCAAACTCTCGAGGTTAAGGATTTTTACATCCAACACCACATTGCTCTGAGATCTCTTCTCATTGCAACGATTCAATCTAATCAATTCAATTTTCTTTCGAGGTTAAAGATGTTACATCTAAAACCTCAAAATTCCAATTTTCATTTCAAAGCAAATCCTTCAAATTAATTTCGACAAACTTCAATCTAAATCGAAACTCCAAACTAAAATTTAAACTCACACATCAAAACATAAATTGAAACAAAATAAAATCTAAATCGAAATTCCCCGCATCATGTGATTTGGGATTCACCTCCTTTCCTTTCCCTGGCCGAGAGTTCAAGAATCTCCGGCTCCGCAGATATACTCGACACTCCCCGACGGAAACTCTTCTACTTCGTCCTAAGTTCGTCACTTGGACATCCGTGTTGGTTTTGTTGATCGCTTCGATCAACACCAATACGCGCGGTGTGCTCCGTCACTCACCACACCTATCGGGGGTCCATTTGTTGACCTCATTTTCGATGAGGTCTTCCTTCTTCTTTTTAGTGCTTAGGATCTAGCCTTAGGGTTTTCCTTCGACTATCTTAGAGGACTAGAATCGGGACCCACCTTTTAGAAATTCAAAACACTTCTAAACTCCCCGCAAACTCCACAAACTTGACTATAGCACCCCTAATCACCTAGAGGGTTGAAATCAAATGTGGAAGTTTAAAGGATGAGTTCCTATAGGACTCTTTGGCCTTAGGACCGCCCCAGGCGGCCCGGTCTCGGTGAAGGGGCCGACTTACACATACACTTACATACACACTACACTTACACACTACATTTCCACACACTTCCTAAAACCACACCCATACCCAACTTAACCTCCTGACTCATGTAGGTGATTCACATGGATGGTCCTTAACCCCTAAGCTCTTGGCTAAGAGGGTTAGGAACAACATAATGAATGCCTCAAATGAGTCCTTTCATGGCTCATATGGGCTTGAAATGGCTTCATGGCTCAACCAAAATGATCTCTTTCCACCTAGATTCACCCAATCTTCAATTTCCCAAATTTTCAATTTTTGACCCCGGACCCTACACCTACTAAACCTACCCAAAACCCTCGAAATTACCCAAATTTTCGCAAAATTTCCAAATTACCCAAAATTTTCCAAAATCAATCCCAAACATCTCCACATCACTCAAATTGATCATCCATACCCAAAAATACCAAAGATTCCAAAAATACCTCCCAATACCCTCCAAATACCCAAAATACCCTTCTTGGCCTAAAAATCCAAAAATTCAGAAAATTCCCAAAAAATTTCAGAAAATCCTAAATATTCCCAATTTTATTTTGTCCAACTACACCATGGGCCAATTTTGTCAATTTACCCTACTTTTGTCAAAACCCCCAAATTGACCCATTTTAACCCAAAGTGGACCCAATGTCAAACCAAACCTACCCAATTGACCCCAATTTTGGTCCAATTCAATTCTAAACTTCAATTCAACATTCCCAATACCAATCTAGACCAAATCCAAGTCCAATTTGGTTGACATTTGGATCCAATTCCACTTTTGGCCTTAAAGCCCAATTTGGACCCATGACCCAAACCTAACTCAAACTCACCCAATTCAACTCCAATTAACCCCAAATATTTTCTAAATCTTCCTTAGCATCCCCACAAACAAAACCCTAACATGATTTGCCCAAAATTTGAACCCAAACCCCACTCAAACTCAACCCAAACCTAAAAGGCCCATTTTTGACCTAAACCCAAACCTAATCTAAATGAACCCAAACCCCAAAATCAAAACCCAACCAAAGTCAAAAATCCTTTGAAACACTCCCATAAACATTTCTCAACATTAATTTTACATCAATTTCAACCCTAGCTCAACATTGGCCCAACTTGGCCCACTTGGACCTATATTGGCCCATTCACCAAAAGAATTCAAATCCAACCCAATTCAAGCCCAAACTACCCCAAATTTGCTTCAAGTCACTCATGACACATCCATGAGCTAAACCCAACAATTATTTGGCCCAACCTCTTTACAAAATTTCATCCCAAAATCCATTTTAAAATTCAAAAGCCCACTTTCCTAATCCATCTTAAAAGCCCATCTAAAACCCTTTCAAAAAGCCCAAAATCCACCCTAAAGCCCACATGACATCTCCATTTACCACTCACTTAATTAAAGCCATCACCTAAGTCCTAAATTCATCATCAAATAATTCCAAATCAAGCCACATGTCAAATTACCCCCTAAATGCCAAATATTTCTAAAACCCTTTTTCATGAAATAAGCCAACCTTTTCCCAAGCCAAATGGAGCCATGAACAAGCCATTCTCAAGCCACATGAAGCCATGAGGGCTTTGACTTGTCATTAGTCCATTTATGGCAAGAAGAGGGGGATCTTTCTTAAGCCTCCCTTAAGCCTTTTTTACCTTAAGCATGTCACACTCTAAACCATGCTTTGCCACCTAATCCTCGATGGAGACTCCACCACACATGGGAGGTCGACCCACCCGACCTCCTCAGCTCCAAAACCAGGTCTTGGGGAGGTGCACCCAACCCATTTGCATGGGCTGACCAAAATAAGCTAAAATGGCCCCTTCCCCTTTCTACTTTGATTCAACCACTTTACACATGGCATTTGCCAATCGCCACACTAAACCCCGACCCCGACCCACCCGACCAAGATGGTGACCATTGCTCGGCCGGCCGGCCACTGTGCCGCCGGAAAACACCATGGCCGAGAGCTCACATGTGAGCCAACATTGAAATTCTCACTTGCCGAGCCGCCCCATCCCCAGCGGCTACCATGGCCGATCTTCTCCTCACCGGAGCAAGCTCGATCCCAAGCCCTAACTCCCCCTGGGAGGCCCCCCAGCCAGCTCTATTTAAACTCCACCCCTCTCGGCCATGAGAGGGAGAGAAGCACAAACCTTGCCAAAACTCTGCCAAAATTGTTCCGCACCCTTCTCCACTCTTAGAGCACTTGATCCCCAGTGAAATCCCCCGGCCATTTCTCCTCTCGTAAGCTCAATTTCGTAGTCGAAATTCCACCCAAAACCAGGACACTTCTCCACAAGTGAGCCAATTCCCAAATTGATTAGCTCTACACCTTCACTCGTACCAAGAGAAGGTGTCCACCATCAAAAGCCCCATCTCCAGAGCCACCCAGCTTGCTCCAGCCTCCAAGCTTTGTGATCGGGCTTGGTCGAAATCATATCCGTACAATTCCCTGCACTGTGAGACTTCATCCGGAGCTTCGCTGGGACCCAATCGAAGGTGCAACAACTCTCGGATCGAAGCCACACTTCTCCGAGCCAAGGTATGAGCTAACTCTTCATCCCGAGCTTCCGGAGATTCTCCATTTCAAATGCCTTAGTTTCAATGCATGTTAACCGTATAGCATGTGTTCGTCTCTTCAAGATGAATCCATGTAGTATAAGAACATGAAAATCCATTGAGAATCGAGTGAGATCTTAGGGATTTAGTGTGGACTCGCTCTCGTGCGAGAACACTTGGGGACGATGAATGGATGCCGTCCATTCAATACACGCGCCGACGGACGGCTCGGATGGCGTCGGACCAGGAGACGCGTACGAGAACCGCGGGCCCGGCCGCCGACTCGGGTGGCGGCGTCGAATGGGAGCGCGCCGCGTGGTCTTTCGGAGCCGCCGAGGATGCGCCGGCGCCGCGTGGATAAATAGAAAAATTGGGTATTTTCTCGATTTATTTAATTCCCTAAACTTCAAAAATTCATATCTCCGTGTAGAAAAATCGAAAAATAAAATAAAAATACCCGCTTGCTCAGCTGAAGAGAGGAGAATAATGTGGAAAAGAAATCACTTAATTTCATCAAATATTTTATTTTTTATAATTTATTTACTCTCTCGCATTGTTTTAATTCTCCATGCATGCATACAATTCACCATGGCATGAGACCATAGGGCTTTTGAAGCCTCCGAATTTGGGAACATTCCCCGAATTTTCCAAAGTCGAGGCCATCCCTATGAAGAGTTCTTGATTTTTCAAGTTCAAGTCACTATTTTGAGTATTTTAATTCCAGTAAATAGCATGTTGTGAAATAAATTCTAGGAAAATTTGGTGATGTTCCTTATGGCCAGAGAACCCTAGGAAAAATAGATTTTGGCTTAGTTCATTCAAAACAACCCTAATCGGCTTAAACACCCAAAATAGTCTTTAATTAATTAGAGTTAACCAGGCATCAAATTGACTTGAAATCAATTCTCCACTAACCTTTAGGATCAGATGAATCCACCATAAAAATTTGAGGTCAATTGGACTTGGTTAGCCCCACTAATTGGGTTGATTAAGTCACTTAGCCATTCTAAACTTTAAAAATTCATAACTTTTAAAATACTTTTCAAAAATTCATCAAATTGGTTTTGGAGCCTCTCTGATATCAGGGGAACCTAAGAAAATTAAAATTTCAATTTTCTAAAAAAGTTGATTTTTAATAATATTTTAATATTTTTAATAATTAAAAAATAATAAAAATCACAAAAATAATAAAATTCACCAAAATGTCACATTTTGAATTTTAATCACACAGGAACAAATCCCACATTTTTCTTAGGTCTATTTAGTGAGATATTGAATTTTAAAGCTTTAAGGTAATTTTAAAATTAAAAAATGTATTTTCTAGCATTTTCACTAAAATAATTATAATAAATCATAAAAAAATCAAAAAATTGCAAAATTTGCTTCTCTGGTTTCCTTGATATCAGAGAGATTTTTGAAAAATATAAAATCCATTTTTCAACATTTATTTTATTTTTAAATTAATTAACACTCCAAAACTCAAAATAATTATAATAAAAATAATATAATTCAAAAAATCACCAAAATTGGTCCAAGTTTTTCTCTAGTCATTAGGAATGTCCCCTAATTTTCTTAAGGACAGAAACTTTCCTTTGGTCATGTTATCAAATTTTCCTTGAAAATCTCTATTTTCCACCAAAAATAATTATATAAATAAATTAAATACAGAAAAATCACATTTTCTCCTCTCATGTCTTTATTGACACATGAGTGAAGTCACATAAAAATTTCAAGTTCATTTGAGTTCAATTTAGTGAGTTATGAAATTATTAAGCTTAAGGGGTAAAATGGTAATTAAACTCTTAACCCTTAATTAAAACTTTAGGTTTAATAAAAAATCAACAAGTAAAATATTTGATCTTAATCTGATTTGGATGATTGAAATTTAAATAATTAAAGGGTAGAAACCCATTAAACAATTTTAAAATGATTAAATTTTAATTAAATAATAGATTAAATTTGGAAGAATAATAAATCGGAATTATTAAAATAAGGGATATTTATTAGGAAGAGATTTATTCTTTAATTTAAAAATCCCTAAATTAATTATCTCATTAATACTCAATTCTTAATTAAAATGATAACTCAAATGTAAAACATTAAAAGACTTAATTGAATTATTAAACTCTTTTAAAATTTCAATTAAAATTAAAAATTAAATTAAATTAAATTAAATAATTAAATTAAATTAAATTAAACAATTAAATTAAATTAAATAATTAAATTAAATTAAATTAAATCAAATAAATTAAATTAAATAATTAAATTAAATTAAATTAAATAATTAAATTAAATTAAATCAAATAAATTAAATTAAATAATTAAATTAAATAATTAAATTAAATTAAATTAAAAATTAAATTAAATTAAATTAAATTAAATTAAATTAAATTAAATTAAATTAAATTAAATTAAATAATTAAATTAAATTAAATTAAATTAAATCAAATCAAATTAATTAAACATCAAATCAAATTAAATTAAATTAAATTAAAACTCAATTAAATTAAGTTGAATTAAATATAACATCACCTAAAACAAGAAAGAAACTAAATATAAAGCAACTTGAACATTATTCCAAATTTAAACTCTTTAACTTAAATCAAATCATTTGAATACTAATTTACCCTCGAAAGCTTTAGTTATCGTAACTCCTAAATAAAACATTAAATGAAGTGTTACTTCACTCATAGGATATTCAAATGTCCTAGTTCACTCGGCAAGTTAACAAAACTCAAAACCTCTGACGATTGATTCATTTATATAATTAAATTCATTTGGACTTAAAACAATCCTAGAAATATTGAAAAGATGTTTAAGATTCTTCTTAAGCACTTCCTCAATATGATAGGATATTTATAAGAACAATCGATTTAATTATTCTTCGATGAAGAAAATCGTCTTCAAACAAAAACACAAAGAACCTAGACGTCATAGGAGATGACTAGCTATATGATTAGGAATTTGGTAGAAAACCATAACCCTTACCTTAGCTTTACCTAGGAACTTGCTTAAATATTCTAATTGTGTTTTAAGTGCAGCTTGGGATGACGGAAGACCCTCCGGTACGCTTTTATTTTATTGCAATTTACTTTATTGCAATTTACTTTCTTGCGATTTACTTTATCGCAAATGCACTTTACTTTTCTTGCATGATAAAACAATCGTTGCATGAAAACCCACACCTTTAGGATAAGTTCCTAAAACCGAAACCAAAACTAAGTTAAAAGTCATTGCAAGATAAAATTCACCGCCACAACATTTCAAAATATAAAACAACTCAAAATTTAATCACAAACGTAACACAAAACTACAATCGCAACTAAATTAAAACGTCCTCGTTGGATGATCGGGAATACCTCTGATGATGTAACCTACGTGTTGCTAACCGGATTTCCCACTGCCTAAATGAAAGTGTGGAACTCATTCAGATTGAGTTTAGCAAATTCATCCCGACTAAGTGAATCCGATAAAAATAATGATGCCTAAGGATGGAACCGTGGGATCTTAACCGGTGTCGTTATAATCAACTCTAAGATTTGTTTTAATCAAAATACAAAAACACTTGGAAATTAAGACTTCTCTAAACCAAAACACTTTTCTCATCCCCTAATTTATAATTTCTAAAACTAAACCTCTGCAACAACAAGGAGCTTGGAGCATGATGGGCAGCACGGCCATCGTCGTCGCCAAAACTTGAACCTACTTCAAAGAAACCTTCTTAGAATTAAACAACAAAGCCATAGGACTTCGAGGTAGCTCGCTTAAGTGCAACATAAATCCTTAACTCTTCGTTAGGCATTTGCATTGCAAATTAAACCCTAACCGGACTTAGGATTCCGAGGTAGTCGTCCGATACGACGTAAACCCTCATATCTTCTAGGCTATTTGTTTGATTTTATCATACAAATATAAGCCCTAATTAATTAAGATTGGCAAGATTGAAATACTAAATAAACATTAGGACTTTCCTAAATTCAAGCCAAACAATGTGATAGCGGAAATTACCGAAGTTCACTTCGAATCCGTGATTTCTCCTACCTTTCTTCCTTTCGATTCACAAAACAAAATGTTCCAAGTTTGATCCATTCCCTATTGAAATTCCAAAATTCAATCTTTGAAAACCTTAAACTTTCAAATTCTCGAGAGCAGAATTATTGGTTATTATCGAGAGTTTTCTTAGGTGATTCCCGTCACTTAAGATGTAATTAACTATATGGGCTCGCCCTTATAAGGAATTTTAAAGAACCTGGTAATATAAACCATGTTCGATACTTTCATATTAAGCAGGGGAATTTGTTCGGCTTATAAAATTGGTTCGCGTGACCAAACGGATGTCACAAAACTTCTAGTTTATTTGAACGAGCCCCACCGTCAAGTGCTGTGTCTATCCTTAGTGGATAGATACACGGTTTATGGTGCGGTGCTCGTTTATATACACTATTCGGGATGCGAGATCAGTTCAATCTCAAATTTAAAATTATTTTCAAAATCAAATACTACTTTCTAAATTATATATATATTTAAATTAAATTTAAAATTTAAATTCGCCGACAACTTCTGTTAGGCGACTCCCTTTTCAAAATAAAACACGCAACCTAAAAATAGTGCCGACAGTGCTCCTTCATTCTCCAATCGATGTGATCGAATAAATCAGAGTTATTATCAATAGAATTCATCACATTCTGTAATTCCTTCTCCAATCCTTTAAGTTTAGGATTGTTTTGTGATGCTTGATCAGAAATAATTACTGTTTCATTATTGTTATCCAATGTAGGAAACATATCTGTCGAATCTAGTGGTTTCCAAGGCAATAGCACTTTTTCCCAAGCTTCGTAGGAAACTTGGCATCGACTACATAAAGCAAATATAGTTGATGGGAGTCCAAGTCCTCGAATTGACCCATGCACAATTAATCCTAATGCAGACTTCACAATGATAGATCCAACATCAATAGGCAATCCAGATTGAATACAATAATTTAAGATTGTGCATTCTTTCGAAACTTTGTTTACTCTAATAATGGGTAATAATTTTGATGAAATAAAGAAATGCCAATTCTATGAGACGGGGTTAAGAAGTGACGCAGAAAAACTAATGTACCTGTCTTCTCATAATTCCCAATCATCAGGTTCGTCGGTCAGATATCTGTAGATCTCATTCATGTTGTATCTTGTAGGAACAAAATTTGAATAGTGGCAAACAGTGGTATTTTCAATCGAATATAATTCATTTATTCGAGAAGGAGTGAAAGTTACCCATCTTCCTCTTACGTAAACACTTCCATTATGGATCGCAAGCAGATTAGAGTAGAATTCTTTGACTACTGGAATGACTACAACAGATGTGATATAGCGGAATACCTCCAACATCGCTGAACAATCATTTCTTCAATTGTTGTTGTTGAATTCTCCGCTCCTCTGTTTACGAATCCTCGTTCTTTAATCAGACATTTCTTCATCAAAACCTTACTGAATAGTCGCTGAGCCTCAGAACTGACGAACTTTCGTCGGTTAAAACTCCAAATTTTGTGGTTTCAAGTAGTTTGGAGGCCATAATAAATTATTTTAGAGGGACTCTAGTTGTTTCTAAGGAAGTTTTAAATGTTTTATATAGAGAAATGCCCTTAGAACTGTCCAAAACCACAAAATAACTCACAAAAACCACTTTTGAACTATCTCGCCGTTGGCGAGATAGTTAATTAATTTAAACTGAAATTGGGCGCGCCGATCTCGCTGTCGGCGGGATCGATCTCGCCGTTGGCGAGATTAGGTAAATTGCCCAATTTTTCGCTCTGGTCCGAATATTTTCTGATTTCTTCGTATAGATTCAAATTTGTGATGATTCTAAAAAGTAAAATGAGTAGAATTCATTCTATATTTCAATTTTTCAACAAATTTAATAATATATCATAATTAATAACTACTATGGGTTGCCTCCCATAAAGCGCTTGGTTTAACGTCGTCAGCCCGACCTAATTTAATTAGTAATTAGGTTGACTGAGCATTAAAACCTCTTTAAAATTTGGTCTTATCCCTTCAAAATAAGGTTTTAATCTGTGTCCGTTTACTTTAAATATATGCCCAGTTTTTGGATCTTCAATTTCTATAGTTCCATATGAAAATATTTGAGTTATAGTGAAAAGCCCTAACCATCGAGATTTCAATTTCCCAGGAAATAATTTTAATCTTGTATTATAAAGCAAAACTTCTTGTCCTGGCTCAAAATTCTTCGAGTTAATCTTCCGATCATGCCATAATTTCATTTTTTTCTTTATAAATTCTATCATTATGATAAGATTCATTTCTTAATTCATCTAATTCATTCAATTGAAATAATCTTTTCTCACCAGCTTCTTTCAGATTGTAATTACATTCTTTAATTGCCCAATAAGCTTTATGTTCTAATTTAACTAGTAAGGGGCAAGTCTTTTCATAAATAAGCCTGTAAGGAGTCATTCCAATCGGAGTTTTATAAGTAGTCCTGTATGCCCATAATGCAGTGCCTAGTCTTATAGACCAATCCAATCTATTAGGGGTTAAAGTCTTTTCTAAAATACAGTTAATCTCTTGATTAGAAACTTCAGCTAATCCACTGGTGTGTGGATGATAAGTAGTTGATATCTTATGAATAATGTTAAATTTTTCTACTAGTTTGTGAATATATTTATTTCTAAAACGAGAACCTCCGTCAGTGATAATCACTCTTGGCATTCCAAATCTAATAAAAATATTTTTCACTAAAAACTTTGAAACACTCTTAGTGTCACATCTAGGTAAAGCTTGTGCTTCAATCCATTTAGAAACATAATCAACAACAACTAATATATATGAATTTCCAAATGAAGGAACAAATTGTCCCATAAAATCTAATCCCCAAACATCAAAAATTTCAACTTCTAATATAAAATTTAGAGGCATTTCATTTCTTCTAGATATATTTCCTACTCGTTGGCATCTATCGCAAGTTTTAATATATCTATAAACATCTCTAAAAAGAGTAGGCCAATAAAATCTAGATTGTAAAATTTTATAAGCGAGCTTTATCCGTTCCAAAATGTCCTCCAAAATCGAATCATGACATTTCCGAATGATTTGTTCCGTTTCTTCATAATTCACGCATCTTCTAATTATAAGATCCTTACATTGCTTATATAAATACGGTTCATCCCAAAAATATGTTTTAGCATCATGAATAAATTTTTTTTGTTGTTGCAAAGTTAACATAGGTGGTAAAATATCACTTACAATATAATTTACTATGTCAGCATACCATGGTATTTTCCACTCATTTATATTATATAATTGTTTGTCAGGAAAACTGTCAGTAATTTCATTATCAGTATCGGATAATTCATTATATTCTAGTCTTGATAAATGATCTTCTATTTAATTATCAGTTCCCTTTTTGTTAATGATTTCAAAATCAAATTCTTGCATTAGTAATATCCATCTAATTAATCTTGGTTTGGAATCTTTCTTTTGCATTAGATATTTAATAGCAGAGTGATCAGTATGCACAATACATTTATTTCCAATTAGATAAGGCCTAAATTTATCAAAGGCATAAACAATTGCTAATAGCTCTTTTTCAATAACTGTATAATTCAATTCAGCATTATTAAGAGTTTTACTAGCATAATATATGACTTTTAAAATTTTATCATATCTTTTCCCAAGTACTGCTCCTATAGCATAATCACTAGCATCACACATAAGTTCGAATGGTTTCTCCAAATCAGGTGAGACTATTATAGGTGCTGTGATTAATTTATCTTTTAATAATTCAAAAGCATTTAAGCATTCAGTTGTGAATTCAAATTTCTTATCCTTTACTAAAAGTTGGCATAGAGGTTTAGTAATTTTTAAAAAATCTTTTATGTAGCATCTATAGAATCCAGCATGTCCAAGAAAACTTCTTATCCTTTTTACTGTAGTTGGAGGTGGTAATTTAGCTATAACTTGAATTTTTGCAGGGTCTACTTCCATACCATTTTTTGAAATTTTATGCCCTAATACAATTCCTCCTACAACCATAAATTGACATTTTTCCCAATTTAGAACTAAGTTAGTTTTCTCGCATACTTCTAATACTTTTTCAAGATGATTCAAGCATGTGTTAAATGACGTTCCAAATATAGAGAAATCATCCATAAATACTTCTATTCCATCATCAATTAATTTACTAAATATAGACATCATACATCTCTGAAATGTTGCAGGTGCATTACATAATCCAAAAGACATTCTTCGAAAAGCAAATGTTCCATAAGGACTAGTAAATGTAGTTTTTTCTTGATCCCCAGGATCAATATGTATCTGATGATAACCAGTATATCCATCTAAAAAATAAAAATATTTATGTCCGGCTAATCTATCCAACATTTGGTCTAGAAATGGTAATGGGAAGTGATCTTTCCTAGTGGCTACATTTAATTTTCTATAGTCAATACGTATACGCCATCCAGTCACTTGTCTTATAGGTATTAAATCATTATTTTCATTAGCTTTAACGGTCACTCCTCCTTTCTTAAGAACACAGTGAATTGGGCTTACCCAAGCACTGTCCGAAATAGGATATATAATACCATTATCTAACCATTTTAATATTTCTTTCTTCACTACTTCTTTCATTATTGGGTTTAATCTCCTTTGAGGATCTACTCTTGGCTTATGTTTATTATCTAAAATAATTCTGTTTATACATATTGAAGTACTAATTCCTTTAATATCTGCTAAAGTCCAACAAAAAGTTTTCTTATATTCTTTTAATGTGTCTAATTGTTTTTGTTCTTGTGATTCATTCAATTCAGTTGATATAATAACTGGTAGGGTTGAATGGTTACCTAAGTAAGCATATTTTAAATGATAAGGTAGAATTTTTAATTTGAGTTCAGGAGGTCTAATTATTGACGGAACTATATTCCTTTCAGCGTTTTCAGTATTATCTAACATTTCAAATTTTTACTGTATATAATCCAGTTTTTCATTATCTGCTTCTTCAATTAATTCTATATTTTCTTTTTCTAACTTTTCTTCATAATATTATTTAAAATGTTCATTTTGCAAATGTTCAAGTATTTCCATTCGAAAAAATTCATCATCTTTTTCTAAAGCAGGATATTTCATTAATTTTGCTATGTTAAAAGTTACTTTTTGATCGTTTACTCTCATAGTCGATTCTCCTTTCGAACATCAATCATAGCTTATCCAGAGTGGCTAAAAAGGGTCTTTCTAATATTATTGGAATTTCTTTATCTTCTTCCATATCTAGAACAATAAAATCTACCGGGAAGATAAATTTATCCACTTTTACTAACACATCTTCAATAACTCCCTTAGGATAAGTCACAGAACGATCAGCTAACTGAAGAGTTACTGAAGTAGGTGAAATTTCTTCTAATTCTAATCTTTTAAAAATTGATAGAGGCATTAAATTTATGATTTCTCCTAAGTGACACAAAGCTTTTCCATAAAAATTTTCTCCAATAGTGCAAGGTATAGTGAAACTACCAGGATCTTTTAATTTTTCAGGAAGCTTTTTCTGAATAATTGCACTACATTCTTCTCTAAGTGCAACAGTTTCATTATCTGTAAATTTTTTTTTATTTAAAATATCTTTCATAAATTGTACATAATTAGGCATTTGTTCTAATGCTTCTACAAAAGGAATATTTACCGTTAATTTTTTTAAAATTTCAAGGAATTTAGTAAATTGCTTATCTTTCTTATGTTGTTTAAGTCGTTGTAGTATAGTGGTGAGTATTCCCGCCTATTACGCGGGTGACCCGGGTTCGATCCCCGGCAACGGTGCCAAAAACTTGATCCACTTTTCGATATTTATACTTACAACTGTGATATAAAAATTTAGTAACAGCACCAAAAACTTGATCTGCACAGAATATATTCTGATGATTCTGTTATGAATTTTATGATTTATATTGTGGATACTACGCAAGTATACATATCGTTATCAAGTAATATAGGGCTCTAATGGAGTCCTAGATATCAATCCCACAGGGAAGTTAGAAAATTTCAAAGGCAAATTAAAGTAAACTTACTTACTAATCTAGTATACGGAAATTAAGAATACTTAGACTAAAATAAACTAATGCTTAAGGTTGAATATAAGATTTCAGAAAAGTATATTTCTCCTTATTTTAGAGAATTAAGTGAATGAAGAATTAAATAAGTTTTTAATTGTATTGTGCCAAATAGGAGCATTCCTATTCTTTACCCTTTAGTTCAGGGTGCAAAGAACATTGATTAGTCTTATGTTTGATTACTCGAATCGTGGCTAGGCTGGGAGGATACCGATCGCCACTTCGAGCTCCCACGTTCCCCTCGCCCGAGGGCTAACATCTACACTTCAGCTCTCAAACAATAAGAACAAATTGAATATTTTAGTCTGTCACACTAAAATGTCCAATTCTACGCCCGTTAGTTAATATTTCCCTATTTATTTGCACCCTCCTTTTAAGGCTTTTGACTTCCCTGAGTCTTGGATGTAATCTTTGCTATAGTTGATACTTCAACATATTTTAACAAATCAATTGGCCAGATTAAAAGTAAATTAAGATTTAAGTTAAAGATTAGCAAAATTTCTACTTTCATATTTTAAGGCACAATTACTTTTATTCATCATTTCACCAAATCTCGATAACAAGGAGAAAGACTAAGGAAACTACTCAGAATGCATAGAAAAAATGACACAAAGCATGGATTTCATTAAAGTCAACAAAAAAATAACAAATATACTTATCTCAATTCTTCTCCCCAAGCAGATTCTTGAAGTTTTTTTGACTCTTCCTTCTAGTACAACACACCAAAATGCTAAACAATTTATCTACTCACTCAAAGACTCTTAAATTACACTTAACTTTGACACAAATGACACAAGACTAACACACAAAGGACTAAAATTCATCTCTATTTATAGAAGGGGTCAATTCTCCAAAGGTTGCTTAAGCACCTCTTCAAAAAGCATCCAGGTTCAAAGTATTTTGGTTCTTTTAAACTGTCTCGTCGTCGGCGGCTTGATCTCGCCGTCGGCGGGCATCTAGAAGATAGGCTAACCGCACTGATATTGCTGTCGGTGGGCTTGATCTCACCGTCAGCGGGCTCCTTATAATATATTAAAAATCTTTTGGGAAAAACTCACCGTCGGCGGCCTAAATCTCGCCGTCGGCGGAATAGTTTAATTTGTATCAAATTGAGTCATTTTTGCTCCAAATCCGCTTCTTTTGTGTTTTTTGCTTTCAGTACTTATAAATCTTCATTTCTGCAATAAAACAAAGAAAATACCTTTCTTTAAAGTTCAATTTCATATAAAATTGGTATGAAATTCTTAATATAGTTTCTAGTGATCAAATACCAAATTTGATTTTTAAACATTCTAATCCTACACTAATTATGATCTCATTGTAAGGGGATAAGGGATTTTAATTTTATAACAATTTTCCAAAATTTAACCAGTCTCCTTAGATTTGGTTTTTATTTAATTTTGTTAATTATATTTTTGGCGTAAATTAGTGAATATAGAAAAATCAAAATTTTTGAAAATTCCAAACTATGTCTTGATAGTAGTAGACTAGAATAAGCATAAGGGAATTCTTACCACGCTTCTCTGTAGGATCGGTACTCTGGATCTTAACAGAAAACTCTATATAACATGAAATGATACATATACTTGCGTAGTACCCCTAGTGTGCAAATTATTTTCTAAATTTTATAACATTTCAATTTTCATATTAACCACTAAATATAAATGGGGTCAAGTTTTTTACCTTCTTTTGGAAGTTAAATTACCACGTAATTGTGTGTCGGGTCAAGGTTTTGTTACCGTTGCTAGGGAAGTAATGGCAAGAACTTTAGAAGAATTTTAGTTAAATCTGTAGGTCTTAGATTTGGCAATTATAGTCGTATTATCTACTTTGCTTAATTTTTGTGTGTTTATTTTAACGAAAAATCTAAAATACCAAAAATATTTTGATATCTGTCATATTAGTTAGGTTTTAGCTTTATGAGCGTAGTTCAAGAGCTGTAGACCTTGAACCTTACGATGGAGAGAACTTTTAAGAGGATTTTGAATAAGAAAAGACTCCTTGAATTTATGGTAGAAATGAAAAATTGATAAAATAATGAATATTCAGATTTGATTTATAATCAAGGACCCCAAAATACTGAAGAAAACTTATTTGGGAAATGGATTAAAACTAGCCATGAGATACATGATCCTTATTCTGATTATTATAACCTAGGTTGAGAAAATAATTTGAACTTTAACTGGAGTAACAATTTTGGAGGAGAAAACCATTTATGGGAAAATAACCAATTTAATTAGATATGTGATTGGAATAATCGTGATGACTTTAATGATGGACTTACCTTCCCCTATAGATTTAATTCCAACCCACAGGATGAGGAGAAGGAATTACTATTAAAAGAGGTTGTAATCAAATGGCGAGTTAGTTGAAAAGTCAAGTGGTCACAATAAGGAATATAGAAAACCAACAGGGGTAGATTATTAATTCAATTAACAGTTATCTCCAAGATAATTTAGTTAGAGACCCTAAGACAGACCCTAATGAGAAAATTGGAGGGCCAGAAAAAGCTATCCAACTAAGGGTATGTTTGGGGCAGCTGCAGCTTATCCAGCCTTATCCAAATAAGATGCTTATACTGATAAGCTACTGATAAGCAGCTGATCCAGATAATTGTCTAACTGTTTAGTTTCTATGTTTGGAAAATAACTGATTCTGGATAAATGACCATTCAACCCTATTTTGGATAAGCTGTTTAGCTGTTTGGTTTGTGCATTTTGAAAACAACTAATTTGCAAATTTTTATACATAAATGAACAATCTGGCACACAGAAATGGTAATGTTTCAAACAAAACTGTAATGTCTAACCCTTAGATATTTTAGAATCAATTAAAATTCTTCACTCATTCGTCACATACAGACAACTCAAAAATTGCTATTTACAAATCTACCAACATTTTTAATTCAATCATACAGGGGAAAAAAAACTAAAGATTCATGAATTCATAGAAGTAAAATTTTACTAAATTAGAGGTTCAAAGTTGTTTGACCTTCAAAGTAGGGAACCACTGCAGAATAAAATTGAACTGTCAAGTTCAAGTTGGTTTAACCTCAAAAGAGAGACTTCATTATTGGATAACATTGGTCTGTCCAATTCAACCCTAAATTTTAGTTTTCAATGGTATACATAATTATGTACAACATTAAGAATAGAAGAATATGAAAAAAAAATAGGTACGAAGCTATTTATAGAAATGATTTTGAGTTTTGAATATCACGCACAGCTGTGTACAGTCAAGGATGAAGTAGTAAAAGAAAAGGCATGTCTACAAATGAGTGTAGCATGACCTGTTTTACAGATTATATACAGTTGTGTGCAACACCACAATTTGGAGTTGCATAAGTACATCAATAAATAGCCAAAACTTGATCTGTTCCAATATTGCAGAAAAATCAAGCAATGCATATTTTAATATTATTAAGCTTATACAACTTGATTTGTTCCAAGTAGCTTGCTTTAATGTATTGTGATTGTGTTGGCATGAAAAATTGATGAAAATGCTGAAAAATACTGAAACAAAATTGTGTACATCCACCAATTTGTATATTTAGGTTGCACGCAGCTGTATATAACAGTAAAGCTTGATGAAGTTGCAAACTTATGAACTTCATTTAAATTGTTCAACCGTTGAAATGCAATAGAACATAACATCAACATTGATCAAATTTATAGATAACATTTCTCCTTAACATAGGAGCATGCTTCACAGTTAGGAGACAAAAAAATAAAAATAAAAAGTAAAAATCATTTATATGTGATGTCAAAATAAGATAGGGCTCAGTTTAGAAATCAGTGTTCAAATATGTACCAAAATTGGACTTGGATTCCTCACTAGTTCTCCACACAATTTTTTGATATTCCTTCATAACTTATGGATCGAATGATTAAAGCTAGAATTAATAAATAAATAAATAAATATATAAAGCTTTAAGAAAGCAGCTCTCGCACATAGAAGTAAAGAAAATGTCGAATTATAGATGATGCTCTCACCTTTAATTGCCTATCAGATTCAAACTTCTCTTCCTTCTCCTTCTCTTTCAACAGCACAAATAAGCAAGTTGATGCTTTGTTTGTAGATGCAACATTGGGTTTAGATTCTGAGTAGCAAACCTTAATAATGCAGGCTCGACTTTGGCTCTATACAAAGAAGCACTTCTTGGGCCTTGGATGACGACCGCCGAACGTGGACAAGAAGAGAGGGAAGGACTTGGGTAATCGAGGAAGCATCATTTTGGCACTAGAGTAAACATCATTGCTGCTCTGCCTAGTTGCCATAGGTTGTCTGCAAGAAGAGAGATAAGAGAGGCGTAGAGCTACGTGGGGTGAGATTGAAGGGCAGCAGGGTAAAACGCTATAAAAATTTCCCGCGGCCCCTATTCTATCAAAATTTCATCTCTCATTTCTGAATCTGCTGATAGAACGTGAAAAGCAAACGCTTGTTCTGGGTTTTCAAAACTTCAGACGTGAAATAAGCTGCCCTAAATGGGGCCTAAGAAGTGAAAGATAATTGGAGGATAAGGTTCCAATAAACATTGAAGTGAGAAAAGAAGAAAAGGAGATTGAAAGACCAATGGAAGAAATTCTCGAGGAATTAGAAAAACCTATTTCATCAACTAGGATAAATATAGAAAGACCACCTCCACCATTTCCTCAGAGAATATTGATACAAAAAATAGACTAACAATTCTCAATATTTATAGAAGAATTCAGGAAATTAACTATAAATATTCCTTTTGCAGAGGCACTAAAACAAATGTCCAGTTATCTGAAGTTTAAGAAGTAGGTTCTTGACGAAAAAAGAAAGTTTAAGGATCATGTCATGCCTAGCTTTATGAATGAGATAATTGAGCCAATAATATATCCTATAGTAGTATCACAAGGGGAGGAACTGAAAGACAACCTAGACTGGAAAGTAACTTAGTAGAATTTGATCCAAAATCTAAAAAACCTAGAGATAATCTGATCCAAAATTTGGGAGATTTTGAACTATCTTATAGAGATCCATTTCTTATGAATTTTAAGGATGATATTAATATGAAAATTGAAAAAATAATTAGAAGACTATTAGATCTAGAAAGAAGCGTGAGGAATTATAATCTTAATCAATCTGAAAAAGAAGAGTTGAAAGAAAAACTAAACTTCAAGCATTTTATAGAACACCTTAAATCTAGAAAATATTATACGATTGATCTTGGATTACATAAATGGAAATTGATATGAGAGGATTCATTTGTCGAGCTGAGACCGTTAAACCAAGTGCTTTATGGGAGGCAACCCATAGTTATCATTGTTCTTTGATTTAGTATTCTTAAGTTTCATGATTATTAGTGTTGTATTGTGTTTGCTTTAGTGTGAATTGTTCAGCTTGATTAATGATTGGTGGATGTTTAGATTGTTAGTGGATTGATTTAATCTTTGTGTGTCATTGTGAATTAATAATTTTCATTGATGTTTGTGTAGTTTGGATTGTTTGAGATTTGACTTGATCTTCATGTGTCATGAGGGAGGTGATTCCTTAACTTCTTATTATGGCTTGTTTATGTTTTCATGTTGTAGTTGGATTGATGAGTATATTACGACTCGGGTCTCAACCGGACTTGAGTTTTACAAGAGATATCTTGAGTTTGGACAGTGATAGTTCCATATCAAATTTTGTACTTCCTTTCTCTGACCTTGTCTTCATTTGATAGGAGTCACTAACCTATTTGATGAGTAACATGTGAATGATCTTACACTACCATTATAACTGTCAGAGGTGCATACCTAGAGGATATGGTGATGCCTGAGGTTGTTGCGCACAAGATAATATGTCAAGGATAATCATATCTATGGGATTATACTGTATACAATAATTTATAAGTACCTAATATATTAGTGTAAAGATTCTGCAAGAAATCAAAAGTAAGGTTGTGAGATGTGATGGGTTAAAGGAAGAATTAACCTCATATGTTTGTGTTTGTGTTTGTGTTACAATAATATATTAATTTGGGGAACACACACACACACACACACACACACACACGATATATATATATATATATATATATATATATATATATATATATATATATATATATATATATATATATATATATTCCTATGTCGATACCTATTCCGCTTGTTAGACCATTCTTTACTTCATTATAGATATTTTTGACAAACATTTTTGGTGGTTAGAATTTATGAACTATTTTTCTTCGTTCTTATGCTGAATGCTATACATGTTAAAATCAAGTTTAGGGATAGGAAGAAAAATAAATTTCATAGTTAGTATGTTTTAGGCTTAATTTACTTTATTATGTAGTTATTCTATCATGATTGTACATGTATAAGAATTTAATAGGATGATGCAGTGCCAGTAGATTTAGCTTTTACTTTTCCTCCTTGTTCATTTTATGGAATTGATTGTAAAATATTTAAAAATGTAGGTTTGGGGGAAGGGAGAAAGACTTTTTGAAACTGAACCTTATTTATACTCATAGAATTGTATTTTTAAAATTATTTTAACATAACATGTGGTATGTTGGGTTAGCTTTAGATAATTATAATTTTGATCTTATTGATGTTATAGAAGACTTAAGCAAAAGTTTTTAATAATAAATGTTAATTATAGAGTTAAGATAAAGAATATAAGATTATGCTTTTACTATTTAATGTGAAGAAAAATGTATTATTAGAAATAATAAGAATTTTAAGTTTACACTTAAAAAAAAGAATTGAGACTCTATGAAAAATCTTTATTAATGCTAAATATACATTTATTAAGTAAAGAAATGTGAGAAATTATTAACTTGGAGAAGGGTTTGGTGAGGTTCAAAAGCATTAAAGGCTATTCAGATATAGTAATCCTCATATGACATGAAAAGAAAATAAAATATTGAAAATATCCTAAAAAAATCGAAAAATCAAAATCCAAAGAAAAAGAAAAGTGAAAAAAGAAGAATATGTAAGGAGAAGCTTGAGGAGATGGCTAATCGAAAATTGGCTTCACTTGAATCATCTTAAGGAAAGGGACTTAAGTATATTTCTGAACTTAATTTTAAGCATTAGCATGCTTACTAATAGAGTTCCCATGAAATTATTTTCCTTGTAATTCTTCTAAGTATCCTCAGTATGACAAATTACCATTATTATTGAACTAAATAGAAAATCAGAACTCTTAGACTTGACAATTAGATATTCTTATATTCTAGTTTTAACCTGAGTTATTGAAAATTTTTCTAAACTTTTACTATTGCATTTATAAGATAAAAACTATAGAAATCTTTAAGTAATCCTCACTACCATAAATTATAATTTTACATAGTACACATGGTTACTTATAGACAAATAACGTTTAAGTTTGAGGGAACTGGTCCACCTTAATTACACTTTAAAGGAAGTTATTTTGCATGTTTTTACCTTCAGGTACAAGAAACAGACTTTTGGTGAAAATAAAGTAAAAAAGGTATAATTTGGGGCCAAAAACAGCAAGGAAGAGAATTATGACCTGACACATTTTGATGTCTTTCTATGCTCAATCTCCTTTATATTTATAACATGCTTTTGAATGTAATTACACTTTAAAGAAAGGTTTTTTTTATGTCTATCTTGTAGGTATGCCAATTTAGAGCATAACGGAGCTGAAACAGGGCGAAACAGAGTTGAATAGAGAGAAATGGGGCGAAATGGTGGAGCTATGCCCAGGGTGGTGTTATAGCGCCCAAATTGGTGCTATAGCATCGATTCTGGAGCTATAACGTCCAAGCTGATTTTTGGACTGCTTTTGGATGATTATGGGCCATTCTGGGTTGTTCTTGAAGCTTCAAGACAACTTTCACGCCCTATGGAGTAATTCAATGAATCCAGACACTTAGAAACGCTTTTAGATGATGAGATGTGTCTCTTGGAGTGAAAGGGTGTGTTTCTTGGAGTAAAGAGGTGTCTCTTGGAAAATGGAGTAGTTTAGCTTCTCTTTAAATAGAGGGGCTTGGTGCTTCTCATGAAGAGAAGAGGAGGAGGCTTTTGGCATATGTGTGTGTGATAGTTTGTCAAGGAGAAATTTTTTGTGGAGTCTTGGTGGAATTTGGAACATTGGAGGAAGTGAAAGGTTTGCTATTTGTTTTATAAGGAGGGAAGGAATCTTCTGTAAAGATAAGGCTTGAAATCTTTTTATATTTGCATTGAATTATTGCAATATAGTTAGGTGTTTTTAAAGTCGAATGCAACAAAGTTTTTTGTTGTGTTTTCTCCATGGTTAGTGAGAAGTTTTTATTACTCTTTCTTCTGGTGATGAGATTTAATCATGTGTGGGATTAGAATGATTTGAAGATTTCTTTTTTTTCAAAATTTTGATGGTATTTTCACCAATTTTTCATTAACTTTACAAACTAATCACTAGTTAGATTAAAATCTATTGCGAAACATAAAGATCAAGGAGGGCTATAATTTCTTCCAACTTGTGAATGCCACACTTCACTCTGGAAAAAGCCATTGTGATCGTCTAAGGGTGGAGTGCAATGAAATAAGGAGATAAGTTTTGATGGTAGTAGAATTAGTTGTTTCTAGGGTGACAAAATATATTTCTATCAAATTGACTTAAGGTTTAGTACCCTAACACAGGGATTCAACCAATATTGTGGCATAGACTGTGGGACATTGATGCACCAAAAATATGTTTATTTTTTCATATATATTTTGTACTCATTTTTGGTGATATTGAATTTTAATTGAAAGGTATTTTTTATGTTTTGCTGCAGGTATGATGATTTAGGAAAATGGAGTAAAGAGAAGCTAAAAGGGATGAATTTGGAGTGAAAAAAGACAAAAAATTTTGGAATTTGAAGTTCTGAGTCGATTGTGCCAAAATGGGCACCGACGACGCGTTTTTCTGAAGAGTTCAGAATTAATTCACATGATAGGGTGCTGATGGTGCCCAATATCGATGGAGGCCAAATTCAATGTATTTGGATGACTTTTGGAAGGATTCTTGCGGCAACTCTTTAGAAATTCATTCCTAGACTATTTTAACTTATTTTGGGCGCTAGAATTAGAGGTGTGTGTGTTTATGTAAGTGAAGTAAAATGTGTGTGAGTGAAGAGGAAGTCTTTAATGAGATTTTAGAGTCTAGGGTTTGGTGTTTAGTGTTGTTTTGTGAGGGATTCTACTTAAAGGAGTTGTAGGAGGAGAGGGAAAGTGAGAGATTGCTTTTCTTTACTATTACAAAAAAGAATTGTGTGTTGTTGTAAAGAGAAAAGGATATTCAAAGGAACAACAATGGATTTTCTTGGGGAAGAAATTAAGATAAGTTTTATTTAATTTTTATAGTTTGCATAACTTTGCTTTTATATATATAATCTTTATTTTTTCGTATCTTCCTCATGAATTCTGAGTAGATTTCTTTGTCTTTCTCCTTACAATGATAAATAGTAAAGTGATGGTTTAGATTGGATGTGTCAAATGAAAGATAAAAAATTGTGATGATTTTTCACTTCGTTCTTCTTTTACTTTTTGATCTGGCCAATTGAATTTTTAAAATATGTTGTGAAACATACGATTTGAAAGGGCTATGCTTTCTACTACAAAAGTGGAGATTACATTCAATGTCCATGAATGAGTGATGAAGTTCATGGGGGTTGGGTGCAAATAAATAGGAAAATATGGTTTGTTGGGCGTAGAATTGGAGATTTTAGGGTAATAGACTAAAATCGCTAATTTAGTCCTAGTGTTTAGAAACTAAAGTGAGAGTCAACCTTCAGGTGAAGGGAAGTGGGAGCTCTAGAGTGAGAGCCAGTATCCTCCCAGCCTAACTACAGATTTAGGGACTAAACCTAGAATTAACCAAAGTTATTTATAGCACTCGAAAGAGGGTAAATTATAGATATGATCCTTTTTGGCACAATACAATAATTATACTAATCTATATCATACACTCACCATAATATCATTGTAATAGAGAGGACATTTTATCTAAATTTAAACCTTACATTATAAACTTAGTGTAGTAGTAGTTAACTTTAATTAAAGTTTAGAAAGTACTTTAGCAATTTTAAATTCTCTAGCATCTTTAAGCTTTAGTAAATTTAGTATTTACTTTTGGTGTTTTGCCAAATTGAATATTGTATTTCTGTGCAATGCTTTAAGGTTCGTTTCCTCCCTGTAGGATCAATAACCAAAACTCCACTAGAGCGCTGTATTACTTGTTTGAGACTTATCTACTTTTTTATTAAACTGATTTTACTTTGTAACTAAATTGACAATACTTTTGAAATATAACTTTAAGTCAACAAGTGTGGTCATGTTTTTGGCATTGTTGCCAGGGAGGCGATAGTAAAATTTAGTAGTTTTTTGAAAACCTTTAATTCATATTTGTTTATGCATAGTTTTGGATACAAAGTTTTATTACCTTACATTTCGAAATTAGAATGTACCATTAGAAAAATTTGAAAAAAACAAAAAGAATACAAAAATTTAAGAAAAATGGCGAACAACCAAAATAATTAAATACATGAAAATGAACATCAACCTAGATCTCTAAGAGATTATGCTAATCTTACATCAGATGAAATTCATTTTACTATTTACAATCTTGATGTAGCTGCTAATTCATTTGAGCTTAAATCGACTATTAACCAAATGTTGCTTTGGTAATTCAGGTGGTAAAATATCACTTACAATATAGTTCACAATATCAGCATACCATGGTAAATTCCATTCCTTAATATTGTAAAGTTGTTCATCAGAAAAAGCTTATGTAATTTCATTTTCAAAATCAGATAATTCGTGTTATTCTTGCTTAGATAAATGATTAGCTATTTGGTTTTTAGATTCTTTTCTATCTGAATTAACCGATGACTCCCGATTCAGCACTGGCGGCTCTCGATTCAGCGATGAAAGTGCCCAATATAGCACCGACGGCGCCCAAAATCAATTTCCAGCTTCCCTTAAAAATTATGATTTTGAATAGTAACTACCCCATTTATCACCTTCAACCTCCAGCCAAGGCCGAAAAAAACCCCTAGGGCTTACTTGCATTTGGATTTGAGGCAATTTTAAAGCTTTTTAAGTTTGGATCTCATCTTGTTTTTGTACGAGCTCTACTTTAAACTAATTTTTTTTAGTTTCACCATGGAAATCTCCTACATTGGAGAGATCTAAAAATTTAAGGTATTTGAAGAAAATTTTGAGATAATCTATGGTGAAATGCTCTTACTTGTTAAATTTAACTTTGGAGTTTATTGTATTGTGAATTTGAAATTTAGTGAGATTGTTTTTTGAATTTTATAGAAATTTTGATATGGCTTCAAATATGTTTAAGGGAAAGAGAAAGGTTGATTTTGATAAAATGAAATTTTTAAATGTTAAAGCACAATATTATTTCAAATCTACACTCCAAAGCAAAAGGTGTATACAAGATTAAGGATTTGAAAATCCAGGAGGGGTTGTAGAGTAGGTGATTGCTGACCAGAATTGGGAAATTTTTTATTATTTTTTTGCCGATGTAGTTGCTGATGTAGTTTATGAGTTTTATGCTAACTTGCGGTATATTGAAGAAGAATATGTTTTGGTTCGAGGACAAATGTTAGAATTCAATCCTGCATGGATCAATGCTTTTGACCAGTTACGAGATAATTCGTTCTATGAATACAAATCTTTTGGTACTATGGATGCTGCCTTGAATGAGGTAATTACTTTTCATACTGATGGATAAGGAGAGTGGAAAAGTAAGCAAAGATAAAAGCTAATTTTTCTGCTTTCACTCTTAATGTTTCATCTAAAGCTTGGCATTACTTTATTTCTGCAAGACTACTACCTACTATTTCTGTATTTTTGTATCCAAAACATGAGAATAATTTATATTAGAAGAGTTATTTACTATATAATTCTGATTATAGCTAAGGGAGAAACCACTAGAGGATTGAGACATCTTGCCCTGATATATACATTATGTATACAATCAGGAGTTGAGGTTGATATTAGCTAGGAGTTCATCCATCCTTTGAAGCCTATTAGTAAGGCCAACTTTCACACTTATGAATCTCATGTAGGATGGAGATTTGGAGGTAAGAGTAGTGAGATTCCCTCTACTAGTCGTGACATACCTTCAACCTTTGGAACTCCTACTATTTCTGATGTTATGGAGCGGTTGATGATATAAGAAGGTGATATTACGAGACTTCATAGCAGGATGGATGGTTTGGAAGCAAGAATTAACATCAATGATGATTATCAGAGGAGAAGAGTGGAATATGATATTGCATATCATGATGCTCAGATGAGATTTATGAGCGGAGAAACTGGTGTGATATTTCCTAGTTGCCCCCGTTTACCAGCCTGAGGAAGAAGAAGGAGCAGAAGGAAGAGAGGATGATTGTTATTGTAGTACTCTTTATGTTTTTTATTGTTGTGTTGATTTTTGTGTTTGTTATTTGCTTTTGTGAAGTAGTTATGTGTAGTAATTGTACTTTCATTTTAGTTAAGTTGTATTGAAGCTTATTTTGGTATGTATCAGTTGTAGTAAAATTGTAATGGATGTTGTATTAAGTGTTTAAAGTAGTGTTTTAAATTATATTTACCATGCAAATCTCTGATATATATGTGAACATTGCTTCTAACTATTTCATGCTTGTATTTAAATTTTTATTTAATATCTTCATGCTTCAGAAGAATCAAAAGCACAACACAAAAAAGGTTAGTTTGCTTTTTGTTTTTCTCTCTCATTTGTTAATTTGATATACACTGAAAAACTTAAGTTTAGGGAAGGAAAAATTAACTTTTATTTGTTCTCAATCAAAATATATTTTTAAAATTATTTTAACATGATTTAAATTAGATGAGCTTAACTTCAAATAACTAAATTTTTGATCTTATTTAAATATTATAGTAGATTTGAATGAAAGTTTTTAGTAATAAAGATTAACTTTATGGGGTGATATTTAGTATAAGAGGATTAGACAATAGTTAAATATTTAAAGTAAAGAAAACTGTATTTTTGAAATGTTAAGAGTCTTAGAGGTTTATGTAAGGTGAAAAAATTGTGATTCTATGATGAATCATTAAAAAGCTAATATATCTATAAAGTGAAGCGATGTTTGAGTTCCAACATTAGGAAGAGGAGAGTAAAGTTCAAAATTATTAAAGACTATCCAGATATAGTAATCCTGACATGAAAAGAAAAAGAGAAAAATAACAAAAAAGGAAAAGAAAAGAAGAAGAGGATTGAAAAGCAATCTCTAAAAGAAAAAGATAAATATATGTGAGGAGAAACTTGAGGAGATGCCTAATCCAAAAATGGCTTCACTCGAATCAACTTAAAGGAAAAGCTTAATTCCATTTCTGAATTTATAGTTAAGTATTAACATCCTTACTAATAGAGATCTCATGAACATCATTTTCATATGATACCTCAAAGCACCCTTAATGTGACAAATTATAGTTATTCTTGAAATAAATAGGAGTCTAGAACTCTTAAATTTAACTACTAAATGTTCTTATACCTATATTTTTTATCTAAGTTATTAAAAATCTTTCTAAAAATCTTGTTATTATATTCATTTAAATAAAAAATCATAGTAATCATTAAGTAAAGTTCACTACAAAGAGCCATATTTTTATGTAGTAAAAGGATTATTTGAGGACAAGTAATAATTAAGTTTGAGGGATTTTAATGCACCAAAAATATGTTTGATTTTTCATACATATTTTGTACTTATTTTTAGTGATATTGCACTTTAATGGAAGATATTTTTCATGTTTTGCTGCAGGTATGATGATTTTAAATAAATGGAGTAAAGAGAAGCAAAAAGGAACAAATTTGGAGTGAAAAAGGCAAAAAAAATAGAACTTTGAAGTTCTGGCGTCGATGTGTTTTTCCAGAGTGTTCTGAATTAAATCACGTGATAGGGTGCCGACGATGCCATATTGGGCACCGAAGGCGCCCAATGTCGGCGAGGCCAAATTCAATGTATTTAGACGACTTTTGGAGAAACTCTTAGGAAATTCGTTCCTATACTATTTTAACTTGTTTTATGTGCCATAATTAGTCATGTGCATCTTTATGTAAGTGAAATAAAGTGTGTGTGAGTGAAGAGAAAGTCTTTAGAGAGAGCTTAGAGTTTAAGATTTTATGTTAAGTGTTATTTTGTGAGGGATTCTTCTCAAAAGAGTTGTAGGAGGAGAGGGAATGTGAGAGATTGCTTCTTCCCTACTATTCCAAGAGAGAATTGTGTGTTGTTGTGAAGAGAGAGGGAGATTCAAATGAACATCAAGGGAATTGATTGGGGAAGAAATTCGGATAAGTTACATTTTCTTTTTATACTTTGTATGACTTTGCTTTTATATGTAAAATTTTTATTTTGTTGTATCTTCCTCATGAATTCTGAGTAGATTTCTTTGTCTTTCTCCTTGTAATGATTAATGGTGAAGTGATGGTTTAGATTGGATGTTCCATATGAAAAGATAAGAACTTGTGATGATTTTTCACTTCATTCTTCATTTACTTTTAGATCTGGCTAATTGAATTATTAAAATATGTTGTGAAAAATATGATCCGAAAGGGCTATGCTTTCTACAACAAAAGTGGAGATTACATTAAATGTCCATGAATGAGTGATTTAGTTCATGGGGTTTGGGTGCAAATAAATAGGAAAATATGATTTGTTGGGCGTAGAATTAGAGATTTTAGGATGAAAGACTAAAATCCCTAGTTCGGTCCTAGTGTTTGGAAACTAAACGGAGAGTTAGCTTTCATGTGAAAGGAAGTGGGAGCTCTAGAGTGAGAGCCAGTGTCCTCCCAACCTAATTAAAGATTTAGGGACTAAACCTAGTATTAGCCAAAAGTTCTTTATAACACTCGGAAGAGGCTAAGAATATGTATGCTCCTATTTGACACAATACAATACATATACTAATCTATATCATTCACTCACCATAATATCATTGTAAGGGGGAGGACACTTTCTCTAAATTTGAACCTTACATTACAAAACTTAGTGTAGTAATAGTTAACTTTAATTTCAAGTTTAGAAAGTCCATTAGCATATTTAAATTTTCTAGCATCTTTAATCTTTAATAACTTTAGTATTTACTTTTGGTGTTTTTGCAAATTTGAATATTAGATTTTTATGCTACGCTTTAAGGTTTGCTTCCTCCCTGTGGGATCGATAACTATGACTCTATGCTATGTATTACTTGAGCAATAAGTATACTTGCGTATAGATTACCTGCTTTCTTATTAAACTGATTATACTTTATAACTGAATTGATAATTCTTTTGAAATATAACTTTAAGTCAGCTAGCCATGGTCAGACATCTAGTAGTAAGAGGCTAAATAGTTCTGATGCAGAATCGGGATGTTAAGCATTCGGCTTTAAGTGAGCCAATGTTCTTTGCTAGCACCGAGAGGGGGCAGAAAATATATATGCTCCTATTTGTTACAATACCACATTTGTTTTTTAAACATTATAATCCTACACCAATTATGATCTTATCGCAAGGGGAAAATGGATTTTTATTTTATAAAAATTTTCTAAAATTTAACCAGTCTCCTTATATTTATTTTTTTTAATTGCATTAATTATAATTTTGGCGTAAATTAGTGAATATAGGAAAATCAAACTTTCAAAAATTCTAAACTAAAGCCTGATATTAGTATACTAGAATTATCCTAAGAGAATTCTTACCTCGCTTCCTTGTGGGATCGATATTCTGGGTCTTAAAAGAAAACTCTATATTACTTGAAACGATACATATACTTGCAGAGTACTCCTAGAGTGTAAAATATTTCAATTTTGCATACTAGTCGCTAAATATAAATTGTGTCAAGTTTTTGGCCAGCTTTCAAAAGCTAAATTACTACATAATTGCGGGTTGGGTCATTTGTAATGAAGAATCCATGCGTTTTCTCCATGCTTAGTGAGTAGTTTTTCCTTACTCTTTCTCCTTATGATGAGAATTAATGATGTGTAGGATCATAATGGTTTGAATTCTTTTATTTCAAAATTATGATGGCATTTTCATTGGTTCCTAATTTACTTTGTAAACTGATCACTTGTAATGTTAAAATTCATTGCAAAACATAACGACCAAGGAGGGCTGCAATTTCACCCAACTACTGAGTACCACACTAACCTTGCGATGAGGGTGACTAAAGTCTAAGATAAGTGTAAATAGAAAGGAACATAAGTTTTGATGAGCATGAATTGGTGATTCTAGAGTGACAGGCTAAAACCTCCAATTTGATCAAGAAGTTGAGAACCTACGGCTTGATGTTAGCCTCCAGGCTGAGGGATAGTGGGAAGTCTAGAGTGAGTGCTAGTAACTTCCTAGCCTAACCAAGGATTTAGGAAGTTGACTCTAGATTAGCCAATAATCTTTATGCACTTGTAAGAAGGTAAATAATAAGTATGCTCCTATTTGTCACAAAACCATATTTTTAACTTTAAACATTTTATTCCTTCACTGATTATAATCTCATCGCAAGGGGAAATGGATTTAATTATATAAGAACTTTCTAAAATTTAACTAGTGTCCTTAGATTATTTTTTTATTTATTCTAGCTAACATTAGTTTTATAATAAAATAGTAAATTTAGGAAAACCAAAATTTTTGAAAATTTTAATCTAAGATCTGATTGTACTAAACTATAATTAGCCTAAGGGATTTCATACCTCGCCTCTCCATGGGATTGATACTGGGGTCTTTAAAGGAAACCCTTTATTACTTGAAATGATACGTATACTTACGTAGTACTTATAGTGTGTAAACTTTTTATTTTAAATTTTATAACATTTCAATTTTGCACACTAGACACTAAAGATAAATCAGGTCAAGTTTTTTGCCATCTTTTGGAAGCTAAATTACTGCGTAATTGTGGGTCGAGTCAACAGGTTACTCTTCTAATAAGTAGGACAATCCACCAAGGCAAATGGAAAGCATGCAAACATTCAAAAGACCCACATTGTTATTATAAGATGGAAGCATAAAGCAAAATCAATGGTTGCCAAAAGGTACCACACACATCATGCCAATGAATGCAAGGATAATACATGTAACATGACACACGGGAATGGGATTTACCGGTAATAGAGACTTCCTATGGAAAGGAATTACACCTGTCAGGGGACCTTGGGCACTAACAACGAGTGAATTTGAATCAAGTTAAATAATACATATAAAGGGGATTTAAACCTTGCTCGAAAGACACTCACCGAGCACACATGAAAACATGCAAGATATGAAACAAGCCAAGTGAGACAAGTCAAGCTTATAAAAATGAAGTAGACATATGAGAAATTTCAAATAAAGACACTCAAATGGCAAGCATGCAAAGATGCAAAGCTCCAAACATACTAATCATGTGATTCATAGGAGTGATAATCAAATGCTTAGTTGAACACACATTGTTCCTCTCATGAGTTTAGTGGATGTGAAGCATAACTCATATTTAACAAGATGTCAAATACCTCACAACACTTTGGGTGGTGTCATGGGGAACGAGTCGTATGGATATACATGTGAGCCATCTCCTCCCAAAGTATGCAAGTGTTCATCCCCGTACAAACAATATTGTATGTGGTGAAGACACATATAAGTGTAGGTACTTAAAGAGACGCCAAAACCATGGATGCTCAAAGAGACATCCAAACATGCCACATGCAAAACATATAAGACAAAAATATTTTACATGGTAAAAAAGATATTCCTAATCATGCAAATAAGCATGCAAAATGATGCAAAAATATATAAACATTCAAGTGATTGGTTGATCGGGTCATAGAAGCTAATCAAACTAAAGAGACGGGTCAATCTATAAGATCTAGAAGATTGGGTGATCAGCATGAGACAGTCGATCAAACCCAGAGTGGGTGATCGATGCAATTGTCGGTTGCTATTTGGAATTTGTCGGTTATTTTAATATATATATATATATATATATATATATATATATATAATTCTTAATTTTAAAAATAGTACTTTCATTTTGAAAAATGATTCCGAATAAATCTCAAATATGTAATATTTTAAGTAATCAAGCATAGCACCACAAGTAATACACTAACACAGGAGATAAGCATAATACTTGGCAGTGAGCTTGCTTATATAAAATAAATAAATCATGACATCCATTAGGTCTGTGAACATTTTGTGTGACTGATACACCTTAAAATGAACTACTTTTATATATAATTTTCTACTCATTTTTATGGAATTACACTTTAATGAAAGATATTTTGTGTGATTTTTATTACAGGTACAAAAGATGGAGCTTAAAGAGAAAAAGGAGCAAAACCAAAGCAAAAAGAGGACACATGGAGCAAAAATTGATTTGGAGCCTAGGCACCAAAATCTAACCTAAGCGCCGGTAGTTACTAAAGACTTCTAGAAGGTTGGCGCCTAGGCACCACAGTTGGGCGCTTAGGCACCCCAATTGGATGCCATAATCATTTTTGACTTTTGCATTGAATTTGGATGAATTTTGAAAAGGTGCCTGAAGTGATTCTTGGTTATTTCCAGAGCTTTATTTAATAGGGCCATCAGTTGGTTGAAAAGAAGAGATTTGAGAGAGAATTGAGAGTCTAGAGAGTCTAAGTTGTTGGAGTGAGAGTCTTGTATGTGAGAGTCTTGTTGTGTCTATTTTGGTGTGTTTTTTGGAGGAAGAAGACAACAATGAAACTCTAAAGGATTTGCTTTAGGAGAAATTTAAGATAAGTACCTTGTATTTTTGTTTAACATTTTTTTATTGTGTAGACTTGAGATTCAATATATATTAAGTTTTGTTGTTCTATCCACATGATTATTGAGTAGTTTTCTTTATCTTTCTCCTTGCAATGATTATAATGGTTTAATGATTTCTTTCATTCCAAAATTGTGATGGTATTTTCATCGATTCTTAATTTACTTGACAAACGGGCCACTTGTAATGTTAAAATTCATTGGGAAACATAATGATTCAGGAGAGCTAAAATTTCACCCAACTAGTGGATGCCATACTAACCTTAGGATAAAGGGGGACCAAGTTCTATGTGGAGTGCAAATAGATAGGGAGATGAGCTTTGATGGGCGTAAAATTGGTATTTCTTGGGTGACCGGCTAGATCCTTAACCAATTTGGTCTAAAGTGTAGAGTCTGAGGCTTGATTAGTCCTATAGAGAGGGCTCAATGGGTAATCTGGATGTGAGAGTGTCGGCGATGGAACCTCTTTGCTTCCAATCATTGCCAATTCCTAGGTGTCATGTCAAATTTCAAGGAGTTACTAGTCTATTTATATTGCCCTAGTCTTTAATCCCCTTTTGAAAAGGGTGAGAGAAAAGGAACAAAATAGACAATCATAGGAAAAGGTAATGTGATATTGATCAACCAAAAAATGTACTACTTTTTTTGCTATATTTTATAATGATATTACACTTTAAAGGTATATTTTTCTATGTTTTTGGTTGTAGGTACATTAAATTGAAAAAATTGAAGTGATTGGAGCAAAAGGAACAAAAATGGACCAAAATGGAGCATACCGAAGCAAAACGGGTCAAATTGGAGCATACCAGAGTAAAACGGGTTGAACTGGAGCATACCGGAGCAAAACGGGTCGTACTAGACACATATGTACCTGTGTCTAGTTCCTAGGTGCCACCAATTGGCTCATAGAAGCCAGGAAATGGTGCCTATGCGCCAAACTGTCGGCGCATAGCCGTCAGTTATGGTTTTGGCAATAACTTCTTCAGTATATGTCAGATTTAGATGATTTTCAAATCGTTGTGAAGTGTATCTTATGGGGAATACATTGGAAATGATAAAATAAACTTTTTTTTTAAGATTTTGGCTTTATTAGGAGTTATGATGGAAGAGATGTGTCTCTTGGAGTGAAAAGACACTTAAGGCACCCATTGGAAGATTCATTGAATGTGGACTCTTTTTGAAGAGACACTTAAGCATCTCTTAGGAAATTATAAATAAAGCTTGGAAACTCTTGAAGTATATTTAGGGAGAGGAGGAGAAGATTAGAAGATGAGAAGAAGGCTTAGAGAATATCACTTGGGCATGAGCCCCAAGTGAGGCGACAAGGTGAGAGAGAAAGAGAGAGTGTGAGAATTTCTTTTCACTTTGTTCTTGAAGAGGATTGAAAAGAGATTGCTTTTTCTATACATGAAGAGTTTTTTTTTCATCCGAGATAAGTATTTTCATTTTTTTTATTTGAATCTAGTACTTTGTATGTGTGGTTTCAAAGACTTGTTCAATGAAAAGTTTTTGTTGTTTCTCCATGTGTAATGAGTAGTTTTCTTTACTCTTCCCTCTTACAATGAATTAGTATGCATGAGTAGGATATAGAATTGAGTAGAGTTATAATATATTGTGATGATTTACTTTGATCTTCATTTACTTGTAAACTCTATCAACTTGCATTTTAAAATCTGTTGTGAGAACATGTAAGAACCAATGCTTTATTGTCTCAGTCAACTATTGGCAAAAATCACATGAGATTATATGGGTGAGAATGTAGATGGTTGAGTGCAAATAAATCAGGAGATATGCATGTTTAAGAGGTGTAGAACTAGAGGACTTTAGGGTGCCAGACTAAAGCCCCTAATTTGGTTTGATGTGAAAAGTTTTGTTATGAGATAATAGCCCTCAGGTGGAGGGAGAAGAGGGAACTTGAAAGTGAGAGGTAGTATCTTCCATGCCTAACCCATCTACAAGATTTCAAATCATCAAATTAACCTATGTTCTTTATAGAACCAAGTAAGGGTAAAGAGTATAATTTCTCCTATTTTTCACAATCTCTCTCACTACTTGTTTTATTTTTACGCAAGTCACTAATTTCATTGCATGAGGAAGAGTAATTTTAATATATTAAACTCCAGTTTCTAATTTTCTCTAAGTATTTTAGTTTAGAAGTAGTATTGTAGTAATAATTGTTAGATATAATCAAAACCAAACTTCTATCGACCTTCCAAGCTAAGGAATGTTATTGTAGATTAGAGCTTCTCTTGAAAGAAGCTGTGATTAACCGCGATCTCCATGGGATCGATATTTGGGGCTTAATCAGAAAGCTCTATATTACTTGATATCGATACATATAATTGCATAAAGTCCCTACTATTTAAAGATATAATTGAAATCTTACTTTGCTTTGGAATCAAGTTTTTGGCACCGTTGTAAAGGAATAAATTTAAACAAGAAAATTAAAGGATTAAACTCTTGTATATTGTAATCGGGGATCATATATCTTTATAGGGAGAACTCTAGAATGTTCTTATTCTACTAAGAAAAATCACAAGTCTGGTAACCAGAGATTTTTATGTAATTAACCTATTCTGAGTTCTTTTTACTTTTCCTATAGAAGCAAGCTTCTATAATTAATTATATCCTAGACAATTCTAGTTTTGTATAAGAAAACTCTTGATTAATATTAAAAAATCATTTTTTTTAATATATTTTAGGAAAATAAACATACGAATGTATTATTCTTAATATTTATCTCATTTTATCATGAGATAATATGTCATGAGGTATCTTTTATAGATATTTTATTGTTTTGTTTATGATTTTAATTTTGTCATGTCAAATGTCATATCAATGTCAATGTTTTTGTTTTGTCATTTTTCTTAATGTCATTTTGTTATTTCTTCTTCTTTAAGTTTGGTGACTATCCTAACAGCTCCAGTTTTATTTTGTTGACGACTATCCTAATAGTCCAGTTTGTTTTGTTAACGGCTATCCTAATAGTCCAATTTTGTTATTTTTGTTGTTTTTATTGTCATGTCATTTTTGTTGTTTGTTTAAGTTTCGTGGCTAACCTAAAAGTTTAAGCTTTGTCATTTTTATTATTTTTTTCTTTTTCTTGTCAATTTTTATTTTTTTAATGCCGTCGATCATCTTGCAAAACAGAGTTAGCACACCCTATAATATGCAAAGAAAATTTAAGCAAAACTTATCTTCATCCTGAAAAGAAAATATCATCAAAAATATTCTCATAAAAATATTTAGATTACTTGGTAAAAATGTCCATTGTTTCAGAGTTGTTGGATATCCAATTTTTGTTGAAATGTTGATTTAATATTGAAAATTAAATTTTTGATTTCAATTTATATTGATTTAGGTTTGATAAGAATTTAGATATAAGAATTAGACTTTTAAATTCAGTTGTCATCTGAACTTAATAAGTTAAATGAAATTTTAGACTTAATGTCGTTTAATTCTAAGATTTTAGAGTTGATTTTGATTATCACTTGAATGAGATTTTTAGACTCAATGTCATTTAAGCCCAATGGTTTGGATTTTAGATTTTTAGATTCAATTGTCACTTGAATCTACATACAATTTTTAGACTCGATGTCATTTAGAGTCTAAAGGTTTGGAGTTGAGTTTAATAGAAATTAGACTTTTAAAATTTAGATTCAGTTTTATAGAAATCTAGAATTTCTGAATTTTAAGTTAATTTGAGTTTTACTGTAATTTTTAAATTTAATTTTTTCGATTTAAGTTTAATTTGTTAATTTATGTCAAGTAGGGTTGATTTACGTCAAATTGTATCAAGTTTGGTTAGATATGTTAATTTATGTTAAATTATGTTATTTTATGTTGATTTAAATTGTTTTAGATTTCTATTTGAATTTAAATTTAGGTTTTATGTTTAGATATTTCGAGTCAAGTTGAATTTATAATTTATCTCGAATTAAGTTTGATTTAAAATTTATGTTGAATTAAATTTGATTTGAATTTATCTAAATTTAAAATTTAACTCAAACATAAGATTTTAAATTAAGTTTGACTTGTGTTTAAATTAAACCTAAAACTTTAGGTTTTTCTTTAGTTTAATACAGTTTGAATTTTAAGTTGGGTTTGGGTTAAATTAGGTTCAAGTTGAACCTTGTCTTACGGTTAACTCCAGTTCATATAGGTTGAACTCAAGTTAAATATAAATTTAAGTTAGGTTCAAGTTAGGTTGAACCTAGACTTAAAATTGACTCAAGTTCAATATGGTTTGAACTGAAGTTATATTTAAGTTAACTTGGGTTTATGTCATGTTGAGCCTATGTTTAGTTTTGACTTAAGTCCGATGTGATTTGGACTTAAGTTAGGTTTAACTTAGGTTTTAAGTTTGAGTTAAGTTAGGTTCCAGTTAAGTTGAACCAAGACTTAAGATTGAATCAAGTTAATATGGGTTTAACTTAAGTTTGGTTTAACTTAGGTTCAAGTTAGGTTGAACCTAAGCTTTAAGTTTTGTTTGATAGGGGTTTGTGGTTAATTGAACCCAATTAGGGTTAGATAGGGTCAAGACTAATTGGTTTAAAGTTAATTAAACCTAATTTGAGTATGGTTTAATTGATTAATTAAACTTAATTAGGGTTAAGTCTAATTGGTATAGGGTTTGGTTAAGTCTAACATAATTAAGACTTAATGGATTAATTAGGTCTAATGGGTTAGACCTAATTAGAGTTTAGTATTGATTAAGTCTAATTTAATTAAGATTTATTTTAAGGATTAATTTATATTAAACCTAATTTAATTATGGTTTAATGTTTTGATTAAGCTTAAGCCTAATTAAAGTTTGCTTTATAATAAACCTAATGTTTAATTAAGCTTAATAATGTTTTAGCTCTAATCAGGGTTTGTTTTGTATTAAATCTAATATCTTTAAGATTTAATGATGTCTTAGAACTTATTAAATTTTGTTTATTATTAAACCTAATGTCTTTAAGATTTAATGACGGTTAATTAAGCCTAATGATGTTTTAGACCTAATTAAAGTTTGTTATTATTAAACCTAATGTCTTAAGGTTTAATGATGGTTAATTAAGCATAATGTTGTTTTAGACCTAATTAATGCTTGTTTATTATTAAACCTAATGTCTTTAAAGTTTAATGATGGTTAATTAAGCCTAATGATGTTTTAGACCTAATTAAAGTTTGTTTATTATTAAACCAAATGTCTTTAAGGTTTAATGATGGTTAATTAAGCCTAATGATGTTTAGACCTAATTAAAGTTTGTTTATTATTAAACCTAATGTCTTTAAGGTTTAATGATGGTTAATTAAGCCTAATGATGTTTTAGACCTAATTAATGTTTGTTTTGTCTTAAACAGTTAGGGCTTAAAATTATTAACTAAGTTTAAAGTGATTAGACTTAATTAGGATTTATAGGATTTTTAGGGTTAATTGAATATAAATTAAATAATTTATATTTATTTACCTTAAGGATTTAAAATGTCATTTTTAAATTTCCAAAAGGCTAACTTATGTCACTTTAGAGTTTTTATGAGTCACTCTAAATTATTTGATCAATTCTCAATTTTATTTCCTTATTTTTCTAATTTTTATAATTATTTTTAGAAATAATTACAAAGTCATTTATAAATTAGGAAATGTTACCATAAAGAGTTTTCCTATCCTTAGAGAAACCAGGAAACATGTTTAAATGTGAGAGGATAATTTTGAGAAAATTTGAAAATTTTTGGAGTTATAATTAAATTTTAATAATTTAATTACTCCAGAGAGTAATCAATTAATTAAAAATCAAATATAATTCAAAAATTAAAAATTTTAAATCCACATTATTCTCTTGTTTTGCTGAATCCAGGGATATTTTTCTTATATTTTTGTGATTTTTGTGTGAAATGTTATGAATTCTTGATTTTTTTAAAGGTTCTCTGAATTTAAATAAATCCAAACTAACCCTAAATCCTCTAGTGAAGACACGCATCCTCGAACGAATCGAAACACGCTCGATCTACTGCGGGGAGCTGTATAGCGGAGCTGCTATCGTTTAATCTGAGTCGTATGTCTTTTAAACCGAAGATCAAATGGTTCTCTATCATCTTCCTCCTCCGGTGTCAACCCGGACACCGTCCATGTTCTAGGCTTAATATCTCATCTAACTCTTGATGAAATTTCATGAAATTTATTTCAGAAGCTTCATCAAGAGGAACCGAACACATCCATATGGATCTATATATGTTTTGAATTACTTTGTTTCACAATGTGTCAAACCCAAATGAAATTAGGGTTGAGTAATTCATACCTTGGCCACAATGGGTCTAGCTTCAAATTGATTAGTCTGGAAGCATTGTGTGGTCTATAGAAGACTTTCCTGTAGTCCATTTTGAGCTCAAATCAATTCTTTACATGACTTTGATCAAAGGGAGGCTCGGCTTGAGGGAGTTGATCAAAAGTTGTATTAGAGGCTATAGGGAGGCCTAATTTTGATTTGGCTCCTCTTCTTTCAGTCCCTAAATGGATTTGGGATGGTTAATTTGAAGTTTTGTGGAGTTTATTTCAAACTTCCAAAAATGCCCTGGTTTTAGGCTTTTTGGATGCTCTCGGGTTAGCCAAATTGAATGGTATGAGTGAATTTCATGGCTTGATTTGGGGTGGGATCAATTGTTAAGGTCCTAGAGAAGAAATTTGATGTTCAAAGTTTCAGAGTTTGGGCATTGTATAAGGTTTTTGGATTTCTTCCCCTCTCCCCTCCTGTGTTCATGTTTTGCTCTATTTATAGCCATGGGGATGGCTAGGGTTGAGCTTTGGATGGCTTATGTTCATCTAGGAAGGTTCTTAACCATGTTATTAATTCTTTGGATAAAATGGTGGCTGTCAATTAAATGGATTTTGGGATTTAAAAATGATTAACCCATGTAGGGTTTGCTCATGGTTACACTTAGGTTATGGTTGAATTATAAAATTGAATTCTTCCTATTTGATCCTTTGGGAGGTGGATATGGCATGTTAATTTAGCATGGTATATCCTCCCCTACATCTTTTAATAATTTTTTAATGGTATTAAGGATAGAAAGCCACCTTAGCTCCCTTACTCATTTCATGCACAAATGGATTATCATGGTATTTAACCAAGGTAAAAGCTTATCCTAGGCTTTTCTCCTCTTTTATTGGATGTCTCTCAGGTGTGATAGGCTGCCCTTTGGATGGCTAGCCACATCACCTTGAAATGAACGGTGAGTCAAGTTTTGAAATGATAAGGTTTTGCCACTTTATTTTTCATGTCATCATGTCTTTTAACCATAGTTAGAAATATTATATTATATTATAAATTATTAATGGGTCAATTCATTTTTGATGGGTCATATGGGTTGTGTCTAACCTATATGAGGTCATCCATGTTGTCATTAATGAGCTTAGAATTTTGAAAACCATTTATTATGTCATAAATGGTGTCATGGGTCAAAATGGCTTTTTGAATATAATTTTCTCCTTAATTAATTATGTCATTAATTAAAAATATTGCAAATTATATTATTGGCCAATAAATTAATCAAAATAATTTTAAGATTAATTATTTGATTAATTTATATCATTTTAATTCAAACTTAGCATGGTCTTTTTATGGCTTTTAATTATATTTCCCTTTTTAATTAATTATGTCATTAATTAAAAATATTGAAAATTATATTTTAGCCAATAAATTAATCAAAAATAAATTTAGAATTAATTATTTGATTACTTTTTATCATTTTTTGGTTCAAAATTGGGTATTTTGACCAAATTTGACAAATATTGACTAGGGTTGGCCAATTTTATGATTTTAGGTCAATCCAATGGTCAATGTAGTGATTTTTGGATTAATTTTTGGTGATTCTGATTATTGTCAGGTTGATCAGGTCAATGTCTATCCTTGAAGTCAATTTTGTGGTCAAGGGGACATGGCTTAGCCATTTTGACCAAAATTGTCTTTTTTGTCAAAGGTGACCAATAAGGTGAATGTAATGGTCTTTAGGTATTGGGTTTGATGATTTTGATCAATTTTTGACTTTTTTTGGGTCAAAAGTTGACCACTTGGGTCAATGGAATGTTTATTGGGTTAAGGATTGGCCATTTTGATTAAAATTAACTTTTTAGTTAAAAGTTGACCTATTGGGTAAATGATTGATTAAATCAGGGTTTGTTTTTACTGATTTAATCAATCTGGGTCAGAGAAGGATTTATAGGCTTTTACCCAAATCATTAGAGTTTAGTGATAATTAGTGAGATTTAGGAAGTTAATATTGTTATACTTTCTATCTCAAACTGACTTTGAAATGATTCTTACAAAAGTGAGGTCAACTGAGAAGCTATAACCTACCTAGCATAACCATATAAATTGAGAATTTACTTTAGATTAATCAATGTTCTTTATGCATTCAGGAGAGGGTAAAGAAACAGGTAAGATCTTATTTGTCACAGTACAACACTTACATATTTAACATTTTGGGTCTTACACTGATTATGATCTCTTTGCAAGGGGAAAGATCTTTTCATATTATTCGAACTCCTTTAAACAAAACTGGTTAGAAAATCTGCATTTACTTTTTGCTTAAATATAAAATTAGCAAATATTTAGTTTTAACCTTTTGCAAACATTTTGACACCATTAGCCTAAAAATTATGTTAGAACTTTAGGTAGAAGTTTTTCTAAATTGTTATAGAGGATCTGTCCCTCTTTGTGGGTTTGATACTGGAGTTTTTATGGAAAACTCTTTATTACTAAAAATGATATGTATAATTGTGTAGTATCCCTAGTGTGTAAGCCATTAATCAAAATTCTAAATTCTATAACTTATTTATTTTACACACTAGTCGCTAAATATAAATTAGGAGATTAATTTGGTTATCTTTTGCAACTTAATTAAATTGTGTAATTGCGGGTCACAGTTCAGTGACAAACAGGTTCCCCACCTAATATGAAGATTTGGTATGGTTTATATTAGCTGAGTTCCTAATTCTCTATAAGGCAAGATCTTATAGTTAATTACTTCTTTAATGACAGAAGTAATTTAAGAAAACTCTCTATAATGATCAAAGGTTTTATATTCAAGAATTCAAAGTTGAATTTCCTCAATTTCTTATAAGAAGAGTCAAGTGGGGATGGATCAAGTAGGAAATTTATTATGGAGATTAAAGGAACGATAAGTAGGGGATGTCACAGATTTTGAGGAAAACCTCAATTACTTCCCAAACTACTTTATTGTTTGGCTTCACATGTTTGAAATGAAATTATTTATTGTTTACTCCTGCCGGTTATTTATATTTAGGGCTTACACTTGTACAATATACAATCATACAAACAAACTAAAAAGATGGGAGGATTTACATCATACTGAACGAATAACCTCATAATCCTAAAAGTTAGGACTTATAATACATAGCATGATTATGAAGAAGCCTAAAGATATTGTGAGGATTTACGTCGTACTGACAAACAACCTCAAATTCCTAAACAATTATTTTATTAAAGACTACAAAAACTATTACTAAAGTAGATCCACTTCATTCTTGAGTGTTGCTCAACGTCTGGAGTTATCCTCCATCCACTTCAATCCTCATCCTGTTTCTCAGATATCAAGCTTCAAGGTCCATACTCGTGGTAGCTTAAGGTTTAGGGTTTATGTTTGTACTTGTGATTATTGTTGGGTTCCAAGGCCTTGTGTAGAGCTTCTCCCAAACAAGTGGCATACCATTTTCTACCATAGGGGTCTTTGCAAGTATATTAAATTATGCATAAATAAAACATGTAATAAAGTACAGTAAAACGAAATGCAGCAAAAGAAAAGTAGCCATGTGTACCGGTTACTTCGGACACTGTGGATAATGGGTTAGCATTATAAACATAGCTTGCAGATGTACATAAATTGAAATAAAATCACAAGGAAACACAGGCATGCATAATGAGTTAGGTGGCACATATAGAAGATCAGAGCAGGGAGTAAAAATTTCAGTAAAGCGGAGCTTGGAATCAGGGCCGATGCTCTAACAATATTCAAGGAACATTCTTAGCCAACCATCAACATCATGAACATGAGACCCAACATAAGGTAAAAGGTTACGAATAAAACTATCATTAGAAGGTAACCCTCAATCTGACTTATGTGATTGACACATGAACTTGCCAAAATTAACACTAAAAAAATCTTAATTTGTTGTACTTCCAAATCATTTAAGCTTTCATTTAATATGCAAATTATAGGTTTTTTGAAAGTATCTTTCTAATATATATATATATATATATATATATATATATATATATATATATATATATATATATATATATATATATATATATATATATATAAGTGGAGGCTCTCGGTTTGGTTGCTCTGTTAGGGTTTGATCACTGATGGACTTCCTGGTGGCGCACAGTGGCCAAAGGTGTTGATTTTTGTTGGTGACTCGACCGAGAAGACTGGAGATTCCTTTGGTGGTGGTGCTGTAGTGGTTCTTTACCTTTTTTTTGTTTCCCAAGTTTTTACTTTTCAAATATGGGTTACTGTTACATTGATTTTGTTGAGGTGGGGAGGAGTTCTGGTATGCTCTGTTGAACTTCTTGGCTATAGTTCCTTTTCTTAGTTTGATTCTTTTGCATTTGGCTTTTCCTGGGCTACTTTTGTTTGAATTTTTATTACTGCTTCTTTGGATCTGTCTGGACTGCTTTAATGGTAAAGACCTTTCCCATAGACATTGGAACAAATGCCCAATGGGCTAAGGCCACTTTTTTTAGAGTGGTGGGAAAAGGGTGGACTCCTCATAAATCCTTTGATCACTTGGTGTTTTCTTAAGCCCTACATGATGCAACTGCTGGGAAAGGATAGTGCCCCTAAATTAGGCCACTTGGTTTAAAGGATGGGAAACCTGCTATAATATTCACTATCCAAGAGAAGCAAACTTTTACTGATGCTGTCAAGTTTAACATTGATAGGGAAGTTCTAATTGAGACATCCTAAAATGGATTATGTAAGAAAATTCTTTGAGGAACTAAATCTCAATGGTTCATGGAAATTAGGTATGTTAGATGGTAAACACTTGCTGATAAAGTTGTTCAATGAGGTGGACTATGCTAGAATTTTTGATTGTAGGAACAACTATGAAACTCTTGAAGTGGACCCATGACTTTGATCCTTCCAAGGAGCCTCCAATTTTTCCCATGTGGTTTAAGTTCCCTAACATGCTAATACAATTATATCATCCTAATTCACTATTCAATATAAGTCAGAAACTTGGTACTTCCTTAATGGTGGACTCTTTCACTTATTACATGGCAAGACCAGCTGGAGCTAGAATATTAGTGGAAAGGGATATAACCCTCCCTGATTTGGAAAAAGTGTGGATTGGAACTGAGAAAGATGGATTTTGGAAGGAAGTTGAAGTGGAGCAGAGGCCACTCTACTGTCAACATTACAGAATGTTTGGCCATATCAAAGATAGTTGTTATAGACTTCACCCCCCTTCTAAAAGGAAACTTACTAGACCTCTTACTGCTGCAACAATTACTAGTGAGGTTGTGGCACCAATTTCTCTGGAGGTAGGGGAAGTTTCTGGGGTTAAATCCACTGCAATTCATTATAGTTCTGTTGGAATTGGTGAGCCGGGGTCTGCCCAACTGGAGTCTCCAAAGGTAATTCAAATTGAGGACCGAAGCAGTCCTCTTATCCCTACCACCCATCCTCAGCTTGAGGAGAGGGAGGTTCTTCTGAAAGAATTTGTTCCAAATATAGGGGAATCACAAACGTTGGTTGTGCCTAATCTAATCCAACTGACTGAAGAGATGCATGAAGAATGAAAGTCCAAAAGAGTAGCAAGAGGAAAAAAAGTAGGTCAGAATTACAAAGTTTGTTGGCTCATCAGCCACAAGTTGACCCTCCAAATGGCAATACATCTTCCCCTTACCTTAAAACTAGAGGGAAGGAAAGAACTCTTTCTCAATGATTAATTTCATGTGCTAATATCTTGTTAAGCTTCACAGGCTTTGGTGTTTTGCCCTTCTTGAACCCATAGTTTCTTAAAAACCCCACCATATCACCAACAAATTTCCTTAATTTACTCATTTTACTAATCTGAATAATAAAATTTGGTTATTTTCTAGATCTGAACTTCAATGGTCAATACTTCAGAATAATTCTCAGTTCATACATATTCAATTCTCCCTTGGGGAGCTACAGGGGTATGCCACCTTTATTTATGCTAGCTGTAATATCATGCAACAGTAGCTTCTTTGGCAGGAATTATTGCAAATTGGCCTCTCCATCAATTCATTTTGGATCTTGGGAGGAGACTTCAACTGCCTCACTTCTGCAATTGAACAGAGGGGAGGCAATCTTCCATTGTCTTCTTCTATGGCTAGATTTAATAAGTTCTTATCTGATGCTGCTCTTTATGACTTGGGCTTTCAGTGTCCTCGTTCACTTGGAGAAGGGGGAACATCTGGGAAAAGCTTGACAAAATGCTGGTGAACTCTACGTGGCTCCAGACTTTTCATTATACTTTAATCACTCATCTTGCTATGGTAGGTTTTGATCATAGGCCCATTCTTTGTTCTATCAACATTGCTCTTAGTAGAGGGGGCAATCCTTTTAGATTCCAGAATATGTGGACACTTCATCCTGAACTCCTCTCTGAACTTGAAAAAACATGAGTGTCTGATCCAGAGGCAAATCTAGGGCTTAATCTTCGGAATTTACATAAGAAGGTTGTTGCTCACTTTAGATAATGGAATTGGATACTTTTGATAATGTGCAAGATAATCTTAAAGCAGCAAAAGAGGTTGTTTCAACAATGGAGGTTGGTTTTCTTCTGGGTAACAATTCAAAAACTGATTTACACCTAGCAAATGAGAAGCTACTCTCCCATATCAGGTGCAATCAAATTTTTCTTAAGCAAAAGGCTGCCATTACTAAATTTACAGATGGGGACAGAAATAGCAGCTTCTACCATGCTTGCATTAATTATAGGAGGAAATGTAATATGATTCTCTCTATTACTAACTCTGCTGGATGAAAGCTTACAATTTCTAGTGAAATAGTTGAGGTTGTTGTGGATCATTTTAAATATCTTTTTACTAACAGGCAGTTCACTAATACTCCTATTCTGAATTTTCTTTTCCTAGATTATCATAATTATGTTCAGAGTTTGAACTTAAATCAGGTTCCTTTGGAAGAAGACATCAAATCTGCCTTAGATTCCATTGATGGGAATAAAGCAGCTGGACATGATGGATTTACTTTCTCATTCTATAAAACTAGTTGGTCCAAGATTAACAAGGAAGTGATCAAGGCTGTCCAATTTTTTTTCAAGGTGTTGATCCCCCCAAATGTTTTACTGCATCCACAATCATTTTGATCCCAAAAAATAAGCTGAGACAGACTTGGGGAGATTTTAGACCCATTAGCTTAACCACTGTCATCTCCAAGTTGATTAGAAAAATTTTAGTATGCAGACTTCAACCACACCTACAATTGTGAAAGGAAGGACTATCTCTGATAACATCCTGTTGGCACAGGAGTTGTTGCTTGATATAGATAGGAATTACAGAGGACATAATGTTATTTTCAAATTGGATATTAAGAAGGCCTATGATACAATTAGGTGGGATTTCATTCTTGGCACCCTTTCTGCTAGAGGATTCCAACCTGAACTTATTCAATTGATTTGGATATGGCTTAAATGTAATGCACAATCAATCCTTGTGAATGGTAAAAGTCATGGCTTTTTTAGTGCCACAAGGGGTATTAAACATGGTGACCCCCTCTCTCCAACTATTTTTATTCTAGTCATTGATTACATTTCCAAGTTGTTAGATGATCTGTTTGTTAATTCTCCACATCTAGCCTATCATCACAATTCTAATCTTGTTATCAGTCATCTGTCTTATGCTGATGAACTCATTAATTTTTTCAAAAGCCTCCAAACCTGCTGTTAAAGCTATTTATCAGGTACTCAAACACTTTCAACTTGCTTCTAGTATGGAGTTGAATTTGCAGAAATGTTAATTCTTTGCTAGCTCCAATGTCACCCCTCATCTTAAGCATTGGATTTCTGAGTACACTGGTTTCACCCAAGCCTCTCTCCCCATTAAATACCTTGGTGTATAGCTACTTAAAGGAAGAACCAAACAGACACAATTTGATGAAGTCATTGATAAAATCAAGGCTCAACTCCAATGCTAGAAAAATTCTTTATTGTCTAATGGGGGAAGAATTACATTATTGAGAAGTATATTAATGGCTATTCCTTCTTATGCTCTCCAGATATTCACTACGAAGAATTCCCACAAGACTTCTTTACTCTATTTCTCCTCCCCTACAGTAGCTTTGGATGCTTTGTAGACTGAAATGATTGCTATATATTGGGCTTTATTCATTGCTCACAGGTGCAGGCATAGTCCTCTCTTAGTGGACTCTAACTCTCTAAACAGTATCAAATTTTTACAAAAAACTAAAACTCCTCTTTGGCATATCAAGAGATGGCTAGGTAGATTGGATCATTTTACCCAATCCTCCAAGCTTTACTATTTGCACACTACAAGGGAAGGGCTTGCTCCTACTTACTGGCTAGCCACCATGGGAAGAAATACTGAATCTATTGTAATTCACATCATCCCCCACCCCCTTAGCCCTTTCGTTGCATGGGGACAAATTAAGTCTTCCATAGCTTAAGGTTTTGTAATTGTACCTGTATGGTTTATCTTAATATATTGCTTGCCTCTTAAGCAAGTTTTTAGTTTATATATATATATATATATATATATATATATATATATATATATATATATATATATATATATATATATATATATATATTACAAATCATATATTGCAAATCGAACATTTTACAAGTCAGTCACATCATTGGACTAGGTCTACCAGCAACTTATGAGAGTAAGGGAAACTCTTTACCAAATGTTGGAGGATAGTAATGCCAATCTTGCACACTCACCTGGTCCACAGGTTTAAGAGATACATTACTATTTCTTTATCACATGTACTTAGACGTCATTTCATCATCACCCTTGCTAACAATATATCTAACTAACACCAACCTGATGATCTGTATGTGGCTATTAAAATATCCCTAGTTGTTAAAAGGTATCGATGGCCCATACGATCGAGCATTGTGTATTAATGTAAGTTAAGTTGTAATGGGATGATTCTCATTAATTTGTTTTAGTTTGAAAGGTCCCAAATCATATCTTAGTGAGGTATTATGTTTTGAGGATGATTTTCCTCAAAAAATTATAATAAGCCCAAATGTCTTATAGAATATTCAAATTCTTGTAAAGGTATTCAGACAATGACTCTGAACAACTTTAGGATCTCTTGAACTTTTTTAAGTTCATTGGCTTACTATATTGTTGAGTTAATCAACACAAGTTGAATTGAGAGTTATATTATGGTACCTTAAGCTATGCTTGGTGTAGTATTGTTGATTTCTTAATTAGTCCATGCATGAGGCAAATGTTCAACCTTAATCGCTAATGTCGTATTAAGAGTTATGTTCAACTAGTTACAATTTTGCCTTTTTTAGAAAATGCCATGAGTGGGTTACTACCTTATTTAATCTTTGTGTTGCAATTACTTTAGTGGATTAATAATAACAATTTAACACTCTTTCCCTCTGGTCTTAGCCTAAAGTTGATTAAATTAGGGTTAGAGTATAAAATCCCAAAATTACCTTTATGCTTTAGTGTTTCAGCCCCATAACTCTAATATTTTAATTCACATAGCCATAAAACATAACTGTCCTCTCACTTATGGATTATTTAAGACAACAAATGAGAAATTATATTTTTCTGATGTTTATTTATTTTCTTTAATTGTTTAGACCAATTATTATGAATTTCCTATGATAATTAATTTAATTTTTTAAAATATGTTCTCTGTAATTTAAAAAAATTATTAATATTGGTAAATGTTAGAGGACCGCTAGAATAATTTTATACTTTTTATAATTACATTTTACAATTTTTAATTGATTTTGATAAGAAAATAAATATAAAAATATATTTTTAATTTTTAAAATCAACTTTCATTTTTCTTTAATCATTCCGACCTCAGTGAATATACCAAACTTAATTTCATATTTTCTGACTTATATTTTATTTTTTATAAATATTTTAGTTAAACATAAGTAATTACCCTAGAAAATTAAAGCTTTTATTACTAGAGGCGTTCTTTGAACTTTGAAAAATCAAAGGAGATCCATAGGCTCATGAAGAATAAGCCTTGAAAATTTCATGCCATGGTGATTAATATTTAACATTTTATAATTAAATAAGCTCTGAGGTATTTAATTAATTAAAATTCAAATATAAAATAATTTTTTTTATTTTTAAGTTCATAAAGTTCTCTATTCACTGAGCAAAATGGTATTTTCTTTTATTTTTATGATTATTTGAAGTTACATTTAATTTTATGTATTTAATTAAATCTCAAAACCCATAATTTCCTACTCAACCACGCCAGCACCACCTCAACATACATGACTTTGAAGGACCATGCATTGTCCCTCCATTCACCACATTTTACACATCAGCCACCACGTGTGACCGCGGTCTGGGAACTTGTATTGTTCTAATCCGTTGTCCACAATGATCCGAGTCGTCCGTTTCAAATACACTAGAATGGATGACTTCCAGTCATCATTCAAATGAACTTTAACCAGAGAACCGTCCACACTCTAGAGCTACGATAGCTCTCAATACTTAGCCAAAATATGTGTTGTTTGTTCCTATAGCTTTATCTAAGTGAGACGAACACATCTATATAGCTAAGTGGACATGGATTATTCATTTTCTTCCCAAAAGTCCAAACTAAGGCAAAATGAGAGTTTCGAGCTTATACCTTAGTGAGGCCTCAATTGGATTGGTTGAAAGCTTCAGCTTGATGCCATGAACCTCCTCCAAGTTTTAGTTTCCTCTGTTGTTGGGTCTAGGTATGACCCATGATAAGTGTGTTGAATTAAAATGGAAAAGGGTATATGATAGGTTTGGTTTTGACTTGTGCTAGGCTCACAAAAATGGGTATGGATGGCTCTCCAAGGTAGCTAGGTATGGTGGACAACCTTGGAGATTGAATTGTCAGGTCCCAATCATAGAGATTACAACTTAATCATGGGCTTAGGTGAATCATGAGTATGGTTAAGTACTTTGAGTGGAATCATTAAAGGGCCTCCTCCTTTAACTAAGAATAGCTTGGTGGCTTTAATGAAGCAAATTCTTGGCTTTATGGCTTCCATTTAGCTTGGATAAAGGCATATGGCTTGCCTAAGGCTCATGCATGTCCTACATGGCCTGCATTAAAGAGGGGTTGTGTGGTTTTTGAGATTTGAAAATATTTTCATGGATTCTAAATTTGGGTTGATTAACCATGGAATTTTAGAGTTTAGGTTTAATCAAATTGATAATTACAAGACTGATTTTATCATGTGGACTTGGATTGAAGAGGGTTTAGAAATTGGGCTTGGATTAGTAGGCATTTTAAAATTAATTATGGAAGGGATGGTCTTGGGCATGGCTGATGGAATTTGTTTTTGATCTTAATGGTATTGAAAATTAGATCATGATGGGCCTCTTGGGGTTCTCAAATTTTCATGATGGGATTTAGGATTCAGGCTTTGTGAATTTGGTTTTTTGGCATGGGAGTTTAAGCTTGGTGAATTTTGTTTTTAGAGTGGGCTTGGGGTGGATTTGTTCATGGGCTTAAAATTGGATGGCTTGGACTTGGATTTAGATGATCTTGGGTTTGGATTTGAAGTTTGGTGGTATTAATTTTAATTTTGAATTTTGGTAGACTTGAGTGCATTTTGTCGAATTGATGTCTAGGATTGGTTTTGGTGGATTTGGTGAGAATCCAAATAATTTGGGGATCTGATACACTTAAAATATATAGTATTTTTAAGCACATTTTTATTCCTATTTTTGATGATATTGCACTTTAATGGAAAGTATTTTCATGCTTTTCTTACAGGTATGATGAAAATGAGTGATTGGGATGAAAGGAGCAAAAGAATCAAATTTGGAGCAAAAACTGAAAGGTGTGCAAAATTAGCCGTTGGCGCCTAAGTTCCAGATGGCTAGCGCATAGGCTCCATAGTTATTTTGATGAATTTAAATTAAATTTGGCACAAATTTGAAGGGGTTTTTGAAGCACCTATTGGTTTAAACTTCAGTAACTTCCCATTAGCGCCAAAATTCATTTAAAATTTGAATGGATGGATGCATATCTTGATAGATTCATGGAATTTGAACATAATTTGAAGAGACACCAAAGCACCTCTTGGAGAATTATTAAAATGAAGACTTAAGAAAAAGAGAAGAGTTTTGAAGATAAATTTTGGCAGGAGAAGCTGGAGAAAAGCTTGAAGCGGTTCAAGGGAATAAGGAAGAAAGAGAGCCTTCTTCTTGTTATATTTTCTTTACATTTCCACTTTACTTTATCATAGTTTGTATTAGAATTTTGGATATTCAATCCTTAGAGTTGGGAGCCAACCTCTAAAAAGTTATCTAGTGGAAAGCAAAAGTTTCAGAGGAACTTCAAGCGTCTTGTAGAGAGGATTTTCAGATAAGCTTTTATCTTTGTTTTTTTATTTGGTTTTTAAATAAAACTTGTTGTGTTTTCACTATGTTTTCTTTTTTTCAAATCAAATTGTGTGTGTGTTTTCTCCATGAGTTTTGAGTAGTTTTCTTTATCTTTATTCTTTCAAATGATGAAGTAATTAAATTATGGAAGGAAGTTGTGTGAAGTATATATGTTAAATGTTGGAAGAAGTTGTCATGATTCCACTACCTTGCACTTCATTTACCTCTTGATTTGGCCAATTGAGATGTTAAAATGTGTCGTGAGAACATGTAAGAACCAATGCGGTATTATTTCAATCAACAATTGGAGTGAATCAGATGCATTTATATGGGCGAGAATTGTAGTCCATATATTTGAGTGCAAATAAATAGGGAGATATGCTTTTTAATGGGGAGTAAAATTAAAGGACTTTAGAGTGACAGGCTAAAGCCCCTAATTTGGTTTGATGTTTTAAATTTTGTTATGAGATGTTAGTCCCCAAGTGGAGGGAGAAGAGGGAACTCTAGAGTGAGAGATAGTATCTTTCCTGCCTAAGCCATCTACAAGATTTCAAAACTTTAAATTAACCATTGTTCTTTATAGAACCAAGTAAGGGTAAAGAATATAATTGCTTCTATTTAGCACAACACATTTAGATAATTCCACAACAAAATTTCATAATCATTATTGATTCATTGAAAGAATAAAAATATATTTTATTCTCATTTTCTTTCATACATATAATTTTATATTCTTGTTAATTTTAGTTGCTTGCTTTACTTTTTCTTAAAATAAAATATCAAAACAAATTTAAAATTTTCTATCTTAGAAAATTCTTTACAAAATGATTTTTAAAAGTAAAAAGTTGTTTTTCTGATTTCTTTAAAATTTTAAACATTTCCCTGTGGGTTCGATATCTCGTGGCTTGATCAAGAAGTCATATATTACTTGGTGAACGACACATATATTTGTGTAGAATCCCATATTATAAAACAAATAAAATATATTTCTTATTTGCTTCAGAGTCAAGTTTTTGACATCCGTTGCAAAGAAAGAGATATTATCACTGAAAATAAATATAAAGTGAAAAACATAAGAAATTGGGTGACTTGCTAATTTTGGGTGAAATTAGAGTAATTTAGGAATTTTGGTAATTTAGAATTTCTTTGGAGTCTTAATTGATTTTAGTATTTCTTTGCATACATGGATGAGGCGTGTGAATAAGAGTGATATGAATAAGTAAATAAGGATATGAATAAGTAAATAAGTAAATAAGGATTATGAGTGAAGTGTAAGTGTGAGTGGGGTGAGTGACCAAGTTGTAAGGGGTTTCTCTATGGTATTATGACTTTATAGGAACTCTCTGTGATTTTCCTCATGTTGATCTAAACCAACTAAACCAAGTGTTAAGTGTTTAAGACCACAAATTTGAAAATTCATAAAGGAACCAAAAAGTGGCTAGAACTCCTAAAGAGGTGGATCCCATCTTCATGGATAGTCAATAGGGAAGCCCTATGTCTAGAACCTAAGTTCTATGGAAAGAGTTTGGACCTCACCAAAATGAGGTAAAAAAATGGGCCCCCAATAGATGTGGTGTGCTAGATAAGCACATCACACGTTTGGTGTTGACCAAAGTAATCAATAGAATCTGAAGAATTGTCCAACCAGACATGCTTAGAACATATCAGTGATTGAACCAGGTTTGACATTGAATTTGAGTTCAATCTTCCGCTTAGGAATTTCGAGCTCAAGGAGGGAATTGAGTGGAAATTTTAATAATTTTCGCTGGGGATTAGCAAGTGTATTTTCAATTTGTGTTCTTAATTTTGTTCGTTCATTCTTTTTTCTTTAGGAAATTTATGTCACCATTTTTTTTCTTTTGGGATTTTGAGGGTGGAAATTATCAAAAATTCCTTGGTGAGGATTTGATAGGAAGACTCGATCAAGGAGGAAAGCACAAGGAATCACATCTAACTTGAGACCCAGTCAGGGAAAAGTGTCTGTTACATTAGGGAGGAAAGCACTGAAACTCACATCCAACTTAAGTGGTGATGAAGGAATCAATCCTGAGAAGGAAAGCACGAGGACTCACATCAAAATCAAGAGCCGACCTAGGAAATTTTTCCACATAGCCGGGGGGAGCATAGGGACTCACATCCAATCCATTCAGCAGCGAAGAACCCAGACACCTTGCTCCATTTAAGGGGACCTTACACCAATCCTAATTGTTGAGTACCTAATCCCTTGTGATATTTATGCTTATGTTTTATATAGAAAATGATATTATAATATAAGATTCTATGCAAGTATACATATTATTATCATGTAATAAAGGACTTTCTGATTAAGCCTCGAGATATCGAACCCACAGGGACAGTGATAAACAATGAAAACAGAAAAATTAACTTTGTACTTTTTAAGAAAGATCTTACTCAAACTAAAGATAATATTCTAGGAAATAAAATTTGATTCTTTTTGTTAATTTTTATAATTTGAAATAAAAGTAAACAAATTTAATTAACGTTTATAAGATGTAAGAAAATGTTAATAAAATATCTTTTTCCTTCTTATGAATCAGTAATAAGTGATGAAAATTTTTTGTGGAAGTATACTAAATATGTTTTGCCAAATAGGAGAAATTATATTTTACCCTTACTAGAGATGTTGTAAAGAACATAGGTTAATTTATTGTTTCATATCTTGAAGACGGGTTAGGCAGGAAAGATTCTAGCTTTCACTCTAGATTTTCCTTAATTCCCTCCACCTAGGGGCTACCATCTCGTATCAGAACATAAAAATGATAAATCGAATTGGGGGCTTTAGCCTGTCACTCTAAAGTCCTCTAATTTTATACCCATTAAATTATATCTCCCTATTTATTTGCATTCAACTATATAAATTGCATTATCATCCATATAATATCATATGATTCTTTCTAATTGTTGACTGAGACAATACCATACCAGTTCTTACATGTTGTCACAACATATTTTAACATCTTAATTGGCCAAACCAAGAAGTAAATAAAGTGCAAGGTTTTGCATCATCACAAATTCTTTCAACATTGAAATCCTATACTTCACACAACATACTTCCATAACTTTATTACTTCATCATATTAAGGAAAAAGATAAAGAAAACTACTCAGAATTTATGGAGAAAATATAGTCATGACTTGGATTAAAAGATGAAATCATAGTGAAAATACAAGAAGAATTAAGTAAAAACCAAATGTAATAATAAAGATAAAGACATATCTGTAAATCCTCTCCACAATCACTCTTGAAGTTCCTTTGAACCTTGCTTTTCCTTACAAGACTCCTTAGAGATTGGCGCATAACTCTGAAGACTCCAAAACTCTAATCTAATACTAATACAAACTAAATTTAAGTAGAAGTGTAGAAGTGTAGTAGTAGTTAATGATATAACTCTCTTACACTTCTTACACACTATACAATAACCACACTAAAAACACTCTCACAACACCCTAACTAGACTCTCTAAAACCTCTAAACACACACACCTGACCCCCTCTTTAAATGATCTTCAAGTCCTCTTTTAATATTTTTTCAACAGGTGCCTTCGTATTTCTTCAACTTATGTCTAGATTCAACGTATGTTCCAAAAGATGCATCCATATAAGAGTATTTTGAATGAAATTTGGCACCAATACGTAGTTACCCACGTTCCCACCAATAGATGCCTCAAAAAACTCTTTAAAATCACGCTAAAAAATTAATTAACTCCTCTTTTGTAACTGCCACGCTTAAGCACGAGGTTCCGGAGCTTAGTCGCGGTTCATCTGGCGTGTAAGCTCCAACTCTAGGCGCATAGCCGTGGGGCGTTGGCTCGTAAGCGCGGGTTTCAGCGCTTAGCCACCACATATCACTTCTTAAATTTTCTTCATTTTTGCTTCAATTTGGATACTTATTCACTCCTTTCATCATATTCATCTAATTAGTCATACCTGCACAAAAAATACACAAAATACCTTCCATTAAATTACAATATCATCAGAAATAGGTATAACAGTGTGTAAAAAAAATACTATATATTTTAGGTGTATCAAAATTCCCTCGAACTTCAAATGTTAGTCCTCCTAAAGTGACACTATGATCATATAAAGTCATACAAGTAATTATGTGGATGAGTTTGTTTAGAAGTTTTAAAACTTTGTTCTATAAATGTAACAGTCCAATTTAGAAAAAAATTTTAGTAAATGAAACCAACTTAAAGTTTAGAAATCTCTTATGTAATGGTTTATAAAAAATATGAGTTCTTATCTTATTCAGAAATACTTGTAGATTTTTCAAAATATAATTTTTAGGCATTTTATTTTCTTTACTTAAAAATCTTTACTAAAAAATAATTATACTACGTTTATTATATTTTTAAGGTTCAAGGTTTTCTCAAATCTTATACTGTAAAAATATCAGGTGTGAAAGAAATTTTTTATTAAGCCCTTAAATCCTCAAGCTTCTCCTTCTTTTATACTATTTTTCACTTTTTCTTTTTATTTTCTTTTTCTTCTTTTTTTTTTAAAAGGCAAGGGTTACTATATTTGGATAAGCCTTAAAAATTTTGAATTCCACCCTTCCTTTCCTAAAGCATAAGGTAGATATATTTCTTTGACTTAGAAATATAATAAAAGTTTTGAAAACTATTTTCAATAAAAGGAATTTAAGTATTAAAAATAAAAGTCTAATCCTTCTATTTTTCCAAAAAAACAACTTTTCTGACTAAATATAATTACAAAATATTCATTATTTCTTCATTAAGAAAATTTTAAGATTAATTTTTTCATAATTACTATAGATTTTAACAAAATTTTCTTACTCATTTCTATATTCAGAATTTTACTTCTCTAGTATAACTTCATTCACATAATTATTTTTTAATCAAAATCCAAATTTTATTTCTAGCACATTTGAGAACAAATAAAATTTTAAGTTTCTTTTTGAAAATTGTTTTTCATTCCCAACACCAACCCCCCCCCCCCCCAAACTTTAAAATTTTCATTATGATGAAACATTTAAGCATAGTGAAAAGTTACATGGGTAGGAATTGAAAACTATAAATATCATACTTGCAGGAATTCTTATATCCTAAATATGCAGGTATAAAAATTAAAAACAAGAATGAGAATAACTAGATCAAATTTTTAACTTTTCATTTTAATAAAAATTTAAAAGACTTCTAAAGTAGTGGATGACATAAAAGAAAATTCGCACACATTTAATATAAATCATAACTAAAACATATGTATGGTAGTAAATTGAACAGTTAAGTATGAAATTTATATAGTGAATTTTTATAAGGTTTTAAACTTCTTAAATAGACTCTAGAATAATTTCTAAACTAACAAAAAAGCATTCACTATAAACTCACTTACACAATTACTACCACAAATCTACTAAACATTCACATATCATAAACATTCAACATCAATAACAAACATAAAAACAAACTAAAGTTGCTTATTAATTATTACATCAATAAAGTCCACATAGCAACTATACTAAAAAGTTCACAACATAATACAAACCACAAAGTCCCAACATAAATAACATAAAACAATCCACAACATAAAAGTCCACACATATATCAAATATCATAACACAACATCAAATAAAATCCTAACCACCATCCTCCTCCTCATCATCATCTCCTTCATTCAGGTACGATTAGGCACATATGGGGTAAATTGTGGATGAGTGGGTAACACAACACTAAAATCACCTCTGATCAGTCTATCTATGCAACTGTGGTAGTTTATTTCATACTCACTATGTTGTTGAAGATAATTTCCCATATTATCTACTTTCCCCTCTATATCATGAACTCGATCCATAGTGTAATTTAAATTATCTTTTATTTTATTCAAAAGCTCAATCTGCGAATTAGAAAACTGACTTAAAGAAGCCTGTGATGTAGAAGCTCGAGAAGTAGATGTAGCAGAAGTATATGCAGCGGATGCTCTAGAAAATTCCTCTCTCCAACCAAATAATGAACGTACAACATAGGTCTTAATATTTTTGCTAGTAATAGGTTTCAGAGCCTGAAGTACCTCTTCCCAATTTTCAAATTTCAAACCAGTTAGCTCACACAATGAAAAAATAAGGGAAGCAAATCCCATACCTACGGTGGTGGCAGCTCTAGCAGACATCCAAATACAATCATAAATGATCTTTCCAAATTTATAACATTCCTCTGCTGAATACAGTAATTTAAGGCGGCCCTTTCTCTAGTCACCTCACTCAAATAAGTTGTAGGAAGCAACTTAGATGATATAAAATAATGTCAAGCCTTAGAGGTGGCATTTAAATTTGAAGCGGGGAAATTTACTCTTCTCTCATTAGTGATTTTCAATAATCCCCTCTCATCAGTCAAAGTAGAAATAATCTCATCCAGTTCTACTTCAGTAGGATTATAATTCAAATAGAAACAAAATGTACTCAATGACAGTAAATAAAATTCATTTATTACCTTGGGAGTAAAGTATACCAACTGTCCTCATACAAAAATGAAGTTTTCTTCTGATTCCGGGAGAATCACATAGAACTCTCATACGACAGAAGAAACAGCTAAGGCAGTTAAACAATAGAATCTGTCCCATAAGTGATTAACTATGATATCTTCAATAACTCCGCTGGGTTTATCAAAACCACATTCTTGAATCAGTTTTTGTGACTGTAATGCTTGTACATAACGATCTTGAGCTTTGGAGCTAACAAACTTGTCAGTATCGAAAGTGACTTTCGACTTGCTCCTCTTCGGTGCTATTTCTAAAATTTGTATAAAAATCACTATAAATTCAACATTTAACTTAAAATTATTAAAATTAACTACTAAAGGCTTAAATCACAAAATCTAAGTAATTTCCAAAGCAATTTCTTAAATTTTCACCATTAATAGTGAGTTTTGGATTTCTCCAAAATGTACTCAAAATATATTATGAAAATAAAAAATTTTTACTTAGGAGTAGTGCTCCTACCTCAAGAAGATTGAATCTAACAATTTTCACTTGAAACAGCTCAAGAATCGCAAAGCTTGGAGATGCCTTGGCATCCTATATAGCGAATGTCGAAGGTTGAAGATGAAGGGTTGAAAAATTTTGTGATTTTTTAGGATTCTAAAACCTGAAAACTGAATTTCGTGAACTGGCACCTAAGCACGAAAGTACAGTGCTTAGCCGCGGAGCTCTGACGCGTAAGTGCGGGGGTTTGACGCTTAGCCACTAACTCACAGTTTTTTATTTATTTGTTAAATACATATTTTCGCTCACTTAATCAACCCTAACAATTTTTATATATTATCACCATATAATCTTCTTATCTCCAGATTTACGCTTCTATACAATAAAAAATGAATCAACACAAGTTTTACACAAAACACAAACTTTTTCTTAAAAAAACACATATGAATTATGATAACAAATTATAAGTCTTTTAATCCAATATCCTTGGATAAGATCTCATCTTTTCTACTCATTTTTAACACTTAAACAAAACACTAAACACAAACTAAAAATACAAACACATTTATAACACTTAACAACCACAAAAAATTAAACACTAACTCTTAACACGATTGATTGAACACACACACACACACATAATTAACATATAACATAATATATAACTTAATTCCAGTCTCCATTAGGTTAAATATACCCTCCATTAGTTCCATCTAAATCATTTGGTATACAGATTTGATAGAACGGGCGATGGTTGAAAACTCTTGTTGAATCTTCTTCTATCCACTTGTTCTTCAGAAACATTGCTTTATTCGCTTCTTCAACATGACTATAATGAGTAAATTGCATTTTCAATTGCCATCCAATATGTGCTAAGTGTGCATTAGTTTCATATACCTTTGCTTCAATTGATGCAACATCAACCTCAATCTTTGCAATCTTTTCTGAAATTACTTCAATACTAATGACCAGAAATCCATTATATAACTCTTGCACAGTTTCAGAAATAAAATTCTTCTTGTTTGCATCCTCCTTCTTCTTAATTTCACTCTCCTAAGAAGTCATCTCTCTAATTAAAACTCTTCTTTAAGGTTCTTAGGATAGAAATTTGGAATGGGATGTAATTCCCTTAAATTGGTCCCTTTTTATATAGTTTAGATGACCTAAAACCATCATTCCACATTCACGAACCTTCTATAAAAGTGCCATGCAACTCCTCATGATAATGGCTTCTAGAAACATATTTTTCACATTTTTCATAACTCCGGCGTCTAAGCACCAACTGTTGGCGCTTAGCCGCCAGTGCCCATTTTAACACAGGTCTGCTAAACGTCTAAATACTCATTTTAACTCATCCAAATTATCAATTAACTTCTTATTGATATCCAATAACATAATATAATTAAAATACTACCATATAATTCTTAATTCAAACCAAACAAAGCACACAAAACAAACTTAAAGTAAAGCACACTGAAAACTATGGGTTTCCTCCCACAAAGCGCTTAGTTTAACGTCTTCAACCTGACATACCCAATGCTTATTCTGGGTGACCCAACACCAAATTCTCATTAAGTTTAAGTTGATCAACTATGAAATAATGTTTCATTCTATGATCATTTACTTTGAATATTTTCTCAATTTTAGGATCTTTAATTTCCACAGCTCCAAAGGGATAAAATTTTATTACAACAAATGAGCCCATCCACCTGGACTTAAGTTTTCTAGCAAATAATCTTAATCTGGCATTATATAGTAAAACTTGTTGTCCTGGTTTAATATTTTTATTTAGAATCTTCCGATCATGCCACATTTTCATCATTTCTTTATATATCTTAGCACTTTCATATCATTCATTCCTTATCTCTTCAAGCTCATTTAATTACAATAATATTTTCTCTCCAGCATCCTTCAAATTATAATTGAACTCTTTAATAGCCCAATTGATTTATGCTCAAGTTCAACTGGTAAATGACAAGCATTCCCAAAAATCAGCCTATATGGGGACATTCTTATAGGAGTCCTATATGCAGTCCTATAAGCCAACAGAGCAAAATCTAGTTTGATTGACAAATCCTTTCTGTTTGGATTAATAGATTTTTTTAAAATTCTTTTAATTTCACAATTAAATAATTCAACCAAACCACTTGTTTGAGGATGATAAGCGGTAGCAATTTTATGGATGATATGATATTTCTTTACTAGTTTTTCCATAATTACATTTCTAAAATGACTTTCTCCATCAGTTATGATTACACTCATCATTCTAAACCTACAAAATATGTTCTTTCTTAAAAATTTTGCAACACCTCGAGCATCACATCGATATAAAACAACAACTTCTATCCATTTGGATAAATAATCTACTAATAACAATATGTATAAATTTCCAAAAGATGGTATAAATGGTTCCATGAAATCTAATCCCCTTACTTCAAAATTTTCAACTTCCAGCGTATAATTGAGGGACTTTTCATTTCTTCTAGAAATATCGCCTGCACTTTGACATCGATCACATTTTTTAATATAAGCATTAACATCCATAAAAATTGTTGGCCAATAAAATCCAGATTGTAAGATTTCATTTGCAGTTTTATCAACACCAAAATGTCCCCCATAATAAGAATTATGACATTTTTGAATAATTTCATAAGTTTTTTCCAAAGGCACACATCTTCAAATAATTAAATCCTTTCCTTATTTAATAAGAACGGGTCATCCCAAAAATAAGTCTTAGCTTCAGATAAAAATTTATTCCTCTCTTGGAATGTCAAACCATAGGGTAAAATATCATTGCCAATAAAGTTTACAATGTCGGCATACCACAAAACACACCACTCATTAATAGTGAATAAATTTTCGTAAGGAAAATGTTCATTGATTTCATCATCAGAAAAGAGAGGTTTTATCAAAGTCAAGCCTGGATAGATGATCAGCAATTTGATTATCAGCACCCTTCCTATCTACTATTTCAAATTCAAATTCTGGCAAAAGAAGTATCCATCTTAGATACTTAATAGAAGAATTGTTAGTATGCACCACACATTTAGTTCCAATTAAATATGATATGAATTTATCAAAGGAAAATACTATAGCTAGTAACTCTTTTACAGTCGTGGTATAATTAATTTGAGATTCATTCAGAGTTCTACTAGCATATTAGATTACTTTGAAAATCTTATCAAATTTCTGACCTAAAATAGCTCCAATAGCATAATCCCTAGCATAATAAATTCAAAAGGTTTTATCCAGTCTGGTGAGACTATAACAGGTGTAGTGATTAATTTTTCTTGCAATGATTCAAAAGCTAGGAAAATACTCATTAATTTCTTCATTAAAAAAGAGTGATTTTTCATTTTCAAGCCTGGACAAATGATCAGCAATTTGATTATCAACACCCTTCCTATCTACTAACTTAAAGTCAAATTCTTACAGAAGAAGAATCCATCTTATCAGTCTTGGTTTAGCATCATTATTTTTCATTAAACATTTAGTTCCAATTAAACATGATCTAATTTTTTCAAAATCAAATACTATAGCTAATAACTCTTTCTCAGTTGTGGTATAATTAATTTGAGCTTCATTAAGAGTTCTACTAGCATAGTAGATTACTTTGAAAATTTTATCATGTTTTTGTGGTAAACTAGCTCCAATAGCATAATCATTTGGATCACACATTAATTAAAAAGGTTTTTCCTAATTTGGTGAAATAATAACTGGTGCAATGATTAATTTTTATTTTAATAACTCAAAAGCTCTTAGGCATTCTTCATCAAAATAAAAAATTGCATCTTTTTCTAATAAATGCCATAAAGGCTTAGCAATTTTTGAAATTTTTTTAATATAATGCCTATAAAATCCAGCATGTCCCAAAAAACTCATAATCTTCTTTACATTTGTTGGGTCTACTTCCATACGTTTTTCTGAAATATGATGTCCCAACACAATTCCTCTTGCTACCATAAATTGGCATTTTTCCCAATTAAAGATTAAATTTATTTCTTCACAACATTTAAGATATTTAGATAAATGTTCTAAACATGATTCAAATGAAATTCAAAACACTCAAAAATCATCCATAAATATTTAAATTCTTTTTTCAATTAGATCACATAAAATTGCCATCATACATGTTTGAAATGTATCAGGGGCATTACATAAACCAAAGGGCATTCTTCTACAAGCAAATGTACCATAGGGACTGCTAAACGTTGTTTTCTCTTGATTCTTAAGAGCAATTTGTATTTGGTGATAACTAGTATATTCATCCTGAAAACAAAAGTATTTATGCCCAACTAGTCTAACCAACATTTGATCTAGAAAGGGAAGTGGAAAATGATCTTTCCTGGTGACAAGATTTAATTTTCTATAATCAATACATATTTGTCATTCTATAACTTTTCTTGTTGGTTTTAATTCATTCTTTTCATTAACAGTGACAGTTACTCCCCTTTCTTAAGAAAACAGTGAATAGGACTAACCCATGCTCTATCTTAAATAGGGTAGATAATTCCAGCATCTAATCTCTTTAAAATTTCTTTCTTAACAACTTCTTTCATAATAAGATTTAGTCTCCTTTGAGGATCGGCCCTGTGCAGTTTTCTTCCATAAGGATTCTATGCATACAAATTGAATGACTGGTTCCTTTAATATCAGTTATGGTCCATCCAAAGGATTTCTTATATTTCTTTAAGGTTTCAAGCAAACTCTTATCTTCTTCAGTAGTTAATTTTGAGGAAATGATAACAGTCAAAGTTGAGGAATTGCCTAAAAAGCCATATTTTAAATGTTCAGGAAGTAACTTTAATTCTAGTTCAGGGGATTTTTCAATTGATGGATAAAAGGATTCATCTTTCTTTAACATATTTAAAACTTCAAAACTTTCTTGAATATAATTTAAATCTTTCTAATTAATTTCATCAGAATATTGTGTTTCCTCTTCTTGCTCGTGTTCGAACTTTTCTCTTTCAAATTTTTCTTCATAATTTTCTTTAAAATGACATTCACTCAGATATTTTATTACATTCATCCTAAAACATTCATCATCTTTACCTTTTGCAAGATATTTCATTGATTTTAAAATATTAAATGTGACAATTTGATCATTGACACTCGTAGTTAATTCCCCATTCTCCACATCTATCATTGCTCTTCCTATAGCTAGGAAAGGTCTCCCCAAAATAATGGGTATCTCCGTATCTTCTTCCATATCTAGCACAATGAAATCAACAGGAAAGATAAATTGATCAACTTTTACTAAAGCATCTTCTATAACTCTTTTAGGATAGGTTATCAAACGATCTGCTGACTGCAGAGTTACAGTAGTCAGGGTTTTTTCTCCTAATCCCAGTCTTTTAAATGTAGAGAATAGCATAAGGTTAATTCTTGCACCTAAATTACATAAAGCTTTCCCATAAAAATATGTCTCTGATTAAAAATGGAATAGTGAAGCTACCAGAATCTTTAAGCTTTTCAGGAAGCTTCTTTTGAATTATTGCACTACATTCTTCACTAAGTGTAACAGTCTCGTTATCTTTAAACTTCCTTCTTCTATTTAGAATATCCTTCATACACTTCACATAGCTAGGTATTTATTCTAAGGCTTCAGCAAATGGAATGTTTATTATATGTTTCTTAAAAATTTCTAAGAACTTTAAAAGTTGCTTATCCAACTTTTGTTGTCGAAGTCTCTGAGGAAATGGTGGTGGAGGTTTTCCAAAATCAATTTTTGGTGGAGAAATTGGTCTTTCCAAATTTTGAGCGTCCTATTTTGGTTCTGCAATCTCTTCTTTCTCTACTTCAATCTCTTTTTGAACTCTACCTTCCAACTCTCTTCCACTTCTTAATTAAATAAATTTCACATGCTCTTTATTTTATTTCTTGGATTTATCTTTGTATTACTAGGAAGTGTTCCTTGGGATCTATTACTTAATGAACTGGCTATCTATCCCAATTGATTCTCAATATTTTTAATTGTATCTTCTTAACATTACAATTGATTTCTCATCTGTACCACCACTTCTTCTATAGACAACTTCTTCTCCTTAAATTGTGAAGTACTGTTAAAACCTAGAGGATAAGTAGGTCTAAAATAATGATTCCCTTGGTTTTTCCAATTCTTCAATGGGTTTACTTGAGTGTTCCCCCATTGTTGACAATTACTACCGTAATTATCGTTGTTCCAGTTAAATTTTGGATGACTCTTCCAACCTGGGTTATGATAATTGGAATATGGGTTATTAGACTTGTTTATAACATTCAAAGTTTTTTAAAGATGTTTGAGAATCTACCATTTGGTCTGATTAATTTTCTTCAATCCTTAAAATTGGTTGAGAAAAATTCATTCCAAATTGATCTATCTTCCTTGAAATTTCAGCAACTTGATTTGATAATATTGGAGAAGCATTAGATTCATGAATATTGGCTACCTTTTTATGATTTTCTCTCTCAGAAGGCCATTGAAAATTATTTGTAGCCATTTCTTCAAATAAAGCATAAGCACATTAAACTGTTTAAACATTAATGAACCACCACCAGCAGCACCGATAAGATCTAAGAGATCCAACTAATCAATTATAAAAAGTTTGAATTATTAACCAATCTGGTATCAAATGATGTAGACTAGGAGATCTTTAAAACATTCACATGCTTCATAAATAGATTACCTTTCAAACTGGCAAAAAGATATAATATCATTTCTAAGCTTTGTAGTCATTGATGGTGGAAATTATTTAGCAATAAAATTTTATGCTAAATCACCCCAAGTTCTGATAGATCCATGTTGACCTCATTTTTGATGAGGTCTTCCCTTCTTCTTTTTAGTGCTTAGGATCTAGCCTTAGGCTTTTCCTTTGACTATCTTAGAGGACTAGAATTGGGACCCACATTTTAGAAATTTAAACCACTTCTAAACTCCCCGTAAACTCCACAAACTCGACTATAGACCCCTAATCACCTAGAGGGTTGAAATCAAATGTAGAAGTTTAAAGGATGAGTTCCTATAGGACTCTTCGGCCTTAGGACCGCCCCGGCGGCCCTGGTCCAGTGAAGGGGCCGACTTACACATACACTTACATACACACTACACTTACACACTACATTTCCACACACTTCCTAAAACCACACCCATACCCAACTTAACCTCCCGACTCATGTAGGTGATTCACATGGATGGTCCTTAACCCCTAAGCCCTCGCTAAGAGGGTTAGGAACAACATAGATGAATGCCTTAAATGAGTCCTTTCATGGCTCATATGGGCTTGAAATGGCTTCATGGCTCAACCAAAATGATTTCTTTTCACCTAGATTCACCCAATCTTTAATTTCCCAAATTTTCAATTTTTGACCCCCGGGACCCTACACCTACTAAACCTACCCAAAACCTCGAAATTACCCAAATTTTCGCAAAATTTCCAAATTACCCAAAATTTTCCAAAATCACTCTCAAACATCTCCACATCACTCAAATTGATCATCCATACCCAAAAATACCAAAAATTCCAAAAATACCTCCCAATACCCTCCAAATACCCAAAATACCCTTCTTGGCCTAAAAATCCAAAAATTCAGAAAATTCCCAGAAAATTCCAGAAAATCCCAAATATTCCCAATTTCATTTTGTCCAACTACACCATGGGCCAATTTTGTCAATTTACCCTACTTTTGTCAAAACCCCCAATTTCACCCATTTTAACCCAAAGTGAACCCAATGTCAAACCAAACCTATCCAATTGACCCAAATTCTGGTCCAGCTTCAATTCTAAACTTCAATTCAACATTCTCAATACCAATCTAGACCAAATCCAAGTCCAATTTGATTGACATTTGGATCCAATCTCACTTTTGGCCTTAAAGCCCAATTTGGACCCATGACCCAAACTTAACCCAAACTCACCCAATTCAACTCCAATTAACCTCAAATCTTTTCTAAATCTTCCTTAACATTCCCACAAACAAAACCCTAACATGATTTGCCCAAAATTTGAACCCAAACCCCACTCAAACTCAACCCAAGGTTAAAAGGCCCATTTTTGACCTAAACCCAAACCTAACCCAAATTCAACCCAATTCAAATCCAAATCACCCCCAATTTGTTTCAAATCACTCATGACACATCCATGAGCTAAACCCAACAATTATTTGGCCCAACCTCTTTACAAAATCCCCATCCATAAATTCATTTTTAAACTTAAGGGCCCATTCCTTAAACCATTTTAAAAGCCCACTTCCACCAAATCCAAAACCCCAAAAAATTCTTCCAAAGCCCATATGACATTTCCCCTCATCATACTTTCAATTAAAATCATCCCTAAGTCCTAAACCAATGATCAAATATTTCTAAATGAAGCTTCATCCAAATTTCCACCAAATTATCCAAAATCCTTAAATTCCTTTTTTATGAAATCGACCAAACTTTTCGCCAAGCCAAAGGTGAGCCATGAAGCCATGCATGAGCCACATGTGAGCCATGAGAGCTTTGGACACTCCACCATGCCATATTGGGTAAGAAGAGGGGGGCTTTCCTTAATCCCTAAAGCTCATTAGCCTTAATCATGTTTCACCTAAACTTAAATTTAATCCAAATATATTTGGATGGAGACTTCTCCATGCCAAACCAGCTGATCCCTTTGATCCCCCACAAGCATCCAAAGCCACCTCGAAGGGTGCACCAAGCCCAAATGGGTGGATTGACCCATTTAGACTCAAAACTAGCCATGCCCCATTCTACTTTGGATCAAAGCCTTTACACATGTCCATGGCCAATCGATCGCACAAACCTCCAGCCCCGACCCACCCGACCAAGATGGTGACCATCGCTCGGCCGGCCGGCCACCGTGCCGCCGGAAAACACCATGGCCGAAAGCTCACATGTGAGCCAACATTGAAATTCTCACTTGCCGAGCCGCCCCATGCCTAGTGGTCACCATGGCTGTTCTTCTCCTCACTCGCAGCAAGCTCGATCCCATGCCTCAAGTTCCCCCGGAGGCCCCTCAGCCCACTCTATTTAAACTCCACCCCTCTCGGCCACGAGAAGAAGAGAAGCATAAACCTCGCCAAAACTCGCCAAAATTGTTCCGTACCCTCCTCCACCCTTAGAGCACTTGATCCCCAGGTGAAATCCCCCTGCCATTTCTCCTCCGTAAGCTCAATTTCGTAGTCGAAATTCCACCCAAAACCAGGACACTTCTCCACGATGGAGCCAATTCCCAAATCGATTGGCTCTACACCTTCACCGTACCAAGGGAAGGTGTCCACCATCAAAAGCCCCATCTCCAGTGCCACCCGGCTTGCTCCAGCCTCCAAGCTTTGTAATCGGGCTTGGTCGAAATCATATCCGGACAATTCACCGTACCAGGAGACTTCATCCTGGAGCTCATCGGACCCAATCGAAGGTGCAACAGCCTCTCGGATCGAAGCCACACTTCTCCGAGCCAAGGTATGAGCTAACTCTTCATCCCGAGCTTCCGGAGATTCTCCATTTCAAATGCTTTAGTTTCAATGCATGTTAACCGTATAGATGTGTTCGTCTCTTCAAGACGAATCCATAGAGTATAAGAACATAAAAATCCATCGAGAATCAAGTGAGATCTTAGTGGATTTAGTGTGGACGGCTCTCGGCGAGAACACTTGGGGACGATGAACGGATGTCGTCCATTCAATACACGCGCGGACGGACGGCTCGGATGGCGTCGGACCGGAGACGGTACGAGAACCGCGGGGCCCGGCCGCCGACTCGGGTGGCGGCGTCGAATGGGAGCGCGACACGCGGCGTTTCGGAGATGCCGAGGATGAGTTGGCGCCGCGTGGATAAATAGAAAATTAGGGATTTTTTTGATTTATTTAATTCTCTAAACTTCAAAAATTCATATCTCTCGTGTAGAAAAATCGAAAAATAAAATAAAAATACCCACTTGCTCAGTGAAGAGAGGAGAATAATATGGAAAAGAAATCACTTAATTTCATCAAATATTTTATTTTTTATAATTTATTTACTCTCTGCATTGTTTTAATTCTCCATGCATGCATACAATTCACCATGGCATGAGACCATAGGGCTTTTAAGCCTCCGAATTTGGGAACATTCCCTGAATTTTCCAAAGTCGATGCCATCCCTATGAAGAGTTCTTGATTTTTCAAGTTCGAGTCACCGTTTTGAGTATTTTAATTCCAAGTAAATAGCATGTTGTGAAATAAATTCTAGGAAAATTTGGTGATGTTCCTTATGACCAGAGAACCCTAGGAAAAATAGATTTTGGCTTAGTTCATTCAAAACAACCCTAATCGGCTTAAACACCCAAAATAGGTCTTTAATTAATTAGAGTTAACCAGGCATCAAATTGACTTGAAATCAATTCTCCACTGACCTTTAGGATCAGAGGAATCCACCATAAAAATTTGAGGTCAATTGGACTTGGTTAGCCCCACTAATTGGGTTGATTAAGCCACTTAGCCATTTAAAATTTTAAAAATTCATAACTTTTAAAATACTTTTCAAAAATCCATCAAATTGGTTTTGGAGCCTCTCTGATATCAGGGAACCTATGAAAATTAAAATTTCAATTTTCCAAAAAAGTTGATTTTTAATAATATTTTAATATTTTTAATAATTAAAAAATAATAAAAATCACAAAAATAATAAAATTCACCAAAATGTCACATTTTGAATTTTAATCACACAGGAACAAATCCCATATTTTTCCTAGGTTTATTTAGTGAGATATTAAATTTTAAAGCTTTAAGGTAATTTTAAAATTAAAAAATGTATTTTCTAGCATTTTCACTAAAATAATTATAATAAATCATAAAAAAATCAGAAAATTGCAAAGTTTAATTCTCTGGTTTCCTTGATATTAGAGAGATCTTTGAAAAATATAAAATCCATTTTTCAACATTTATTTTATTTTTAAATTAATTAACACTCCAAAACTTAAAATAATTATAATAAAAATAATATAATTCAAAAAATCACCAAAATTGGTCCAAGTGCTTCTCTGGTCATTAGGAATGTCCCCTAATTTTCTTAAGGACAGAAACTTTCCCTTGGTCATGTTATTAAATTTTCCTTGGAAATCTCTATTTTCCACCAAAAATAATTATATAAATAAATTAAATACAGAAAAATCACATTTTCTCCTCTCATGTCTTTATTGACATATGAGTGGAGTCACATAAAAATTTCAAGTTCATTTGAGTTCAATTTAAGTGAGTTATGAAATCATTAAGCTTAAGGGGTAAAATGGTAATTAAACTTTTAACCCTTAATTAAAACTTTAGGTTTAATAAAAGAAAATCAACAAGTAAAATATTTGATCTTAATCTGATTTGGATGATTGAAATTTAAATAATTAAAGGGTAGAAACTCATTAAACAATTTTTAAAATGATTAAACTTTAATTAAATAATAAATTAAATTTGGAAGAATAATAAATCGGAATTATTAAAATAAGGGATATTTATTAGGAAGAGATTTATTCTTTAATTTAAAAATCCCTAAACTAATTATATCATTAACACTTAACTCTTAATTAAAATGATAACTCAAATTTAAAATATTAAAAGACTTAATTAAATCATTAAACTCTTTTAAAATTTCAATTAAAAAAAATTAAATTAAATTAAAATTAAATTAAATAATTAAATTAAATTAAATTAAATTAAATAATTAAATTAAATTAAATTAAACAATTAAATTAAATTAAATAATTAAATTAAATTAAATTAAAAAATTAAATTAAATTAAACAATTAAATTAAATTAAATAATTAAATTAAATAATTAAATTAAATTAAATTAAATTAAACAATTAAATTAAATAATTAAATTAAATTAAATTAAATTAAATTAAATAATTAAATTAAATTAAATTAAACAATTAAATTAAATTAAATTAAATTAAATTAAATTAAATAATTAAATTAAATTAAATCAAATCAAATTAATTAAACATCAAATCAAATTAAATTAAATTAAATTAAATTAAAACTCAATTAAATTAAATTGAATTAAATATAACATCACCTAAGACATGAAAGAAACTAAATATAAAGCAATTTGAACATTATTCCAAATTTAAACTCTTTAACTTAAACCAAATCATTCGAATACTAATTTACCCTCGAAAGCTTTGATTATTATAACTCCTAAATGAAACATTAAATGAAGTGCTACTTCACTCATAGGATATTAAAATGTCTTAATTCACTCTGCAAGTTAACAAAACTTGAAAACCTCTGGACGATTGATTCATTTATATAATTAAATTCATTCGGACTTAAAACAATCCTAGAAATATCGAAAAGATGTTTAAAATTCTTCTTAAGCACTTCCTCAATATGATAAGATATTTATAAGAACAATTGGATTTAATTGTTCTTTGATGAAGAAAATCGTCCTCAAACAAAAACACAAAGAACCTAGACGTCATAGGAGATGACTAGCTATAGGATTAGGAATTTGGTAGAAAACCATAACCTTTCCCTTAGCTTTACCTGGGAACTTGCTTAAATATTCTAATTGTGTTTTAAGTGCAGCTTGGGATGACGGGAAGACCCTCCAGTGCACGCTTTTATTTTATTGCAATCTACTTTCTTGCAATTTACTTTCTTGCAATTTACTTTATTGCAAATGCACTTTACTTTTCTTGCATGATAAAACAACTGTTGCATGAAAACCCACACCTCTAGGATAGTCCCTAAAACTGAAACCAAAACTAAGTTAAAAGTTATTGCAAGATAAAATTCACCGCCACAACATTTCAAAATATAAAACAACTCAAAATTTAATCACAAACGGAACACAAAACTACAATTACAACTAAATTAAAACGTCCCGTTGGATGATCGGGAATACCTCGGATGATGTAACCTACGTGTTGCTAACGGGATTTCCCACGGTCTAAATGAAAGTGTGGAACTCATTCGATTGAGTTTAGCAAATTCATCCGGACTAAGTGAATCCGATAAAAATAATGATGCCTGAAGGATGGAACCGCGGGATCTTAACCGGTGTCGTTATAATCAACTTTAAGATTTGTTTTAATTAAAATACAAAAACACTTGGAAATTAAGACTTCTCTAAACCAAAACACTTTTCTCATCCCCCGATTTATGACTTCTAAAACTAAACCTCCGCAACAACAAGGAGCTCGGAGCATGGTGGGCAAGACGACCATCGTCATCGGCGAAACCCGAGGCTACTTCAGCAAAACCATCTTAGAATTAAACAACAAAGCCATAGGACTTCGAGGTAGCTTGCCTAGTGCAACATAAATCCTCAACTCTTCGTTAGGCACTTACATTGCAAATTAAGCCCTAACCGGTCTTAGGATTCCGAGGTAGTCGTCCGATACGACATAAACCCTCACATCTTCTAAAGCTATTTGTTTGATTCTATCATACAAATATAAGCCCTAATTAATTAAAATTGGCAAGATTGAAATACTAAATAAATATTAGGACTTTCCTAAACTCAAGCCAAATGATAGGATAGTCGGGAAGTTACCGAAGTTCACTTCGAATCTGTGATTTCTCCTACCTTTCTTCCTTTGGATTCACAAAACAAAATGTTCCAAGTTTGATCCATTCCCTATTGAAATTCCAAAATTCAATCCTCGAAAACTTAAACTTTGAAATTCTTGAGAGCAGAATTATCGATTATTATCGAGAGTTTTCTTAGGTGATTCCCGTCACTTAAGATGTAATTAACTATAGTGGGCTTGCCCTTATAGGGAATTTTAAAGAACCTGAGTAATATAAACCCCGTTTAATACTTTCATATTAAGCGGGGAATTTGTCGGCTTATAAAATTGGTTCGCGGACCAAAGGGATGTCACAAAACTTCTAGTTTATTTGATCGAGCCCCACCGTCATGCGGTGTGTCTATCCTTAGGGATAGATACACGGCTTGTGGTGCGGTGCTCGTTTATATAAACTATTTGGGATGTGAGATCGGTTTAATCTCATATTTAAAATTATTTTCAAAATCAAATACTACTTTCTAAATTATATATATATATTTAAATTAAATTTAAAATTTAAATTCGCCGACAACTTCTGTTAAGCGACCCCTTTTCAAAATATCACACAACCTAAAAATATGCCGACAATCCAGTTGTTATCAAATTTACCACATCTTAGCTTTATCCCTTAATGAGAGAGGAAAAGGTCTAAGTCTAATTTCATCATCCGAAATACCATCATATTTAAATGTAGCACATAATTCTAGAAAATTTGCAAGATGTAAATTTGGATCTTTAGTTGTTGCTCCCTCAAATTGATTATTAGATACCATTTGGATAATAGGAGGTTTAAGTTCAAATGAATTAGCAGCTACAACAGGGTTTTGAATACTACCATGAAATTCATCCACTCTAGGGTTAGCATAATCTCTTGAAGTTCTAAATTCTTGATGGATTTCAGCATTATGATTATTTGATTTGTCATTTCTTGAATATTTTTATCTTTTTCTGTATTTTAAATTTTTCTAACTTTTCTTATAGTTCTTTCTAATTCATAATTGTAAGGTATAAGTACTTTAGAACGTGAACTATGCATACACAGTTATAAAACATAATTAAAACAAAAATAATTTCCTAAAATAAATCTAACAAGTTTAAAAAAGACTTAAAATTAATTTTTCTTTTAAAAATTTTCTATATTTATTTCTGGCCCCGGCAAAGACGCTAAAAACTTGGTTCATAGATATATTTATGCTTACATTTGTATATGAAATGATATTATAATATGGGATTCTACCCAAGTATATGTATCGTTATCAAGTAATAAAAGACTTTCTGATTAAGCCCCAAGAAATCTAACCTACAGGAGCAGTGAAAACAACGAAATAGAAAAAATAACTTTGTAATTTTTAAGAAAGATCTTACTCAAACTAAAGATAATATTCTAGAAAATAAAAGTTGATTCTTTTTGTTAATTTTTATAATTTGAAATAAAAGTAAACAACAACTTTAACTAAATTTTATAAGATGTAAGCATATGCCAATAAAATATCCTTTTCCATCTTATGAATCAGTAACAAGTTATGGAATTTGGTTGTGGAAGTATAATAAATGTGTTGTGCCAAATAGGAGCAATTATAATATATACCCTTACTAGAGATGTTATAAAAACATAGGTTAATCAATTGTACCATTAATTTTGAAGATGGGTTAGGCACGAAAGATACTAGCTCTCACTCTAAAGTTTCCTCAATTCCCTCCACCTAGGGGCTAACATCTCATATCAAAACATAAAACAATAATCAAATTGGGGGCTTTAGCCTGTCACTCTAAAGTCCTCTAATTCTACACCCATCAAAGTTTATCTCCCTATTTATTTACACTCAACCATATGAATTACATTCTTATCCATTTAATCTCATGTGATTCTTTCTAATTGTTGTCTAAGACAGTACCATATCGGTTCTTAAATGTTCTCACAATATATCTTAACATCTTAATTAGCTAAATCAAAAAGTAAATGAAGTGCAAGGTTTTGAATCATTACAACTTCCTCCAATATGGAAATCCTATACTTCACACAACATACTTCCATAACTTTATTACTTCATCATATTAAGAAAACAGATAAAGAAAACTACTCAGAATTCATAGAGAAAATACAATCACAACTTAGTTTAAAAGAAGAATCGTAGTGATAACATAAGAAGTCTTAATTAAAAACCAAATGTAATAACAAAGATAAAGACTTATCTGTAATTCCTCTCTACAATCACTCTTGAAGTTCCTTTGAAATCTTGCTTTTCATTGCAAGACTCATTAGAGGTTGGTGCCAAACTCTGAAGACTCCAAATCTCTAATCTAATCCTAATACAAACTAAATTTAAGTAGAAGTAGTGAACTGGAGTTGTTGTTCATGATAGAACTCTCTTAAACTATTTACACACTATACAACAACCACACTAAAAAAACTCTTACAACACTCTAATTAGACTCTCTAAAACCTCCAAACACACACACTTGACCCTCTCTTTAACTGATCTTTAAGTCTTCTTTTAATACTTTTTAAAATGGTGCATTCGTATCTCTTCAAATTGTGTTCAGATTCAACACATCTTCCAAAAGATGCATCCATTCAAGAGTATTTTGAATGAAATTTGGTTCCATTAGGTAGTTACCCACGTTCTCAACAAGAGATGCCTCAAAAATCTCTTCAAAATCACGCCAAAAATTAAATAACTCCTATTTTGTAACTTCCGTGCTTAAGCGCGAGGTTCCAGTGCTTAGCCACGGTTCATCTAGCATGTAAGCTCCAACTCTGGGTGCATAACCACGAAGCCTTGGCATGTAAGCGTGGGTTCTGGCGCTTTGCTACAATAGATCAATTCATCAATTTTCTTCATTTTTTCTTCAATTTTGATGATTTTTCCTCCTTTCATGATATTCATCCATTTAATCATACCTGCAAGAAAATACACAAAATACCTTCCATTAAAGTGCAATATCATCAAAATTAGGTATAAAAATGTGTACAAAAATACTATATATTTTAGGTGTATCAGTACTAAGAAAAAGAAAGATGCTTTACTCCATTTAAGGGGTCCTTATACCTAACCCAATTGTTGAGTGGTGACTAAAGGAACTAGATGTCTTTTGATGCATTTAAGGAGGCTTTATACATATCCTGATTGATGAGTGCTGAGATAAGGAATTAGATGCCTTGCTCAATTAAAGGGGCCTTACAGCTATCCTGATTGGCGAGTGCTGAGATAAGGAGACATATGCCATTCTCTGTTTAAGGGGGCCTTATAACGATTTGGAATGCTGAGTGCAGAAATAAGGAATTAGATGCCTTACTCTATTTAACAGGGCTTTATATCGATCTCGAATACTGAGTGTTGAGATAAGGGTTCAGATGCCTTGCTCCATTTAAAGGGGCCTTATGCTTATCCCGATTGCTGAGTGCTGAGATAAGGATTCAGATGCCTTAAACCATTTAAGGGAACCTTATACCAATCCTGATTGTTGAGTGATGTGATAAGAATTTAAGCGCCTTACTCCATTTAGGGAACCTTATACCGATACCGAATGTTGAGTACTGAGATAAGGATTCAGATGCCTTGCTCTATTTAAGAGGGCCTTATACCAATCTTGAATACTAAGTGGTGAGATGAGGATTCAGATGCTTTGCTCCATTTAAGGGGACCTTATACTAATCTCCAATGCTGAGTTTATGGATTTTTGGAATGCGAAATTTTACAGAATGATGGGAATTGCAGATTCTTGTGAAGACCTTATGAGATTTGTGAGAGTTGGTGGAACTTATGGGGTTGTAAAAAATTGTGAAGCATAGAGATGTTGCGAGAATTTGTGAGAGTGCGGTGGTGTTGTGGAATTATGAAGGTTTGTGGGGAATTGTGCAGTTGTGAGGTTTATGGAGATGGTAGAATTTTCAGAATTTGTCAGAGTGTAGAGACTTGTAGATTTGATGTGTGCAAAGGTTAATGTTGAATTTTATGGAGAATGATGTGAAAATTTTGGAGGTGTATGAGATTTATGCTATTGGTGAAGATTGTAGAAAGGGTGGAATCATGTGTTGTTTTGTTATTTGCTTGTTTTATTAAATTTCCTTGTCATTACATTTTTTTATTTCCTTGGTTTGAAAAATTTTTCATCATATTCCTTCTATTTTTTTGTTTTTGTTTGACTTTTCTTGGTTTTATATTTTTGTTATCACTCCTTCATGTGTTATTTATTACACATTTTGTATCGTTCCTTGTTCATTATTAAGTTGAATCAATGTTTAGCTCTATGGCTTTAATAATCGTACTATATGGTAATTTAGAAAAAAATTTTGTTGGTATTCTATAATTTAATACATTGAGGCATAATCTGAGCATACTATCTCTGTGTCATGACACCATTTGAGCATACTTCCTCAAAAAGATTAATTACAGAAATGTTGGCACACAATTTGCTGGCAAGACGTGCCATGACACCATCCTCTTAATCATCTTCTTTATAACTAGCAGTATCAAATCCACTTCATTATGTCTGATAATTCCTGGAGGATTCCCTTCATTATCACGGGCAAGGTTGTAGGAACAACCACACTGGATAGTAATCCTTCCTTTGCCCCTCATCCATCTATATCGCTTTGAGTATGTTCTTTTCCTCAAGTGGCCTACTTGGCCCTTGTCCCTTAACTTAAAGATGCAGTCGATTATCTTCTTTCGTTCATACTCAGAAAACACATCGATGTGCAAATCAAATCCGTTCATGATAATGACATATTTTCCTTGTATTCTTTCAAAATGTTAAAATTTTTTGCTTTTAGACCCTTTGAAACTTTTCCAGCTCGTTCTCAAAAGTAATTTGCTGCTGGCTGTTGACCTCATTTTTGATGAGGTCTTCTCTTCTTTTTAGTACTTAGGATCTAGCCTTAGGCCTTTCCTTTGACTATCCTAGAGGATTAAAATTGGGACCCACCACTTAGAAATTCAAATCACTTCTTAACTCCCCGCAAACTCCACAAACTTGATTGTAGACCCCTAATCACCTAGAGGGTTGAAATCAAATGTGGAAGTTTAAAGGATGAGGTCCTATAGGACTCTTCGGCCTTAGATCGCCTCGGATGGACTGGTCTGGTGAGGGCTGACTTACACACACACACTACACTCATACACTATACTTTCACACCCCTCCTAAAACCACACCCATACCCAACTTGACCTCCTGACTCATGCAGGTAATTCACATGGATGGTCCTTAACCCCTAAAGCCCTCGGCTAAGAGGGTTAGGAACAACATAGCTGAATGCCTCAAATGAGTCCCTTCATGGCTCATCCGGGCTTGATATGGCTTCATGGCTCAACCAAAATGATTTCATTCCACTTACATTTACCCAATCTTCAATTTTCTAAATTTTCAATTTTTGACCCCCGGACCCTACACCCGCCAAACTCTACCTAAAACCCTCGAAATTACCCAAATTTTTCAAAAAATTCTCCAAATACCCAAAATTACTCAAAACCAATCCCAAACATTCCCACATTACTCAAATTGATCATTCATAGCCAAAAATACCCAAAATTCCAAAAATACCCCCCAATACCCTCCAAATACCCAAAATGCCCCTCTTAGCCAAAAAATCCAAAAATTCAGAAAATTCCCAGAAACTTCCAGAAAATCCCAAATATTCCCAATTTCATTTTGTCCAACTACATCATGGGCCAATTTTGTCAATTTACCCCACTTTTGTCAAAATCCCCAATTTGACCCATTTTAACCCAAAATAAACCCAATGTCAAACCAAACCTACCCAATTGACCCAAATTCTGGTCCAATTCAATTCTAAACTTCAATTCAACATCCCCAACACCAATCTAGACCAAATCCAAGTCCAATTTGATTGGCATTTGAATCCAATTTCACTTTTGACCTTAAAGCCCAATTTGGACCCATGACCCAAACTTAGCCCAAACTAACCCAATTCAACTCCAATTAACCCCAAACCTTTTCTAAACCTTCCTTAACATCCCCACAAACAAAACACTAACATGATTTGCCAAAAATTTAGATCCAAACCCCACTCAAATTCAACCCAAAGCTAAAAGGCCCAATTTTGAACTAAACCCAAACCTAACCCAAATAAGCCCAAACCCCAAAATCAAAACCCAACCAAAGTCAAAACCTCTTTGAGACACTCCCATAAACATTTCCCAACATTAATTTTACATCAATTTCAACCCTAGCCCAACATTGGCCCAAGTTAGCCCAATTTGACCTACATTGGCCCATTTACCAAAGAGGCCCAAATCCAACCCCATTCAAACCCAAATCACTCCAAACTCATTTCAAATCACTCATGACATATCCCTAAACCAAACCCAACAATTATTTGGCCCAAACTTCTACAAAATTCCCATCCATGAATTCATTCTTAAACCTAAAGGCCCATCCCCTTACTCCTTCCTAGAAGCCCATCAAAAATAATTTCAAAAGGCCCAAAGCCCACATGACAATCCTCTATCATCATCCATTGGATAAAACCATCTCCTAAGTTCTAAATCCATGATGAAATAAATCCAAATCAAGCCATATGCCAAACCCCATCAAATCACCCCTAAATTACCAGAATTTTTAAAAACCTTTTTCATGAAATTGACCAAACTTTTCCCCAAGCCACAAGCGAGCCATGAAGCCACTCTTAAGCCACATGCAAGCCATGTGAGTTGTTCACATGTGACCTTACCACATTGGGCAAAAGGAGGAGATCCTTTCCACATTCCCTTAAGGTGATTAACCATTTCCATGTCTCCCCTAAACCATGTTTAATCCTAATCGTACTTGGATCGCGACTTGACCCCACTAATCAAGCCGATCCAAATCACTTTCTCTTCAGCTTAAACCAAGTCTTGGGTGGTGCACCTAGCCCAAAAGGATGGGTTGACCCATTTAGAGCCAAAATAGCCATGCCCCCATGCCATTTTGATCCAACTCCTTTACACATGTCCAAACCCAATTGACTTCACCATTGCCAAGCCCTGACCCCCCTGGTCAAGATGGTGACCAGTGTCTGGCCGGCCAGCTACCAGGCCGCCGGAAAACACCATGGCCAAGACCTTAGGAGGAGCCAAAAAATTCAATTCTCCCTCGTCGAGCCGCCCCATGCCCAATGGCCACCATGGTTGTTCTTCCCTCGACCTAAGCAACTCGATCCCAAGCCTTAAACCCCCCGGAGGCCCTCCACACTCTCCTATTTAAACCTCACCTCCTCTCGGCCATGAGAGGTGCCGAACCGTACCTTACCGAAACCCCGCCAAAATTGCTCCAGACCACTTTCCACACTTAGAGCAGTTGATCCCCAGTGACAATTTACCCTAATCCCCACCAACAGAGCTCAATTTCTCAGCTAAAATTCCACCCAAAAACAGGACATCTCCCAACTCTCCACCAAATTCAAATTAAACTCACCCACACCTACACAAGGTCAAGAGAAGGAGTTCCCCAGTGAAAGCCCCCTCTCCAGGCCACCCATCTGTTCCAGACTCCAAGCTTTGTAATCGGCTGTGGTCGAAATCATACCCGGACAATTCACCGTGCCCAAGGACTTCATCCTGAGCTTCCTCGGACCCAATCGAAGGTGACACAACTCTCAAATCAAAGCTTCACTTCTCTGAGCAAAGGTATGGACTCACTCTTCTTCCCGAGCTTACAGAGATTCTCTATTTAATTTGAGTCAATTTCAATACATGTTTACCGTATGGATGTGTTCGTCTCCTCAAGACAAATCCATATAGCATAAAAACACAAAAATCCGTTGAGAGTCGAGTGAGAAATTAGGGTTAGAAGCTTGACGGTCACGGGTGCACACCAGTCGTAGACGGTGACTGGGAGCCGTCGGATCGAGCGTGTATCGAACGGACGGTCTGGATTGAGCCGGATAGCGCGATGGTACGTGAACCGCGGGGCCCTGGAGCGCTGAGTCAGATGGCGGCGCCAAATCAGAAGACGAAGCGTGGCCTTTCGAAGCTGCCGAGGATGGCATGGCGCCGCGTGGATAAGTAGGAAATTAGGGTATTTTTTATTTATTTAATTCCCTAAACTTCAAAAATGCATAACTTTGTGTAGGAAAATCAGAAAAATAAAATAAAAATATCCTCTTGCTCAGTGAACCGAGGAGAATAATGTGGAAAAGAAATCTTTTAATTTCATCAAGTATTTTATTTTTAATTATTTATTTACTCTCTGCACTATTTCAATTCTCCATGCATGTATACAATTCACCATGGCATGAGACCATAGGGCTTTTGAAGCCTCTGAATTTGGGAACATTCCTAGAATTTTCCAAAGTCAGAGGCCACCCCTATGAAGAGTTATTGATTTTTCAATTCTAAGTCACTATTCTGAGTATTTTAATTCTAAAAATTAGCATGTTGTGAAATAAATTCTAGGAAAATTTGGTGATGTTTCTTATGATCAGAGGACCCTAGGAAAAATGGTTTTTGGGTTAAGTCACTTGTAATAACCCTAATTAGCTTAAACACCCAAAATGGAGCTTCAATTAATTAGAACTAATCATACATCAAATTGACTTGAAATTAATTCTCCACTGACCTTTAGGATCAGAGGGACCCACCATAAAAGTTTGAAGTCAATTGGACTTGGTTAGCCCTATCAAATGGGTTGATTAAGCCATTTAGCCAAGCTTAAACTTCAAAAATTCATAACTTCTAAAATACTTTTCAAAAATTCACCAAATTAGTTTTGGAGCCTCTCTGGTATCAAAGGAATTTAAGAAAAATAAAATTGCAATTTTCCAAAAAAGTTGATTTTTTACATTATTTTAATATTTTTAATAATTAAAAAATAATAAAAATCAAAAAAATAATAAAATTCACCAAAATGTCATATTTTGAATTTTAATCATTTAGGAACAAACCCCATATTTTTCTTAAGTCTCTATGATGAGATATTAAATTTTAAAACCCTAAGGAAATTTTAAAATAAAAAAAATGTATTTTCTAGCATTTCCATTAAAATAATTCTAATAAATCAAAGAAAAATCAGAAAATTATAAAAATTGGTTCTCTAGTTTCCTTGATATCAGAGAGATTTTTGAAAAATATAAAATTCATTTTTAAACCTTTATTTTATTTTTAAATTAATTAATACTCCAAAACCCAAAATAATTATAATAAAAATAATATAATTCAAAAAATCACCAAAATGGTCCAAGTGGTCCTCTGGTCATTAGGAATGTCCCATAATTTTCTTAAGGACAGAAACTTTCCCTTGGTCATGTTATTAAATTTTCCTCGAAAATTCTTATTTTCCATCAAAAATAATTATATAAATAAATTAAATACGTAAAAATCACATTTTCTCCTCTAATGTTTTGATTGATATATGAGTGAAGTCACATAAAAATTTCAAATTCATTTAAGCTCAATTTAGTGAGTTATGAAATTAGTAAGTTTAAAGGGCAAAGTAGTAATTAAAATTTTAACCTATAATTAAAAATTTTATGTTTAATTAAAAGGTTGGGTGAAATATTCGATAATAAGTTGATTTTGGATGTTTGAAACTTAGGTAATTAAAGGGTAGAAACCTACCAAATAATTTGAAAATAATTAAAATAAACCTTAATTAAATAATTGTTTAAACTTGGAAGAATAATAAAAATCGGGATTATTAAAATAGTGGATATTATTAGAAAGAAATTTATTCTTTAATATAAGAATCCCTAAATTAATCACCTCAATAATATTTAATTCCTTATTAAAATGATAATCCAAATTCAAAATTTAAAATGCTAAAAGACTTAATCATTAAATTAAATTAAAATTAAAACATTTAAATTAAATCCTTTTAAAATTTCAATTAAATTAATACTTTAACAATTAAAATTAAATCATCCCTAAAGCATAAAAAATAAAATATTAAATTAAAATAAAAAAAAAATTAAATTAAATTAAAATTTAAATTTAAATTTAAATTAAAAATAAAACCAAATTAAGATTTAAATTAAAATTAAAATAAAATTAAATTAAATTAAATTTAAATTAAATTAAATTAAATTAAATTAAATCACATTAAATTAAATTAAATTAAAACATATTAAATTAAATTAAATTAAATTAAATTAAAACATATTAAATTAAATAAAATTAAATCAAATTAAAACATATTAGATTAAATAAAAATAAATAAATAAAAAATAAAATCAAATTAAAATAAAATTAAAATTAAATTAAAAATAAAAATAAAATTAAAATTAAAACTAAACCAAATTAAATTAAATTAAAATTAAATAAATTAAATTGAATTAAATATAACATCACTTAAGACATAAAGAATTCAAAAATAAATCTAAAACAACTTGAACACTATTCAAACTTAAACCCATTAATTAAAATTAAGTCGAATCACAAATCACTTGAACATCGATTTGCCCTAAAAAGCTCTTGTTGTCATAACTCCTAAACAGAGTGTTAAGTGAAGTGTTACTTCACTCATAAGATATTCAAATGTCCTAGTTCATTGAGCAAGATAACAAAACTTGAACTCCTGGATGATTGATTCATTGTATAATTAAATTCTCTTGGACTTAAAATAATCCTAGAAGTATTGAAATGATGTTTAAGATTCGTCTCAAGCACTTCCTCAATACGATAGGATATTTATAAGAACAATTGAACTTAATTGTTCTTTGATGAAGAAAATCGTCCTCAAACCAAAACACAAGAACCTAGACGTCATAGGAAATGACTAGCTATATGATTAGGAACTTGGTAGAAAACCATAACCCTTCCCTTAGCTTTACCTAGGAACTTGCTTTAAATGCTTAAATATTCTAAATTGTGTATAAGTGCAGCCTGGGATGACGGGAAGACCATCCAGGTACGCTTTTATTTTATTTCAATTTACCTTCTTGTAATTTACCTTATTGCAAAAACAACTGTTGCATGAAAACCCACACCTTTAGGATAGTCCCTAAAACTGAAACCAAAACTAAATTAAAAGTCATTACAAGATAAAATTCTCCGCCATAACATTTCAAAATATAAAACAACTCAAAATTTAATCACAAACAAAACAACAAAACTACAACTAAATTAAAACGTCTTGTTGGATGATCGGGAATACCTCGGATGATGTAACCTACGTGTTACTAACGGGATTTCCCACTGGTCTAAATGAAAGTGTGGAACTCATTTAGTCGAGTTTAGCAAATTCATCCGGACTAAGTGAATCCGATAAAAATAACGATGCCGGAAGGATGGAACCGCGGGATCTTAACCGGTGTTGTTATAATCAATTTTAAGATTTGTTTTAATTAAAACATAAAGAACACTTGGATTTTAAGATTTCTAAAATCAAACTCTTCTCTTCTCTTTGATTACAATCTTCTAAAACTAAACCCTCCGCAACAACAAGGAGCTCGTAGCATGGTGGGTAGCACGGCCATCGTCATCGCAGAAACCCGAGTCTACTTCAAAGAAAACTTTCTTAGAATTAAATAACCAAGCCATAGGATTTCGAGGTAGTTTTCCTAGTGCAACATAAATCCTCAATCTTTTTGTTAGGCATTTGCATTCGCAAATTAAGCCCTAACCAGTCTTAGGATTCCAAGGTAGTCGTCCGATACGACATAAACCCTCACATCTTCTAGGCTATTTGTGTGATCACATCATACGAATATAAGTCCTAATTGATTAAAATTGGCAATATCAAAACATTAAATAAATATTAGGACTTTCCTAAATTTAAGCCAAATAATAGGATAGACGGGAAATTACCGAAGTTCGCTTCTAATCTGTGATTTCTCCTACCTCTCTTCCTTTGAATTCTTAAAACAAAATGTTCCAAACTCGATCCATTCCCTATCGAAATTCTAAAATTCAATCCTCGAAAACTTAAACTTTGAGATTCTCGAGAGCAGTAACTATCGATTATTATCGAGAGTTTTCTTAAGTGATTCCCGTCACTTAAGATGTAATTAACTATAGGGGCTTGCCCTTATAGGGAATTTTAAGAACCCGAGTAATATAAACCCTACTTAATTTCTTTGCATTAGCTGTGGAACTTGTCGGCTTATAAAATTGGTTCGCGTACCAAACGGATATCACAAATTTTCTAGTTTATTTAATCGAGCCCCTTTATCAAGCAGTGTGTCTATTCTTCGGGATAGATACACGGTTTGTGGTGCGGTGCTCGTTTATATAAACTATTCGGGATGTGAGATCAGTTTGATTTCATATCTTAAAATTTTTAAATTTAAAATTATTTTCAAAATCAAATACTACTTTTTCAAATTATTTATTTAAATTAAATTAAAAATATGTCGACAACTTCTGGCGACTCCGCTGGGGAAAATTCCTCTCCATTTTAATCAGATAGTTCTGCTTTCAAAAATCGATAGCGTATCCATGTCCCTAGTGGATCAAACTACCCTTCTTTCCGTTGGAATACTATGTTCATTTCTACCTTGAACAAGTATAGCCAACATTTTCTCGGATTTAGGAGCCACCGTTTAGACACCCCTAAACGCAGAGGTTCCGAGATCCTTTTACCTCATTTCTAAGGTGGGTGGGCCCTCAATAGGTATTAGTTTAGGAGCAATCTTGCGGGTCGAGAAGTTTCTACAAGACTTTCTCTTCCTTTTCCAGTTCCTAATAAATTCCTTTTACCCTTCCTACAACTCTCCTTCTTTTAATAATTCTCTGTCCTAACGAAAATCTTTTTCGAAAAAATAATTTTCTTTTAATACCACGAATACACTAAGATAAACAGAAATGTGTTCGGACTCTTTTTTTTCGTCATAAGTTTTACGACAAGAAGAAGCACGATTCGGGACTAACACTCGAAATCGCCCCGCAGAAATGGAAGCCCCAAAACCGATCTTCTCCTTTGTCAACGGACCGGACTCGGTCGTGTTCAAGGACGAATCGCTCGATAATGGAATCATTCGATTCGGACAAGGATTCGGGGACACCGACATCAAAATCCCCGACGTCACTCTATTTTCACTCACAAGCAAAGTACCGGAACCGAGAAGCCATCGATCGAGTTTAACCTCAAGTCAACTCATGAATTCCCTCCTCTCGCAAAAGATTCCACTCGAGAGGAGTACCGTTGTTCGCGTGAATGACCGTTGTTGCTACCCCCACCGGTCTAGTTGTCTCCGCACCTACCCCGGCTTCGCCGTACTAAAGGGGAAGGAAATTCAGAACTGTGATGAACCTGTGGAGGGTACAGATCTTCCTGTGAGACCCCCCATTTTCAAGGTCGGGTCCAGCTCGAGAATTCCACCACTGACATAGACTCAGAGGAGGAACAGAAGAAGAAGGATTGCTAGAGAGGCTAGAGCTGCCGAAGTTGTTTTCTTGGAAGAAATCCCTGAGTATACACCACTACCTGAGTACATATCATTGCCTGAATACACACCGCTTTTGGAAGGAAGTAGGTTTCATCCCCTCTCCGCCGCAGAGGATGAGGAAAATGTCCGCAAGATTGCTTCTGCATTGCCTCAGCCCGCATATTACAACGACGGTCGTAAGAAAAGAGCTAGAATTACGCCATTTCGCTCGACCGCAAACCCCGATAGTAAAAGTTAGCAAAGAAAGAAAAATGCCCCGTATCGTAGATTTTAAGAAGGATAGGGCGGGTGCCGCCCAAGTCCCGTCTCGGGCCGCGAGTAGTAACCTCGCTATCGCCGCTAAAAGCCAAATAAGAGAATGAAAGCTACTCCACCCGTCGTTGTTTCGTGACTACAAATTAGTGGAGGATACCAACTTCCAAAGCATTTGGCCGACGTACCATCCAGCTCCTGGACCTTCCGCCGCTAGAAGGATGGTATGGCGTCCCACTCACCGGACAATTGAGATTAAAACAACAACCTGAGAAGGAAAGTCTCGTCAGGAGACTTGAGTCCGAAGAAAGCGCTACCGCAATGAAGGGGACTCATGAGAAGGAAACCACAGTTATCGCATGACAACTGCAAGGATGTACAAAAAAAACCATTAGAAGATGCTATGGAAAAGCTAAGAACTGATATTCAGTGATTAGCAGGAGAAAGAGAAGAAAAATTCGGAGATGAAGTCGACTCGTCAGAGTTCATGGATGATGAATATGCAGAAATTAACATGGTTGAAATACGAGCTTAGTCAGCTTCACAAGGTGCTCCCGCAACTGCAGAAGAGAGGAGCCGAAGTGATGAGGATGCAGCTTCAAGAGAAAGATAATACGATCGCCCAAATGGCAAAAAGGATCGAAGAGATGGCTACGTACCGTACCACTCTCCGCAGTCGAGTTCAACCCCAAAGAGAAACACCCCCGTAGTTATTCACATCGTAGACGGAGGAAAGGAGATTACATCCGTCAACGGGGATGATCAATTAAAAAAGGATGCAACACAAAGCATGATTCCAGAAACGGATATCAAGAGCATGGTGGAAAAGCAGGTGCGAGAAGCCTTGGCACAATCAAAGAGCGGAACATCCATTCGGACGGGTAGACCTTACCCCGAAGAATTCGTCGCTATCCAATATCTGAAAGGCTTCGTACCACCTCTGTTCAAGACCTTTGATGGAACCGGAAACCCCCGGCAGCATGTTGCACATTTTCGTGCCAGTTGTTGCAATGCCGGCGGAAGTGATGCTTTAATCTTCCGACAATTTGTCAGCAGACTGTCAGGGATTGCCTTTGATTGATATGCAAAATTACCGAACGGGTTAGTGAAGACATTTTCAGAATTAGAGAACCTCTTCATCAAGCGATTTGCCGGAGCTCAGCACCACATCACTATAGGTGATTTAGTGGTAGAGAAGTAGAAGCTGAATGAAACTTTGGTGGACTACATACTTCGATGGAGAAATCTAAGTATGAAGTGTGAACCACAGCTACAAGAACAGCATGCAGTTGGCATTTTACTGAAGAGCATTCATGGCCCGATAGCACTTCTCCTCAAGGGATTTACTATTAAGACTTTCGAGAAGTTGTTAAGCAAGGCCGGAAGCTTGCAAGAGGAGGCGAAACAATTAAGTTTCACCGACAAAACGTACAAACGAAGCTCGTGAAAACTTTTGAAAAGAAGTCCAGATCGTCGCAAGCAGTCGATAAAGGCAAGCGACCAATACAAATACCGCTGTAAAGGCCGCAAAGAAATTCAACGGAATTACCAAAGAATCCCGACACAGCTATCAGTCATCTCAACAGTATGAACAACCGCCTCGTCCACAACGTACGTTAAAAGAGCTTCTAAGTAGGGAGTATATGTTCAAGAATGAGGCAGTGCCGAAAATGTTCCGCAGTCTGATGAAGACTCCAGATTTCCAACTGCCAGAGCCTAAGAAACCAGAAGAAGTTGACAAGAAATGTGATCCCAACTTTTCCCTTACCACCGGATGCTTGGACACAAGATAGAAGATTGTATTACCTTCAAAAGTTGGCTCAACGACAATCTTCGAAAAGGGAACATAACGATCCTAAAGGAATAGATGAAGGAACCCCAGAAAGGAGGTTCCGTCAATGTTATCTCGACGGATCTCATTGTTCCGATAGATCCCTATGCGACTGATGATGGATGGACTACCGCCTGGATAAAGTCTTCGAAGAAGATTTTGGATCGCATCCAAACCACTTCGGTGCGAGCCTCAATTCAGAGTTCGAAACCTATCAAGTCGGCATTATCACTTGCGATAGAAGAACCACCTCAACAAGAGACGATTGAAGAAAAGAAGAAAATTGATAAGGAAGAAAAGACCGAGGCTCTTAAGGCTAGACTAGGGGCTGCTTATCCTAGGATGGTTGTTTCGATTCGGGGAGAAATCCCTCGAACCTCTGACTCTGTATGATTATCTGCTCACTCCGGTGGGATCTTATAATGATAAGGGTTATGGAGTTATCTACGTTTTGACTGTTTCTAACGATTACATAACTAGAGACAACCAACCTAATCCGGACATTGATTCTGATACAAGTGACAATTCTCAAATCATACACAATCTCGACGATCACAATGACAAAGAAGACATCCACCAAGGAGGTTACGAGAGTTCAACAAGCAACGAATCTATTTGCGAGTTTCGAGGAGCTCCGACTCACAATAGAAGTTAGAGCCTTCGTACTCGAAGCTAATCCGTAAGAACTCCGTCATTTCGATTCGTGAGGAGACACCAAGAAACTCACTACTAGATTCGGGAGAAATTGACGAAGTCAACTTAAGAAGTGGAAGATATCTACCTCCGAGAATGGGTCCAAAGGACAAAGGAAAGCAGGTGGTTTTTCAGGAAGAACCAACCCTGGCAGAAGAAACACCCATTCGGGAAGAAATCGAGACACATGGAAATAAAGTGGACTACAACGTGCTAGCCCATCTTAGGAAACTACCGGCCAACTAAGCATCTACGACGCTCTCATCTTATCAAAGGAGATGAGAGAAGCTCTGATCAAGGCCTTGCTTGATCCAAAAATTTGCTTAGCTCAAATGACCGGAGATTCCTTAGATGAGGTTTGCTCGTTAAAGGAAGAGCGAGGTGTTACCTTCACGGACAATGACCTACTACTCGGGACGAGTAGATCACAACCGACCGTTGTACATTTCAGCTTACAATCGGGAAGTTTACACTCTCCGCAGTATTGGTGGATCCAGGAGCATCAATCAATATAATGAATCTTCGAACGCTAAGCATACTTGAAATCGATGCTCGCGAGCTCGAAGCGGACAAAATGTTATTAAGAGGATTCAACCGTAAAGGAGAAAGAGCCCTCGAATCAATAACACTGCTAATGAAGACTGGTGACTTAGCAAAGACAACCGCGAAATTTCACATAATCGATTCAGAAACGTCATTCAACGCTCTACTGAGCCGACCATGGATACATGAAAACCAGATGGTACCATCATCCCTACATCAGTGCATCAAATACTATGATGGAGGGGAACAGTGCATCAAAGGTGACTTACAACCAATCTCCGTACATGAGATTGGAATCCATGAAGATGCAGCTTATTACGCACCTCCGAAGAAAACAATCTTCTCCAGAGATACCATAACAAATGAAGCGAAGGAAGTTCGGGACGACGAAGAACCTAAAGTTCTAGTCCAACAGTCACTCACCACTCCTTTACGACGAGATGATGAAGGTTTCTCCACAACTCGCATCCGAGGTCGAGGCCGGGACCAGGTCGTGCAGCAGACGTTAAGATAGTCGGGACAGAGGAAACCAGCCATCAATGTCGATCGGGAAGATAGTTCTAAAGAAGAAAAAGAGATCAAGCAAGAAGCAACGACAATAAGCTCGAAGAAACCGCAATTCAGATCTCTCTCGAAGATGAAAAGAACAAGGAATATAAATCGATGTACGAGAAGATTAACCACTATGTACATACTATGACCCTGACCCCGATCCATTCTAATAAGATCGAGGGTATGGTGGTCAAAGAGGTACGTAGCGGCGGTGCAAAGCCCATCAAATTCTACCGTGGTGCTACTTCCTCCAAAACCGAAACTAATGTACAACTCGAAGATGCTACTTCATCGAATTAATGGAATTACCTTTTGAGTGGTACTCTCCCTGTGTTAAAAATTTAATTCAGCGTGGTTTCTTACCTTGACAATGGACAATATGTCAATCACAACATTTTGAAAAATTATGGAATAACTCCGATCGTCCACCCAATTCAAAGCATGGTCTCGGATTCGGCACGCGAGGATCAGCCGACGATACCGAATTTTGCTTGGTTGTCACTTGCGAGTCTAATGAAAACCGCATGGAAACTACGAAGAACTCAAGATTTACAAATTGGAAACGCTCCACCGTAGTTCGAAGAAGAGATCAAATCTACAATAGATGAGTTAACGTAAGTTAACTTAGGTACTAGCGAAGAGCCTAGACCTACCTTTGTTAGCTCCTTACTCAATAAAGAAGACTCCGAAGAAATAATCAAGTTATTAATGGAATTTAAAGACTGTTTTGCTTGGAGCTACGATGAGATGCCAGGATTAGCTCTAGAGGTCGCAACCATAGGTTAGAGTGGATCCAACTTCCGTTCCACCGACAAGGTCCCGTAAGAATGCGTCTAGAAATCGAACAATAAGTCATAGCCGAAGTTAAAAAGCTAATAGATGCTAAATTTGTCCGTGAAGAACAATACCCGACTTGGTTAGCCAATGTAGTGCCACCAGAAGAAGAATGGTCGATCGAATTTGTGTGGATTTCGTAGATTTAAACAATGCATGTCCAAAAGAAGAATTCCTCTACCGATCCCGTAATTAATGATCGACATTGCTTCAATACATGAAATATTCTCATTCATGGATGGATCTTCGTGATACAACCAGTATAAAAATGGCTCCGTAAGATGAAAAACTTACATCATTCGTAACGCCGATCGTAGTATATTGCTACACAAGTTGATGCCATTCGGATCGAAGAACGCAGAGCAACCTACCGTAGAGCGATGACAAGAATTTTTGATGATCTCATCCACAATCAAATCGAATGCTACGTGGATGATGTGGTCATCAAAAGCAAAGTAAAGGAAAACCACCTGTATGATTTGAGGAATGTTTTCGAACGATTAAGACAATTTAACCTTAAGATGAATCCCTTAAAATGCGTCTTCGGCATCACCTCCGGGAAATTCTTAGATTCGTTATCCGACATCGTGGAATTGAAATCGACCTCGAAAAGATTAAAGCTATCTTAGAAATGCCGCCTCCCAAAACCTTAAAACAACTACGATCTTTTCAAGGGAAGCTCGGCATATCTTCGATGCTTTATCTCAAACTTGTCGTGTAGGTGTCACTTTCTCGCATTAGTTAAAAAGGATGCCAAATTTATTCGGGAAGAGAAATGCCGTAAGGCCTCGAGGACATTAAACAATATTTAATGAAACCTCCTATCTTAGCAACCTCTAGCCTCGTGTAGACCTTCGGTACTTTATACCGCGGCTTTAGACGACTCACTTGAGCCCCGTTAGCCTGTGTCAATGATGAGGGTAAAGAAAATGCTCTTTACTACCTAAGCCGTCGATTACTTCCGACGGAAATAAAGTATCCCGCAATCGAAAAGCACTCGTTTGGCCCCGGTCTTCGCAGACTCAAAAGCTCGTGCACTACATGCTTTCTCATAAGGTCAACCCGATCTCGAAATTTAATCCATCGCAATACTCGATGACCCGTCCAACGCTTTCTATGCAGTACTTGCTGTGTGGTCAATGATATTATTGCAATTCAATATAACTTTCGTGCCTCTTCGTGTCGTAAAGGGACAAGTCCTAGCAGACTTCCTCGCAAAGACACCCTTCGCGGCAGAATCTCCTCTCAATGACGACTCGCCGCATGAACAAATAATGAGCTTAGAAGATCCCGATGATCGACGTTGGGAATTATATTTCGACGTAGCATCTTTAGCACACAAAGATGAAGAATCGCAAGTGATAAGTGTCTTGCAAGGCAGAATCGACTAATCTTTATAACACCTGGAGCTGGGGATCTTAAGATACTCCTACCACTTAACCGTAGCCATGTACAAACAACGAAGCAAAGATACGAAGCCCTCGTAACAGGATCGGAATTAACTATTCAAATGGGGATAACAAACATCAACATCTACGGGGATTCGCAGCTAATCATTCAACGGATCACGGACAAGACAGAATTTTAAAGCCAAGGCTCGAGCAATACTTTCGCATGCCATACAGCTTGTTGGAACAGATTCCGAATGTGACGATCTACAAAATTCCCGTAAAGAAAATGCTTTAGCAGATGCGTTAGCCCGCCTCGCAAAAGAATTTGCCTCGCTTGCAAGATGAATCGATGGAAGTGTCAGCTCAAGGACGACGAGTCCTATCACAACTCGACATAGTACACAATACACAAATCGAAAAAGAAAAAGAATCAACAAGTAAGCAGCTGACAAAAAACACGTAAGATCAGGCGACAGCCATTAATAAATTACTCCGCAAACAGAAAACTACCGGATGATAGGTCGTTAGCCAATCGTATCAAGAAAAGAACTTTGTCCTACGCATTAATAAACAACACGTTATACGTAAGGTCTTTCGATCAAATGTGGCTAAGGTGCCTAAGCGGGTCCGAGGCCCGTGAAATTGTTAAAGAGGTGCATTCAGACTCGTGGCGCTCACCAATCGGATCCAAAAATGAAAATAAAAATTAAAAGACTAGGGTACTACCGGCCCTCGATGATGACCGACCGCATGAAAATCGCCAAGAGCCGTCACTAATGCCAAGTGCACGGAGTGAGTTCTACACCAACCTCCAAATGTGCTACATCCGACAATTGCGTCGTGGACATTCGAATGTTGGGGCACAAATATAGTGGGTCCAATAGAACCACCATCTTCAAAAGGACATCGCTTCATTCTTGCGGCTACGCATTACTTTTCCAAGCGGCAGAGGCAGCTCCACTAAGAGAAGTGAAAGCACACCACGTGCTACGCTTTTCAAGAACCAAGTTGTCTACCATTTTGGAGTGCCGCGCAGATCATCTCGTATAATGGGTCGCATTCGAAGCACGCAAATCAACAATTTTGTCGTGAGACACGGAATCGACCGGCGGTATTCAACAATTTACTATCCAAGAGCAAACGGCCCTGCCGAGGCTTTTAATAAAACTCTCGTTCAAATTTTAAAGAAAACTTTGGAAGATAATAAGAGAAATTGGCACGAGAAGTTATTAGAAGCCTTATGGGCCTACCGGACAACCTTCAAAACTCCTACTCAAGCTACACCTTATGCTCTTGTGTATGGGTCCGAGGCAGCGTTACCCTTAGAAGTCCAAGCCTTCCTTCACTCGTAATCGTCAGCTGCAAACAAAATCACGACATAAGAGAATGCCAAATTACGACTAGAGGAATTAGAAAGCATGGAAGGGAAAAGACTCAGTAGCGCAGCTAGAACTTAGAACTATACCAAGCTAAGATGGTTCAAGCCCATGACAGACCGGTCCGCCCAAGAACCTTCAAAGTTGGTGACTTAGTTCTCATTCTCAAGAGACCTATCCTCGCACACCGCAAGATAGGAGGAAAATTTGAACCCACTCGGGAAGGACCGTTCGTGGTCGAGGCGCCTACTCAGGAGGCTCCTACCGCCTAGTGAATTGCCAAGGAGAACGACATATGCTTCTGATCAATGAACGATACTTGAAGAAGTATTACGCTACCTGATGTTTCGAAGGAATGAATTCTTCATCCCTAGAAGCATGGGCGAAGTAATTACTTATGACTGGGTCCAAACCCAAAAAATAAAAAATAAAAAATGTGCTAAAATAAATAAAATCATGATAATAAAGTTTTCCTTGTTCTCTCTTCCAAATAAAAATCTTTTCCCCGATCTTTTCCCACTTCATTCCTGTTGAATTTTTAAAAAAAATACAAAAGAAAACTCTGCCTCTAATAAACATTTTCTTAATGTTCTTGTTCTTAGTACAGCCCCTGATCCTTTTCCTTGTCTTTTCGCAGGGAAATGTCGAACGGCGGTCGGGTCCCGAACTTTAGAAATGGCGTAAGCCTCGCACTCGACGAAAAGAGGGTGAAAGATGGAGCGATAATGTAGATCGACTCGTACTTCGCACCAGCAGTGCTCGCAATACGAGAAAAGTGACCGGGTCCCAGCTGATCGAGAGGAACCGCCCGAGCCGACAAGCATGAAAGTGGGTGGCCCAAGCCACCAACCCAAAGAACAAGAAAAGGAAAACAAACACCGAGGAGGACAAGAGAATCAAGTCCGTAGTCGCTACAGCAGAGGGCAAGCCTGTCGCCGCCGCACCCACAAAGATTCAAGAAGTACGAAGAGCTACTCTCACAAAGAACTCGCCGAAGAAATAAAAATCACCGTATCCGCAAGATGTTAACTAAATTAGCAATGACCGACCGCGACGAGGCAAGCCGCTACTACCAAGGCATATACTTCAAGGATACCGGTTCACCAGAACTCGAAGAAAGGAGGCCACCTCCGAGGATAACGTAAGAGACCAGTGGAAATCTCAAGAAGATCGAAGAAGGAAGGCTACCACGCCACCGGATAAAGCCACTAGTAATGCATAACCTTGTCGCAGAGCAACCCCGCAGGATGTCCCGACGGAGACCATCCCCGAGGAGCCGAGGTATGCAGTGAGAACGCGAAGGGATTGAGCCATATATCCCACAAGACGTCAGCAGGCCTCGCCATTTGCAGCATTATTCCGAATACGAGCTAGAAAGAATGCGTAATGTCGAGAAGCAAACTTTTCGAATACTTCGAGAGAATCGTAGGCAGGAGGATCAATATACTGGAAGGCCTCGAGCTACATACAAACGTGTTCTCGAATACGAACAACAACAAATCGTGGATCGAATCCGAGATTTGAAAAGAATGGGTCGAGCATGCCGCCTAAGAGAAAACACCTACTCGTAACCCCGGAGATGGATGCCGTGGAAAGGGAGAATTACAATACAATGTGGATGCCGCTACAACTTCGCGTAAGACAGAAGGGAAACCCACCTGGGATACTCCGTCATGGCAAGGTAGATCCAATGCCATTGGTCATCAAAAGGATGGTAAAGAGAATGATAACATGGAGGTACTCGCCAGCAGATTGCATACCCAACAGCTTGCAACATTAACATTTACAAGAAGGGTGACTCGCATACCCCAAAGACATAGCATCAACACGACTTTGTCGACCTTTCGCACGCTTCTTTTCGAACGAGTGTAATATCATGTTCGGATCTCGACCTCCGGATAACAGTGCCCAGTGAGTTCCGAGGGCCGCAAAGATACCTTTACCGCAGGTTCCGTCATGATACTAAAGGGCAACGAAGCGCATGTCGCTAAACATTTCATACCAGTGAGTACCAATGAAGCGGATCTCGCTAGTTTCTGAAGGATGGATGAAAGGAAAACACCTTACCACTTCCAACTGCACCCGTAGCCAGAGTGCCTCCGCCTTACGAGCCGTGAGTTACATGGAAAATATCACACCTCCAACGTACATCCATACGGCATCCTCGCCAAGGATGGCTTGGAAGGTGATGTTATCGACCATGTACCTCACTATTCGTACATGGATTTCTGACGTATGCCTTTTTGGATGGATCGACAAAGATCATACATACCGTTTTGAGCCTACATGGATTGCATGAGATGTATTCCGCATCGAGTTGTATGATGTATCTTCGACATGATTGGAATGAAAGTGACCATGTCACATTTCGCCTTCCTTTTGTGCAACCGACTGGGAAACGCCATTAAAGTTAAATGAACTTCGAACAGCGAGATCAAAAGAAACAAAAAGAATAAAGAAAACTTTCCTTAAAATCTAAATAAAAAAAAATGATGATGAGCCAAATTCACATGAACATTAAATGAACGATAAAATAAATTTGAACTGTTAAAGGACAAACAAAATGAACACAAATTTTAAATCAAATCTCAATCAAATTCAAATTCAACCTTCCAGATCTCAAATCAAAATCTCAATCAAATTCAAATTCAACTTTCTAGATCTCAAATCAAATCTCAATCACCCAACTCAACCTTCCAAATCTGAAATCCAACTGCTCTTACTCTCTCCCTTGTCTGGGGCCAAGCGGCCGATTCCATTGACACGGAGCTACGAGGTTTTCGATTCGGATTCGATGGCGAGGAATTGTATCCAATCCAAACCACAACTTTCGATCAACTCTTTGAATGGGATATGTAGCATCTACATATTCCCTCCTAATCTCGTTTCTTTCCACAAAAATCTTACAACTTTCATGAAATTCTCAAAACACCAAAATCTCCACACTTTTCAAATCAAACACTACAAATCTTTGCAAAAATCAATTACTCATCAAAATCAAATTTCAAATTTCGAGGATTTTACATCCGAGACTACATCGCTTTAGGTTCTTTCCTATCGCAATGAAATACATCAAAATCAAATTGAGCCGAGGATTTACATCCGAGACCGCATTGCTTTAGGTTCTTCCTATCGCAATGAAATACATCAAAATCAAATTCTCGGGGGTTGAGATTTTACATCCGAGATCGCATTGCTTTAGGTTCTTTCCTATCGCAATGAAATTCATCAAAATCAAATTTTCAATGAGGATTTTACATTCAGACCGCATTGCTTTGAAGTTCTTCCTATCGCAATGAAATACATCAAAATCAAATTGGGGTCAAGGATTTTACATCCGAGACTTATTGCTGAAGTTCTTTCCTATCGCAATGATATACATCAAATCAAATTTTGGGGTTGAGGATTTTACATCCGAGATCGCATTGCTTTAGGTTCTTTTCCTATCGCAATGAAATACATCAAAATCAAATTTCGGGGTTGAGGATTTTACACTCGAGACCGCATTGCTTTAGGTTCTTTCCTATTGCAATGAAATACATCAAAATCACCCCTGGCCGAGGATTTTACATCCGAGACTCGCATTGCTTTAGGTTCTTTCCTATCGCAATGAAATACATCAAAAAATCAAATTTTCTAAGCCGAGGATTTTACATCCGAGACTCAGTATCGCTTAGGTTCTTTCCACGTAATGAAATACATCAAAATCACCCCGGCCGAGGATTTTACATCCGAGACTACATTGCTTTAGGTTCTTTCCTATCGCAATGAAATACATCAAAATCAAATTCCTTGTGGCCGAGGATTTTACATCCGAGACCGCATTGCTTTAGGTTTCTTTCCTATCGCAATGAAATACATCAAAATCAAATTTTTGGGGCCGAGGATTTTACATCCGATACCGCATTGCTTTAGAGTTCTTTCCTATCGCAATGAAATACATCAAAATCAAACTTCGAGGTTAAGGATTTTCAGATCCAATACCGTACGTTTCCGAGTTCTTTCCTTACCGTAATGGTTCAATCCAATCACTAAAATTTTCGAGGTTGAAGATGTTACATCTAAAACCACAAAATTCCAATTTTCATTTCAAGTTCAAATCCCTTCAAATTAATTTTAAGAACTTCAATCTAAATCAAACTCAAACAAAACTGAGGCTCACACATCAAAACTTAACCGAAACAAATGAAATCTAAACCGAAATTTCCCGAGATCATGTGATTTGGGATTCACCTCCTTTTCCTTTCCCGCCGAGAGTTCAGAATCTCCAAATTTCGCAGATATAGTTGACACCTGTGGAAATTTACTGTTCCAAGTTTGTCACTGGATTTTGTGTTTGCTTTGTTGATCGCTTTCGGTTGACACGCGCTGGTGTGCTTGGATAGCACACCACACCTATTGGGGGTCCACGGAGTTGACCTCATTTCGATGAGGTCTTCTTCTCTTTAGTACTTAGATCTACCAGACTTTCCCTTTCGACTATCTTAGAGGACTGGGGGAAGTGGAACCCACCCTTTAGAAGTCCAAACACCTCTCGACTCGCAAACCCCCAAGCTTTGATTGTAGACCCCAAATCATCTAGAGGGTCAAATCAAATGTGGAAGCTTAAAGGATGAGTTCCATGTGACTCTTTACCTCAGATCGGCCCCCGGGTGGTCCTGGCCTGGGTGAAGGGCTGACTTACACACACACTGCACTTATATCATACCACACACCTAGAACCACCTACACCAACTTCGACCTCCCGATCGATGCAGTGATTCACATGGATGGTCCTTAACCCCCAAGCCCTCGGGGCAGCATGTTGTGAATGGGAAGATAACGAATGCCTTAAATGAGTCCCTTCATGGCTCATGTGCTTGATATGGCTTCATGGCTCAACCAAAATGATTTCATTCCACTTACATTTACCCAATCTTCAATTTTCCAAATTTTTAATTTTTTGACTGGACCCCTGTACCCGCCTAGCCTACCCAAAACCATCAGTTCACTCCAAATTTTTCAAAATTCTCCAAAAATCACCCAAATTCCTCAAAATCAATCTTAAACATTCTCCCACCACTCAAATCAATTCATTTTTACCCAAAATACTCAAAATTCCAAAATACCCTCAATACCTCCAAATTACCAAAATGCCCCTCTTGACCCAAAAATCAAAAAATTCAGAAAATTCCAAAAAATTCCATAAAAATCCCAAATATTCCCAAGTTCATTTTGTCCAACTACACCATGGGCTAATTTTGTCAATTTACTCCACTTTTGTCAAAATCTCCACTCGACCCATTTTAACCTGTGCTTTTTGAACCCAATAAACTAAATCTACCCAATTGACCTAAATTCTGGTCCACTAATTTAAACTTCAATTCAACATCCCTAACACCAATCTAGACCAAATCCAAGCCCAATTGACTGACATTCGAATCCAATTTCACTTAATCTTAAAGCCTAATTGACCCATGACCCAAACTTAGCCCAAACTAACCCAATCCAACTCCAATTAACCCTAAATCTTTTCTAAACCTCCCTAACATCCCCACAAACAAAACACTAACATAATTTTTCCAAAATTTGACCCAAACCTCACCAAATTCAATCCAAAACCAAAAAGCCCAATTTTGACCTAAACCCAAACTTAACCCAAATAGGCCCAAACCCCAGAACCAAACTCAACAAAAAGTTGAAACCCTTTGAAACACTCCCATAAACACTTCCCAACATTAATTTTACATCAATTTCAACCCTAGCCCAACATTGGCCCAAAATTACCTAATTTGACCTACATTGGCCCATGTACCAAATGAAACCCAAATCCAACCCAATCTCAAGCCCAAACCACCTCAAATTTATTTCAAATTACTCATGACACATCCCTAAAGCAAACCCAATAATTATTTGGCCCAACCTTCTACAAAATTCCCATCCATAAAGCCTAAGGCCCACTTTCTTAAACCTTTCTAAAAAAGCCCACCAAATACAAATTCAAAAAGCCCAAAGTCCATGACAAAGCCCACATGAAATTTCTCCTCATCATCCCTTTGATTTAAAACACTTCCTAAGTTCTAAAATCTATCACCAAATAAACTCAAATCAAGCTCATGACAATTCTCCTTAAATCCATAAAAAATTCCAACACCCTTCCTCATGAAAGTTGACTAAACTTTTCCCAAGCCAAAGATGAGCCATGAAGCCATGCATGAGCCACATGAGAGCCATGGGATCTACTTTCCACCTCACCACACCCAAGATGGCAAGAGGAGGAGGCCCTTTCCACATTCCCTTAAGGGGATTGGGCCACTTCCATGACTCCACTAAACTCATTAAACTTAATCGTACCTCTGGATGGTGACCTCTTCCCCACTAATTATGCCGACCTAAACCACTTTATCTTCAGCCCAAACTAGCCAGCTGGAAGGTGCACCTAGGCCCAATACATGCATTTGACCAATTTGAGCCAAAATACACCCCTTACCCCATTCCACTTTGATTCAAACCCTTACACATAGCAACACCAATCGACTTCAGCAAACATCAAGCCCCGACCCACCTAAACTCCAGAGGGTGACCCATGCCTAGCCGCGGCCAATTGTGCCGCCGGAAAACACCATGGCCGAAAGCTCACATGTGAGCCAACATTGAAATTCCCCTTGTCAGAGATGCCCCAAGTCCAAACTCGGCCACCATGGCTGTTCTTCTGCATGGAGACAGCTGATCCTGCCTTTAAACTCTGAAAGCCCTCCAGCCTCTCCTGGCTTCTTAAACCTCACCCCTCTCGGCCATGAGGAGGTGCTGAACCAACCTTAAGGAAACTCTGCCAAAATCACTCCAGACTCTCCCCCACACTTGCAGCATCTGATCCCCACTGCTCTCTTGCCCTAATCCCTACTAACTGAGCTCACTTTGGAGCCCACTTTCATGCCAGACCAGACACTCTCAAATCCTCCACCAAAGTCAAATTAAACTCACCCACACCCGCACAAGACCAAGAGAAGGAGTTCCCGTTGAAAGCCCCATCTCCAAAGCCACTCCATCTCCGTTCCGTACCCAACCTTTGTAACGGCCGTGGTCGAAATCATACCCCGGACACCACTGTGCGTGGACTTCATCCGGAGCTTGCCGGGACCCAATCGAAGGCGACACAACTCGCATCGAAGCTTCACTTCTCCGAGCAAAGGTACGCAACGGCTCTTCTTCCCAAGCTTACGTAGATTCTTCATTTAATTTGAATCAATTTCAATGCATGTTTACCGTATGGATGTGTTCGTCTCCTCAAGACGAATCCATGAGCATAAGAACACAAAAATCTCGCTGAGAATCGAGCGAGAAATTGTAGGTTAGAAGGTTGACTCCGTCACGGTGCACACCAGCCGAGCACACCGGGAGCGCCTGACGAGCGCGTATCGAGCGTGACGGTCCGGATCTACGGACAGCCGCGATGCAGGGCGATGAACCGCGGGTCCCCGGAGCGCCGAGCTCCGATGGCGGCGCCGAATCGTGAGACGACGCGCTGCCTTCGAGCCGTTGAGGATGGCGGCGCCGCGTGGATAAGTAGTAAATTAAAGGCTATTTCCTATTTATTTAATTACTAGAACTTTGAAAATTCATAACTTTATGTAGAAAATCCTAAAAATAAAATAAAAATATCCTCTTGCTCAGTGAACAGAGTAGAAGCAATGTGAAAAGAAATCATGTAATTTCATCAAGTATTTTATTTTTAATTATTTATTTACTCTCTCGCACTATTTCAATTCTCCATGCATGTGTACAATTCACCATGGCATGAGACCATGTGGCTTTTGAAGCCTCTCCGAATTTGCATTCCCTGAATTTTCCAAAGTCGTAGGCCATCCCGCGAAGAGTTATCGATTTTTCAATTCTTGTGTCACTATTCGAGTATTTTAATTCCAATAATTAGCATGTTGTGAAATAAATTCTAGGAAAATTCCGTGATGTTTCTCATGCACTGCAGGACCTTGTGGAAAATGGTTTTTGAGTTAACTCACTTGTAATAACCTTAATTGGCTTAAACACCCAAACCTAGGCTTTAATTAATTATAGCTAATCATACATCAAATTGACTTGAAACTAATTTCCACCGACCTTTAAAGATCGTAGAACTACTCATAAAACTTCGGGGCCAATCGACTTGCTAGCCCTATCAAACGGTTGATTAAGCCATTTAGCCAAACCTAAACTTCAAAAATTACAACTTTCAAAATACTTTTCAAAAATTCACCAAATTGGTTTTGAGCTCGATATCGTGGGAATTTAAGAAAATTAAAATTGCAATTTTCCAAGAATGTTGATTTTTTGCATTATTTTAATATTTTTAATAATTAAAAAATAATAAAAATCACAAAAATAATAAAATTCACCAAAATGTCACATTTTTAAATTTTTAATCAATGAAACAAACCCAGATATTTTTCTAAGTCTCAGCATGAGATATCAAATTTTAACATATCTATAATAATAAAGTCCACATGAAAAATAAACTTATCAACCTTGACCAAAACATCTTCTACAATTCCTTTAGGATGTGTAATAGATCGATCAACTAACTGTAGAGTTACAGAAGTTGGTGATATCTCTCCAATTTTTAATCTTTTAAAAGTTGATAGCTCCCAAATTTATGATAGCTCCCAAATCACATAATGCTAGCCCATAAAACTCTTCACCAATAGTACACGGGATAGTGAAACTACCAGGATCTTTAAGTTTTTCAAGAAGTTTTCTCTGAATTATAGCACAACAATCTTCACCAAGTGTAATAGTCTCATGATCTAGTAACTTCATCTTTTTGTTCAGTATATCCTTCATAAATTTAACATAATCAGGCATTTGTTTTAAAGCTTCAACAAAAGGAATATTTATTGATAATTTTTTCAAAATGTCTAAGAATTTAGCAAATATTTTTTGTTTATCTTATTGCTTTAATCCTTGAGGAAATGGTGGAGGTGGGTTTTCAACAGTAATTTTCATAGGTTTCAGAGGAAAATCATGATATAAACTTTCATTTTCTCCTTCGGTTTCTTCTTTTTCCTTTTCAATTATAATTTCTTTTTGAACTCTTATTTCTAACATTTTTCCACTTCTCAATTGAATAGCTTTGATTTTCCTTTGTCTTTAGGATTTACTTCAACATTGGTAGGTAAAGTTCTAACAGGTCTATTACTTAATGCAGAAGCAATTTGCCCTAATTGGTTTTCTATGTTTTTATAGCATTTCCTTGACTTTGTAATTGATTACCCATATTCAAAACCAATTCTTCAATAAACAACTTCTTCTCCTTAAATTGTGAATTATTATAAGAACCTGGTGGATTAGAAGGTCTATAGTTGAAATTATTTTGATTGTTTATATTTGCTAATGGGTTTACTATTGTTCCCCCACTGAGGATTAATATTATTATTTTGATTATTCCAATTAAATTTTGGATGATTCTTCCAACATGGATTATAATAGTTTGAATAAGGATTATTTTGTCTATTATTTACATCATTTATAGTTTCATATGAAGATTGAGCATCTATTATTTGTCCTAATGAGTTTTCTTCTAACACAAAAGGTGTTTAAGAACAATTCATTCCGTATTAATCTATTTTCTTTGAAAGAGCAGAAATTTGAGAAAAATATCATAGTTAAAGCATCAGAATCATGAATACTGGATACTTTCTTAGGATTCACCCTTTCAGCAGGCCATTGAAAATTATTGGTAGCCATTTCTTCTATTAACACATAGGTTTAGACATTAGTGATCCACCAGCAAAAACGTCTATATAGATCTAAAAGATCCTATTAATCTATTATAAAATGTTTGAATAATTAACCGATCTGGTAAAACATGATGTGGACATTTCCTAAGATGTTCTTTAAATCTTTCCCAAGATTCATATATCGATTCTCCTTCATATTGACTGAGAGATGTGATATCGTTTCTAAGTTTAGCAGTCTTAGATGGTGGAAAATATTTCGATAAGAATTTTTGTGAAACTTTTCCCCAAGTTCTAATAGATCCAGGTGCTAACAAATTTAACCAAGCCTTTGTCGGCATATTTTTAGGTTATGTGTTTTGAAAAAGGGGGTCGCCTAACAGAAATTGTCGGCGAATTTTTAATTTAATTTAAATAAATAATTTGAAAAGTAGTATTTGATTTTGAAAATAATTTTAAGTTTGAAAATTTTAAGATGTGAAATCAAACCGATCTCACATCCCAAATAGTTTATATAAACGAGCACCGCACCACAAACCGTGTATCTATCCCGAAGAATAGACACACTGCTTGATAATGGGGCACGATTAGATAAACTAGGAAGGTTTGTGACATCCGTATGATCTGCGAACCAATTTTATAAGCCGACAAATTCCCCTGCTTAATATGAAAGCATTAAACAGGGTTTATATTACCTGGGTTCTTAAAATTCCCTATAAGGGCAAGCCCCTATAGTTAATTACATCTTAAGTGACGGGCATCACCTAAGAAAATTCTCGATAATAATCAGTAATTCTGCTCTCAAGAATTTCAAATTTTAAGTTTTTCAAAGGATTGAATTTTGGAATTTCAATAGGGAATGGATCAAATTTGGAAGATTTTGTTTTGGGAATTCAAAGGAAGAAAGGTAGGAGAAATCACAGATTCGAAGCGAACTTCGGTAATTTCTCAACTATCCAATTGTTTGGCTTGGATTTAGGAAAGTCGTAATGTTTGTTTAATGTTTTGATATTGCCAATTTTAATTAATTTGGACTTATATTCGTATGATATGATCACCCAAATAGCCTGGAAGATGTGAGGGTTTATGTCGTATCAAACGACTACCTCGAGTCCTAAGACCAGGTTAGGGCTTAATTTACATGACATAATCATGCAAATGCCTAACGAAGAGTTGAGGATTTATGTTGCACTAGGAAAACTACCTCGAAATCCTATGGCTTAGTTATTTAATTCTTAGAAAGTTTTGCTGAAGTAGATTCGAGTTTTGTTGATGACGATGGTCGTGCTGCCCACCATGCTCCGAGCTCCTTGTTGTTGCAGAGGTTTAGTTATAGAAGTCATAAATCAGGAGATGAGAAAAGTGTTTTGGTTTAGAGAAAATCTTAATTTCCAAGTGTTTTTTATGTTTTATTTAAAACAAATCTTAAAGTTGATTATAACAACACCGGTTAAGATCCCATGGTTCCATCCTTCCGGCATCGTTATTTTTATCGGATTCACTTAGTCCAGATGAATTTTCTAAACTCAACTGAATGAGTTCCACACTTTCATTTAGACCGTGGGAAATCCCATTAGCAACACGTAGGTTACATAATCTGAGGTATTCCCGATCATCCAACAAGATGTTTTAATTTAGTTGTAATTGCAGTTTTGTGTTCTGTTTGTGATTTAATTTTGAGTTGTTTTATATTTTGAAATGTTATGGCGGTGAATTTTATCTTGCAATGACTTTTAATTTAGTTTTGGGTTTCAGTTTTAGGGGCTACCCTAGAGGTGTGGGTTTTCATGCAACAGTTGTTTATCATGCAAGAAAAGTAAGTGCGATGCGATTAAATAAATTGCAATAAGGTAAATTGCAATAAAATAAAAGCGTACCTGGAGGGTCTTCCCGTCATCCCATGCTGCACTTAAAACACAATTAGAATATTTAAGCAAGTTCCTAGGTAAAGCTAAGGGAAGGGTTATGGTTTTCTACCAAGTTCCTAATCCTATAGCTAGTCATTTCCTATGACGTCTAGGTTCTTGTGTTTTGGTTTGAGGACGATTTTCTTCATCAAAGAACAATTAAGTTCAGTTTATCTTATAAATATCCTATCATATTGAGGAAGTGCTTAAGAGGAATCTTAAACATCTTTTCAATACTGCTAGGATTGTTTTAAGTCCAAGAGAATTTAATTATATAATGAATCAATTATCCAGGAGTTCAGGTTTTGTTGTTATCTTACTCAGTGAACTAGGACATTTGAATATCCTATGAGGGAAGCAACATTTCATTTAACATTCTGTTTAGGAGTTATGACAACAAAGCTTTCGAGAGCAAATTGATGTTCAAATGGTTTGTGATTTAATTTCAGTTATCGGGTTTAAATTTTGAATAGTGTTCAAGTTGTTTTATATTTATTTTTGAATTTCTTTATGTCTTAGGTGATGTTATTTTTAATTCAATTTAATTTAACTTTAATTTAATTTGGTTTAGCTTTAATTTTAATTTAATTTAATTTGATTTGATTTTAATTTTAACTTGATTTTATTATTTAATTTAATTTAATTCAATTTATTTTGATTTGATATGGTTTAATTTAATTTAATTTAATTAATTCAATTTAATTTGATTTAATTTAATATGTTTTAATTTAATTTAATTTAATTTAATTTAATTTAATTTAATTTGATTTAATTTAATTTTTATTAAATTTAATTTTATTTTTTAATTTTAATTTAATATTTTATTTTTTTTATGTTTTAAAGATGATTTAATTTAAAGTATTAATTTAATTGAAATTTTAAAAGGGTTTAATTTAAATAATTTAACTTTAATTTAATTTAATGATTAAGTCTTTTAACATTTTAAATCTTAAATTTGGATTATCATTTTAATTAGGAATTAAATATTATTCAGATGATTAATTTAGAGATCCTTAAATTAAGGAACAAATCTCTTCCTAATAATATCCCTATTTTAATAATTCTAATTTTATTATTCTTCCAAATTTAATCAATTATTTAACTAAGATTTATTTTAATTATTTTTAAATTGTTTAATGGGTTTCTACCCTTTAATTATTTAAATTTCAATCATCCAAATCAGATTAAGATCAAATATTTTACTTTTTAATTTTATTAAATCTAAAGTTTTAATTAAGGGTTAAAATTTTAATTACTATTTTGCCTTCAAGCTTAATAATTTCATAACTCACTAAATTGAGCTTAAATGAACTTGAAATTTTTATGTGACTTCACTCATATGTCAATAAAGACATGAAAGGAGAAAATGTGATTTTTCTGTATTTAATTTATTTATCTAATTATTTTTTGTAGAAAATAGGGATTTCCAAGGAAAATTCAATAAGATGACCAAGGGAATTTTTCTGTCCTTAAGAAAATTATGGGACATTCCTAATGACCAGAGGACCACTTGGACCAATTTTAGTTATTTTTTGAATTATATTATTTTTATTATAATTATTTTAAAGTTTGGAGTATTAATTAATTTAAAAATAAAATAAAGGTTGAAAAATAAATTTTATATTTTTCAAAAATCCCTCTGATATCAAGGAATTCAGAAAATCAATTTTTATAATTTTCTGATTTTTCTTTGATTTATTAGAATTATTTTAGTGGAAATGCTAAAAATATATTTTTTTTAATTTTAAAATTACCTTAGGGCTTTAAAATTTAATATCTCATCAAATAGACCTAAGAAAAATTTGGGGTTTATTCCTAAGTGATTAAAATTCAAAATATAACATTTTGATGAATTTTATTATTTTTTTGATTTTTATTATTTTTTTATTATTTAAATATTAAAATAATACAAAAAATCAACTTTTTTAGAAAATTGAAATTTAATTTTCTTAAATTTCCCTGATATCAGAGAGGCTCCAAAACCAATTTGGTGAATTTTTGAAATGTATTTTGAAAGTTATGAATTTTTAATCAACCCATTTAGTTGTGTTAACCAAGTCCAATTGACTTCAAATTTTTATGATTGATTCCTCTGATCCTAAAGGTCAGTGGAGAATTGATTTCAAGTCAATTGGATGTATGATTATCTCTAATTAATTAGGGACCTATTTTGGGTGTTTAAGCCAATTAGGGTTATTCCAAGTGGATTAATTCAAAACCTATTTTTCCTAGGTCCTCCAGTCATAAGAAACATCACTCAGATTTTCCTAGAATTTATTTCACAACATGCTAATTATTCGATTTAAAATACTCAAAACAGCAAGATGAATTTGAAAAATCAATAACTTCTCATAGGGATGGCCTCTGACTTTGGAAAATTCAGGGAATGTTCCCAAATTAAGAGGCCTCAAAAGCCCTATGGTCTCATGTCATGGTGAATTTCCTATATGCATGGAGAATTAAAACAATGCAGAGATTAAATAAATTATTAAAAATAAAATACTTGATGAAATTAAATGATTTCTTTTCCACATTATTCTCCTCTGTTCACTGAGCAAGAGGGTATTTTTATTTTATTTTTCTGATTTTTCTACATAAAGTTATGCATTTTTGAAGTTTAGGGAATTAAATAAATCAAAAAATATACCCTAATTTTCTATTTAAAACGGCGGCGCTGACTCATCCTAGGCATCTCCGAAACGCCGCGTGTCGCGCTGCCATTCGACGCCGCCACTTGAGTCGCATGGCCGGGTCCCGCCTTCCACGTATCATCTGTCGATCTGACCAGATCTGAGCCGTCCGTCCGCGCGTGTATGGAATGAACGACATCCGTTCATCGTCCCCAGCCGTTCTCTCTCGAGAGCCGTCCACACTAAAACCCTAAGAACTCACTCATTTCTCAACGGATTTTCGTGTTCTTGTGCTCTATGGATTCGTCTTGAAGAGACGAATACATCTATACGGTGATCATGCATTCAAATTAAGGCATTTGAAATGGAGAATCTCCAGAAGCTCGGGATAAAGAGTTAGCTCATACCTTTGCTCAGAGAAGTGTGGCTTCAATCTGAGAGTTGTGTCACCTTCGGTTGTGTCCAAGCAAGCTCCAGATGAAGTCCCTTGGCCTCGTGAATTGTCTAGGTATGATTTCGACCAAGCCCGATCACAAATCTTGGAGTCTGGAACAGATGGGTGGCCTGGAGAGGGGGCTTTGCCGTGGACTTCTTCCCTTGGTTCGGTGAAGGTGTAGGACCAATCAATTTGAGGATTGATCCACTGTGGAGAAGTGTCCTGGTTTTCGGTGGAATTTTGGTCGAGAAATCGGGCTCGTTGGTGGGGATTAGGGCAAATTGTAATCGGGGATCAACTCGCTCTAAGTATGGAGAGTGGTCCGGAGCAATTTTGGCGGTGGTTTCGGTAAGGTCCGGTTCAAGCACCTCCCATGGACGAGAGGAGGTGAGGTTTAAATAGGAGAGGGTGGAGGGCCTCCCGGGGGGTTTAAGGCTTGGGATCGACTCGCTTAGATCAAGGGAAGAACAACCATGATGGCCATTGGGCATGGGGCAGCTCAGCAAGTGGGAATTCCAAACTTTGGCTCACATGAGTGCTCTCGGCCTGGTGGTTTCCGGTGGCTGTGTTGGCTGGCCGGCTGTGGTCGAGTCACCCTCAAGGTCGTGGAGGTCGTGGTCGGGGCTTAGTGCGATCAATTGGCCATGGACATGTGTAAAGGAGTTGAATTGAAATGGAATGGGGGGAAGGCTATTTTGGGTTCAAATGAGTCAACCCACCATTTTGGGTTTGGTGCACCCTTCCATGGCTGATTTGGGCCGAGGGAGGATCAGGTGAATCAGCTAGAAAAGGGTAGAGAAGTCACCATCCATGAATATTTTGATTAATCATGGATTAAGGTGAAGCATTAAAAGGGTTAAAACCTTTTTAAGGGGGCTTAAAAGAGGCTCCTCCTTTTTCCATTAATGGCTTGATCACATGTCAAACCTTCCATGGCTTCATGTGGCTTGTCTATGCCTTGCATGTGGCTTCATGGCTTGTCTTTGGCTTGGGGAAAAGCTTGGTCAATTTCATGAAAATGGATTTTAGAAATTTTGGTAATTTAGGGGTGATTTGATGGGATTTGGCATATGGCTTGATTTGGAACCATTTGATGATTGATTTAGGACTTAAGGGATGATTTTAATTGAATGCATGATGAAGAAGAGTGTCATATGGACTTTGGATGAATTTTGGGCCTTTGGAATTTAGTGAAGATGGGCTTTTAAAATGGTTTAGAGAAGTGGGCTTTTGGATTTTAAAATGGATTTTAGGATGGGAATTTTGCAAAGGATTGGATCCAATAAGTGTTGAATTTAGTTTAGGAATATTTCATGAATGATTTGGAGTCAATTTGGTGTGACTTGGAATTGAATTGGTTTGAATTTGGGCCTCTTTGGTAAATGGCTCAATGTAGGTCAAGTTGGGCTAATTTGGGCCAATGTTGTGCTAGGTTTGAAATTGATGTAAAATAAATGTTGGGAAAGGTTTATGGGAGTGTTTCAAAGAGGTTTTGGCTTTGGTTGGGTTTTGATTTTGGGGTTTGGGCTTATTTGGGTTAGGCTCTGGGTTTAGGTCGAAATTGGGCCTTTTAGCTTTGGGTTGAATTTGAGTGGGGTTTGGGTCTAAATTTTGGGCAAATCATGTTAGTGTTTTGTCTGTGGGGATGCTACGGAAGGTTTAGAAAAGATTTGGGGTTAATTGGAGTTGAATTCGGTTAGTTTGGGCTAAGTTTGGGTCATGGGTCCAAATTGGGCTTTTAGGCCAAAAGTGAAATTGGATTCAAATGTCAATCAAATTTGACTTTCATTTGGTATAGATTGGTGTTGGGAATGTTGAATTGAAGTTTAGAATTGAATTCAACCAGAATTTGGGTCAATTGGGTAGGTTTGGTTTGACATTGGGTTCATTTTGGGTTAAAATGGGTCAAATTGGGGGTTTTGATAAAAGTAGGGTAAATTGACAAAATTGGCCCATGATGTAGTTGAACAAAATGAAATTGGGAATATTTGGTATTTTCTGAAATTTTCTAGGAATTTTCTGAATTTTTGGATTTTTGGGTCAAGAGGGGTATTTTGGGTATTTGGAGGTATTTTTGGAATTTTTGGTATTTTTGGCTATGGATGATCAACTTGATTGGTGAGGAAATGTTCAAGGTTAATTTTGGGGAATTTTTGGGTTATTTGGAAATTTTGAAAAGTTTGGGTGATTTTAAGGGTTTTGGGTAGGCTTGACGGGTGTAGGGTCCCGGGGGTCAAAAATTGAAAATTTGGAAAATTGAAGATTAGGTGAATGTAAGTGGAATAAAATAATTTTGGTTGAGCCATGAAGCCATATCAAGCCCACATGAGCCATGAAGGGACTCATTTGAGGCATCCAGTATGTTGTTCCTAACCCTCTTAGCCTAATGGCTTAGGGGTTAAGGATCATCCATGTGAATCACCTACATGAGTCAGTAGGTCAAGTTGGGTATGGGTGTGTTTTTAGGAGGTGTGTGAAAGTATAGTGTATAAGTGTAGTGTGTGTGTAAGTCAGCCCTTTTCCGCACTGCACCACCCAGTAGGGCCTCTAAGGCCAAAGAGTCCTATAGGAACTCATCCTTTAAACTTCCACATTCGATTTCAACCCTCTGTGTGATTAGGGGTCTACAATCAATTTTGTGGAGTTTGCATAGGAGTTAAGAAGTGGTTTGAATTTCTAAGTGGTGGGTTCCACTTCTAGTCCTCTAAGATAGTCGAAAAGCCTAAGGCTAGATCCTAAGTACTAAAAAGAAGAAGAGAAGACCTCATCAAAAATGAGGTCAACAGCCTTAGCCTTATCCTTTAGCGAAAAAGGAAATAGTCTAAGTCTGACAGCATTATCCAATACTCTGTCGTACTTAAAAGTAGCACAAAGTTCTAAGAAACTTGTAAGATGTAAATTAGGATCTTCATTTGAAGTTCCACCAAATTGATTGTTTTGTAGCATTTAGATAATTGCAGGTTTAAGCTCAAATGAATTAGCGGCTACATATAGGTTTTGGATAGTTAAGTGAATTTCATCTAATGTATGGTTAGCGTAATCTTTTAATGGTCTAGATTGATATTCATTTCCTATTCTTTGGTTATTTATATTATTTTCCATTGTTTCAGAATTTATAGATTCTTTCTAGTTTTCTAATTCTCCTAACAGTGCGTTCTAATTCTGAATCGTAGGGTATAAGATTTTCAGAACTAAATTTGTGCACACAATTGAAATCAGTTCATAATAAAACAATTAACTAAATAAGTTGAATCCTTTAAAGGTTTTCTAACAGTCCTAAATTGTCCGTTACTTTAATATGTTTTTCCCCGGCAACAATGCCAAAAACTTGAACTACCTTATGCTTATATCCAATTTGAATGTACTTAAAAATATAAGAATTCAACACCACTATTAAAAGATATAAATCCTCAGCAATAGCACCAAAAACTTGATCCAGAGCGTAAGTTTTATTTTAGTAACAATAAAATATTATAATCTTTTTATCGCAGAGTTACTTTTAAACGCAAGTATACGTATCGTTCAAGTAATATAGAGCTCTAATGGAGTTCTAGTTATCGATCCCACAGGGAAAAATATTAAAGCCTACGGACTAGGATTATATAAACCAAGTTAAAATTACAACTAAATCGAATCTGCCTATTTGTCATTAATATGCCATCGATAATAAAGTTCTAAACTAGTTCTACCAACAAATTACTAATACTACTAAAGTTAAGTTCAAATATATATATATTAGAAAGAATCTTTCTCCTTTGTTAAGATATTTAAGCAAAATGATAATTAGAATTAGTTTTATATGTGTTGTGCCAAATAGGAACATACCTATTCTTTACCCTTTGGTCCAGGCATAAAGAAAACTGACTAATCCTATGCTTAGTTACTGAATCTGCGGTTAGCTGGGAGGATACCGGCTCTCACTTCGGAGCTCCCACGTTCCCCTTACCTGGGTGCTAACAATCTACACTTCAGCACCCAAACGATAGGACCGAATTGAAGATTTTAGCCTGTCATGCTAAAATCTCCAATTCTACACCCGATTAATATTATTTCCTTATTTATTTGCACTTCTCCTTTCAAGGATTTACCCATCTAACTTTTAAAGAGACATGTGATACATACTAGTTAAGAATTCTTAACCCACGGTCAGGTCTTAAAAACTCTTCACAGATTTTAACAATACAAATGACCAATTCATATGGTAAAGTAAGTTTAGGTATAGTTTCATAAAAACTTCTTTATATTTTGTTTTAATAGACTAATTCATTTAATCATTTCACAAAAACATAAAAACAAGGAGAAATATTGAATAACTACTCAGAATTCATGGAAAGTATGCAATAAAACTTGGATTTCAAATAATAAAGTAAAGTTCTACAAACTCTAGAAAATAAACACTACTTATCTCAAATTCCTTTCCAAGCAAACTCTTTGAAGTTCCTCTGGCTTTCTTCTTTTCTTACAACACGCAGAAGTCTCCTTCGAAACAGCAATGCAGAAGAGATCTCTCACTTCCCTTCCACTCTTATAATCCCTCAAAGAATTCCTTACAAAATCTCTATTTGAACTCACTACTGACTAAATAACAATATAAATAACTCACTAATAAACTCTTAAGAACACTTTGGACTCACTAGTAATCATGTAGGAGATACTTTTTTCGGCCTAACTTTGTTCTTTTTAAAGTTGTAGAAGAGTCTCTAAGGGTTTTCCAGAAACCCCTTTGAAAATCGTCTACATTCGACGTATTTCTGGAAAGATCCGCCGGTCTGCCGTCGGCGGCCTCAATCTACGCTGTTGGCGGCCTTCCTTAGAATTAATTCTGAACTCTCAGGAAAATTACGCTGTCGGCACCATCGACCTCGCCGTCGGCATCCTAGGTCAATTTTTGCATAATTCGATCCTTTTTGCTCCAAATTCGCTCCATTTTGCATATTTTTGCTCCTTTGTCTCTAAATCTTCATTCCTGTAGAAAAACACCAAAAATACCCTTCTTTAAAGTGCAATATCATTAAAATCAGTGTAAAATAGGCATGAAAATCTTAACCTTTTTTCCTTGGGTTAAGAGCTAATCCCAATTCTGTGAATATTAGGGAGAGTTATATCTCTCTCCACAGGTAACCTAGCTACAGTAGCTCTGCCTTATTCAGAGTGGGAGCAACCAATTTTAGAGGAGTACCAAGGGCTTTAGCAATGTTAAATATGGCATTCTACTTAAAGTATCTAATGGGAAGCTCTGGGAATTTGAACAAGATTGGGACAACAGGAAGCTCCTTCTTAGGATCACAGTCTGGAGTCCACTTCATTAGCTTCATCTTAGATCCATCAATGAGGATGGATAGTTTAGCAAAGAGCATAACATAGTCTTCATCTGTTGACAGTTGGATCTGTATATGTCTGCCATCTAATAAACCCAGCATCCATGTCTCATTGAACTGAAGAGATTAAAAATAATTTTTGAGTAACTCCATCTTCGGATGGCCCAGGGCAAACTTCCCAATGAGAGTAAATTGAAATTCATCATTTAATTGAGTTAATTCTTGGTCTGAGAAAAAGATAGTAGGTTCCCCATCCTTTGTCCTAGTGGGGTGGATGAAAGGACAGGATGCCTGGCCTGCAACTGCATCATGAAACAGTTGAGGAAAGACTAACATGTCAAGGTTAGTAGCCACATTCCTGCTGTTGCTAACCACACCAGCATAGGTTGCCTTAGTCCATTGAATATTAGTATCCAAATCAATAGGGTGAGCCATCACCCCACCAACAACCAACACCCCCCCCACACACACACTATATATATACATATATATATATATATATATATATATATATATATATATATATATATATATATATATAGTAGGTAAATGAGCAGCTCATGGTTCCTACGTGTTAATATAAAATAGAAGTACAAAAAGTGGGGAGGGAGAGGGGATCCCCATCTAAAAAAAAAAAAAAAATACATGATAGATCCTAGGTGTTCTTCTCTCCACAATACAACTCCTAACAAAAGGAAAAAAATACAAGAACAAGAAATAGAAACCCAAAAATACTTGTATACCAGTATATATATATATATATATATCAGTGGTCATCTATCATTGTGGTGGGAGACTCTTCTACCTTATTACAGTACTTTCAGAATGACCTTCTCCCTCCTTGGCACCATTCCACTTGGGTTTACAAAATCAGATCTTTGCTGCCCCGACTCATCGTTCAATTTAACTTTATTTTCAGAGAAGGTAACAGACCAGCTAATTGGATTGCTAAAAAAGCTTTATCTTCCCAAGAGATAATGGTCTCTTCTACTCTACCTCCCCAGCTTCATCATCTCATCCAGGCTGACTCTATCCAAGCTCCTCATTTTCAGAATTTTGGAGTGATGTCCCAGCAATTGTTACTCTCCCTGCACCTGCTAAAAGCTGTTTATAGTTACTGTAGGAGCATTTTTTGTTTTTTTACTTGGTTATTTTCTTTTTGGGTGTTTTCTTCTGGGCTGATTTTTTCTTTTTTTTGGGAGTGGCCGATTACTTTCTAGTTTATTTCATTTACTTAGTCTCCTTTCTTTTTTGGTGTGGAGTTGTAGTGGGTTCTTCTTCCCTGTGGGATCTCTTTTGTAACTTCATACTTTTAAATCAACATGTAGGGAGCCAAGAGTAGCTCCTTCCCCCAAAATATATATATATATATATATATATATATATATATATATATATATATATATATATATATATATATATATATATATATATAATGTGATGGATTAGGGTGGTGGCATTACTTTTTGTCGAGGATTTCATTATAGCTTTTGCAAAAGCCATGGCGGCCTATTCTTAAACATGGATGTTTCCACCACTATAATCTTGAAACCCGGTCCAGTTATTGACTTCTTAATTGCAAATCAAAACATTCGGAATGCTAAAGAGGTTAATTGGGCCAAGGCTTAGAGAACTCTCAAAAATATGAGAATAAAAACTATACATACTAATCTGGAATTCAAGATTATAGGGCTGACTCCTCTTCCTTGCAGTCAACAAACATTTTTATTGAGAGGTAAAATTGATGATGGAAAGGATCTTCCGGTGGAAGTGAATGTTTTCAATTATTTTAAAGAGAAGCGAATCGACCTGACGTGGTCATCTTCTCTGCCTTGTCTTGTTGTTGGAAAGCCGAAGCGCCCCATTTACCTTCCTATAGAGCTATGCAATCTCATATCATTACAAAGGTATACAAGGGCCATATCTTCTCAAATGAGAGCATCATTGGTTGAGAAGTCTAGACAGAAGCCTCAGGAACAAATAAAAGCTGTAACTAATGCGTTTCAAAAAAACCAATATAATGATGAACCATTGATTTCTTCTTGTGGGGTTACAATTGAGAAGCAGCTAGCCCAGATAGATGGTCGCATTCTTAATGCTCCAACGCTGAAGATTGGTAATGAGGAAGACTGTTTTCCTAAGAATGGCCGTTGGAGCTTCACTAACAAGGTTTGGGAAGCACGCAACTGGCTCTGCTATGCTTCCACATACTATCATAACTTGAGTTTCATCTGCAGAAGTTATTGAAAGTTGGGCAATTGTAAATTTTTCTGCTCGATGTGATCTAAGTCACCTATCTCGTGAAATTATCAACTGTGCAAGGAACAAAGGAATTATTATTAATCGCCCATTCACAATTATTGAGGAAAATCACCAATATGTTCGAATGGAGCCTGCAGTTAGAGTTGAAAAAATGTTTGAAGAGGTTATAAAAAGGTTTCCTTGTCCACCACAGTTTCTTCTGTGCGTTCTTCCTGAAAAAAAGAATTCTGCTATTTATGGACCATGGAAGAAAAAGAATCTGCATGAAATGGGTGTAGTTACTCAATGTGTTTCTCCTGCAAGAATCACTGACAATTACTTGAATAATGTTCTTTTGAAGATCAACACTAAGCTTGATGGTATAAATTCTCTTCTTGCGCTTGAGGCCAATCCAAGTATTCCTTTAGTAACTGATGTTCCTACCATGATTGTGGGAATGGTCGTCTCTCATGGATCTCTAGGGCTGGCTGATCTCCCATCTGTCGCAGCAGCAGTTGGTTCTAGAAATTGGCCATTAATTTCCAGGTATAGTGCATCAGTGAGGACGCAGTCTGCAAAGCTAGGAATGATAGACTCTTTATACAAGCCTTTATCAAATGGAGAGGACGATGGAATCATGAGGGACCTTTTACTTAACTTCTACGATTCAAGTGGTGGCAGGAAGCCAGCTCAGATAATCATTTTTAGGGATGGTGTAAGTGAATCAAAGTTCAGTCATGTCCTAAATATTGAGCGGGATCAAGTCATCAAGGCATTTCAACATTTAGGTGAAGGCCCAGTTCCAAAGTTTACCGTAATTATAGCACAAAAGAACCATCATACCAAGCTTTTCAAAGCTGATTCTGCTGAAAATGTTCCTCCCAGTACTGTTGTGGACACAAGGATTGTTCACCCAAGGAATTATGACTTCTACATGTGCTCTCAGGCGGGGACGATTGGTACCTCAAGGCCAACACATTATCATGTTCTTCTTGATGATATTGGCTTTAATCCTGATGATCTTCAGAACCTCGTGCATTCACTCTCCTACGTATATCAAAGGAGTACAAGCGCGATTTCCATTGTTGCTCCAATCCGCTATGCACATTTAGCTGCAAATCAAATGTCTCATTTCATCAAAGTTGAAAACTTCTCAGAGACTTCGAGTCAAGATGGTGAAGTGGGGAACTGTGTTATTCCCGAGATGCCTAGATTGCATGAAGATGTGCGTGAGTCAATGTTCTACTGCTAATATAAAGCAGATCAGTCAACAAACTTTCAAGTGAAGTGAGGTCCTAAATAGATAATTGATCCAGATTTATTTAATTGTGTGAGTACATAATGCTTAAGGCTATAGCCACCTTAGGATAAGTATGTGTTTTGGGATCCGCTACATTTAGAGGTGAAAAAACAGCTATGCAAGACTTTGCTCCAAGTTTATTTATTTGAAGGGTTCAAACTATTGAAAATCTGAATGTGGATCTATTCAAGGCACAACTTATGTACTTGGAAAAAGAAGGTAAGTGCAAATTAATGGAAGAATCTTGGTTTCTTAGGACTTTGGTTTAAGGCATAACTCTTCATCTTTATTTTTAAGTCCATGGAACTAAAATGTGCTTGAGGGATCAATGGTATGGCAATTCTAGGAAATCTGTTTGAGTTATAATAATATATATATATATATATATATATATATATATATATATATATATATATATATATATATATATATATATATATATATAATGTGATGGTTAATCAGTTACTATCCTAAAATGAGATTCCTCAAACAAGTCAGCCTCCAAAAGAAATAAAAGCTGTGGGGTGCGGGGGGAGAGAAAAGGAGACAAGGACCTCCTTAGAAACAAGACCTCTTCTAGCAAGCCAGTTAGCAGGTATATTACATTCTCTTATTATGAAAGAAAATGTAATAGGTAGGTTGAGCTTCAGAGAGTTGATTTTCTAGACCCTTAGGGAGTGGTGCCAATGAGGGGGAAAATCTTCATTTAGATATTTGAGCATCATAGTTGAGTCTCTGATCACCGATTACAATATACGTGAGTTTAATCCTTTAATTTTCTTGTAATTTCTTCCTTTACAATGGTGTCCAAAACTTGACTCCATAGCAAAGTAAGAAAAGGAGGCAAGGACCTCCTTAGAAACAAGACCTCTTCTAGCAAGCCAGTTAGCAGGTATATTACATTCTCTAAATATGAAAGAAAATGTAATAGGTAGATTGAGCTTCAGAGAGTTGATTATCTGGACCCTTAGGGAGTGGTGCCAAGGAGGGGGAAAATCTTCATTTAGATATTTGAGCATCATAGTTGAGTCTTTGATACCCGATTACAATATACGTGAGTTTAATCCTTTAATTTTCTTGTAATTTCTTCCTTTACAATGGTGTCCAAAACTTGACTCCAAAGCAAAGTAAGTTTTCAATTATGTCTTTAAATAGTAGAGATTTTACGCAAGTATATGTATCATTATCAAGTAATATAGAGCTTTTTGATTAAGTCCCGAATATCGATCCCATGGAGATCACGTTTAATGACGGCGGCTTTCAAGAGAAGTTCTAGTCTACAATAACACTCTTTAGCTTGGAAGGTCGATAAAAGTTTGATTTTGATTATATTTAACAATTATCACTACAATACTACTTCTACTCCTAAACTAAAATACTTAGAGAAAATCAGAAAGTGGGTTATATATATATATATTAAAAGTACTCTTTCTCATGCAATGAAATTAGTGACATGTGTAAAAATAAAACAAGTAGCGAGAGAGATTGTGACAAATAGGAGCAATTATATTCTTTACCCTTACTTGGTTCTATAAAGAAAATAGATTAATTTGATGATTTTAAATCTTATAGATGGGTTAGGAAGGGAAAATACTAGCTCTCACTCTAGAGTTTCCTCTTCTCCCTCCACCTGAGGGATAACATCTCATAACAAAATTTTTCACATCAAACCAAATTAGGGGCTTTGGTCTGTCACCCTGAAGTCCTCTAATTTTGCACCTCTTAAACATGAATATCTCCTTATTTATTTGCACTCAATTATATGGACTACATTCTCACCCATATATTCTCATGTGATTCTTACCAATAGTTGACTGAGACAATACCGCATTGGTTCTTACATGTTCTCAAAACAATTTTAACATGCAAGTTGATCAAATTTACATGTAAATGAAGATCAAAGTAATATCATCATAATATATTCTAACACTAATCAATTGTATATCCTACACATTCATACTAATTTATTGTAAGAGGGAAGAGTAAAGAAAACTACTCACTACACATGGAGAAACAACAAGAACTTTTCATTGAACAAGTCTTCAAAACCATACAAACAAACTACTAAATTCAAATCAAAATACAATGAAAATACTTCTCTGATGAAAATCAAACTCTCCTTGTACAGAAAAAGCAATCTCCTTCTAATCCTCTCTAAGAACAAAGTGAAAAGGAAAGAAAAAAGTCTCTCACACTTTCTCTTTCTCTCTCACCTTGTCGCCCCACTTGGGCTCGCACCCAAGCCTTCTTCTACTTCTCCAAGCCTTCTTCTCCTCTTCTAATCTTCTCCTACTAATTATCCCCCCTAATTATTCTCTTCTCTAAGAGTTCAAGAAAGTTTATAATTTCCTAAGTGATGCTTAAGCGTCTCTTCAAAAGTGTCCATATTTAATGAATCTTCCAAAGGGTGCCTTAAGTACCTTTTCACTCCAAGAGACATATCTATTCTATAATAACTACTTCTAACCAACTTTAACTCTTCTTAAAAGTTTATTTTATCATTCCTAATGAATTCCCCATGATACACACTTTGAAACGCTTGAAAAATCATCCAAAATCTGACGTTTCTTTTATAAGTTATGCCAAAAACCATAACTGGCGGCTACACACCGATAGTTTGGCGCATAGGTGACCCACTAAAAAAATATTGAGATTTTTATATCAATGTTATCTCGATTTTGATGATATTGCACTTTTAAAAAAGTATTTTTGATGTTTTTCTATAGGTATGTTGATTTATGGACATTGGAGCGAAAAGATGCAAAAAGAAGCGAATTTGTAGGAAAAAAGACCAAAAAATGAAGATCTGATCTAAGGCGCCGACGGCGGATTTTTCCTAAGAGTTCAAAATATATTACAAGGAAGGCCACTGACAGTGGGATCAAGGCCACCGACAGCGGGCCTTATGAGAAAGGGTCTAAAGCCAAGTATTCTAGAAGGTCGTCGACGGCGAGATAGAGGCCGCCGACGGTGAGATCGACGATTCTCTGATGAGATACATTGAATATGGATAATTTTCGAAGGGATGCTTGTGTAACTCTTGGAAACTCTTCAACTACTTTAAAAGAAACAATTTGGGGTGAAAATCTGGGTGTGTCTAAAGAGTCCACCGAGTCCATAGTGAGTCAGTAGTGTGTACATTGTGTCTATTAATGTCGGTAGTGCCATTAGAGTATTGGAGAGTTAGTTTATTTAGTGTTAATTGTGAGGAATTCGTCAAGATATTGTAAGAGTTGAAGGAAAATGGGAGATTTCTTTCTCTTTGTCTTTGCGATGGAGATTTCTGCGTGCTGTAAAGAAAGGAAGAGATTCAGAGGAACTTCAAGGAGTTTGCTTGGGGAGGAATTTGAGATAAGTTGTATTTACTTATTTTAGTCTGTATAACTTAGATTTTATATATGAAATCCAAGTTTTATCGTATCTTCTATATGAAATCTGAGTAGTTTCTCTATCTTTCTCCTTGTTTTGAGATTTTTGTGAAATGATAGTTTGAATTAGTTGTGCCAAGAGAATGTTAAAGAAGTTGTGATAATCTTTTCACTTCAATCTTAATTTACTGTCAATCTGGCCAATTGATTTGTTAAAATATAATGATTTTACAACTAAAGTGAAGATTACATCAAAGATTCAGGGAAGTCAAATTCCTTGAAAGTAGGGTTTAAATAAATAAGGAAATATTATTCATCGGGCATTGAATTGGAGATTTTAGAGTGACAGACTAAAATCCTCAATTCGGTCCTATCGTTTGGGTGCTGAAGTGTAGATGTTAGCCCTCAGACGAGGGGAACTTGGGAGCTTCGAAGTGAGAGCTGGTATCCTCCCAGCCTAGCCGTAGATCAGTATCTAAGCATAGGATTAGACAATGTTCTTTATGCCTGGACGAAAGGGTAAAGAATAGGTATGCACTTATTTTTCATAACATAGTTTTTAACAAATTCTAATTATCCATTCACTTAAATTTCTTAACAAAGGAGAAGGATACTTGCTTTCGTATTTAACTTCACTTATTTAATAGAAGTAGTTATTTATTAGTAGAATTAGTTTATTAAAATTACATCTTAATCTATTGCTTATTAGTAAAAAATAGGTAATTTGAACTACAAGTTGTGATTTTGAATTGATTTCTATAATCCTAGTTCGTAGCCTCAAAATATTCCCTGTGGGATCGATATCCAGGACTCCATTAGAGCTTTATATTACTTGAGTGATATGTATACTTGCGTTGATAAGAGTAACTCTGTGATTATTGAATATTTTACACACTTCTATATCAAGTTCTTGCAATATTAAAATTACACTAAGTTCGCGGAGTGGTTCAAGTTTTTGGCACCGCTTGCCGGGGAGTATAACATAATTAGAGTAACAGAAAATTTAGGACTATTAGAAAACTTTTTAATAGAAATTGCAACTTATTTTTAGTGAACTATTTTTCTGTGTTTTAATTTCGATTGTATGCATAAATTTGGATTTGAAATCTTATACCCTACGATTCAGAATTAGAACGCACTATTAGGAGAATTAGAAAACTGAGAAAATAACTTAGAAATCCTGATATTCTTAACACAATGGAAAACAACATAAACAACCAAAGAATAGAAAATGAACTTCAATCTAGACCACTAAGAGATTGCACTAACCCTACATTAGTTGAAATTCACTTAACTATCCAATATCATGATGTAGCTGCGAATTCATTTGAGCTTAAACCTGTAATTATCCAAATGGTACAAAACAATCAATTCGGCGGAACTTCAAATGAAGATCCTAATTTTCATCTTTCAAGTTTTCTAGAACTTTGTGCTACTTTTAAATATGACAGAGTGTCTGATGATGCTGTCAGACTTAGATTTTTTCCTTTTTCACATAGGACAAGGCTAACTGTGGTTAAATTCGTTAGCACCTGGATCTATTAGAACTTGGGGGAACTTTTGCAAAAAATCTTAGCAAAATATTTTCCACCATCTAAGACTGCTAAACTTAGAAATGATATCACATCTTTCAGTCAGTATGAGGGAGAATCAACATATGAATCTTGGGAAAGATTTAAAGATCTTCTTAAGATATGTCCACTTCATGCTTTACCAGATTGGTTAATTATTCAAACTTTTTATAATGGATTAGTAGGATCTCTTAGATCCATCATTGACGCTGTTGCTGGTGGATCCTTAATGTCTAATCCTTTTGAAGAAGCTTATGTTTTAATCGAAGAAATGACTACCAATAATTTTTAATGGCCCGCTGAAAGTGTAAATCCTAAGAAAGTAGCCGGTATTCATGATTCTGATGCTTTTAATATGATAGTTTCTTAAATTGCTGCTCTTTCTAAGAAATAAGATCAATACAGAATGAATCGTTCTCAAACACCACCAGTATTAGAAGAAAATTCATTACGACAAATTGTTGATGCTCAAACTTCATATGAAACTTTAAATTTGATAAATAATAGACAAAATAACCCTTATTCAAACTATTATAATCTCGGTTGGAAGAATAATCCAAACTTTATATGGAATAACCAAGGTAATGCTAATGCTGTTAATTCTCAATGGGGGAACTATCCTGAAACCCATTAGGAAATGTAAACAATCAGGGTAATTACAATTATAGACCTTCTAATCCACCAATTTTTTATAATAATTCACAATTCAAGGAGAAGATGTTAGCTATGGAAGAACTAGTTTTGAATATGGGAAATCAATTACAAAATCAAGGAGCTGCTATTAAAAACATAAAAAAGCAATTGGGGCATATTACTACTGCACTAAGCATAGACCTATTGGAACTTTACCTAGTAATGTTGAAGTAAATCTTAAAGATCAAGGCCATTCATTTATGAAGTGGAAAAGAGTTGGAAACAAGAGTCTAAAAAGAAACTGTAGTTGAAAAGGAAAAAGTGGAAACTGAAGAAGAAAATGAAAGTTTATATCCTGATTTTCCTCTTAAACCTCTGAAAATTACTGTTGAAAGACCACCACAATCATTTCCTCAAAGACTAAAGTAACAAGACAAGGGAAAAAGATTTGCTAAATTCTTAGACATTTTAGAAAAATTGTCAATAAATATTCCTTTTGTTAAAGCTTTGGCATAAATGCCTGATTATGTTAAATTTATGAAGGATATACTCAACAAAAAGAGGAAGTTACTAAATCATGAGACTGTTGCACTCAATGAAGAGTGTAGTTCTATAATTCAGAAAAAGCTTCCTAAAAAATTTAAAGATCCTGGTAGTATTACTATCTCGTGTACTATTGGTGAAAATTTTTATGAACGAGCATTATGTTATTTAGGAGCTAGCATAAATCTGATGCCCTTATCAAATTTTAAAAGGTTAGGAATATGAGAGATTACACAAACTTCTGTAACTCTACAGTTAGCTGATCGATCTATTACACATCCTAAAGGAGTTGTAGAAGATGTTTTGGTTAATGTTCATAAATTTATTTTTTCTGTAGACTTTATCATTTTAGATATGGAAGAAGATAAGGAAATACCTATCATTTTAGGAAGACCATTCCTAGCTACAGGAAGAGCCATAATAGATTTTCAAAAAGGAGAATTGACTATGAGGGTAAAAGACCAGGAAGTGACTTTTAACATCTCAAAGTCAATGAAATATCCTTCAATAGAAAAAGATGATGAATGTTTTAGAATGGATACATGTGATTATTTGAGAAAAGAATATTTCAAAGAAAATTTTGAAAAAGATGAAGAAATTGAAAATGATAATTATGACGAAATTGATAACAAAGAAGCTGATTATATTCAGGAACAATTGGAAACACTCAATTAAATAACACCAGGGAATGAAAATTTAGTTCCATCTATTGTAAAACCCTATGAACTTGAATTAAAGAATCTTCCAAATCATTTGAAGTATACATTTTTAGGAGAATTTTCAACATTACCAGAAATTGTATCCTCAGACTTAAATGAAATTCAAGAACAAAAATTAGTGGATACTTTAAAAATGTACAAAAGAGCTTTTGGTTGGACTCTGACTGATATAAAAGGAATTAGTCCTTCGATTTGTATGCAAAGAATTTTATTAAATGATGAATATAAACCAAGAATTGATCCACAAAGGAGACTGAAACCTATTATGGAAGAAGTAGTTAAAAAAGAGATTTTAAAATGGTTAGATGCTGGAATTATGTATTCTATTTCAGACAGTACTTGGGTAAGTCCAATTCATTGTGTTCCTAAGAAAGGAGGAGTAACTGTTGAAGCAAATGAGAAAAATAAATTAATACCTATTAGGCAAGTGACTCGATGTCAAATATGTATTGGTTATAGAAAATTAAATGCTGCCACTAGAAAAGATTACTTTCCTCTTCCTTTTCTAGACCAAATGTTGGTAGGCTTGCTGGACACAAGTACTACTACTTTCTGGATGGATATACCGGTTACCATCAAATTCTTTTTACTCCTGAGGATCAAGAGAAAAGTATGTTTACTAGTCCTTATGGAACTTTTGCTTTTCGAAGAATGCCTTTCGGACTATGTAATGCACCTACAACAATACATAGATGTATGATGTCTATATTAAATAAATTAATTGATGGAATAGAAGTATTTATGGATGATTTTTCTATATTTGGAACATCATTTGACACATACTTAAATCATCTTGAAAAAAGTTTTGGAGTTATGCGAAAGAACTAACTTAGTTCTTAATTGGGAGAAATGTCAATTTATGGTTGCAGGAGGAATTGTATTAGGGCAAAAAATTTTGGAAAATGGTATGGAAGTAGACCCTGCAAAAATTCATGTTATAGCTAAACTACCACCTCCTACTACAGTGAGAGGGGTAAGATGTTTTCTTGGACATGCTGGTTTTTACAGGCGTTATATTAAAGATTTTTAAAAAATTACTAAACCTCTATGCCAACTTCTAGAAAAGGACAAGAAATTTGAATTTACTGAAGACTGCTTGAATGTCTTTGAGTTATTAAAGGAAAAACTAATCATAGCACCTATGATAGTTTCACCTAATTGGGAGAAACCATTTGAATTAATGTGCGATGCTAGTGATTATGCTATTGGAGCTGTTCTTGGACAAAGATATGATAAAATTTTTAAGGTTATATACTATGCTAGTAGAACTCTTAACGATGTTCAAATTAACTATACAATTACTGAAAAAGAGTTATTGACTATTGTGTATGCTTTTGATAAATTCAGATCTTATTTCATTGGGAATAAATGTATTGTGCATACTGATCACTCTTCTATTAAATATCTGATGCAAAAGAAGGATACCAAAATAAGATTAATCAGATGGATACCTTTGATGCAAGAATTTAATTTTGTGGTAATTGATAGAAAGGGAACTGACAATCAAATTGGTGATCATTTGTTGAGACTAGAAAATCATAAATTATCTGACACAGACTATGAAATTACAGACAGTTTCCCTGATGAACAACTTTATACTATTAATGATTGGAAAATACCTTTGTATGCTGATATAGTTAATTATATAATAAGTGATATTTTGCCACCTATGCTAACACTACAGCAACAAACAAAATTCATTCATTATGCAAGAGAATATTTTTGGGATGAACCATATTTATATAAGCGATGTAACAATTTTATTATTAGGAGATGTGTGCCTTATGAAGAAACTGAACAGATTATTCAAAAATGCCATGATTCTGAATTTGGAGGACGTTTTGGGATTGGCAAAACTTCGTATAAAGTTTTACAATTTGGATTTTATTGGCTTGCTCTCTTTAGAGATGTTTACAGATATATCAAAACTTGTGATAGATGCCAACAAGTAGGTAATATCTAGAAGAAATGAAATGCCTCTGAATTTCATGTTAGAAGTGGAGATTTTTGATGTTTGGGGATTAGATTTCATGGGACTATTTATTCCTTCATTTGAGAATTTATATATATTAATTGCAGTTGATTATGTATCAAAGTGGATTGAAGCACAAGCTTTACCTCATTGTGATGCTAAAAGTGTTTCAAGATTCTTAATGAAAAACATTTTCACAAGATACAAAATTCCGAGAGTGATTATCACTGACAGAGGATCCCATTTTAAGAATAAATATATTTAGAGTTTGGTAGAAAAGTTTAATATTATTCATAGAATCTCTACTGCTTATCATCCTCATACCAGTGGTTTAGCTGAAGTTTCTAATCGAGAAATTAAACAAACTTTAGAAAAGACTGTAAACCCTGGTAGATTAGATTGGTCTGCGAGATTGGATACTACATTATGGGCATACAAGACTTCTTATAAAACTCTTATTGGAATGACTCCTTACAGATTCATTTTTGGAAAGACTTGTCACTTACTAGTAGAATTGGAGCATAAAGCATATTGAGCGATTAAAGAACTCAATTATAATTTGAAAAATATTGGTGAAAAGAGATTGTTGCAAATGAGTGAATTGGAAGAATTAAGAAATGAATATTATGGTAACGACAAAATTTATAAGGAGAAACTGAAGTTAAGGCATGATCGAAAGATTAATCAGAAGAACTTCGAACCAGGACAAGAAGTTTAGCTTTACAATACAAGGCTAAAGTTATTTCCTGGTAAATTGAAGTCCCTTTGGTTAGGACCCGTTACTGTGACTCAAGTTTTTACTTATAGAGCTGTAAATTGAAGATCCTAATACTGGGAATAGATTTAAAGTAAATGGACATAGATTAAAATCATATTTTAATTGTAAAAGACCAAACTTTAAAGAGGTTTTAATGCTCAGTTAACCTGAATAACACCTGAATTGGTCGGGCTGACGATGTTAAACCAAGCATTTTATGCGAGGCAACCTATAGTTATCTTTATTTGTGAGTATTTGTTTAAATTTATCATTAGTATGTGGTAGTATTGAATTCTACTGCTCATGTTTACCCTTTAATCATCATAGAATTTGGATCCATAGAGAAAATTTGGAATGTATTCAGACCACAATGTTTTTGTGTAAATTTTGTCTTGGGCGCCAAAGGCGCGCTCGATGCCCCTGACGACATGTTTTTCTCGAGGGCCCTGACATTTAATTGCACAAAGCTCGCCAACAGCGCCATCGAGGCTGCCGACAGCGAGATTGGTGATTGGATGGTTTTTGGTGTTCGAAATGGCGATTTTTGGCAGTTTTAGGCAAATTCTTTCCCTATAAACTTCCAAGAGCGGTTCCTAAACTCTCCATTTCCTAAAAATGAATGGAAACTCCCTTGAATTCTTCTCTAATGGCTTCCAATTTAATAGATTACCTTAGATTTCGAGTGTTCAATCGGAGAAAGTTTGTCAGTGCCGAGGCACAATGACTCTTCAACAAGGTGTTGTCAAAGAGGAGGCTAATTAAAGAAAGATGTTTTGTCAGTCGAGGATTAAACAATCCTTTGATATCAACTGAAGAAATGATCGTGTGACAACGATGGGAAGTATTTTGCTACACTACTGCCACAGTAGTCGTTCTTGTGGTGAAGGAGTTTTATGCCAATTTGCATAGAATCAACCAAGGAAGCGTCTATGTGCGAGGTAGGTGGATAACATTTAATTCTGGACGTATTCACGGATTGTATATGCTCGAGATTGTTCCTGTTTGCCATTATTCTAACTTCGACCCGACGAGAAATGTGATGAATGAAATAAACCAAAATTTGACGGATGAAATTGAAGACTGGGAAGTTAGAGAAAACGAGTATGTTAGTTTTTTTGCTACAATTTTAAATCCTGTATCAAAACATTGACACTTTTTCATTTCTTCGAAGTTATTACAGACGATGAAAATCGGTAAAGTTACCAAGGAGAGTGCTATATTGAATTACTGCATTCAAATGGGATGACCAATTTATATTGGATTGATAATTGTGAAGTCTGTAATGGGCCTGATTGTTCAAGGATCATCTCATGGGCTTGGACATCCTTCAACAATTTTCTCATTATGCAGTCCGTTCCAAGTTTCATACGAGATTTAAGAAAACGTACTTTTACCATGGAAACCATTAGACCCAACCAGAATGTTCCTAGCAACTGAAGAAGAGAATGAGATGGGCGCAATTATGGATCAATCATCACAGAACTCGATTTCAATTCGACCTCTAGTAGCGGACAAGACACCGATGATCTTGCACAGAATCAAGAAATCGGAGAAAGAGGTACAAAATTTAATGAATTCAATTAATAATCTCTCTGATTTATTTGATCACATTGATTGAAGAATGAAAGAACACTTTGATCATACTGGACATTTTGAAGCAAGTTTGATACGATTAATGAGGAAGATGGGATGGATTGAAGAAGATTCAACTCATGAATTCCCATTCCGACCCTTCTATAACCTTTATGTTCATGTTGAAGCGATGGGTGATATCAGAGGAGAAACTAACACTGAATCAGAAGAATAGTATAATTACTTTACTTTGTATGTTTCTTTATGTTGGACTTGATTTGAACTATGTTTGTTTGTTTGCTTTCTAATTTTGCTTTTTGATCTCATTATAGTTGAGATTGTGATTGAAATGTTTGTTTTAAATTTTTAGAGTATTTTGGCTTGGATTGTAACGCTGATTTGATGAATTTAGGTTGAGAAAATACCCAACTGATGTCTGTTATGTAATGTGTATTGTAAACCATGGATTTTATATATAATTGTGAAGATTTGTGTTGTGAATGTTTATCTCTGTTAATACATCACTTAATTACTAAAAATTTATGTTTATGATCAAACGGATGACGACGAGGCTTAAAATTGATCAAAATCGCAAAAAATCAGCAAAATGATCAAATTTTAAGAATCTCGCCGAGAGTGCACTCAAGGCCGCTGACGGCGTGTTTTTTTCGAGACTACTGAAATTAAATTCGTTGGAGCCCGTTAACAGTGAGAACGACCCCACCGATGGAGAGATCCCAAAAATTACCTTTTAACTGCGATTTTGACCAGTCAACCGCCACTATTCATCATCTTCTTTCCCTTTTTACAGAAAATTTCGACCTAGGGCTTGAAAGATCTTGGATTTGGAGCGATTTCAACTCGTTTTTGACACCGAATTTGATCATCACTCGATATAAGATTCCCTTCTAGGTAAAAATTTTTGGTTTTTACCATGAATTTCTTCCACATCTAGGAATTTCAGAAAAATTGAAAATGTGGAGAAAATACTTGGAAGACATTCATGGAACTTAATTTTAAATTCTTTAAGTCACAATTGGAAGCCATTTTATCATTATTTTGGAGTTTAGTTTATATTTTTTATAAATTTAATATATCAAAAATGGCTCCCCGACAAAAGAGGCGACTTGAATTTGACAAGGCTCGATTTATAAATGCTAAAGCCCAGTCAAGATACACTTCAATCTTCTAAGGAAAGAAATGTATTCAAGATCGAGTTTTTTATAATCCCGGAGGAGAAGTGAAACGAGTTATTAGAGAGAGAAAATGAGAAAACTTCTGTTACTCTACAAACAAGGCTGTTGTTGAAGTTGTGAAAGAGTTCTATACCAATCTGACTCAGCTTGAAGATGAGCCTGTGAAAGTAAGAGGGTTTTCTGTTGATTTTAATGCTACCCGCATTAATTCTTTTTATGAACTTCACGATTTTATTCTAGCGAGTATGAGACATTTGGAACTATGGAAAGTTCGTTAGATGATGTCATTTAATTTCTCACTAATGGGAAAGGGACATGGAATATTAAACAGCTTGAACGGATAAACTTTCCTCTTTCTTTGATGAATGCCATAGCTAAGGCATGACATTATTTCATATGTTCTACTCTTCTACCTATCTATCACCGTAGTGAAGTATCAAGAGATATAGCTGTTATGAAATTTTGTATTCAAAACAATAGAAGTATAAATGTGGGAATATAATTTATAAGAATATTTTGGCCACGGCGAAGAGTGAATCAAGTGGATATCTAGGACATTCTGACCTCATTTATGCACTTTGCCAATTATCTGAAGTAGAAGCTAGTGATGATGAAAAATAGGTGTACCCTATGAAACCAATAGTAAGGCTAATTTGAAGACATACGAATCCCATGAAGAATGGAGATCTGGGAGTAGGAGTAAAGCACCTTCTACCAGTAGAGATATCCCCTCTACTAGTTATGACCCTCCTGCCTCTAGCTCCCCTACTCTTTATGATTTGATGAATGAGATGACCCTGCAGCGGAAAAATTTTGAAAAATTAGATGAAATACTTGAGAGAATTGATTAGAGGCTTGAAGGATTAGAGAAGAGAAATGATTATGATGGTGAGTATCTTTAGCGACATTCTGATTTCTAGATTGCTTATTATGATGCTCAGGCTAGACACTATAGAGGTGAGCCTGATGTTATTTTTCCTGAATGCCCCTGTTATACTCGCTATCAACCCAATCCACTTGCTGACCTGGGAGATGAAGACATAGCATTGGATTTTGATATTTGATTTTAAAATTTGATGATTGTGATGTAATGTATGTGTGTTGTGTTGTAGTTTATTTTTATTCTTTTATTTGTATTTTGTGTACTGTATTATTTTCTGAGATGTGTGTTTTGTTTTGTAGTTTGTATTTTTTTTAGATGGATTGTGATGCATAGATTGTAAATGTATTTGTGGACTCTAAGTTAAAATATTAGACTGTTTGTTATTGTGTTGTGAAATGCAAATCCTGTTTGGTATTGTATTGTGTAGTATAATTTTTGTTGTTAAAATATTTTGTTTTATGTACTTATTTCAAAATTTTATTACCCCAGTAAATTCTCTAATCTGTTATATGTGTAGAAAAGTTTCTAATATTACAGGTCAGTTGAGATTTAAAATTTTTTGAGAAAAACCTGCAAAATTTCAGAGAGAAGAAAATGCCTAAAGTGCAAATGTATGATTTATATTTAGAATTTTTCTTTCCACCATATCAATTCTATTATTGAAAACTTTAAATTTGGGGGGGGGAGAAAATAAATATTAACTATTATGTGTTCTAAATTAAAATATTTTCAAATTTATAAATATGATTTTTGTGATAAAATTTTGATTCAGTTAACTATATTTAAATTTTATTTAAATATTGTAGAAGATTCAAAGAAATGTTTTTGGGAATAAAAATTAATTTTGTAGGTTAAGATATTTAGTATAAGGGAATAAGACTATAGTCAACTATTTACAGTAAAGAAAATTATATTTTGAAATATTAAGAATCTTAGGAATTTAGTTGAGAAAGAAAAGATTGGGGCTCAATGATATAAAAACTATGAATTACATATAAGGTAAAGGAATGCTTTAAGTTTCAAATTTAGGAAAAGAAGTGTGGAGTTCAAAATTATTAACAGGCTATCTAGATATAGTAATCCTCACTTGAAAAAGAAAAAGAAAAAGAAAGGATTGAAAAATAATCCCTGAAAAGAAAAGAAAAATATATATAGGATTGAAAAGCAATTCAGAAGAAAAGAAAATAAAAGTAAGTGAGGAGAAGCTTGAGGAGATGCCTTATCAAAAATTGGCTTCAATTGTATTAACCTAAAGAAAAAAACTAAATACATTTCTGAACTTATATTTATGGACTTGTTTCTTTACTAAGTAGTGTTCTCATGAATTTCTTATCATCTGAATATTCTAGGAGAATTAATGTTGCAAAATTTAGTCTTTCTTGAAATGAATAGAAGACTAGAACTCTTAGACTTGAGGACTAGATAACCTTATATCTGCAGAGTTAATCTAATTACATGAAAATCTTTCTAAAAATTCTTACTATAATATTTATTTAAATCAAAATTATAGTATTTCTGAATTAGAACTTTACCACAATGAATCATAACCTTTATGTAGTACTAAAAATTACTTGAGGACAAATAATAGTTATGTTTGGGGGATTTTTACCCACTGAAAAATTTTAAGATTTTCATGCTTATTTTATATTAATTTTAATGATATTACACTTTAAAGAAAGGTATTTTTGATGTTTTTCTGCAGGTATGTTGATTTATGGACATTGGAGCGAAAAGATGCAAAAAGGAGCAAATTTGGAGCAAAAAGGACCAAAAAATGAAGATTTGATTTAAGGCGCCGACGGCGGATTTTTCTCGAGAGTTCAGAAAATATTACAAGGAAGGCCACCGATGAGGGGATCGAGGCCGCCGACAGCGAGCCTTATGAGAAAGGGTCCAAAGCTAAGTATTCTAGAAGGCCACCGACGGTGAGATTGATGCCGCCGACGGCGAGATCAACGGTTTGCTCACGAGATACATTGAATATGGATGATTTTTGAAAGGATGCTTGGGTAACTCTCGGAAACTCTTTAACTACTTTAAAAGAAATAATTTGGGGCAAAAATCAGGGTGTGTCGAAATAGTCCACCGAGTCCATAGTAAGTCAGTAGTGTGTTCATTGTGTATATTAGTGTTAGCAGTGCCATTAGAGTATTAGAGAGTTAGTTTATTTAGTGTTAATTCTGAGGAATTCTTTGAGAGATTATGAGTGGAAGGAAAGTGAGAGATTTCTTCCTGCTTGTCATTTCGAAGGAGAATTCTGCGTGTTGTAAAGAAAGGAAGAGATTCAGAGGAAGTTCAAGGAGTTTGCTTGGGGTGGAATTTGAGATAAGTTGTATTTACTTATTTTAGTCTGTATAACTTTGCTTTTATACCTAAAATCCAAGTTTTATCATATCTTCTCTATGAAATCTGAGTAGTTTCTCCGTCTTTCTCTTTGTTTTAAGATTTTTGTGAAATGATAGTTTGAATTAGTCGTGTCAAGAGAATTTTAAAGAAGTTGTGATAATCTTTTAACTTCAATCTTAATTTAATGTCAATCTAGCCAATTAATTTGTTAAAACATGTTGATTTTACAACTAAAGTGAAGAATACATCCAAGATTCAGGGAGGTCAAAGTCCTTGAAAGTAGGGTGCAAATAAATAGAGAAATATTATTCATCGAACATAGAATTAGAGATTTTAGAGTGACAGACTAAAATCCTCAATTTGGTCCTATCGTTTGGGTGCTGAAGTGTAGATGTTAGCCCTCAAGAAAGGGGAACGTGGGAGCTCTGAAGTGAGAGTCGATATCCTCCCCGTTTAGCCGCAGATTCAATAACCAAGCATAGGATTAGTCAATGTTCTTTATGTCTGGACCAAAGGGTAAAGAATAGGTGTGCTCCTATTTGACACAACATAGTTTTTAACTAATTCTAATTATCGATTTACTTAAATTTCTTAACAAAGGAGAATGATACTTGCTTTGGTATTTAACCTCACATATTTAATAGAAGTAGTTAATTGTTAGTAGAATTAGTTTATTAAAATTACATCTTAGTTTCAATTGCTTATTAGTGACAAATAGGTAATTTGAACTACAATTTGTGATTATGAATTGATTTCTATAATCCTAGTTCGTAGCCTCTAAAATATTCCCTGTGGGATCGATATCCAGGACTCCACTAGAGCCCTGTAATACTTGAGTGATACGTATACTTGTGTTGATAAGAGTAACTATGCGATTATTGAATATTTTACGCACTTCTATATCAACTTCTTGCAATATTAAAATTACGCTAAGTTCGCTGAGTGGTTCAATAGACACTAATGTCTGGAGGCTATGTGCCAATTGGTGGCGCCTAGGTGCCAGAAACAAGTAAAAAAGTGTCTGGTTTGACCCGTTTTGCTCTGGTATGTTCCGGTTCAACCTGCTTTGCTTCAGTATGCTCCATTTTTTTCCTTTTTTGTTCCTTTTAATCCAATCACTCCAAATTCTTCAATTTTATATACCTATAACCAAGAATACAAGAAAACGTACCTTTAAAGTGTAATATCATTATAAAATATAGCATAAAAAGTAGTACATTCTTTGGTTGATCAGTCTCCCTCCACCAAAAGATGTCTCCACTTGTTTAGAGAAGCAAGGTGAATGGCCTAGTAGGCAACCATCAATTCAGCTTCCAAGGGGTTAGCTACCACTGTAGGAGCATGGTAAAAACATAGGCAGTGTCCCTTGTGGTCTTTATAGACACCCCCAAAGCTTACCCCCAAATCTGATAATCCACAATCTGTGTTGACTTTAACATAGGGGTGTGGAGGAGCCTTGCAAAACACCTTTAAAAATCTAGTCTTCATAGCCAAATCCAGTTGGGTGTCTTGTAATATGCTGGGAAAATTTTTATATTTGACGAGTTTAGATAAAAAGGAGTGGCAGTGACTAACAACAATACCCACAAAGCTGAGTTTTCCATCAAATTTGCAATGTTCCTGTGCATCCACAAAAACCAGGATACAACAAAAGGAAAAAAAAAACCAATTTTAGCTTTTAGTCAGGATTGCCAGTAGGTCATCAGATCCTGCAAATCTAGTAGAATAGAGTTGATAACCATTAATTTAACAACTGCTGTCCAAACCTCCTGAGAAAAGTTGCATTTGAAGAAAAGGTGATGATTGATTCTTCCTTCTGGCCACACATATAGCATTTGGAAGGTACCCTTAATTCTTTCAGTTTCAAGATGTCATCAGTGGGAAGGCACCAATGAAAAATTCTCCAGTTAGAGAATGACATGGATGGAGTAAGAAAATTGTTCCATAATAGTTCCGCCCATTAAACATGGTCCCATCTATATATGGTGCTATAAATGTATTTGGTTAGGCTCTGCATTTTAACATTTTGCCAAACAATTCTGTCAGTTTTAGATCTGTTAAAAAATAGCTTTGCCACTTGAGCAATTGATTATTCCAGCAGTAAGGTACTAGGGAATGGAATAGACGAACTGCCCCCAGTCCAGCATTCAACAACTTTAAATGGAGTGATGGAAGCAATAACATTAGGCATCAACATATCTTCTAGACACCAATGATCTTGCCAGAAGAGTATGTCCCCCTCTTGACCTCAGTTTTGGTTGATGTCTAGTTATTCTTTAGAATAACCTAGGGTCTAGCTATGGGACTCTCCTGGTGAATTTCTTAGAATACTAGTTATGGAACCCTCCCCATAGAAATTCAAACTTTTCTTACTTCCCTGGGAGTTTTCATATGCTTAAGGCCTAACCTCCAGTTTTTAGGAGAAAGAGACCAAGCATAATGAAGCCCAGGGGAAGTCACCTATAGGTGGTTAGGCCATAGGATCTACCCTGGAATATCTTGAGCTTACACCACACTTACACTACACACTCACTAACCTAAACAAAGCACATCACCTTCGGTCCATTAACTCTTTGGAAACTCATCTAAGTGGTTTTCCCAAACTCTTAGCCTCAGGCTAGTGTTTGGCTAGTCCAACACATAGAGGACCAAATGAGGGTGACCCTTGGTCCATGGCTTATTTCAAATAATTTAATACTACTCACCTCCAACCATTCCAAATTTTTGCTAAAAATTCAATTTCTAACCCCTTTGCCCCAAAATACCTTAAATACCTAAAATACCCCTAAAGCCCTTAAATCCACCAAAACATCCAAAATTCCTCATAATTCCCCAAAAATTACCAAAAATTATCCAAAAATTCCATAAAATCATTTCAAAACAGTTCCCACCTCTTAAATCCACCAAAACACCCCAATACTCTCCAAATAACCTACATATATCCTAAATACCCCTCTTGGCCCAAAATTCAAAAGATTCCAAAAATTCCAAAAAAACTCAAAATCTCCCAAATATTCCCAATTTCATTTCTCTCAACTGACACATGACCCAATTTAGCCAATTTAGCCCAATTTAACCAAAAGCCCCAATTTGACCCATTTAACCCAAAAGTGCCCAAATCAAACCCAATCTTGACCCAATTGATCCCAATCTTGCCCAATTTCAATTCTAAAATTTAATTCAATATCCCCGATATCAATCTAAATCAAATCCAAGCCCAATTTGACCCACATTTGAGTTCAATTTCAATTAAAATCCAAAATCCCCAATTTTTCCAAAATAATCCAAAATCCCAAAATGGACCCAATGTCAACAAATTCCCTCAAATGTCAATCCTAAACCCTTCATAACACACGCTTAAATTGAATTGAATCATCAATTACGCCAAATTTGAGCTCAAGTCTCACCCAAGTCTACATAAAGTCCAAAACTCCTAATTTTAACCCAAATCCAACATATGCCCAAAATCTCCTAAATTGATTGCCCTATTCCCAAAATTTCCACCCAATTAATGTTAGCGACTCTTCACCACATTTCCCTAAACCATTTGGAACCCTCAATTTGGTGTAAACCCCACTCTAGCCCAACCTAAACCCAAACTTTGCCAACTTTCCCTAAATTGACCAAATTCCCAAAATCCACCAGATTGAACCCCCAAATGAACTCAAAACTACTCTAAGTCTTCATGAAAAATCTTCCTTATGATCATATACACAATGTTACTCAATCATTTTGGCCCAAATCAAGATCAAACTTAAGCTAGCCTAACCTAAACCCATTGTGCCCTAAATTGAACCTTTGGCCTAATGACACTTAAATTGAACCCAAGTGAACCAATTTGACCAAACCAACTTCATGGCAGCCAACCCTAGACCTCCTAGAACTGGTTTGACCTATCCCAATCCAAGTCCCTTGAGCCATGAACCAATTTTTCACCACTTTGGACCATTGGTTTTAGCCACTTGGCTAAGCTTAAGTCCCATCCTCAAACTCCTGGTTAAGCAACCCCCATGCCAAATTGAATGCACTGAGCAACTGCCCCACTCCTCCTCAACCTGCCAGCCACCTGCCTGTCCTTTTCGGCCGCCAGAAAAGCTCAGCCTGAGCACCCCTGTTGACCTCATTTTTGATGAGGTCTTCTCTTCTCTCTTTAGTACTTAGGATCTAGCCTTAGGCTTTTCCTTTGACTGTCTTAGAGGACTAGAATTGGGACCCGCCTTTTAGAAATTCAAACCACTTCTAAACTCCTTGCAAACTCCACAAACTTGACCATAGACCCCTAATCACCTAGAGGGTTGAAATCAAATGTGGAAGTTTAAAGGATGAGTTCCTATAGGACTCTTTGGCCTTAGATCGCCCTACAGGTGGCCCGGTCCAGTGAAGGGGCTGACTTACACTACACTTACACACTACATTTCCACACACTTCCTAAAACCACACCCATACCCAACTTAACCTCCTGACTCATGTAGGTGATTCACATGGATGGTCCTTAACCCCTAAGCCCTTGGCTAAGAGGGTTAGGAACAACATAGTGAATGCCTCAAATGAGTCCTCTCATGGCTCATATGGACTTGAAATGGCTTCATGGCTCAACCAAAATGATTTCTTTCCACCTAGGTTTACCCAATCTTCAATTTCCCAAATTTTCAATTTTTGACCCCGAGACCCTACACCTACTAAACCTACCCAAAACCTTGAAATTACCCAAATTTTTGCAAAATTTCCAAATTACCCAAAATTTTTCAAAATCAATCCCAAACATCTCCACATCACTCAAATTGATCATCCATACCCAAAAATACCAAAGATTCCAAAAATACCCCCCAATACCCTCCAAATACCCAAAATACCCTTCTTGGCCTAAAAATCCAAAAATTCAAAAAATTCCCAGAAAATTCCAGAAAATCCTAAATATTCCCAATTTCATTTTGTCTAACTACACCATGGGCCAATTTTGTCAATTTACCCTACTTTTGTCAAAACCCCCAAATTGACCCATTTTAACCCAAAGTGAACCCAATGTTAAACCAAACCTATCCAATTGACCCAAATTCTGGTCCAATTCAATTCTAAACTTCAATTCAACATTCCCAATACCAATTTAGACCAAATCCAAGTCCAATTTAATTGACATTTGGATCCAATTTCACTTTGGGCCTTAAAGCCCAAATTTGGACCCATGACCCAAACTTAGCCCAAACTAACCCAATTCAACTCCAATTAACCCCAAATCTTTTCTAAATCTTCCTTAACATCCCCATAAACAAAACACTAACATGATTTGCCCAGGATTTTGACCCAAACCCCACTCAAATTCAACCCAAAATCAAAAAACCCAATTTTGACCTAAACCCAAACCTAACCCAAATAGGCCCAAACCTCAAAATCAAAACCCAACCAAAGCCAAAACCTCTTTGAAACACTCCCATAAACATTTCTCAACATTTATTTTACATCAATTTCAACCCTAGCCCAACATTGGCCCAAGTTAGCCCAATTTGACCTACATTGGCCCATTTACCAAATAAACCCAAATTCAACCCAATTCAAACCCAAACCACCTTAAATCTATTTCAAATTATTCATGAAACATCCCTAAACCAAAACCAACAACTATTTGGCCCAAACTTCTACAAAAATTCCCATCCATGAACACATCCTTAAACTTAAAAGCCCACTTCCCTTAAACCTTCTTAAAAGCCCATCTTCATTAAATTTTAAAAGCCCAAATCATCCTAAAGCCCACATGACACTTCCCCTCATCATCCATTTGATCAAAATCACCCCTAAGTTTCAAAATCATCAATTAAACCATTCCAAATCAAGCCACATGTCAAATTACCCCCTAAATGTCAAAAGATTTCTAAAACCCTTTTCATGAAACAAATAAACCTTTTCCCAAGCCAAAGGAAGCCAAGGATGAGCCATTCACAAGCCATATGAAGCCATGAAAGTTTGGCATGTGACCATGCCATTAATGGCAAAAGGAGGAGGTCCTTTAACCATCTCCTAAAAGTCATTAGCCTTAAGCATGTCTCCCCTTAACCAAGATTTAATCCAAATATTCTTGGATAAGGACATCACCACCTCTTGACCAGCTAGCCTAGCTGATCTTCTCAGCCCAAGACCAGCCATGGGGAGGTGAACCCAACCCAAACCAATGGGTTGACCAATTTCAAGCCAAAATGGCCTCTCCCCCATTCCATTCTAATCCAAACACTTTACACATGTCCAAGCCCAATTGACTTCACCATTGCCAAGCCACGACCTCCCTGGTCAAGATGGTGACCCATGCCTGCCGGCCGGCCGCCTGGATCGCCGGAAAACACCACACCCGAGAGCATCATGTGAGCCCAAGCTTGGAATTCTCACCTGTCGAGTTGCCCCATGCCCGATGGCCACCATGGCTGTTCTTCTCCTCACCGAAGCAGGTCGATCCCATGCCTCAACTCCCCCTGGGAGGCTCTCCACCCTCTCCTATTTAAACTCCACCCCTCTCGGCCATGGAGAGAGCTAAGCACAAACCTTGCCAAAACTCTGCCAAAATTGTTCCAGACCCTTCTCCACTCTTAGAACACTTGATCCCCAGGTGAGATCCCCCTGCCATTTCTCCTCTCGTAAGCTCAATTTCGGAGTTGAAATTCCACCCAAAACCAGGACACTTCTCCACGGTGAGCCAATTCTCAAATTGATTGGCTCTACACCTTCACCGGACCAAAGGAAGGTGTCCACCAGCAAAAGCCCCATCTCCGGGCCACCCGAGTTGCTCCGGCCTCCAAGCTTTGTGATCGGGCTTGGTCGAAATCATATCCGGACAATTCCCCGGACCGGGAGACTTCATCCGGAGCTTGCTGGGACCCAATCGAAGGTGCAACAACTCTCAGATTGAAGCCACACTTCTCTGAGCTAAGGTATGAGTTAACTCTCCATCCCGAGCTTATGGAGATTCTCCATTTCAAATGCCTTAGTTTCAATGCATGTTAGCCGTATAGATGTGTTCGTCTCTTCAAGACGAATCCATAGAGTATAAGAACGTAAAAATCCATTGAGAATCGAGTGAGATCTTAGGGATTTAGTGTGGACGGCTCTCGGGTGAGAACACTTGGGGACGATGAACGGATGCGCGTCCATTCGATACACGCGCGGACGAACGGCTCGGATGGCGTCGGACCGAGAAACGGTGCGAGAACCGCGGGGCCCGGGACGGATGACTCGGATGGCGGCGCCCAATCACGGCGCGACACGTACCCCTTCGGAGCTGCCGATGTTTCGGCGGCGCCGCGTGGATAAATAGATAAATAGGGTATTTAATGTATTTATTAAATATCGAAACTTTAAAAATCCATATCTTTGTGTAGAAAAATCACAAAAATAAAATAAAAATACCCTCTTGCTCGGTGAACGAGAGGAGAATAATGTGGAAAAGAAATCATTTAATTTCATCAAGTATTTTATTTTTTATAATTTATTTACTCTCTGCATACATTTAATTCTCCATGCATGTATACAATTCACCATGGCATGAGACCATAGGGCTTTGAAGCCTCCGAACTTGGGAACATTCCCCGAATTTTCCAAGGTCGAGGCCATCTCTGTGAAAAGTTATTTATTTTTCAAATGCATGTTGCTGTTTTGAGTATTTTAATTCCAAAAAATAGCATGTTGTGAAATAAATTCTAGGAAAATTTGGTGATGTTCCTTATGATCAGAGAACCCTAGGAAAAATAGGTTTTGGCTTAGTTCATTCAAAACAACCCTAATTGGCTTAAACACTCAAAATAGGTCTTTAATTAATTAGAGTTAACCAGGCATCAAATTGACTTGAAATCAATTCTCCACTGACCTTTAGGATCAGAGGAATCCACCATAAAAATTTGAGGTCAATTGGACTTGGTTAACCCCACTAATTGGGTTGATTAAGTCACTTAGCCATTTTAAACTTTAAAAATTCATAACTTTTAAAATACTTTTCAAAAATTCACTAAATTGGTTTTGGAGCCTCTCTAATATCAGGGGAACCTAAGAAAATTAAAATTTCAATTTTCTGAAAAAAGTTGATTTTTAATAATATTTTAATATTTTAATAATTAAAAAATAATAAAAATCACAAAAATAATAAAATTCACCAAAATGTCACATTTTGAATTTTAATCACTTAGGAACAAACCCCATATTTTTCCTAAGTCTATTTAGTGAGATATTAAATTTTAAAGCCCTAGGGTAATTTTAAAATTAAAAAAATGTATTTTCTAGCATTTTCACTAAAATAATTACAATAAATCATAAAAAAATAAGAAAATTGCAAAATTTGCTTCTCTGGTTTCCTTGATATCAGAGAGATTTTTGAAAAATATAAAATCCATTTTTCAACATTTATTTTATTTTTAAATTAATTAACACTCCAAAACTCAAAATAATTATAATAAAAATAATATAATTCAAAAAATCACCAAAATTGGTCCAAGTGCTTCTCTGGTCATTAGGAATGTCCCCTAATTTTCTTAAGGACAGAAACTTTCCCTTGGTCATATTATTAAATTTTCCTTGAAAATCTCTATTTTCCACCAAAAATAATTATATAAATAAATTAAATACAGAAAAATCACATTTTCTCCTCTCATGTCTTTATTGACATATGAGTGAAGTCACATAAAAATTTCAAGTTCATTTGGGTTCAATTTAGTGAATTATGAAATTATTAAGCTTAAAGGGTAAAATGGTAATTAAACTTTTAACCCTTAATTAAAACTTTAGGTTTAATAAAAAAAATCAACAAGTAAAATATTTGATCTTAATCTGATTTGGATGATTGAAATTTAAATAATTAAAGGGTAGAAACCCATTAAATAATTTTAAAATGATTAAACTTTAATTAAATAATAGATTAAATTTGGAGGAATAATAAATTGGAATTATTAAAATAAGGGATATTTATTAGGAAGAGATTTATTCTTTAATTTAAAAAAAATCCCTAAACTAATTATATCATTAATACTCAATTTTTAATTAAAATGATAACTCAAATTTAAAATATTAAAAGACTTAATTAAATTATTAAACTCTTTTAAAATTTTAATTAAAATTAAAAATAAATTAAATTAAAGATAAATTAAATTAAAATTAAATTAAATTTAACAATTAAATTAAATTAAATTAAATTTAATAATTAAATTAAATTAAATTAAATAATTAAATTAAATTAAATTAAACAATTAAATTAAATTAAATTAAATAATTAAATTAAATTAAACTAAACAATTAAATTAAATTAAATTAAATTAAATAATTGAATTAAATTAAATTAAATAATCAAATTAAAATTAAATCAAATCAAATTAATTAAACATCAAATCAAATTAAATCAAACTCAATCAAATTAAATTAAATTAAAACTCAATTAAAATTAAATTAAATTGAATTAAATATAACATCACCTAAAACGGAAAGAAAATAAATTTAAAAGCAACTTGAACACTATTCCAAATTTAAACTCTTTAACTTAAATCAAATCATTTGAATACTAACTTACCCTCGAAAGCTTTAGTTATTATAACTCCTAAATAAAACATTAAATGAAGTGTCACTTCACTCATAGGATATTCAAATGTCCTAGTTCACCGAGCAAGTTAACAAAACTTGAAATTCTTGGACGATTAATTCATTTGTATAATTAAATTCATTTGGACTTAAAACAATCCTAGAAATATTGAAAAGATGTTTAAGATCCTTCTTAAGCACTTCCTCAATATGATAGGACATTTATAAGAACAATTGAATTTGATTATTCTTTGATGAAGAAAATCGTCCTTAAACCAAAACACAAAGAACCTAGACGTCATAGGAAATGACTAGCTATAGGATTAGGAATTTGGTAGAAAACCATAACCTTTCCCTTAGCCTTACCTAGGAACTTGCTTAAGTATGCTAATTGTGTTTTAAGTGCAGCTTGGGATGACGGGAAGACCCTCCGGTACGCATTTGTATTATTGCAATTTACTTTCCTGCAATTTATTTTCCAACGAATTTACATTATTGCAATTTACTTTATTGCAACTCGCGTTTATTTTTCTTGCATGATAAAACAACTGTTGCATGAAAACCCACACCTTTAGGATAGCCCCTAAAACTGAAACCAAAATTAAGTTAAAAGTCATTGCAAGATAAAATTCACCGCCACAACATTTCAAAATGTAAAACAACTCAAAATTTAATCACAAACAGAACACAAAACTACAATTACAACTAAATTAAAACGTCCTGTTGGATGATCGGGAATACCTCGGATGATGTAACCTACGTGTTGCTAACGGGATTTCCCACGGTCTAAATGAAAGTGTGGAACTCATTCGGTTGAGTTTAGCAAATTCATCCGGACTAAGTGAATCCGATAAAAATAATGATGCCGGAAGGATGGAACCGTGGGATCTTAACCGGTGTCGTTATAATCAACTTTAAGATTTGTTTTAATCAAAATACAAAACACTTGGAAATTAAGACTTCTCTAAACCAAAACACTTTTCTCATCCCCTGATTTATGATTTCTAAAACTAAACCTCTGCAACAATAAGGAACTTGGAGCATGGTGGGCAGCACGGCCATCGTCGTCAGCAAAACTTGAACCTACTTCAGCAAAACTTTTTTAGAATTAAATAACCAAGCCATAGGACTTCGAGGTAGCTTGCCTAGTGCAACATAAATCCTCAACTCTTCGTTAGGCATTTGCATTGCAAATTAAGCCCTAACCGGTCTTAGGATTCCGAGGTAGTCGTCCGATACGACAATAAACCCTCACATCTTCTAGAGTTATTTGTTTGATTTTATCATACAAATATAAGTCCTAATTAATTAAAATTGGTAAGATTGAAATATCAAATAAACATTAGGACTTTCCTAAATTCAAGCCAAACAATAGGATAGTCGGGAAATTACCGAAGTTCACTTCGAATCAGTGATTTCTCCTACCTTTCTTCCTTTTGGATTCACAAAACAAAATGTTCCAAATTTGATCCATTCCACTATTGAAATTCCAAAATTCAATCTTTGAAAAACTTAAACTTTGAAATCCTTGAGAGCGGAATTATTGATTATCATCGAGAGTTTTCTTAGGTGATTCCCATCACTTGAGATGTAATTAACTATAGTGGGCTTGCCCTTATAGGAATTTTAAAGAACCCGGAGTAATATAAACCCCGTTTAATGTTTTCATATTAAGCGGGGAAACTTGTCGGCTTATAAAATTGGTTCGCAGACCAAACAGATGTCACTAATCTTCTAGTTTATTTAATCAAGCCCCACCATCAAGCAGTGTGTCTATCCTTAGGGATAGATACACGGTTTGTGGTGCGGTGCTCGTTTATATAAACTATTTGGGATGTGAGATCGGTTTAATCTCATATCTTAAAACCTTCAAATTTAAAATTATTTTTCAAAATCAAATACTACTTTTCAAATTATTTATTTTAATTAAATTAAAAATTCGCCGACAGATTTCTGTTAGGCGACCCCTCTTCAAAATAAAACACGACCTAAAAATATGCCGACAACCCCCATACTCCTTTAAACCCAAAATTGAGCCTTGTTAGTGAGGGATCACCTCACTGATCACTGGCCCTGCTCAGCCCTCACCCTAAGCGGCCTAAAGCACCCAAAGCCTGGCCCTAAGTTCCCCTCTCCGGTGAGCTATATAAATTGGCTCCTACACGGTCAAATTTCAAGTGCTGAAATTTTCTACATAAAACTCCCCCAAATTGCTCACAGAGCTAATTTCAGCCAAGAGAGGAAGATCCCCACCATCCTCCTACCCTGAATTCCACTACCTAAGCCCAATTTCTTAGTTGAAATTTAGGCCAGAAACGGGACACTCCAGGAAGCTCCACCAAAATCAAATTAACTTTACCCACACCATCCCCACACCAAGAGAAGAAGTTCCCCAGTGAAAGCTCAATCACCAGGCCACCCATTAGTGCTATCGACTGGAGCTCTAAATCAACCTTGATCGAACTTGTGTCTAGGAATTTCACCACGACCAGAGGCTCAATCCGTAGGCTCCTTGGACCTTCACAAACGTACTGAGCATCTCTGATCGAGGCCTCACCTCTCAGAGCAAAGGTATTAAACTCTTCTTCCTCCTAAGCTTCCATGGATTCTTCATTTTATTTTACTTGATTTTAATGTATGTTAATCGTATGGATATGTTTGTCTAGCCAAGACGAGCATGTAGAAACAAACTTCATTTGATTTGGTTAAGAAATGAGGGAGCTATTAGGGTTAGAAAACGTGCGGCTCTCGGGTTGAACCAGACGGAGAAGATGAGGCAGAACCGTTGGATGGCTTGTGTATCAAATGGATGACGGAGATTGAGCCGGAAAGAACCACGAAACGAAAAGAGCGCGCTGACTCAGATGGCGGTGCCGAATGGGGAGACGACATGTGTGACTTCGGAGCCGCTTAGGTTGAGGTGCACCGCGCTGGATAAGTAGGAAACTAGGAATTTTTTCCTATTTATTTAAATCACTGAACTTTAAAAATCCATATCTTTGCATAGAACAATTATAAAAATAAAAGAAAAATACCCTCTTGCTCAGTGAACATAGGAGAATAATGTGGAATTAAAATCAACATGCTTTGTTATGTATTTGATTTTTAATTAATTATTTACTGTTATGAGTCTTTCAATTCTCCATTAGCATACACAATTCACATAGCATGAGGCTATTGGGCTTTTGTTCCCTCTGTCCTTGGGAAGATTCCCTGAATTTTTCGTGGGCAGAGGGGACCTCTAGATAAAAATCCATATTTTCTAAGTTTAGGGTATTTTCTTAAAGATTAATTATGAAAATTAGCATGTTGATTATAAAAATTTAAAAAAATTAGGAGAAGTATATTAGGACCAGAGGACCTTAGGAAAATTATGGCTTGACTTAACCCACTGAAAATAACCATAATTTGACCAAAAACTCAAAACTAAAATTAATTTAATTTGGAGTTGCCACACATCAAAATGATATGAAATCAATTCTCCACTGAGCTTTAGGATTAGGTAAACCTCATATAAAAATTTTAAATCAATTAGAGTTAATTTAATCCATTAAATGAATCACCTAAGTAACATAACCATATTTGAAATTAAAAAATACATAAAACCCAAAATATAACAAAAAAATTCACCAAATCAATTTTGGGAGTCCTCTAAGATCAAAGGAGTCTAGGAAAATTAAAATTGGAATTTTTTGTAAAATTTTTATTTTTAACCTATTTTTAAATATTTAAATAATTAAAAAATTATAAAAATATTAAAATTCATCAAAATTTCATATTTGACCTCTCAATCACTTGGGAACCAACAAAATATTTTTCCTAAGTCTCTATGTAAAGATGTTAAATTTTAAAGGCTTAGGATAATTTTTAGTATTAAAAATGGATCTTTCAAGCCTTTGACTAAAATAATTCTAAAAATTTAAAGAAAAATAAAAAAAATACAAAATTTGTTTCTCTAAGTTCCTTGAGCACAGAGAGATTTAAAAAAAATATAAAACCTAATTTTCCCCCTTAATTTTATGTTATAATTAATTAATACTCCAAAATTTAAAATAATTATAATAAGTAAATTAAAATTCAAAAAATCACCAAAATTGGTCTAAGTGGTCCTCTAGTTAGTAGGAACCTCCCATAATTTTCCTAACGATAGAGTTTCATTTTGGTCATGTCGTTGGATTTTCATTGAAAATCCCTATTTTCCACTAAAATAATTATATAAATTAAATTAAAAATAGAAAAATCACATTTTTTCCTCTGATGTCTTAATGAACATGTGAGTGAGGTGAAGTAAAAATTCCAAATTCATTTGAGCTTAATTTAATGAATTATGAGATGAACAAGCTTAAAAGAGCATAAATGTAATTAAGGAATTTTAGCCTTAACTAATATTTAGGCTTAACCAGAGGGGAGGGTTAACTTTTCAACTTGATTTTTCTCTTGGATGATTGAAACAAAGGAAACTAAGGGGTAGTAATGTTAAAAAGGAAAATCCCAAATAATTAAGCCATCAAACTTTGGAAGATAATTAAAGCATAAATTGTTAAGGTTAGGGGATGTGATATAGGAGAATTCTAATTCTTTAAAATTGAATCCCTAACCAATGAATTAATCAAACATCACCTAACTCTAATTAATGAAACCATAAAATAATAATTAAAATTAATAATTAAAGAAGAATGATTTTGAACTGAAACAAGTTTAAAAATATTAAAATCTTAAAAATTTATTTGAAATATCTCAAAATTTGAAATAATATGATTTCAAAATATTAAGACTAATTTAAAAATAATTCATAGTTAAAAATATTATAATTTTGAAATATCATAAATAAATCAAAACCTATTTGGAATAATTTAAAATTAAACTAAATTAATTTGAAATAATATTAAGATTAATTCTGATAATAATTCATAATTTAATTAAATCAAATTTAAAATATTGAAATTAATCTGAAACATTATAATAAACTTAGAAAAATTTAAAAATGTTAAAACTTAACTAAGTTAAAAAAATTTAAACACCTTTCCAATTTAAAATAATTTAAAATAATCTAAAAATATTTAGAAATATCAAACAAAATTTTATAACTAAATTAAAAAGAAATCATTAATAATGGTTTAGCTCATTATGAACTAATTTGCCCCTAAAGGCTTTCATCCTTATAACTCTTAAATGAAATGTCACCTCGCTTACAGAATAATCAAACATCCATGTTCACTGAGCAAGAACCAAAACTCAACTAAACCCCAGATGATTAATTCATCCACATAATGAAATTCATTTGGGCTCAAAATTATCCCAAAAGCATTGAAAAGATGTTCAGGACTTGTCCTAAGCACTTTATCAATCCAATGGGATGTTTTAGAAGAACAATTGAACTTTATTATTCTTTGATGAAGAAAATCATCCTCAAACTCACCTTAGGAAATGACTAGGGATAAGATTAGGACTTGGTAGACAACCAAGACCTTCCCTTAGCCTTACCTAGGTGTTTTCTTTCAAATATTTAAATGCTCTAATATGTGTTTTAAGTGCATTTGGTAATGACGAGAAGACCCCCCAGGTACGCTTTTATTTTTTTTGCAATTTACTTACCTGCGTTGTACTTTCCTTTCTTGCAAGGTTGCATGTTAAAACAATAATGTCACCCTGCAAGAAAACTGAAACCTTTTGGATAGCCACAAAACCAAAACCAAAACTAAACTAAAATCACAACAAGATAAAATTCATCGCCACAACATTCAAAATATAAAACAACTCAAAATTTTATCACAAACAAAACAATAAAACTACAATTAGAACTAAATTAAAACGTTTCGTTGGATGATCAGGAATCCCTCGGATGATGTTGCCCACGTGTTGCTAACGAGAATTCCCATGGTCTAAATGAAAGTGTGGAACTCATTTAGTTTAGTTTAGCAAATTCATTTAGACTAATTGAATTCGATGAAAATAACGGTGCTGGGATGATGGAACCGTGGGATCTTAACCGGTATTCTTATAATAAACTTTAATGTCCACCTAAATAAATGTTAAGACATCTCAATTTTAATATTTCTAAAACATGATACTTCTCTCCCCCCCTCAATTGTCATATCTTTAAACTAAACCTACTACAACGAGGAGCTTGGAGCATGCATAGTGGGTAGCACGACCATCTTCAACAACAAGACTCGTCTACATCAGCAAACCTTTCCTTAGATTAAACAACAATCCATAGGATTTCGAGGTAGCTTGCCTAGTGCAGCATAAATTCTCACCTTTTCTTTAGGCCTTTACACAACTATGCTGTACAATATAAGCCCTAATTCGCTTTAGGATTCCGAGGTTATCGTCTGATATGGCATAAATCCTCCCATCTTCCAGATTATTCGCATAATCGGGTATTATATGAATGTAATCCCAATAATTAATTGGCAAGATTGAAATTTAAATAATTTCTTTTCAAAAAATTTAAAGCCCAACAATAGGATAGTCTGGGAAGTCATCGAGGTTCTCCTTGAGATCTATGACATCCCCTACCTTCCTTTCCTTTGGATTCCTATAAGATTGTTCGAAAATTTGAGCCATTCACCTATTGAATTTCCAACTATCACATTTTCTTTGGAAACCTTACCTTTGGAAGTCATGAATATAAACATTTCCTGATCTATATCAAGAGTTTTCTTAGGTGACTTCGGTTATCTAAGATGTAATTAACTATAAGGGCTTGCTCTTATAGGCAACTTAAAGACCCCATATTAATATAAACCCTATCTAATTCCTTCATATTAGACAGGGGAAATTGTTTAGTCAAAATGGTTCGCAGATCAAACGGATGTCATAAATTCTTTAGTTTATTTGATCAAGCTTCACCTCAAGCTATGTATTTATTCTTCGGGATAAATACATGTCTTGCGGCGAAATGCTTGATTATTTAAACTATTATTTATATGAGATCGGTTTGATTTCATAAAAATTTTCATATATATATATATATATATATTAAATTAAACCAAAATCCTATTTTTTTATAAAATTAAAACCCTTTTCAAAACAAAACACCCAAAATATATTTTAATTTATCAACCTCAACCCAATCAACCAAAAATGCGACCGACACCCCCTACCCAACTTTCACGTGTGCAAGTTATCAACCGAACTTCTATTTCTGAGCAACTGCTTCTACACCTTGGAATCCCCTAACTTGTCTTAAACCATGCTGGGGTGGATCTCCTTACAATACTTGCCCAATATAAATTTTTCCCAAAGGGAATGTTGCTGCCTGAACTTAATCCAAAGTTTACAGAAATTCATTTGTTTAAGATGCTTTAAGCCTTTAAACCCCACTCCTCTAACACCAAAATGTTTTGAAAGCTTCTGCCAGCTAGCCTAATGTAATTTTTTCCTTTGGCCTGACCACAGGAATTTATTGAAAGTCCTCTCCATTTAAATTTTGGTGTTCTTCTTCATACAAGTCATTTGTAATAAGTATGAGGGGAAGGTAGTAAGGGTACTTTTGAGCAAAGTAATTATGCCTCTAGTGGACAGAAAGGAATGGGCCCAGCTAGACAATTGGGTATGAATCTTACTCAGTATATCTTCAGAATGAATCTACTTGGATCTACCTTTGATGAGGGGCATTCCCTAATACTTAAGAGGGAGTCTAGCATTGGTATAGCCAGTGAAATGAAGCTAGCACAACTCCCTCTAGCTCTGAAACTTCTTTTTCAGCCTGAGCCACCACTTTAAAAATATCCCAAATAGAATTCCAACTCCTGGCTTTTAAAGCCTTTCCCACTTTCTCATGAAGAATTTGTAATTTCATGAAAGGGCTGGAGTGGTCACAATCCTTCCAGTTAGCAGTGATGATGTGTAGAAAATTCTGGTGTTCAGACCAAAAATTGAGATATCTAAAAGGAGGTGGTCTATTGGGTTTAGTAGAAGTAGTAATTGTGATCACAAGAGGCCTGTGGACAAATTCAACAATACTCAAATGAGTTACAGTTGTATGGATGAAGTTCTGAAACCATAAATTATTGTCTAGCACCCTATCCAGCCTTTCCCAAATGCTTGCTCTCCTCCAAGTAAAATGTGGCCCCTGAAATCCCAATTCAGAAAGACCAGAATTCTGAATATTATCATTGAAAGTAGTCATCTTGTGGAGGCAAGGGGTCCTGCCCCCAAATTTTTTAGCAGTGGAACCAATGCAATTAAAATCCCCTCCCATAATCCAACTGGTTTATACCTGCTTACTGATCTCCTGCAGCTCAGTCCAAAGTTCAATTCTAGCCACCTTGGTGCAGCTAGCATACATAAAGGTGGCAGATATCTCATGACCATTCATACTAATTGCAAGATGAACAAATTGTGGATGATCAATGACCACAGACTGTTGGATCTCTTTTCTGCACATGATCCAAATTTTATTAGAGATATTGGCAAAATGAGAGCAACCATTAAATCTACTTAATAATTTGTTGGGATTTTTATGAACCATGGGTTCTAATATGGCCAAACACCATAATTTATGTTTTTTATAAAGATGAATCAATCCTTTTTGTGAAAGGGGATGAGCAACTCCCCTTATATTCCAATATAGAAGGTTAATCACTAGGGGGTCTTGTGGGGGGTGGGGGGTGTGGGAGGGATGGGATCTGGATCTGGTTCTGCCCTTACTAGTGCTAGGTGAGGACCCTTTGCTAAGAAGTAGATGAATTTTTTTCTAGAATGGATGTGGGAAGATCTGACAATTTTTGAAGTTCACTAGCATGTTTTTTTTTTTCTTAGCCTTCAGAACCTACCAATCTGATTCCAATGCTTCTTGCATAATATTCAACTTATCTTGGGATGGAACCTCTACCATCCCCTCTTAAACAAGAATGGGAGCAATAGAATTATCCATGTCAACTATATAAGTAGTTTCCAAGGAGGTATTAGTTGCAGGCTCCACTGGAGTTTAAGCTTGAGAATGGGTAATCCCAATAGTAGGTCTAACCTCATTCAGAACCTCATTAATCTTAGCATCCACAGGAAGAACATTCCTTGAGTGCTCCCTAACTCCCTTAACAGAATCTATCCTTGTTTCAACAATCTTCTTTTTTAGGGTGGCTGTAGTCTGTAGTAGTTTTCCGTTACATGAACAAACATCCTATAGTGGTGGCAGAAAAGGGGTTTTTGTTCCATTACCACTTCTTGCCAAAAACATTTCCCTTCATCAGCAGTTGTTATCCAGACTTTTTCCAACTTAAGGAGAGTAACATCCCTTTCAACCAGCATCCTGACAGTAGCTGGTCTTGCCATGTCATGTCTGGGGGGGGTCTACTTTGAGTGGAGTGCCCAATGCCCTGCTGATATTAACAATTGCATTGGTATGGTAGAGCTGAATGGGCAAATTAGGGAACTTAAACCAAATAGGTTTGATTGGAGGCTCCTTATTAGGGTCAAAATCAGGATTCCATTTAATTAACTTCATTGAAGTCTCAACAATTAGTAGGGTCTGTTTGCTAAGAATTCTGACATAATCCTCTTCACTTGACAGCCTAATTAAAAGGTGTCTTCCATCCATCAGCCCAAGTTTCCATTGTCCCACAATATGTAGCTCATCAAAAAATCTCCTTACCAATTCCATTTTATTATTCCCATGCTGAAACTCTCCAATGAGGGTAAACTTAACATCCTCATTTACAGTAGCAATTTCCTATAAAGTAAAAATGATAGCTGGCTTCCCATCTTTGGTGCCAAGTGGTCTAATGTAGGGGAAAACTCCCTTTCCTGCAGTAGCATAATGCAAAGCTTGGGGGAAGATAAGGTGATCAAAATTATTTGGAATAGTTTGCCCCTATGCAAAGCGAGTTTGGCACAGAAAAAGGAGAGTGTGTGGTGTGTGGGTTGTTTGAGTGTTGTGTGAGTGGAGTGAAGTAGAGAGGAAGTGAGTAGAAATTTTGGAGTCTAGGGTTTTGCGTGAAAAGTGTTGTTTTGTGAGGATTCTTTTCTAAGAGTTGTAGGAGGAGAGGAAAAATGAGAGATTATTTCTTCCTTATTTTTCTAAGAGGGAATTATGTGCTATTTTGAAGAGGGAAAGAGATTCAAAGGAACTACAAGGATTTGCTTGGGGAAGAAATTGAGATAACTTGTATTTTCTTCTTATTGTTTGTATGAATTTGCTTATGTATAAAAAAATTCTTATTTTGTCGTATTTTCCTCATGAATTCTAAGTAGATTTCTTTGTCTTTCTCCTTAAAATGATAAATTGTGAAGTGATGATTTAGATTGGATGTGCCATGTGAATGTTAAGAAATTATATTGAATTTTCACACCATACTTCATTTAATTTTCGATTTGGCCAATTGACTTGTTAAAATATATTGTGAAACATATGATCCAAAAGGACTATGCGTTCTACAATAAAAGTGAAGATTACGTTTAATGTCCATGAATGAGTGATGTAGTTCATGAGGCTTGGGTGCAAATAAATAGGGAAATATGTTTTATTGGGCGTAGAATTCAAGATTTTTGGGTGGCATACTAAAATCCTCAATTTGGTTCTAGTGATTAAAAACTAAGGTGAGACTTAGCTTTCAGAGGAAGTGGGAGCTCTGGAGTGAGAGCCAGTATCCTTACCACAGATTTAGCGACTAAACCTTGAATTAGCCAATGTTCTTTATAGCACTTCGAAGATGGTAAAGAATAGGTATGATACTATTTGACACAATACAAGATTTTTACTAATCTTTATCATTCACTCATCATAACATCATTGTAATGGGGAGAACATTTTTTCTAAACTTGAACCTCTCAATACAAAACTTAGTGTAGTGGTAATTAACTTTATTTCGAAGTTTAGAAAGTACTTTATTGATCTCAGAATCTTTAGCATCATTAAACATTAGCAACATTAGTATTTACTTTACGTGCATTGTGATTTGAATATTTGATTCTGTGCTACGCCTTAAAGATTTGCTTCCTCCCTATGTGATTGATAACCATGACTCCACTAGAGCCCTGTATTACTTGAGCAATATGTATACTTGCATATAGATTGATTGCTTTCTTATTAGACTGATTATGCTTTGTGACTGAACTAAAAATACTTATTAAACAGTTATTTAAGATTTTCATGATCAATATGCCTAGCTACTCAATGGATCAGTGAAGACCTTTGTGGAGATGGAAAGCATGTCCATGAAAAGATTTGCCAGCTTGCAACACCACGTTACTATAAAGGATCTCGTAGTACAGTGGCAAAAGCCTAACAAGACCCTGGTTGCTTATATTCTAAGATGAAGGAACTTAATCATGAAGTGCGAGCATCAGCTGCAAGAGCAGCACACAATCAAGATACTACTTAAAAGTGTCCACGGTCTAGTGGCTTTCATGCTTAATGGTCTTAAAATTAAATCCTTCGAGAAGCTACTCATTATGACCACCAGTTTACAAGAGGAAGTTAAGCATATGGAGCTTACAGAGAAGACATATAAAACATGATATATCAAAACATATGAAAAGAGATCCAGAGTAGTGGAAATGTTATACAAAGCAAAATTGCCGATGAGGATTCAGGCTGAACAGTCGACACACAGTACAATCAACCTACCCAGCACAGTCAACCGCCACAGTACAATTAGTCTCTGGAGTATGGTCAGTGAACTACCCCATGAACTTTGCATAAATTTAATACTTCTTGTATGTGATATAGATGAGTATAGATATTCAATAATCATAGAGTTACTCTTATCAACGCAAGTATACGTATCGCTCAAGTAATACAGGGCTCTAATGGATTCATGGATATCATTCCCACAAAGAATATTTTGGAGGCTACAAACTAGGATTATAGAAATCAATTCAGAATCACAACTTGTAGATTAAATTGCCTGTTTTTCACTAATATGCAATCGTAAATAATATGAAATTTTAAAATAAACTAATTCTACTAACAATTAACTATTCTACTAATAAAGTGAAGTTCAAATATGTAAGCAAGAATCCTTCTCCTTATTAAGTAATTTAAGTGAATAGATAATTAAAATTAGTTTAAAACTGTGTTGTGCCAAATAGGAGCATACCTATTCTTTACCCTTTGGTCCAGGTATAAAGAACATTGACTACTCTTATGCTTGGTTACTGAATCTGCGGCTAGGCTGGGAGGATATCGGCTCTCACTTCGGAGCTCCCACGTACCCCTCACCTGAGGGATAACATATACACTTCAACAACCAAACGATAGAAATGAATTGAGGATTTTAGTCTGTCACTCTAAAATCTCCAACTCTACGCTCGATAAATATTATTTCCCTATTTATTTGTACCCTACTTTCAAGGACTTTGACCTCTCTGAATCTCATATGTAATCTTCACTATAGTTGTTCAACTCAACATATTTTAACTAATCAATATCAAGATTTAAAGTAAATTAAGATTTAAGTGAAAAGATTATAACAACTTCTTTAAAATTTTCTTGACACACTAATTTAATTTACCATTTCACTAAAACATCAAAACAAGGAGAAAGACAGAAAAACTACTCAAATTTCATGGAGAAGACACGACAAAACTTGGATTTCATTTATAAAAACAAAGTTTTACAAACTAAAATAAGTAAATACAACTTATCTCGAATTCCTCCCCAAGCAAACTTCGTGAAGTTCCTCTGAATCTCTTCCTTTCTTTATAGCACGTAAAATTCTCCTTCGAAATGAGAAAGAGGAAGAAATCTCTCACTTCCCTTCTACTCTTACAATCTCTCGAAGAATCCCTCACAAATATCACTAATTGAACTCACTATCTAAAACAAGACACTCACTAACACTCTAGAAACCCTTTGGACTCATTAGACACAAAAAATCTTAACACTCCAGTGGACACACTACGAACTCGGTGGACACATGAACAACTGTGGACACACGGACAACAAAACTTTTCAGTCCCAAATTGTTTCTTTTAAAGTAGTTGAAGATTTTTTAAGATTTTTCCAAGCATCCTTTCAAAAATCATCCATATTCGATGCATCTCGTGAGAGAACCGATGATCTCACTGTCGGCGGCCTTGAGCTCGTCGTCGGCAACTTTCTAGAATACTTAGCCTCAGACTCCCTTCCATAAGGCCCCACTGTTGGTGGCCTCGATCTTGGCTTCAGTGGGCTTCCTTGAAATATTTTTTGAACTCTCAAGAAAAACCCGCCGTCGGTGCCGTTGAGCTCGCCGTTGGCGGCCTAGGTCGAATTTTCATATTTTTGGTCCTTTTTGCTCCAAATTTGCTCCTTTTTGTATTTTTTTCGCTCCATTGTCCATAAATCAACATATCTGCAGAAAAACATCAAAAAAACCCTTCTTTAAAGTACAATATCATCAAAATCAATATAAAATAGGCATGAAAATCTTAGCATTTTTTCAGTGGGTCAAAATCCCCCAAAATTAGCTATTACTTGTCCTCAAATAATTTTTAGTACTACATAAAAGTTAAGATTCATTGTGGTAAAGTTCTAATTCAGAAATACTATAATTTTGATTAAAATAAATATTATAGTAAGATTTCTTAGAAAAATTTTCAATTAATTAGATTAACTCTGTAGATATAAGACTATCTAGTTATCAAGTCTAAGAGTTCTAGTTTTCTATTCATTTCAAGAATGATTATATGTTGCAATGTTAATTCACTTAGAATATTGAGATGATAAGAAATTCATGAGAAAACTATGAGTAAAGAAACTAGTCCATAAATATAGGTTCAGAAATGCATTTAGTTTTCCCTTTAGGTTAATCCAAGTGAAGCCAATTTTTGATAAGACATCTCCTCAAGCTTCTCCTCACTTACTTTTTCTTTTACTTTTTATTTAGATTGCTTTTCAATCCTTTATATATATTTTTTTCTTTTCAGGGCATGTTTTTCAATCCTTTTTTTTTTTCAAGTGAGGATTACTATATCTAGATAGCTTAATAATGATTTTGAACTTCACTTCTCTTTTCCTAAGTTTGAAATTTATAGCATTCCTTCCCCTTATATGTCATTCATAGTCTTTACATCATTGAGTCCCAATTTTTTCTTTCTCAACTAAATTCCTAAGGTTCTTAATATTTCAGAATATAGATTTCTTTACTTTAAATAGTTAACTATAGTCTTATCCTCTTATACTAAATATTTTAACCTATAAAATTAATTTCCATTACTAAAAATATTTCCTTGAATCTTCTACAATGTTTAAATAAAATCTAAATATAGTTAACTGAATTAAATTTTATCACAAAAATCATGTTATAAATTTTGAAAATATTTTAATTGAGAACACAACAGTTAATATTTTTCTCCCCCCAAACTTAAAATTTTCAATAATAGAAATAATATGGGTGGAAAGAAAAATTCTAAATATAAATCATAACTTTGCACTTTAGGCATTTTCGACTTTCTGAAATTTTGTAGGTTCTTTTCAAAAATTTCAAACTTCAATTGAACTGTAATATTATAAACTCTTTTACACATATAATAGTTTATAGAATTTTCTGGGGTAATGCTATTTTGAAATAAGTACATAAAACTAAACATTTAACAACAACAATTATACTACACAAGACAATACAAAATAACAATTGCATTTCACAACACAATAACAATCAGTCAACTGTTTAAACTAAGAGTCCACAATTACAATTATAATTATGCATCACATTCCAGAAATGAAATACAAACTATAAACACAATACATATCTCAGAAAATAAAACAGTTCACAAAATACAAATAACAAAATGAAAGTACTACAACAAAACAAACATACATCACATCATAATCATATTTAAAATCAAACATCAAAATCTCATACTATATCTTCATCTCCCTGGTCAGCAGGTGGATTAGGCTGATAGCGAGTATACGGGGTCATTGAGGAAAAGTAACATCAGGCTTACCTCTATAGTATCTTGTCTGAGCATCATAATAAGAAATCTCAAAATCAGAATGCCGCTGAAGATATTCACTATCATAATCATGTCTCCGCTCTAATCCTTCAAACCTTTGATCAATTCTCCGAAGTCTTTCATCAAACTTTTCAAAACTTTTCTGCTGCAGGGTCATCTCATTCATCAAATCATAAAGAGTAGGAGAGGTAGAGGTAGGAGGGTCATAACTAGTAGAGGGGATATCTCTACTTGTAGAAGGTGGATTACTCCTACTCCCAGATCTCCATTCTTTATGGGATTCATAAGTCTTCAAATTAGCTTTATTAATGGGTTTCATAGGATATACCCATTCTTCATCATCTCTAGCTTCTACTCCAGATAAATGGCAAAGTGCATAAATTCGGCTAGGATGTCCTAAATATCCAATTGATTCACTCTTTGTCGTGGACATAATATTATTGTAAATTATTCTCCCCATATTTACTATTGTTCTGAATAAATAAATTCAGAAATTCTCTCTCTCTCGATACTTCACTATGATGATAGGTATGCAACATAGTAGAACAAATGAAATAATGCCATGCCTTAACTGTGGCATTCATCATGGATAGAGGAAAGTTAATCCGTTCACGATGCTTAATTTTCCAAATCCCTTTACCATCAGTGAGAAAGTCAATAACATCGTCTAATGGACCTTCCATAGTTCCAAATGCTTCATACTCGCTAGAATAAAAATCGTGAAGCTTGTAAAAAGAATTAATGCGGGCAACATAAAAATCAATAGAAAATCCTCTTACTTTTACAGGCTCGTCCTCAAGCTGAGTCAGATTGGTATAAAACTCTTTCACAACTTCAACATCACCTTATTTGTAGAGTAACAAAAATTTTCCCATTTTCTCTCTCTAATAACTCTTTCCACTTCTCCTCCATGATTATCAAAAACTCGATCATGAATACATTTCTTTCGTCGGAAGATTGAAATGTATCTTGACTGTGCTTTAGCATTTATAAACTGAGTCTCGCCAAATTCAAGTCACCTCTTTTGACGGGGAGCTTTTTTCAATCTATCAAATTTACAAAAATCCAAACTAAATTCCAAAACAATAATACAATGGCTTTCAAAGGTGACTTAAAGTAATCTAAATCAAGTTCCATGAATTTCCTCCAAGTCTTTTCTACACATTTTCAATTTTTCCAAAATTCCTTAATGTGGAAGAAATTCATGGTGAAAATAAAAAATTTTTACATAGGAGGGAAGCTCTTACCAAGAGAAGATGAAATCTAGTGTTAAAATGAGTTTAAATCGCTCCAAATCCATGATCTCAAGCCCTAGGTCGATATTTTCGAAAAATAAGGGAAGAATATGATGAATAGTGATAGTTGACTTATCAAAATTGTGGTTAAAAGGTGACTTTTGGGATCTCACCGTCGGCGGGGTAAATTGAATTTAATTTCAATAGTTTCGGGAAAAACTTGCCGTCGGTAGCCTCGAGCGCGCCGTCGAAGAAATTCTTAAATCTCGATCATTTTTTTGATTTTTGTGATTTCGATCAATTTTAAGCCTCGTCATCATCTGTTCGATCATTTTAAACATATATTTTATGTGATTAAGTGATGTATTAACACAAATAAACATACACACAACAAAACTTCACAATTATATATTAAATCCAAGTGTTACAATACACATTACATAACAAACAAGCCAATTATTTTCTCAACCTAAATTCCTCATTTCAGCGTCGCAATCCAAGTCACAATACTCTAAATACTAAAAACAAAACATTCTAAACAAAATCTCAATAATATTGAGATTAAAAAACAAACAATCGAAAGCAAACAAATAAACATAGTTCAAATCAAGTTCAACATAAAGAAACATATAAAGTAAATCAATTCCACTACTATTCTCAATTAGTGCTTGTTTCTCCTCTGATATCACCCATCACTTGAACATGGATGAACAGGTTATTGAATCTGAATTTTTCTCTAATCAAAACATAGGGTGATCTATTGAATTTGAAGACATTAGAGAAAATCTCAAGGGAGTTTCCATTCATTTTTTTAGAAATGTTTAGTTTAGAAAACGTCTGTAGAAGTTTATAGGGTATAAATTCCCCTAAAACTGCCAAAAACTGTTGTTTTAAACTTGAAAAACTGCCCACTCACCAATCTCGCTATTGGTGGCCTCGATGGCGCCGTCGGCGAGCTTTGTGCAGTTAAATGTCAGGGCCCTCGAGAAAAACCCGCCGTCAATGGCATCAAGCGCTCCGTTGGTACCCTGAGCAAAATAATGCACAAAAACGCTGTGGTCAAATACGTTCCAAATTTTCTCCATGGATCCAAATTTCATGATGAGCAAAGGGTAAATACAAGCAATAAAATTCAATACTACCACAAACCAATGATAATTTCAAACAAACACGCAACAAATAAAGATAACTATGGGTTGCCTCCCATAAAGCGCTTGGTTTAACGTCGTCAGCCCGACCTATTCATGTGTTATTCAGGTTGACTGAGCATTAAAACCTCTTTAAGGTTTGGTCTTTTACCCTCGAAATATGGTTTTAATCTATGTCCATTTACTTTAAATCTATTCCAGTCTTTGGATCTTCAATTTCAATAGCTCCATAAGTATAAACTTGAGTTACAGTAAAGGGTCATAACCAATGAGACTTTAATTTCCCAAGAAACAACTTTAGCCTTGTATTGTAAACCAAAACTTCTTGTTCTGGTTCAAAGTTCTTCTAGTTAATCTTTTAATCATGTCTTAACTTCAGTTTTTCCTTCTAAATTCTGTCGTTATCATAAGATTCATTTCTTAATTCTTCTAATTCATTCAATTGTAACAATCTCTTTTCGCTAGCATTTTTCAAATTATAATTAAATTCTTTTATCGTCCAATATACTTTATGCTCCAATTCTACTAGTAAGTGTCAAGTCTTTCCAAAAATGAGTCTGTACGGAGTCATTCTTATTGGAGTTTTATAAGAAGTTCTATATGCTCGTAATGCAGTATCCAGTCTCGCATACCCATCTAATCTACTAGGATTTATAGTCTTTTCTAAAATTTGTTTATCTCACGATTAGAAACTTCAACTAATCCACTGGTTTACGGATAATAAACACTAGAGAATCTATGAACAATATTAAACTTTTCTACCAATCTTTGAATATATTTTTTTCTAAAATGGGATTCTCTGTTAGTGATAATTGATACACCTAAAATATATAGTACTTTTATACACATTTTTATACCTATTTTTAATGATATTGCACTTTAATGGAAGGTATTTTGTGTTTTTCTTACAGTTATGATGAAAATGGATGGTCATGATGGAAGAAGCAAAATTGGATCAAATTTGGAGCAAAAAAATAAAAAATCAAAATTTTGGCACTGGCGGCTAAGCGCCGATGCTTAGCCGCCACAGTTAAAAATCAAGATTAAATTGAATTTGGCGCCATTTTCAAAGGAAATGGGATGCAACACTTGGTGGTAACTTCCATAACTTCCTTTGGGCGGCAAGTTTGAATGAAGGGGTGCATTCTTTGGTAGATACATTGAATCTGGACACATTTTGAAGAGACACCAAGGCACCTTTTGGTTTAATATTTAGTGAGAGTCTTAAGAAAGATTAGGTGGCTCTTCCTTTGCATTTTTAAGGGTTCTTTCTTTCGTTTAGGCTCTTCCTTTGCATTTTGAAGGGTTATTTCTTTCTTTTGGGATCTTCCTTTGCAGGTTTGAAGGGTTCTTTCTTTCTTTGGGCTCTTCCATTGCATTTTGAAGGGTTCTTCCACTTGCATTTTGAAGAGAGTTTTTACAGTATTTTATTTTTATTTTGTGAGAGTTTTTATTAAGAGTAGGAGTAGAGAGTAGAAAGGAGAAAAGGGTCGGAGTGAAGTCTTCTTCTTCCCACTTCTTTTCTTTCTTTTAGATTAGTTTCTATTAAAGTATGAAGTTTATTCTGAGTCATCGGAGTTGGGAGATCCGTTCTAAGAAGTAGTTTAGTGAAGAGTCAAAGTTTCAGATGAACTTCCTAAGTCTTTTGGAGAGAATTTTCAAAAGTGTTTACTTTTGTTCTTACATTTAGTTTTTTTAATTATTACTTGTTTTTATTTGTTGTTTTTCTTATGATTTGTAATTTCAAATCAATGTATTTTTGTATTTTCTCAATGCATTCTGAGTAGTTTACTTTATCTTTTTCATTCTTAATTAGAGAAGTAATTAGTTTATGGTGAATTGTTATGGAAAGTATAAGTGTTTAAAGTTGGAAGAAGTTGTGAAGATTGATTCTGAAAACTTTGTTTAATTTTTAATTTGGCCTGTTAAGTTGTAAAATTTCTTAAGATTATGTAAGATCCAATGCGGTATTGTCTCATAAAAGTTAGTAAGAATCAAATGCAATTATATGGGTGAGAATTGTAGTCCATATAATTGAATGTAATATTAGGAGATATTTTTATGGAAGGGAGTAAAATTAAAGGATTTTAGAGTGACAAGCTAAAAACCCCTAATTTGGTTTGCAGTTTTGAGTTTTTTTATGAGAAGTTAGCCTCCAGTTGGTGGGAATCGAGGGAACTCTAAAGTAAGAGACTGGTATCTTCCCTGCCTAACCATGTTTAAAATGATAAAAATTTCAAATTAACATATGTTCTTTATAGAACCAAGTAAGGGTAAAGAACACATTTGCTTTTATCTGTCACAACAAATTTAAATACTTCCACAACACTACTTTAATAATTATTACTACTTCATAAAAGGAAAGAAAAAGATATTTTAGTTAATAGTGTTTTACATACAGTGTTATTAGTTATTATAATTTTAATTTCTTGCTTAACATTTTTTTAAGAAAATTTCAAAAGATAAATCAACTTTCAAAACTTTTTAAAAGCAAGACAAATTTTCAAAAAACATTAAAAAAGTAAAAAGATAATTTTTAGATTCCTTTAAAGATTTTCATCCTTTCCCTGTGGGTTCGATATCTCGGGGCTTAATTAGAAATTCCTATATTACTTGATAAACGATATGTATACTTGCATAGTATCCACATTATAAATCAAAATCATCAGCATATATATATCCCGCGGGATCAAGTTTTTGGTGTCGTTACCAATTTTCATATCATATTTGTAAGTATAAATATCAGGTGGATCAATAACCAGACTTGGTATTCCGTATATTGTGAAAATGTCTTTCATGAAGAATCTTGAAACACTTTTAGAATCATGAGGTCAAACTTGTGCTTCAATCCACTTTGTTACATAATCAACTGCAATCAAAATATATAAGTTCCCAAATGAAGGAATAAATGATCCCATGAAATCTAATCCCCAAGTATAAAAAATCTCAACTTCTAACATGAAATTCAGAGGAAATTCATTTCTTCTAGATATATTACCTACTCATTGGCATCTATCACAAGTTTTAATATATCTATAGACATCTCTAAAAATAGCAGGCCAATAAAATCCAGCTTGCAAAATTTTATGCGCAGTTTTGTCAATCCCAAAATGTCCTCCAAATTTAGAATCATGACATTTCTGAATAATCAGTTCAGTTTCTTCATAAGGCACACATCTACTAATAATAAGATTGTTACATTGCTTATATAAATATGGTTCATCCCAAAAAAATGCTTTTGCATCATGAATGAATTTTTTCTATTGCTGCAGTGTTAGCATAGCTGGCAAAATATCGTTTACTACATAATTAACTATATCAGCATACCAAGGTATTTTCCAGTCATTAATATTATAAAGTTGTTTATCAGGGAAACTGTCTGTTATTTAATTGTTAGTGTTCGATGATTCATTATATTCTATTCTTGACAAATGATCAACAATTTGATTATAAGTTCCCATTCTATCAATTACCACAAAATCAAATTCTTGCATCAAAAGTATTCCATCTAATTAAACTTGGTTTAGTATCCTTCTTTTGCATAAGATATTTAATAACAGAGTGATCAGTATGCACAATACATTTAGTCCCAATTAAATAAGATCTAAATTTATCAAAAGCATATTCAATAGCCAGTAACTCTTTTTCAGTAACCATATAGTTAATTTTAACATCATTAAGAGTTCTACTAGCATAGTATTTAACCTTAAAAATCTTATCATATCTTTGACCAAGAACAGCTCTAATAACATAATCACTAGCATCACATATTAATTCAAATGGTTTCTCCCAATTAGGTGAAACTATTACAGGTGTTGTGATTAGTTTTTCCTTTAATAACTCAAAGGCATTTGAGTAGTCTTCAACAAATTCAAATTTCTTGTCCTTTTCTAAAAGTTGACATAAAAGGTTTGGTAATTTTTAAAATCTTTAATATAACGCATGTAAAAACCAGCATGTCCAAGAAAGCTTCTTACCCTTCTCACTGAAGTAGGAGGTGGTAATTTAGCTATAACTTAGATTTTTGCAGGGTCTACTTCCATACCATTTTCCAAAATTTTATGCCCTAATACAATTCCTCCTGTAACCATAAATTGACATTTCTTCCAATTTAGAACTAAGTTAGTTCTTTCGCATAACTCCAAAATTTTTTCAAGATAATTTAAGCATGTGTTAAATGATGTTTAAAATACAAAGAAATCATCCATAAATATTTCTATTCCATTATCAATTAACTTACTTAATATAGACATCATACATCTCTGGATTGTTGCAGGTGCATTACATAGTCCAAAAGACATTCTTCTAAAAGTAAAAGTTCCATAAGGACTAGTAAAATTTGTTTTCTCTTGATCCTCAAGAGTAGTAGAAATTTGATGGTAACCGGTATATCCATCCAGAAAGTAGTAGTATTTGTGTCCAACAAGTCTATCCAATATTTGGTCTAGAAAAGGAAGAGGAAAATGATATTTTCGGGTGGCGGCATTTAATTTTTTATAATCAATACATATCGCCATCCAGTAACTTGTCTGATAGGTATTAATTCATTATTCTCATTTGCTTCAACAGTTACTCCTCCTTTCTTAGGAACACAATGAATTGGACTTACTCAAGTACTATCTAAAATAGGATATATAATCCAAGCATCCAACCATTCGAAAATTTCTTTTTTAACTACTTCTTTAATAATAGGATTCACTCTCCTTTATGGATCAATTCTTGGTTTATGTTCATCGTTTAATAAAATTCTGTGCATACAAATCGAAGGACTAATTCCCTTTATATCAGCCAAAGTTCAACCAAAAGTTTTTTTGTACCTTTTTAATGTATCCATTAATTTTTGTTCTTGAATTTCATTTAAGTCTGAGGATACAATTACTGATAATGTTAAAAATTCTTCTAAAAATACATACTTCAAATGATTTGGAAGATTCTTCAATTCAAGTTCAGGTGGTTTTACAATTGATGGAATTAATATTTTGTCCCATGGTACTATTGATTCGAGCGTTTCAAATTATTCCTGAATATAATCAGTTTCTTTACTATCAATTTCATCATATTTATCCATATCTTCATTTTCTTCAAAATTTTCTTTGAATTATTCTTTTCTCAAATAATCACATATATCCATTCTAAAACATTCATCATCTTTTTCTATTGAAGGATATTTCATTGACTTTGAGATGTTAAAGGTTACTTCATGATCATTTACTCTCATAGTCAACTCTCCTTTTTGAACATCTATCATGGCTCTTCCTGTAGCTAGGAATGGTCTTCCTAAAATGATTGAAATTTCCTTATCTTCTTCCATATCTAAAATAATAAAATCTACAAGAAAGATAAATTTATCAACCTTAACCAGAACATCTTCCACAACTCATAGGATGTGTAATAGATCGATTAGCTAACCGTAGAGTTACAGAAGTTGGTGGAATCTCTCTTATTCCTAATCTTTTAAAAGTTGGTAAAGGCATTAGATTTATGCTAGCTCCTAAATCACATAATGCTCGACCATAAATTTTTTCACCAATAGCACACGGGATAGTAAAACTACCAGGATCTTTAAGTTTTTCAAGAAGCTTTTTCTAAATTGTAGCACTACACTCTTCACTGAGTGCAACAGTCTCATGATCTAATAACTTTCTCTTTTTGTTGAGTATATCATTCATAAATTTAATATAATCAAGCATTTGTTCCAAAGCTTCAACAAAAGGAATATTTATTGACAATTTTTTTGAAATGTCTAAGAATTTAGCAAATCTTTTTCCCTTATCTTGTCGCTTTAGTCTCTGAGGAAATGGTGGTCTTGGTCTTTTAATAGTAATTTTCATAGGTTTCAGAGGAAAATTAGGATATAAACTTTCATTTTCTCCTTCAGTTTCCACTTTTTCCTTTTCAACTAGAATTTCTTTTTGGACTCTTGTTTCCAACTCTTTTCCACTTATTTATTGAATAGCATTGATCTATTCTTTTCCTTTATCTTTAAAATTTACTTCAAGATTGCTAGGTAAAGTTCCAACAGGTCTATTGCTTAGTGTAGTAGCAATATGCCCCAATTGGTTTTCTATGTTTTTAATATCAACTCCTTGACTTTGTAATTGATTTCACATATTCAAAATTATTTCTTCCATAGATAACTTCTTCTCCTTGAATTGTGAATTATTATAAAAACCTGGTGGATTAGAAGGTCTATAATTGGAATTACCTTGATTGTTTACATTTCCTAATGGGTTTACAGGATTGTTCCCCCACTGAGGATTAACATGATTAATATTACCTTAGTTATTCCAATTAAAGTTTGGATGATTCTTCCAATCTGGATTATAATAGTTTGAATAAGGGTTATTTTGTCTATTATTCATCAAATTTATAGTTTCAAATGAAGATTGAGCATCTACAATTTGTCCTAATGAATTTTCTTCTAACCTTGGAGGTGTTTGAGATCGATTCATTCCTTATTGATCTATTTTCTTTGAAAGAGCAACAATTTGAGAAATTATCATAGTTAAAGCTTCTGAATCATGAATAATGGCTGCTATCTTAGGATTTACCCTTTTAGCAGGCCATTGAAAATTATTGGTAACCATTTCTTCGATTAAAATATAAGCTTCTTCAAAAGGTTTAGCCATTAGTGATCCACCAGCAACAGCGTCAACAATGGATCTAAGAGATCCTACTAATCTATTATAAAAAGTTTGAATAATTAACCAATCTGGTAAAGCATGATGTGGACATTTCCTAAGTTTTTTAAATCTTTCCCAAGATTCATATATCGATTCTCCCTCATACTGACCGAAAGATGTGATATTGTTTCTAAGTTTAGTAGTCTTAGATGGTGGAAAATATTTCGATAAGAATATTTGTGAAAGTTCCCCCCAAATTCTAAGAGATCCAGGTGCTAACGAATTTAACCAAGGCTTAGCCTTATCCCCTAGTGAAAACGGAAAAAGTCTTATTTTGACAGCATCATCAGACACTTTGTCATATTTAAAAGTAGCACAAAGTTCTAAGAAACTCACAAGATGTAAATTAGGATCTTTGTTAGGAGTTTCACCAAATTGATTGTTTTGTACCATTTGGATAATTGCAGGTTTAAGCTCAAATGAATTTGCAGCTACATCTGGATTTTGGATGGTTAAGTGAATTTCATCAAATGTAGGGTTTGCGTAATCTCTTAGTGGTCTAGATCGATGTTCATTTTCTATTCTTTGGTTGTTGTTTTCCGTTGTGTTAAGATTATCAGGATTTCCATGTTCCTTTCTAAATTTTCTTATTCTTCTAAGAGTGCATTCTAATTCTGAATCGTAGGGTATAAGAATTTTAGATCCAAATTTATGCATACAATCGAAATCAGTGATGCACCAAAAATATATACGGTTTTTGCTATATAATTTTTCTCATTTTTGGTGATATTGCACTTTAAAGAAAGGTATTTTTCATGATTTGTTGCAGGTATGATGATTTTAGGTGATTGGAGTGAAAAGAAGCAAAAATGAACGAATTCAAAGCAAAAAGTAGCAAAATGGTGGAAAAGGTGTTCTGGCGATGGAGTTCAAATTTGAAGAGTTATGGCAACTTTTTGAAAGGATTCCTATGGAAACTCTTGGTATTTCGTCCCTATCTTATAAGTAACTATTTTTGGACGAAAAGAGGAGAGTTTTTGTGGTGTCTCTTGCTTTCTTTTTGTTTCTCTTAGTGTGTTAAGTGTTAGGGTTTCAGAGAAGAGTGTGTAGAGTAAGGATTTGAGAGGAATTCTTTTCTAAGGAGTGAAGGAGAAGAGGTAAAGTGAGAGATTGTTTCTTCCTTTCCATTCTAAAGAGAGAATCAAATGTCGTAAAGAAGAGAGAATAGAATTCAAAAGAACTTCAAGAGAATTGCATTGGGGAAGAGAAAGAGATAAGTTGTATTTTCTTTTGTGGTTTGTATGACTTTTGTTTAATATATAAAATCCATGTTTTATTATATCTTCTTCATGAATTCTGAGTAGTCTCCCCATCTTTCTTCTTGCATAGAGATGTGATGATAGATTGATGTGGATTTAAGGTGTTTTTAATGTAATGAAAAAATTTTGATGGTTTTTCATTTCGAACTTAATTTAATTTTTGATTTGGTCTATTAAAATGTTAAAATATGTTATTGAACATTAAGTTTGAAAGGATGTAATGTCCTACAAAAATAATGAAAGATCCATTCAATTTCTCTGGATGAATTGCGTAGTTCATGGGAATTGAGTGAAATAAATAGGGAAATATGTTTTGATGGACTTCAATGTGGAGATTTCAGTGTGACAGGATGAAATCCCCAAATTGGTTCTATGATTAGTAACTAATATCAAAGATTAGCCTTCGGGTGAAGGGTAAGTGAGAGCTCCGAAGTGAGAGCCGGTATCCTCCAAGCCTAGCCTTAGATTTAGTGACTAAACTTAGGATACGTCAATGTTCTTTTCTTTCTTAGAAGAGGGGGGTACTCTTTTAAGGGTAAAGAATATCCTATGCTCCTATTTGGCACAATAATGCAGATAATTGTTCCATGTCAATCCACACATCATATTCTCATTGCAAGAGGAAAGATACTTTTCTCATATCTTGAAAACCTTTCAAATACTTAGTTTAGTGTGTCTGTTAGTTAATTCTATTTTTAAAGTAGTTAGAAGTAATTGTAGTTTATTTAATTGTTACTGTTTTGTGCATAGTGTAATAGGAGTAAGTGTTAAACCTTAAGTGCTATTTAAATATAGGATTTTATTGCTATATTATATATTTTGAACACTTTATTATACTTAGAACTTCCTTGTGGGATCGATAACCAGGACTCCATTAGAGCCATGTAATACTTGATACGATACGTATACTTGTGTTGAATGCTTGGACTTAACAAAATAATTATAAATATATAAATTTGAGTTCATAAATTCTTGCAAAATATAAGCCTGTGCAACAAGTTTTTGGCGTTGTTGCTAGGGAAGGTAAAGGAGTAGTAATTAAGAAAGTATAAACAGTATTTATTAATAATATAGTAACAAAAAACCTTTATTTTGCAGTGTGTATTTGTGTTTTTATTTACCTTTATAAAAGAATTTGTGTTATTGTACATGCGTAGTAGTGGATCTATAGGTTTAGTGCCTTACGATTCGGAGTTAGAGCGTACTATCATAGAAATTAGAAAACAACAAAAACAAATTGAAAATCCTTGCTAAATGGAGAATAATCAAGATAATCAGAGAAATGATATTGAAAATTTGTCAAGACCTTTAGGAGATTATGCTAACCCAACAGCAGGTGAAATTCACATAACTATTCAAAATCCTGATGTTGCTGCTAATTCATTTGAATTTAAACCTGTTATTGTCCAAATGGTACAAAATAATCAATTTGGAGGAACACCTAATAAGGATCCAAATTTACATCTCGCTAGTTTTTTAGAACTGTGTGCTACTTTTAAATATGATGGAGTGTCTAGTGACTCTCTCAGACATAGACTTTTTCCTTCTTCATTAAGAGATAAACCTAAGGCATGGTTAAACTCGTTTGCAATTGGATCTATTAGAACTTGAGGATAATTATCTCAAAAGTTTCTATCAAAATATTTCCCTTCATCAAAGACTGCTAAACTAAGAAATGATATTACATCTTTTTGTCAGTTTAAAGGAGAGTCAATATATGAAGCTTGAGAGAGATTTAAAGATCTTCTTAGGAAGTGCTCACATCGTGCTTTATTAGATTAGTTAATAATTCAAAAATTTTATAATGGATTAATGGGATCATTGAGATCTATTATAGATGCTGCTGCTGGTGGATCATTAATGTTAAAACCTTTTGATGAAGCATACACATTAAATGAAGAAATGGCTACTTATAATTTTCAATGGCTCTCTGAACGGGTAAATCCTAAGAGAGTAGCTAGTGTTCTTTTATTGCTTAGAAGAGAGGGTACTCTTTTAAGGGTAAAGAATCATCTATGCTTCTATTTGGCACAATAATATAGATAATTGTTCCATATCAATCCACACATCATATTCTCATTGTAAGAGGAAAGATACGTTTCTCATATATAAAAAACTTTTAAAATACTTAGTTTAATGTGTGTTAGTTAATTCTGTTCTTAAAGTTGTTAGAAGTAATTGTAGTTAGTTAATTGTTTCTGTTTAGTTGTTCTTACTATTCCTTGCATAGTAGTAGTAAGTAGTAAACCTTAATTTTAGTGCTTATTACATATTGTGTATTGCTTTCTTAAAATCATCAAATTTCCCTGTGGATCGATATCCAGGACTCCATTAGAGCCCTGTATTACTTGATACGATATCTATACTTGCGTTGAACGCTTGGAATTAACAAAATTATTCTAAATCTATGAATTTGAGTTCATAAATTATTGCAAAATATAAGTCCACTGCATCAACATTTTGTGTCTTTGCTGGGGATTAAATCTTCTAGCAGTGGTATCAAATTCTTACATTTTTAAGTATATATAAAGTCGAGTATCAAGTTTTTGGCGCCGTTGCTCAAGGAAAGTAATGGAGTTAAGAAAGCAAAAGTCAAGTAACGAAGTAAGGTATAAATGGTATTTATTAATAATATAGTAAAAAAATATATATATATATAAAACCAAAAGAAAAAGAAAAAAAACCTTTATTTTGTAGTGTGTAATTGTGTGTTTGTTTACCTTTATTTAAGTATTTATGTTTGTATATGCGTACTAGCGGATCTATAGGTTTAGTGCCTTATGATTAGGAGTTAGAGCGTACTGTCAGAAAAATTAGAAAATAACAAAAACAATTGAAAATCCTTGCAAAATGGTGAATATTCAAGATAATCAAAGAAATGAAATTGGAAATTTGCCAAGACCATTAAGAGATTTTGCTAACCCAACAACAGATGAAATTCACATAATTATTCAAAATCCCGATGTTGCTGCTGATTCATTTGAACTTAAACCTGATATTATCCAAATGGTACAAAACAATCAATTTGGAGGAACACCTAATGAGGATCCAAATTTACATCTCGCTAGTTTTTTAGAACTGTGTGCTACTTTTAAATATGATGGAGTGTCTAGTGACGATGCCAGACTTAGAATTTTTCATTTTTCATTAAGGGATAAAGCTAAGGCGTGGTTAAACTCGTTAGCACCTGGATCTATTAGAACATGGGGAGAATTATCTCAAAAGTTTATATCAAAATATTTTCCTCCATCAAAGACTGCTAAACTAAGAAATAATATTACTTCTTTTCGTTAGTTTGAAGGAGAGTCAGTAATGAAGCTTGGGAGAGATTTAAAGATCTTCTTAGGAAGTGCCCACATAATGCTTTACTAGATTATTTAATAACTCAAAAATTTTAAAATGGATTAGTGGGATCATTGAGATCTATTATAAATGCTGTTGCTGGTGGATTATTAATGTCAAAACTTTTTCTTGAAGCATACACATTAATTGAAGAAATGGCTAGAAATAATTTTCAATGGCCCTCTGAATGGGTAAATCCTAAGAGAGCAGCTACTGTTCATGATTCAGATATGATGACCTCGGTAGTTTCTCAAATTGTAGCCTTTTCTAAGAAAATAGATCAATATGGAATGAATTATTCTTAACTACCTCAAGTGTTGGAGGAAAATTCATTTGGACAAATAACAGAATCTCAAACACCTTATGAGACTTTAAATGCTATTAATAGATATAACAATTCTTATTTGAATTATTATAATCCTGGTTGGAAGAATCACCCAAACTTCAATTGGAGTAATAGCAATGCCAATGTTAACCCGCACTAGGCTAACAGTTCTATAAATCCAATTGGAAATTTGAACAATCAAGGAAATACCAATTTTAGGCCATCTTATCCCCCTGGATTAAATAGTAACCCACAGTTTAAGGATAAGAAGTTGTCTACTGAAGAAATGATTCAAAATATAGGAAATCAATTACAAGCTTAAGGTGTTGATATGAAAAATATTGAAAATAAGTTAGGAAATATTTTCACTGCACTTAATAATAGACCTTCTGGAACACTTCCAAGTAATGTGGAGATCAACTCAAAAGATCAAAATAAGGAACAACTTAAGGCTATTCAATTAAGGAGTAGAAAAGAATTAGAAACTAGAGTGCAAAAAGAAGTTGAAATAGAAAAGGAGAAGGTGGAAATTGAAAAAGGTTCAAATAAGATTTATCCAGACTTGGATTATCCTCTTGAGCTAGTGAAGATAACTATTGAAAAACCACCACCTCCATTTTCTCAAAGATTGAAGAAACAAAATAGGGATAACAAATTTGGAAAAATTTTGGAGATCCTTAAGAAATTAACGATAAATATTCCTTTTGTTGAAGCATTAGAACAGATGCTTGGCTATGCCAAGTTTATGGAGGATATCCTGAGAAAGAAAAGAAAGTTTACAGATCATGAAATTGTTACACATAGCGGAGAGTGTAGCGCAATTATTCAGAAAAACTTAAAGATCCTTGTAGTTTCACTATTCTCTGTGCTATAGGTGAAAATCTTTTCGGAAAGGCTTTATGTGATCTGGGAGCGAGTATTAATCTTATGCCTTTATCAAAATTCAAAAAAATGGGAATACGAGAAATTTATCCTACATCTGTGACTCTTCAGTTGGTCGATCGTTCCATTACTTACCCTAAAGGAGTGGTGGAAGATGTGTTAGTGAAAGTGGATAAATTTATCTTTCCTATGGATTTTATTGTACTTGATATGGAGGAAGATAAAGAAATTTCAATCATTTTGGGAAGACCATTCCTTGCTACTGGAAGAGAGGTAATTGATGTTCAAAAAGGAGAATTAACTATTAGAGTTAATGATTAAGAGGTGACCTTTAATATTTTAAAATCTATGAAGTATCCCTTAATGGAAAAAGATAGTGAATATTTTTGGATGGAATTCTGTGATTACTTGAGAATAGATCATTTTGAAAATATATTTGAAAAAAAAGAAGAATATAAAAATATGTTTGAAGAAGAAATTCAAGATGATGAAAATTTAGATAGTAAGAAGAATGAAGATTTGGAGTATGTTCAGGAGAGATTCAAAGTATTAGACACTATGGAAGGTGGAAATAAGAGCTTAATTCCATCTATAATAAAACCTCCTGAACTTGAGATGAAAATTCTCCCTAATCATTTAAAGTATATGTTTTTAGGAGAATCATCTACCTTGCCAGTTATTGTATCTTCGGTGTTAAACGATTATCAAGAACAGAAGTTGTTGGAAACTTTAAAAAGATACATGAAAGCTTTTGGATGGACTTTGGAAGATATTAAAGGAGTTAGTCCTTCGATTTGTATGCACAAAATTTTATTAGATGAAAAATATAAACCGAGATTTGATCCACAAAGGAGATTGAATCCTATAATGAAAGAAGTAGTTAAGAAGGAGATTTTAAAATGGCTGGATGCTAGAATTATTTATCCTATTTCGGATAGTGCTTGGGTGAGTCCAATACATTGTGTACCGAAAAAGAAAGGAGTGACTGTTGAAGTGAATGAATGTAATGAAATTATACCCACAAGACAAATTAATGGATGGTGAATTTGTATTGACTATAGGAAATTAAATGCCGCCACCAGAAAAGATCACTTTCCTCTTCCTTTTCTCGATCAAATGCTAGATAAACTTACCAGACACAGGTACTAATATTTTTTGGATGGATATACTGGTTACCATCAATGACCTATTTCTCCTGAGGATCAAGAAAAGACAATATTTACTAGCCCTTATGGAACATTTGCTTTTCGAAGAATGTTTTTTGGACAATGTAATGCACCTGCCACATTTCATAGATGTATGATGTCTATCTTCAGTAGTATGATAGATAAGGGAATAGAAGTTTTTATGGATGATTTCTCTGTATTCGGGACTTCATTTGAAATTTACTTGGAAAAGTTAGCAAACGTTTTGGAGCTCTGTGAGAAAACAAATCTAGTTCTGATATGGGAGAAATGTCAATTTATGGTTGCAGGAGAAATTATGCTTGAGCATAAATTTTCTTAACATGGTATGGAGGTCGATGCTGCCAAAATTAGAGTGAAAGATTACCGCCACCCACTATTGTGAGAGAGGTGAGGAGTTTCTTAAGACACGCTAGATTTTACAAGCGATATATTAAAGATTTTTCTAAAATTACTAAACCTTTGTGCCGACTTTTAGAAAATAATAGAAAATTTTATTTTAATGATGAAATGCTTCAGAGCTTTCGAATTATTGAAAGAAAAATTAATCACTGCACCAATAATTGTTTCACTAGATTGGTAGAAACCTTTTAGACTTATGTGTGATGCTAGTGATTATGCGATCGGAGTAGCATTGGGGCAAAGGCACAATAAAGTTTTCAAAGTTATTTACTATGCTAGTAAAGCTCTTAACGTGGATTAAATTAACTATACCACAACTGAAAGAGAATTATTAGCTATAGTATTTACTTTTGAAAAATTTAGACCTTATTTAATTGGAGCTAAAAGTATTGTGCATACAGACCATTCGGTTATCAAATATTTAATGCAAATGAAGGATGCAAAACCAAAACTAATTAGATGGATACTTCTTCTGCAAGAATTTGATTTTATGATAGTTGATAGGAAGGCAGCTGATAATCAAATAGCTGATCATCTATCCAGAATCGAATATGATACTTTATCTGACTTTGAAAAGGAAATTGCTGAAATTTTCCCAGATGAGCAACTCTATACTATTATGGGAAACAATTTGCCTTGGTTTGTTGATATTGTGAATTATATTGTAGGTGATATTGTACCACCTGATTTAACAAGGCAACAATAAAAAAGTTCAAATATTATGCAAAATTTTATTTTTGGGATGAGCCCTATCTATATAAACAGTGTAAGGATCTGATTATTAGGAAACGGTGCCACAAGAAGAAAAAAATTTGATTATTCAATGATGTCATGATTCTGAATTTGAAGGTCATTTTGGTGTTGATAAAACTGCTTTTAAGATTCTACAATATGGATTTTATTGGCCTACTTTTTTTAGAGATGTTTATAGATATATTAAATCATGTGATCGATGTCAGAGAGTAGGTAATATCTCTAGAAGAAATGAAATGCCTCTAAATTACAATTTGGATGTTGAAATTTTTGATGTATGGGGATTAGATTTTATGGGACCATTTACTCCTTCATTTGGAAATTTATATATAATGGTTGTCATTGATTATGTATCGAAATGGATTGAAGCTATTTCTTTACCTTGATGCGATGCTGGGAGTGTTTCAAAATTTTTAAAGAAAAAAATATGTACAAGATATGGAATGCCTAGAGTGATCATAACTGATGGTGGATCCCATTTCAAGAATAATCAAATTAAGAGATTAATTTAGAAATATAATATTATTCATAGAATCTCTACTGCTTATCATCCCCAGACTAGTGGCTTAACAGAAGTATCTAATCATGAAATTAAAAGAATTTTGGAGAAACTGTGGATAATCATAAATTAGATTGGTCGGCTCGATTAGATACTGCTTTATGGGCTTATAGAACTGCTTTTAAAACCCTTATTGGAAAGTCTCCTTATAAAATAGTGTTTGGTAAGACTTGCCATTTACCAGTTGAATTGGAGCATAAAGCATATTGGGCGATAAAAGAGTTAAATTTTAATTTGAAAATTGCTGGAGAGAAAAGATTTATGCAATTGAATGAATTGGAAGAGATTAGAGATGCATCTTATCACAATGATATGATCTACAAAGAGAAAAGAAAATTATGGCATGATCATAAGATATTGAAAAAGAACTTTTAATATGGATAAAAAGTTTTATTATATAACACAAGATTGAAGTTATTTCCTGGAAAGCTCAAGTCTAGATGGTTAGGACATTTTACAGTTGTAAAAGTTTATTCTTTTTGATATGTTGATATTAAAGATCCTGATACTGGAAAGATTTTCAAGGTTAATGGGCATCGATTAAAGCCTTAATTTGACGGGTTTCAAGCTGACTTCAAAGAGGTTTTAAAGCTGGTTTGTCAGTCTGATGAAGTTAAATCAAGCGCTTTATGGGAGGCAGCCCATATGTATCTTTGTGGTATGTTTACTTGTTCAATGTAGTTGTGGTTTTTAGATAATTGTTTTTGAAACGTAATTACTCCTAAATACTTTAAAAATTGATAAATGATGGATTGAATTGAGATGTTGGAATATTTTGGGCCCAACAAAGTTCGGTGAGAATTTTTGACCATTGGTGCCGCCGGCGCCCTATCACATATGTAACACTGAACTTACCTGTTTGAGCGCCGCTGGCGCCCAAAACCTGTTGACGATGTTGAAGTTTTAAAATGCGAGCTTTGGTGGTTTTTTGTGGGATCTTTATCCATATAATTTCCTAAACTCCATTTTTGACTTCCTAACTCTAGAAGAACAAAAAACACCAATCCCAATTTGTATCATATGGATTTCTATCCATTGAAACCCATCAATTTCATGTTTTCAATCGAAGGAAGTTCATAAGTTTTGAGGTGCAGCGTTTGTTCAACAAAGTGATGATGAAAAGAAGGATTATCAAGGAAAGAGGCTTCGTAAATCGAGTTAAGGATAATCCTACTACTAGAATTGAAGAAATTATTAAGAAGAGATGTTAGGAAGTGTTTTGCTACTCTACCGCTGCCATTTTTGTTCCTGTCGTGAAAGAGTTTTATGCAAATCTTTATGGGATCAACCTAGGGTTAGTATTTGTGCGTGGTAGATTTGTGGAATTCACTCATGCATGAATTAACGATCTCTTTATGATCGAGAACGTACCTATTTATCATTATTCTCATTTCAATGCCACGAAGTATAATATGAATGATGTGTATCGATAATTGACGGATGAGAATGAGGAATGGGAAATTAGAGAGAAAGGATATATTAGTTTCCCATCTGCATCTGTCAATCCAGTATCGAAGCAGTGACACTAATTTATTCCGACAAAGTTATTTCCTACATTAAAGATTAACAAGGTAACTAAGAAGAGTGCCATTTTGAATTTCAGTATTCAAACTGGGAGGCCGGTTGACATTGGTAATATTATTGTGAAATCAGTTCTGGGATTAATTATGCATGGCTCTAAATATAGGTTTGGACACCCGTCCACCATATTTTTGTTATGTAGTCAGTCATAGATTCCTTAAGAAAGTTGGGAAAAGGTTCTTCTTCCATAGAGGTCTATTGATCCAAAAAATCCCTATGACTACTAGACAGCTGAAGATGAAGATGACATGAATTTGCTTGCTGATCAACCAACACAGAATTCACAATTGATTCAACCCTATATTCTTGAAGGTTCCAGAATGATATTGAAGAGGATCAAATAGTTGGAGAAAAAAGTACGAAACATTATGAATGCAATCAATAACATTTCTGATTTATTCGATCATATAGATTGGAGAATGAAAGAGCAATTCAATCACACTATTTGAATTGAGATGGACTTGATCAATCTGATGAATAAGAACATGGTGATTGCTGAGGAATCATCTAATGAATTTCCATTTCGTCCATTCTATAATTTGTTTGTGCATCAGTAATTGATTGGAGACATTAGAGGAGAGGATAGTTCTAAAACTGATGTGGATTAATTAATGGATTCAACTTATGTTTGTTGTGTGTTTAGTTTACTTTGCTTAGTTATGTTTGGTTTGTGTAGTATTTGCTTTGTAATTTGAACTTGGATTGGGATGTGCTTACTTTCATTGTGTGCTTAGATCTTAGTGTTTGCCTATCGTAGCTGCACTAAATATCTAAGAGTTGTTGGCTTGAATGAACATATTTGGAGTTCATGATGTAACTTGGATTTTATATCTATAATATTGTTGTGTATTTTTGTGTGAAGAATTGTGTTAATTATTACTTATGGGATGATGTAAATGCATATTGAAGTTTTAAACATCATTGTGGAAGAATAAACGATCGAAATTACGAAAAAAATTTCGAACCGAGAAAATATTTTGGACTGGAGCCGCCAGCGCCCAAATTCATAGAGTTTGGCATTTAATCTTAATAGAGCGCCGCCGGCGCCCTATCGAGGTTCGCCGGCGCTCGAACCCAGTAAAAGGCCCAAAACCCTCATTTTCGTGATTTTTACCCTTGGATCTGTAAATTCTTCCATTTCCTTCATCTTCTTCCTCCATTTTTATGATTTTAAAGATCTAGGGCTTGCTAGATCTCGGATTTGACTCGATTTGAATGCTTTTCGACACCAGATCCACACTTCTCTTGGTAAGAGCTTCACTTTAAGTTAAAATTTTTTTATTTTCACCATGGAAATCTCTCACATTGCATAGGTTGGAATTTTTAGAATTGTAAAGAGATTTTGAGATTTCCATGATGAAATTTGTTCTTGCTTGTTTAGAATAGTATTTGGAGTTTGTTATATTGTGAATTTTGGATTTATTGGAATTTTCTTGCAAATTTTAGAAATTCACATGGCTCCAAGGTTGATTAAAGGGAAGAGGAAATTGGACTTTGATGAGGAGAAGTTCGTAAATATTAAAGCCCAATTTTGCTTTAAATCTTACCTTTACAATAAGAAGTGTATCCAGGATCGAGCTTTTGATAGTCCTAGAAGATCTGTAGAACAATTAATTGCAGAGCGGAACTGTGAGCGATTTTGTTATTTCACTGTGAATGCTGTTATGGGAGATGTTAGAGAGTTTTATTCAAATGTATCCTGGACTGAGACAGAGTATGTGCTAGTTAGAGGAAAAATGGTTGAGTTTACTCCTCAATGTATCAGTGCTTTCTATCAGACTCAGGAACCATTTGTTTGTGAATACGAAAACTTTGACACTCGAAGGGAGAATATGAGAGAAGTGATGATTTTCTGACTGACGAGCGAGGAGAATGGAAAGTAAGTCAAAAACAATTGATTAACTTCCTCGCCTCCACAGTGAATGTTACTTCAAAATTTTGGCAATATTTCATTTCTGCGAGACTATTACCATCTTGTCACTACGGCGAAGTTATAAGGGATAGAGCGATTTTGAATTATTGTATATAGAAGGTGAAAAAGATTGATATTGGGGCTATTATCTAAAAGAACATTCAGACTATTGCTAGAGGCGAGACCACTAGTGGTTTAGGACATTCTACTTTAGTTCATGCCCTATGTGTTCAGTCTGGAGTGAAGTTTAATAGTTCTGAAGAAGTGGCTATACCATTGAGACCAATCACAAAGAATATTATCCGTACTTATGAGTTTCATGTGGGAGCCGAAGTTGAGCGTAGGAGTACTGATATTCCTACAACTAGATATGATGTTCCAACTACATTTGAGCCGCCTACCTTATCAGATATTATGGAGCAGCTGAGATTACAGAGTGCTAGTGTGGATAGACTCCACGGTCAGATGGATGTATTTGAGGCGAGGAGTGATGTGAATGAAGATTATCTGCAAAGGAGAGTTGAGTTCGATATTGCTTATTAAGATGTTCAAGTCAGATTTATGAGGGGGTAGTCCGATGTAATATTTCCTACTTGACTTAGTTATACACCATATAGAACTGACCCTGCAGATGACCCTGCTGGTGACCCTGCTGCTGATTCTGGTGAGGGAGATTGGTAGATTGTTTATTTCTATTTTTGTTGATCTTGTTGTGTTATGTTGTACTGTTGTGATGTAGTAGTTTTTTATTTTTCATGTGATGTGTAACCCTGTTGGTGTACTGCTATGTTGTACTAAAACATTGAAATTGTTAGTTGGATTGTGTAGTACTGTGATAGTTTGTTTTATGTTGTAGTGTTTTGTTGGACGTTTAGATGTTTAAAGTTAATTTCTCTTTACCCATGCAAATATTTAAAATTGTTATATCACTGCTACTAATTGTTTCATGCCTGTTAGTTGTAAATTTTGACTAATACTAGATAGATGTTGATGATTTCAAGATCCCAGCACAAAAATGTTAGTTTTCTTTTACTCTCAACTGTTTCAAATTTACTGAAAAGTTTAAGTTTGGGGGGGGGGGTAGAGAAATGCTAACTTTTATTTGTTCTCAATTATTATATTTTCAAAAATTATTAGCATAACTTCTGGCAGTTGAACCTCACTGTAAGATAACTAAAACTTTTATTTCAGTTGAATATTATGGAAGGATAGGATGAAAATTTTTAGTGAAAAAGGTTGGTTTTATAGAAATAAGATATTAGGTATGAAAGGATTTGATTATAGTTAACTATTTAAAGTAAAGAAAACTGTATTTTTGAAATGTTAAGGGACTTAAAGTATTGTTTGTTAAGAAGAGATTGTGACTTTATGATGAATAATAAAGCTTGTACTTAACTATAAAGTAAGGAGGTTTCTCAAGTTTGAACTTTACAAAGAGGAGAGTGAATTTCAAAATCATTAAAAGCTATCCAAATATAGTAATCCTCATATAAAAAAACAGAGAAACGAAAACAAAAGAAGGATTGAAAAACAATCCGAAAAAAAGAAAGAAATAAAAGAAAAAAGAAAAAGAAAAAGAAAATATTTATGAGGAGAAGCTTGAGGAGATGCCTAATCAAAAATCTGCTTCCCTTGAGTCACCCTAAAGGGAAAACTTGATTTCATTTCTGAAGTTATGTTTAAAGTACTAGCGTACATTCTAATAAAGTTTGCATGAACTCTTTTTTCACATGGTCTCTTAAGGCACTCTTAATGTGACAAGTATTGGTTCATCTTGAAAAAAATAGTAGACTAGAACTCTTAGACTTGATTGTTGAATTTTTTTGTACATGTAGTGTTGACCTGAGTTACTAAATTTCTTTCTGAAAATCTAACCAATATATTCATTTGAATGAAAAATTTTAGTGTCATACAGTTGAAAAGTACATTGCCTAGAGTTATAATTTTATGTAGTAAAAAGATTACTTGAGTTCTGTTGACCTCATTTTTGATGAGGTCTTCTCTTCTTCTTTTTAGTACTTAGGATCTAGCCTTAGGCTTTTCCTTTGACTATCTTAGAGGATTAGAATTGGGACCCACCACTTCTTAACTCCCGGCAAACTCCACAAACTTTACTGTGGACCCCTAATCACCTAGAGGATTGAAATCAAATGTGGAAGTTTAAAGGATGAGTTCCTATAGGACTCTTTGGCCTTAGGACTCGCCACAGGTGGCCCGGTCCGGTGAAGGGCTGACTTACACACACACTACACTTATGCACTACACTTTCACACACCTCCTAAAAACACAGCAATACCTAACTTGACTTCCTGACTCACAAAGGTGATTCACATGGATGGTCCTTAACCCCTAAGCCCTTGGCTAAGAGGGTTAGGAACAACATAGTGGATGCCTCAAATGAGTCCCTTCATGGCTCATGTGGGCTTGATATGGCTTCATGGCTCAACCAAAATGATTTCATTCCACTTACAATTACTCAATCTTCATTTTTGCAAATTTTCGATTTTTGACCGCTAGGACCCTACACCCGCCTAGCCTACCCAAAGCCCTTGAAATTACTCAAATTTTTCAAAATTTCCAAATCACCCAAAATTCCCCAAAATTAACCTTGAACATTTCCTCACCAATCAAGTTGATCATCCATAGCCAAAAATACCAAAAATTCCAAAAATACCTCCCAATACCCTCCAAATACCCATAATGCCCCTCTTGACCCAAAAATCCAAAAATTCAGAAAATTCCTAGAAAATTCCTGAAAATCCCAAATATTCTCAATTTCATTTTGTTCAACTATACCATGGGCCAATTTTGTCAATTTACCCCACTTTTGTCAAAACCCCCAATTTGACCCATTTTAACCCAAAGTGAACCCTATGTCAAACCAAACCTATCCAATTGACCCAAATTCTGGTCCAATTCAATTTTAAACTTCAATTAAACATTCCTAACACCAATCTAGACCAAATCCAAGTCCAATTTCATTGACATTTGAATCCAATTTCACTTTTGGCATTAAAGCCCAATTTGGACCCATGACCCAAACCTAGCCCAAACCAAACCAATTTAACTCCAATTAACCCCAAATCTTTTCTAAACCTTCACTAACATCCCCACAAGCAAAACACTAACATGATTTGCCCAAAATTTAGACCCAAACCCCACTCAAATTCAACCCAAAGCTAAAAGGCCCAATTTTGACCTAAACCTAAATCTAACCCAAATAAGCCCAAACCCCAAAATCAAAACCCAACCAAAGTCAAAACCTCTTTGAAATACTCCCATAAACATTTCCCAACATTAATTTTACATCAATTTCAATCCTAGCCCAACATTGGCCTAAGTTAGCCCAATTTGACCTACATTGGCCCATTTACCAAAGAGGTCCAAATCCAACCCAATTCAAGCCTAAACCACTTCAAATTTATTCCATGTCATTCATGGAATATTCCTAAATTAAATTCAACACTTATTGGATCTAATCCTTTGCAAAATTCTCATCCTAAAATTTGTTTTGAAACCTAAAGGCCCATCCCCTTAGCCTTCCAAAAAGCCCATCAAAATGACTTCAAAAGGCCCAAAGTTCATCCAAAGCCCACATGACACTTCCCCTCATCATCCATTTAATGAAGATCACCCCTAAGTTTCAAGATCATCATTAAAACATTCCAAATCAAGCTTTATGAAAATTCTCCACCAAAGTACCAATATTTCCAAATCCTACTTCCATGAAATCAAGCCAAGCCATCCTAAGCCATAGGCAAGCCATGAAGCCATGCATGTGCCCCATGGGAGCCATGAGAGCCATGGAATCTACTTTCCACCTCACCAAACCATTAATGGCAAGAGAGGGGACCCCTTTCTTAAACCCTCTTAAACCCTTTTTTACCTTAAGCATGTCACACACTAAACCATGCTTAGCCACCTCACCATGGATGGAGACCACACCATTTTCTCTTGGCTGACCCAAGTGACTCTTTTCAACCTAAAACCAGGCCTTGGGTGGTGAACCTAGCCCAAAACCATGGGTTGACTCATTTGAACCCAAAATAGCCTTCCCCCATTCCATTTCAATTCAACTCCGTTACACATGTCCATGGCCAATTGACTGCACTAAGCCCCAGCCCTGACCCACCTGAAGAAGATGGTGACCAGTGCTTGGCCGGCCAGCCACCAGGCCGCCGGAAAACACCACACCCAAGAGCTCACATGTGAGCCAAACTTTTAAATTCCACCTTGCTGAGCTGCCCCATGCCCAATGGCCACCATGGCTGTTCTTCTCCTCACCAGAGCAGCTGATCCCAAGCCCTAACTCCCCCTGGGAGAGCCTCCAGCCAGCCCTATTTAAACACCCCCTCTCTCGGCCATGGAAGGTGTGCTGAACCAACCTTAAGGAAACTCTGCCAAAATCACTCCAGACCACTCTTTACATATAGAGCACTTGATCCCCACTGGATTCCAGCCCCAATTCCCTCTAGTCGAGCTCGATTTTGAGTTCAAATTTCAGAGACAAAAACTAGGACACTTCTTCGCGAGTGGACCAATCCTCAAATTGATTGGTCCTACACCTTCACCAGACCAAGGGAAGAAGTCCACCAGCAAAAGCCCCTTCTCCAGGCCACCCATCTGTTCCAGACTCCAAGCTTTGTAATCGGGCTTGGTCGAAATCATACCTAGACAATTCACCAGATCAGGAGACTTCATCTGGAGCTTGCTGGGACCCAATCAAAGGTGACACAACCCTTAGATTGAAGCCACACTTCTCTGAGCAAAGGTATGAGCTAACTCTTTATCCCGATCTTCTAGAGATTCTCCATTTTAAATGCCTTAATAACAATGCAAGATCACCGTATAGATGTATTCGTCTCTTCAAGACGAATCCATAGAGCACAAGAACACGAAAATCCGTTAAGTATTGAGTGAAATATTAGGGATTTAGTGTGGACGGTTCTCGGGCTAGGAGGCTTAGGGACAATAAACGGATGCCGTTCATTTAATACACGCGCAGACGGACGGCCAGGATCGCGCCGGATGAGGAGACAGAACGATACAGCGGGCCCCCGGAGCGCTGAGTTGGATGGCGGCGCCGAATCAGAAGACGACACGCGGCGCTTCGGAGATGGCTAGGTTGAGTTGGCGCCGCGTGGATAAGTAGAAAAATAGGTTATTTTTCTATTTATTTAATTCCCTAAACTTAAAAAATGCATAACTTTGTGTAGGAAAAACAAAAAAATAAAATAAAAATACCCTCTTGCTTAGTGAACAGAGGAGAATAATGTGGAAAAGAAATCATTTAATTTCATCAAGTATTTTATTTTTAATAATTTATTTACCCTTTGCATTGTTTTAATTCTCCATGCATATAGGAAATTCACCATGGCATGAGACGATAGGGCTTTTGAAGCCTCTGAACTTGGGAATATTCCCTGAATTTTCCAAGGTTAGAGGCCATCCCTATGAGAAGTTATTGATTTTTCAAATTCATGTTGCTGTTTTGAGTATTTAAATCCAATAATTAGCATGTTGTGAAATAAATTCTAGAAAAATTTGGTGATGTTTCTTATGACCAGAGGACTCTAGGGAAAATAAGTTTTGAGTTAATCCACTTGGAATAATCCTAATTGGCTTAAACACCCAAAATAGGTCCCTAATTAATTAGAGCTAATCATACATCAAATTGACTTGAAATCAATTCTCCACTGACCTTTAGGATCAGAGGAACCCAACATAAAAATTTGAAGTCAATTGGACTTGGTTAACCCTACTAAATGGGTTGATTAAGCCATTTAGCCAATTTAAACTTTAAAAATTCATAACTTTCAAAATACTTTTGAAAAATTCACCAAATTGGTTTTGGAGCCTCTCTGGTATTAGGGGAATTTAAGAAAATTAAAAATTACAATTTTCTAAAAAAGTTAATTTTTTTGCATTATTTTAATATTTTAATAAATAAAAAATAATAAAAATCACAAAAATAATAAAATTCACTAAAATGTTATATTTTTAATTTTAATCACTTAGGAACAAACCCCATTTTTTTCTTAAGTCTCTATAATGAGATATTAAATTTTAAAGCCCTAAGGTAATTTTAAAATTAAAAAAATGTATTTTTTTAGCATTTCCACTAAAATAATTCTAATAAATCAAAGAAAAATCAGAAAATTTTAAAAATTGATTCTCTGATTTCCTTGATATCAGAAGGATTTTTAAAAAATATAAAATTTATTTTTCAACCTTTATTTTATTTTTAAATTAATTAATACTCCAAAACACAAAAAAAATTATAATAAAAAGAATATAATTCAAAAAATCACCAAAATTTGTCCAAGTGGTCCTCTGGTCGTTAGGAATGTTCCATAATTTTCTTAAGGACAGAAACTTCCCTTGGTCATATTATTAAATTTTCCTTGGAAATCTCTATTTTCCACCAAAAATAATTACATAAATAAATTAAATACAGAAAAATCACATTTTCTCCTCTCATGTCTTTATTGACATTTGAATGAAGTCACATAAAAATTTCAAGTTCATTTAAGCTCAATTTGGTGAGTTATGAAATTATTAAGCTTGAAGGGCAAAATGGTAATTAAAATTTTAACCTTTAATTAAAACTTTAGGCTTAATAAAATTAAAGAGTAAAATATTTGATCCTAATCTGATTTGGATGATTGAAATTTAAATAATTAAAGGGTAAAAACCTACTAAACAATTTAAAAATAATTAAAATAAACGTTAATTAAATAATTGATTAAATTTGGAAGAATAATAAAATTGGAATTATTAAAATATGGATATTATTAGGAAGAGATTTGTTCTTTAATTTAAGAATCCCTAAATTAATCATCTCAATAATATTTAATTCCTAATTAAAATGATAATCCAAATTTAAGATTTAAAATGCTAAAAGACTAAATCATTAAATTAAATTAAAGTTAAATTATTTAAATTAAATCCTTTTAAAATTTCAATTAAATTAATACTTTAATACTTTAATTTTAAGATTTGTTTAATTAAAATATTAAAAAAAACACCTGGATTTTAAGATTTTCCCTAAACCAGAACACTTCTCTCAACTCCTGATTTATGACTTCTAAAACTAAACCTCTGCAACAACAAGGAGCTTGGAGCACGGTGAGCAGCACTGCCATCTTCGTCAGCAAAACTTGAATCTACATCAGCAAAACCATTCTTAGAATTAAATAACCAATCCATAGGATTTCGAGGTAGATTGCCTAGTGCAACATAAATCCTCAACTCTTCGTTAGGTATTTGCATGATCATGTCATGTAAATTAAGCCCTAACCGGTTTTAGGACTCCGAGGTAGTCGTCCGATATGACATAAACCCTCACATCTTCAAGGCTATTTGTGTGATTTTACCATACAAATATAAGTCCAAATTAATTAAAATTGGCAAGATCAAAACATTAAATAAACATTAGGGCCTTCCAAAATTCAAGCCAAGCAATAGGATAATCGGGAAATTACCGAAGTTCGCTTCGAATCTGTAATTTCTCCTATTTTTCTTCTTTTGAATTCCCAAAACAAAATGTTCCAAATTTGATCCATTCCCTATTGAAATTCTAAAATTCAATCCTTTGAAAACCTTAAACTTTGAAATTCTTGAGAGCAGAACTACTGATTATTTTCGAGAGTTTTCTTAAGTGATTCCCGTCACTTAAGATGTAATTAACTATAGGGGCTTGCCCTTATAGGGAACTTTAAGAACCCAGGTAATATTAACCCTGTTTAATGCTTTCATATTAACCAGGGGAATTTGTCGGCTTATAAAATTGGTTCGCAGACCAAACGGATGTCACAAACCTTTCTAGTTTATCTAATCGAGCCCCATTATCAAGCAGTGTGTCTATTCTTCGGGATAGATACACGGTTTGTGGTGCAGTGCTCGTTTATGTAAACTATTCGGGATGTGAGATCAGTTTGATTTCATATGTTAAAATTTTCAAATTTAAAATCAAATACTACTTTTCAAATTATTTATTTAAATTAAATTAAAAATTCGCCGACAATTTCTGTAGGCGACCCCCCTTTTCAAAACACATAACCTAAAAATATGCCGACAAGTTCAAGTAATAGTTAAAGTTTGGGGGATTCTGATGCACCAAAAAGATATACTATTTTTGCTATATAATTTTACCCACCTTTTGGTGGTATTACACTTTAAAAAAAGGTATTTTTCATGATTTGTTCCATGTATGATAATTTTAGGTGATTGGAGTGACAATAAACAAAAATGAACGAATTCGGAGCAAAAAGGAGCAAAAAAGTGCAAAATGGTGGAAAAGGTGTTCTGGCGCTTCCGGCCTCCAAATCGAGAGACTTCAAAAATAATGGCAAGATAGAGCGCTGGCGGCGCCACCAGCACCTGAAGTCGGTGGAGTTCAAATTTGAAGAGTTTTGACGCCTTTTTGAAAGGATGCCTATGGAAACTCTTGGTTTTTCGTCCATATCTTATTAGTAACTATTTTTGGATGAAAGGAGGAGAGTTTTTGTGTTGTCTCTTGCTTTCTTTTTGTTTCTCTTAGTGTGTTAAGTGTTAGGGTTTAGGAGAAGAGTTTGTAGAGTGAGGATTTGAGAGGAATTCTTCTCTAAGGAGTGAATGAGAAGAGGTAAAGTGAGAGATTGCTTCTTCCTTTCCATTCTAAAGAGAGAATCAAGTGTTGTCAAGAAGAGAGAAGAGGATTCAAAGGAACTTCAAGGAAATTGCGTTGGAGAAGAGAAAGAGATAAATTATATTTTCTTTTGTGGTTTGTATGAATTTTCTTTTATATATAAAATCCATGTTTTATTGTATCTTCTCCATGAGTTCTGAGTAGTCTCCCATGTCTTTGTTCTTGCATAGAGATGAGATGATGGATTGATTTTGATTTGATGTGATTTTAATGTAATGAAGAAATTTTGATGGTTTTTCATTTCGAACTTAATTTACTTTTCGATTTGGCCAATTGAAATGTTAAAATCTGTTGTTCAACATTAAGTTTAAAAGGATTTAATGTCCTACAACAATAATGAAAGATTCATTCAGTTTCTATGGATGAATTGCGTAGTTCATGGGAATTGAGTGCAAATAAATAGAGAAATATGTTTTGATGGACTTCAATGTAGAGATTTCAGGGTGAAAAGTTAAAATCCCCAAATTGGTTTTAAGGATAGTAACTAATATCAAAGGTTAGCCTTCGGGTGAAGGTTAAGTGAGAGCTTCGAAGTGAGAGCCGGTATCCTCTCAGCCCAGCCTTAGATTAAGTGACTAAACTTAGGATATGTCAATGTTCTTTTCTTGCTTAGAAGAGGGGGTACTCTTTTAAGGGTAAAGAAACATCTATGCTCCTATTTGGCACAATAATATAGATAATTGTTTCATATCAACAAACACATCATATTCTCATTGCAAGAAAAAAGATACTTTTCTCATATATCGAAAACCTTTCAAATACTTAGTTTAGTGTGTCTGTTAGTTAATTTTGTTTTTAAAGTTGTTAGAAGTAATTGTAGTTTAGTTAATTGTTACTATTTTCTGCATAGTGTAGTAGGAGTAAGTTTTAAACTTTAAGTGCTATTTAAATATAGGATTTTAGTGCTATATTATATATTGTGAATGCTTTCTTATACTTCGAACTTCCCTGTGGGATCGATAGCCAGGACTTCATTAGAGCACTGTATTACTTGATACTATACATATACTTGCGTTGAATGCTTGGACTTAAAAAAATCATTATAAATATATAAATTTGAGTTCATAAATTCTTGCAAAATATAAGTCTCGCGCATCAATCAGTACACAGAAAAATAGTTGACTAAATATAATAATAAGTTGTAAATTTTTTAAAAAGTTTTCCAATTGTCCTAAATCGTCCGTTACTCTAGTTTTTTTATTCCCTGCCAAGCGGCGCCAAAAACTTGGACCACCACGTGAACTTTGCGTAAATTTAATATTTCTTGTATTAAATATAGATGAGTATAGATATTCAATAATCGCAGAGTTACTCTTATCAACGCAAGTATACATATTGCTCAATTAATACAAGTCTCTAATGGAGTCCTGGTTATCGTTCCCACAGGGAATATTTTAGAGGCTACGGACTAGGATTATAGAAATAAATTCAGAATCACAACTTGTAGATCGAATTGCTTATTTGTCACTTTTATGCAATCGTAAATAAGATGAAGTTTTAAAATAAACTAATTCTACTAACATTTAACTATTCTACTAATAAAATGAAGTTCAAATATATAAGCAAGAGTCCTTCTCCTTGTTAAGAAATTTAAGTGAATGAATAATGAAAATTAGTTTAAAACTGTGTTGTGCCAAATAGGAGCATACCTTCTTTACCATTTGGTCCAGACAAAAAGAACATTGACTAGTCATATGCTTGGTTACTGAATCTGTGGTTAGGTTGGGAGAATACCGGCTCCCACGTTCCCCTCGCCCGAGGGCTAACATCTACACTTCAGCACCCAAACGATAAGAACAAATTGAGGATTTTAGTTTGTCACTCTAAAATCTCCTATTCTACGCACGATAAATATTATTTTCCTATTTTTTTGCACCCTACTTTTAAGGACTTTGACCTCCCTGAATCTCGGATGTAATCTTCACTATAGTTGTTAAACTCAACATATTTTAACTAATCAATTGGCCAGATTGAAAGTAAATTATGATTTAAGTGAAAAGATTATCACAGCTTTAAAATTTTTTTGGTACACTAATTTAATTTACCATTTCACTAAAATATTAAAACAAGGAGAAATACAGAAAAACTACTCAGATTTCTTGGAGAAGATGCAAAAAAACTTAGATTTCATATATAAAAACAAAGTTTTACAAACTAAAATAAGTAAATACAACTTATCTCGAATTCCTCCCCAATCAAACTTCGTGAAATTCCTCTTTATCTCTTTCTTTCTTTATTGCACGCAGAATTCTCCTTCGAAATGGCAAGGAGGAAGAAATCTCTCACTTCCCTTCCACTCTTACAATCTCTCGAAGAATCTCTCACAAGTATCACTAATTGAACTGTCTGTCGCTAAAATTTGAAAATGAGTTTTTTAAAACGTGGTTTAGATTTAAAATAGTTTAATTTAAAATAGTGGGATATAATTTTTGGAAAATAGTAATATAATATTGAAAAAATGAAATAAGATATTGTACATTCAATAGTTTAGATTAGTCGGACGTAACACTACAAGTAATGCATTTATCCCGAAGGAGAAATACATCACTTGAATAGTGACATTCGACTAAATGAACTAGAGAATCTACGGTATCCGTTTAGTCTGAGAAACCAGTTTTATAAGCCGACAAGTTCTCCTCTTTAATACAAATGATTAAATATGGTTTATATTACCTAGGTTCTAAAGTTTCTTATAGAGGCAAACCCCTATAGTTAATTACATCTTAGATGACTGAAGTCTCCTAAGAATACTCTCAATTAAGATCAGAGGTTCTACTTTCAAGAATTTCAAAGTTCAGGTTTCCAAGATTGGACATAAGGAGTCGAAAGGGAATGGCTCGAAAAATTGGAACAATTTATTTAGGAATCCAAAGGAGCGAAAAGGTAGGGGACGTCATGGATTCGAGACAAGTCTCGGTGACTTCCTAACTATCCTACTTGTTTGGCTTTAATTTTGAGGAGATGATATCTAATGTTTCATCCTGTCTATTTTATTATTTAGGGCTTATATTTGTACGATATTCGATCGTACGAATAGCCTAAGAAGATAGGAGGATTTACACCGTATCGCACGACAACCTCATAATCCTAAAGGCGTTAGGACTTAAATTGCACAACAGAATTATGCAAAAGCCTAAAAGACGGAGTGAGGATTTACGTCGCGCTAGGTGAGCTACCTCGAAATCTTATGGATTGTGTTATTTAAGACTATGAAGGATTCAATTGAAGATTGTCTTTTATCCTGTTGTGATCGTTATCGTCGTCCTAAAGGCTAATCGTCAATATGATCGCTTCGCCGTCTCATTTATAAATTCACAATCAAATATGAACATTCTCAATTATTATTAAGGTACGTACATAAGAATATGGAGAAAGTTTACATGTATGTCGATCAATGCCTATGTGTTTAGATATTTAACTTTCATTTCGAGCTCCTCATACACATCACTACAACTTAGAATAAACAAGCCTTAATTTCTGCATTTCCCTTTTTTATTATTGTTATTATCATTCATTTTTTGTTTATTGTTATGGTTTTACATAGGTATATGTATATGCATTTACATTTATTTTAGTATGTTTTATCGTATATGTATATTTTATTATTATTATTATTATTATTATTGATATTATGTATATATGCACATGAATATATTTTGATTGTTATTTACTAATTATTTATTGTTAGTATTATAAGTTTAATATATAGAGTATTTTAAGTTTAAATAACTAGTATTACACATTTATATATTTAATTGTCAAAATATACAAGTAATCAAACTTTACAATTTTATAGGCTTAAGTATAAGAGAGGTGTATGCAAATATGTCAACAAGTTTAGGTTTGAATTTACATGCCAAGCATCTAAAATTTAAGACCCAAATAGTTTTATATCACATTTGATAGTATATTGAACTTAAGAGCAAAAACATAGAATTCTTTTATAATAAACTCTTAAAACATTGACTTCAGATCAATTAGAAGCATTCAGGACTAGACATACAACAGTTTCGAGTAGCAAAATTGATCTAAACATAAGCTTCACATATAAACGAATAGCAAAAATGGAGAAATCTGGAGAGATTCAAAAAAATCTAAAACCTACAATTTCTCAAATGTTTTTTATCCAAGTGAAATCAAATATTGTAAAAAGGATAAATATTTTGGAAGTTGCAAGGCTAGCTCAAGAGTAAGATTAAGTAATTGGAAACTGCATTTATATGTTGTAATTGTTTCACCTTCTTTCATAGCCACCTTTGCAAGGAGGGAAAGCTATCCAGCAGACACTAGATTCAAAGTCACCTCACCGCTTGCTTCAAGCTGCCGATGTCTCATCCGAGCTCCAACGTACCTCGCAAAAACACATAAAAAAATTTGTATGAGAACCAATCCATTCAATTTGAATAAATGAAAAATATGATTGTAATTATAAAGGTACAAAAGGATTTGAATTGAATAAGATTATTTCAGCCCCTATTCTACCCAACTCATATGTGTTTGTATATCTTAATCTTAAACTTTACTCTTTTTTAAATTTAAATCACCCAAATCTTTCATACATCAATTCTAGATTTTTCCAAAACAATAGTTTGTGTGTCTCCAAACTTTTTCTATAAATCAAATTCACATCAACTTAATACTTCCCAAAATAAAGTTTTGAAGACTTTTAAACTTTCATAACTCAAAAGGTATGAGGATGTTATAATTTTCATAAACAATAAGTTTTCAATTTCCAAAACTTTTCTTAAATCAAAACTGTTACAATTCCAAAATTTCTTGGAAAAATAATTGTACAAAGCTCCAAAATTATATACATTTCAGATTTATTTTAGCACAAAGTCACCACACACTTCATATCTCCAAATAAAACAAAGTTTTTGAGATCTTTCCAGATTTCATAAAGGGGTGCAATAGACATTTTCAAGTGACACACATATTTGAAAGCACCCCGCTGCTTAAACATCGAATGCATAATGAGGTTTCTCAAATTTTCACAATTGACATTAAGATAAACGTATGAGAAGATAAGGATATCATTTATCAATCAACGTTTAAAGATGCGCTTCACAAAATAGTTGTCATGATTAATAACATAGAACTTCTGCTAATGTAATGTTTAAGTTAATAAAAGCATAATTGGGGAGAGTTATACTATTGCGAAAGTTGCGGACATCCTCGCCGCTTGCTACGAACTGTCGATGTCCCATCCATGTGCCAATGTACCTCGCAAGGAACACAAAGAAATGGGTAGGATCATGTGTTCTGATACTCCTGATAATGCTAACAATTTCGAGCTCATCCAAATTTATCTTTTTTTTTTAACAGTTGAGCAAATTTAATTGGAGACGTAAATACAGCTAATACAAGAGTAGTTCAAAATGTTCTCATGCTGCATTCAAAAGTTAAGGATCAAGTTTAAAAAAATAAAATAAACAGTAAATAATTTCTTTTTACAGAATAATTATTCAAAAGCATAAGAACGCAACTTTATTTGGATGGTGAGAATATAAGCTAATCAACAAAAAGAAGATTGACAATTCAGATTAAAGCCAAAAATGTATAATTAATCAGAAATAACAGAGCTTAATTCTATTTCCTATAAATTCATCCAAGCCAAGTGAGAACTGTTATAAGAAAAGTTGGAAAAGAAATGGGCTCAGATTCATTTTTATTCAATCAACAGTCAGATCCAACAGCCAATTCTCGGTCAAGGACAGTAAGTAGCGATTACACTCAAATGCACAAGCCATCCAAGCTACCCCGTGTCCATAAGATGAGAATAACAGGTGATATTCCAACAAATTTTGGTATAAGTATCAATATCACAACCTAAGGAAGGGGTAAAATAGCAAATAAATCTAACATAAAATAGCCATGAAGATATTAAATCACAAATTTCTTTGGCTAATCAACCAAATTAATCTCCTAAAATTAATCAACAGAGATAATTAGACTAGTTGTACATGGAATGATAGTCATACTATGCAATGCAATGGTGGTGTTTCACGTTTGTCACTTTGGACAAAGCTTGTACTCTATTGTCCAGCAAGAAGTTAAGCCAACCCATAGCTTTAAATCGCACAGCACATTATTTTTTTTAGTATGCATAAAACCGTGCATCAGGATTTATAAGTTGAGCATCATAATATTTATTTTAGCATCATGAAGCCACGCATTAGGATTCGTTGGAACGAGAATAGATGCACATCCTTGACCAACAAAGTGAAACTCATAAGGTTCACAAAAATTCTGAGAAAAGGCGTGTTATTGTTTTGATGAACAAAATAAAGAGGGGATAGTACTCTTCACAAAATCGTCCGTAAAAAGAAAAAAAGAAAATCTAATCTACAGCTAATGGTCGAATCACAATGCAAATGCTCGTACCTCGGTGGACAAACAAGCAACCAAGCAGAAATATCGAGCGACCAAGAGAGGAAACTGAGCAGATTAGCAAGAAGCTCGAGCCACAACAAAAATTTGGCAGAACCTCCCCCTCACACCAAAATTTCGGCGAACCCTCAATGCTTTCCCCAAATATGGGTTTTAAAGCCAGGAAGGAGGAGAAGTCTTATCTGCTCTTACCTGGGCGGTGAGCCGAAGCAGGCGGCGACAAGAGGAAGAAGCGACAAATGTCGCAGCAGAGAACATAAAGGCTGGGTGAGCAGTTGTAAGCTTTTGACTAGGGCACGCGTACAAGGAGTGGGAATGAAATGCTTTGGCTTAGTGCTTCGCTAAAAGAGGAGATGGAATAGAGGCTCGGTTGGCTAGGGCGAAAGAAAAATCACAAATGGAAAAGAAGGGGCGACGGCTAGAGACGTGAGTTAGGGGCGTGAGATTTGGGTTGGGAATTTTAGGTTTTCTTATTTTTTATTTCATTTCTTTTTTTAATTAGCGTTTTATTAAATTTTCGGTGATTCAGACATAAATCAACCCCGCACAAAACCATATCAAAATTAGTGTCCTTCCTAGGTAATTTCGACGTTCCAGACGCACGAGCATAGTCTGTTTCATTATTCGGGGTCGTTTGAACAGCCTCATCCACGATCGGGTCAAAAACGCGTCAAATTCAAATTTCATCAAAATTTCATCTTGCGATCGATCATTTCACAAATTAATTTTAATTTTGATTAATTGTGAAGCAAATAAATGTTCGATTGATGTGAATTTCGATGTTTAAATGTGTCAACGATCTGAATTGTGAAATTTGCGCGTGCGGATGTGCGAATTGTGCACGGGACAACCCTATGGCTTAAAAGTCCTACAGGGACTCCTTTTGAGCTCCGTCACGTTAGTTCTGACCTTCTAAATGTTAGAGGTCAAGAACTTTAGTTCTGACTATCTAATTTTACCTATGTTTGGTGATATTGCACTTTAAAGAAAGGTATTTTTCATGATTTGTTGCAGGTATGATGTTTCTAGGTGATTGGAACGAAAAGATGCAAAAAGAAACAAATTTGGAGCAAAAATGAGCAAAATGGTGAAAAAGTGTTCTGGCGCTGTCGGCGCCCAAATCCAAAGACTGCAGCAATTAATTGGCATGATAGAGCGTCACCGGTCCCCTATTTGGCGCTGCCTACACACAAAGTCGGTGGAATTCAAAATTTGAGAGTTTTGGCAAAATTTTGAGGGGATGCCTATGAAAACTCTTGGGATTTTGTCCCTAACTTTTAAATAACTGATTTTGGACGAGAGAGGGGGTCTCTTTTGCATTCTATTGCTCTCTCTTTGTGTTTTAGTGTGTGATAAGTGTTATTGTTTTGTAGAGTAGTGTGTAGAAGTGAGAATTTAAGAGGAATTCTTCTCTAAAGAGTGAAGGAGAAGAAGTAAAGTGAGAGATTTCTTCTTCCTTTCCATTTTAAAGAGAGAATCAAGTGTCGTAAAGAAGAGAGAAGAGGATTCAGAGGAACTTCAAAGGGATTGCATTGGGGAAGAGAAAGAGATAAGTTATATTTTCTTTTGTGGTTTGTATGACTTTTATTTTATATATAAAATCCATGTTTTATTATATGTTCTCCATGAATTCTGAGTAGTCTTCTTTGTCTTTCTTCTTCCTTAGAGATGTGATTATGGTTTGATGTGGATTTGATGTGCTTTTAATGTATTGAAGAGATTGTGATGGTTTTCATTTAAAACTTAATATACTTTTGATTTGGCCAATTAAAATGTTAAAAGATGTTGTTGAACATTAAGTTTGAAAGGATTTAATGTCCTACAACAATAATGAAAGATTCATTCAATTTCCATGGATGAATTGCGTCGTTCATGGGAATTGCGTGCAAATAATTAGAGAAATGTGTTTTGAAGGACTTCAATGTGGTGATTTCTGGGTGACAGGCTGAAATCCCACATTGGTTTTAAGATTAGTAATTAATATCAAAGGTAAGCCTTCGAGAGAAGGGTGAGTGAGAGCTCTGAAGTGAGAGCCGGTATCCTCCAAACCTAGCCTTAGAGTTAATGACTAAACTTAGAATATGTCAATGTTCTTTTCTTATTTAGAGGAGGGAGCACTCTTCTAAAGGTAAAGAATCATATATTTTCCTGTTTGGCACAATAAATTACATAACTGATCTATATCAATCCGCACATCATATTCTCATTGCAAGAGGAAATATACTTTTCTCATATATATCAAAAACCTTTCAAATACTTAGTTTAGTGTGTCTGTTAGATAATTCTATTTTCAAGTTATTAGAAGTAATTGTAGTTTTGTTAGTTGTTACTATTTTCTGCATAGTAGTAGTAGAAGCAAGTGTTGAACTTTAAATGTAATTAGTGTATAGGATTTCGGTGCTTTATTATAACTTGTGAAACTTTTACTTTACTTCAACTTAAAACCTCCCTGTGGGATTGATAACCAGGACTCCACTAGAGCCATGTATTACTTGATATGATATGTATACTTGCGTTGAGTACGTGGACTTTACAAAATCATTATAAATATACAAATTTGAGTTCATAAATTATTGCATATATATAAGTCCCTCACGATCAAGTTTTTGGTGTCGTTCTTGAAGCTTAAAATCTTCTCACAATGGTAACAAATTCTTACATTTAATTATGTAAAATTAAAGTCCCCGTGTGTCAGTCAGTCAGCCTCATCAACAGTAGAATAATTATACTAGTCAGAAACAGAGGCCATACAGGACAGATGAAAGTCAGTGTCAGATGATGTCAGAATGACTACGCATGAATTACTCCTTTAATGATGATGTCGTAGCAAAGATGTTCAGAAAGCTGATGAAGAAGCCCGAGTTCTGACTTCCTGAGCTGAAGAAGCAGGAAGAGATGAATAAGAAGGATCATCCCAACTTTTCTCCATACCACAGGATACTCAGACACACGATAGAGGGATGCTGAGTTTTAAGGATTGACTAGAGAAGAAATATAAAAAAGGAAACATAAAAATCCTAAGTGAATATTTAAAATATCCTGAAAGAGGTTCCACAAATATGATTTCGGTGAAGCCAATCTATTTGCTGGATCCATATGTTGACAGATATGGTTGGAGCACAGTTTAGACCATGTCCTCCAAGAAGATAGTGGATCGGATACGGACAACTTCGGGACAAGCCACTGCATGAAGTTTGCCACTTCATAAGACAAAGATGAAGATTACATTGGAGAGAGCACCGCAATATAAGATCAAGAAGAAAGATTCCTTGAACGAGATGAAGATTGATAGCGCGAGGGCTATGATAGGGGCTACCCCCATTAGATTGGTTATCTCGGACCATTTGGGCGAGAAATTTTTCAAACCCTTAACTCTATATAATGTCCTCTTCGCCCCTCCGCAGTCTTACTATTATAAAAGTAACAATTTTGGCTACGTTCTTACTGTCTCTAGTGATAACGTAACTAATCACAACCAATCTAACCCTAATTTTAATTCCTAAAATGATTCTCAAATCATATTAGTTCCTGATGAAACTATTGATGAAAAAAAGAACATATCGATAACGCCGGTTATGACAGTTCCAGAAGTGAGGAGCCAAACCTCGAGTGAAAAGGAACTTTGCTTGCAATCAACATGGACTTTTTAGGTACGGAAACAACACCAGAAGTGTCAACTACAGTGACAAGAGAACCTCTGATTCTGAAGGAGGAAGAAATAACAGAAGTACATTTAAGAAGAGGAAAAACTCTACTTCCAAGAACAGCTCCATGGAGAAAGTAAAAAAATAATTACTCAAGAAGAACTGCCTCCAGCAACAAAAGAAGTAAAAAATTCTAAATGAGATTAGAAATTCAAATAAAGTGGATTACAATGTACTATCTCATCTTAGGAAGTTGCCAGCCAAACTAAACGTTTACGACGCTCTAATCCTGTCAAAGGAGATGAGAGAAAATCTGGTCAAGGCTCTACCTGATCCAGATGTTTATTTAGCTCAATTAGCTAGCTCTTCCTTAGATGGAGTTTGTACTTTGAAGGGGCAACATGTCATAACCTTCAGCGATGAAGACTTGCTACTCGGTACTGCCGACCAAAACCATCCGCTCTACATTTTCATTATTATCGACTGATTTGTACTTTCTGGAGTTTTGGAAAATCCTCTCTTAACATAATGAGTTTACAGATGTTAGCTTACTTGGAAATCGACGCGTATGAGCTCACTACAGATAATATGATGTTAAGAGGATTCAAATAGAAAGGAGAAAAAGCCCTCAGATCTATAACACAGTAAATGAAAATTGGAGGTCTAGTAACAGCCACAAAATTCTATGTCATCGATGCAGATACTTCGTTCAACAACCTGCTTGGTCGACCGTGGCTTCATGAGTACAATATGGCCCTGTCTTCACTACACTAATGAATTAAATACTATAGAGATGGACATGAACATTGCATTAAGGGAGACTTAAAACCGTTCTCAATACATGAAGTAGGCATTCACAAAGATACCACCTCCTACACACCCCCAAATAAGACATTCTTTTCAAGAGAAACTGTGAAAAATAAAGTTAAAAATTTAGAAAGTACACCAGGACGAACCATACAGCTCTGCTTTAATGATCTCCCACCACTCCTTCATAACAAGTTGGTGGAGGTTCTCTTAGCCCACACATCTAAGATCGAGGCCGGGAATGCGGGCGAGGGAGAACTCACCAGATTATTGAACGAATGAAGCCAGGGATCAGCATCGACGTAGAAGAAAGCTCGGAGTACGATGAATTCAGAAAAGAAAAAATTATATGATAAGTCAGAAGAAGTCTCTGTTCAAAATCTCTTTGGAAAACACAGGAAAGAACGAACTTGAATCAATGTATGATCGGATTAACCCTTATGTGCAAGCCATGACCCTAACTTTGATCCATCCTCAAAAGATTGAGAGTTTTGAGGTCAAGTAAGTCCATAATAGTTTTTTTAAACCAATTAAGTTTTATTGAGCTTCTCCTTCTACTTCTAAAACTTGTCTAATTCTCAAAGAAAACAATTCTAATGAATTAATGGAAAAACATTTTAGTTACTTTTTACTATGTGTACAAAAATTAATTCATCAAGGATATGTGTTGAATAAAATGCCAAAATATAAGTTACAATTACTTGAAAATTTTTGAAATGTAAAAGGACATAATCTCAATTCAAAAGGTTTTAGGATTGGTACGATTAGACTAGTAGATGATTCAGAATTTTGCATGGTTATCACTAGCCAGTCAGATGAAGTTTGCCTAGACATTCAAGATGTATTTTAAGATGCTTCCGTAGATGATGCTCCACAAGAGTTCGAACAAATATTCAAATAAACAACAGATGAAATAAAAGAAATCAATCTCGAGACTGAGGAGCAGGCCCGACCCACTTTTATAAGCTCTCTACTCAGTGTAGAAGATTCTACTGATTTGATCATGTTATTGTCAGAATTCAAATATTGTTTCACCTGGATTTACAACGAAATGTCAGGATTATCTCTAGAAGTTACACTTCACCAACTTGGTGTGAATCAAAGTACAACACTGGTGAAACAAACTCCCAAAAGAGTGCACCTTAATGTAGAGCAGCAAGTCACAACCTGGATAAAGAAATTAATAGATGCAAACTTTGTGTGGGAAGAGCAATTCCCCATGTGGTAAGCTATGTCGGCATATTTTTAGGTTGGTGTATTTTATTTTGAAAAGGTGGTCGCCTAACAGAAATTGTCGGCGAATTTTATATTTTAAATTTAATTTAAATATATATATATATATAATTTAGAAAGTAGCATTCGACTTTGAAAATAATTTTAAGTTTGAAAATTTTAAGATATGAAATCAAACTGATTTCACATCCCAAATAGTTTATATAAACGAGCACCGCACCACAAACCGTGTATCTAACCCTAACGATAGACACACTGCTTGATGGTGGGGCTCGATTAAATAAACTAGAAAATTTGTGACATCCGTTTGGTCTGCGACCAATTTTATAAGCCGATAAATTCCCCTGCTTAATATGAAAGCATTAAACGGGGTTTATATTACACGGGTTCTTAAAATTCCCTATAAGGGCAAGCCCATATAGTTAATTACATCTTAAGTGACAGGAATCACCTAAGAAAACTCTCGATAATAATCAATAATTCTACTCTCAAGAATTTCAAAGTTTAAGTTTTCAAAAGGATTGAATTTTGGAATTTTAATAGGGAATGAATCAAGTTTGGAACGTTATTTTTTGGGAATTCAAAGGAAGAAAAATAGGAGAAATTACAGATTCGAAGCGAACTTCGATAATTTCCCGACTATCCTATTGTTTGGCTTGAGTTTAGGAAAGTCCTAATGTTTATTTAATATTTTGATCTTGCCAATTTTAATTAATTTGGACTTATATTCGTTTGAGACAATCATGCAAATAGCCTTGAAGATATGAGAGTTTATGTCGTACCGAACGACTACCTAAGAGTCCTAAGACCGGTTAGGGCTTAATTTACATGAAATGATCATGCAAATGCCTAACGAAGAGGTTGAGGATTTATGTTTCACTAGGCAAACTACCTCGAAGTCCTATGATTTGGTTATTTAACTCTAAGAAAGTTTTGCTGAGGTAGATCCGAGTTTTGCTGATGACGATGGTCGTGCTGCCAACCATGCTCCGAGCTCCTTGTTGTTGCAGGGGTTTAGTTTTAGAAGTCATAAATCAGGAGATGAGAGAAGTGTTCTAGTTTAGAGAAAATCTTAATTTTCAAGTATTTTTTATGTTTTATTTAAAACAAATCTTAAAGTTGATTATAACAACATCGGTTAAGATCTCACGGTTCCATCCTTCCGGCATCGTTATTTTTATCGGATTCACTTAGTCCAGATGAATTTGCTAAACTCAATCGAATGAGTTCCACACTTTCATTTAGGCCGTGGAAATCCCGTTAGCAACACGTAGGTTACATCATCCGAGGTATTCCCGATCATCCAACAAGACGTTTTAATTTAGTTATAATTGTAGTTTTGTGTTCTGTTTGTGATTAAATTTTGAGTTGTTTTATATTTTGAAATGGTGTGGCGGTGAATTTTATCTTGCAATGACTTTTAATGCAGTTTTGGTTTCAATTTTAGGGACTATCCTAAAGGTGTGAGTTTTCATGCAACAGTTGTTTATCATGCAAGAAAAGTAAGTGCGATGCGATTAAATAAATTGCAATCAGGTAAATTGCAAGAAAGTAAATTGCAATAAAATAAAAGCGTACTCGGAGGGTCTTCCCGTCATCCCCATGCTGCACTTAAACACAATTTAGAATATTTAAGCAAGTTCCTAGGTAAAGCTAAGGGAAGGGTTATGGTTTTCTACCAAATTCCTAATCCTATAGCTAGTCATTTCCTATGACGTCTAGGTTCTTGTGTTTTGGTTTGAGGACGATTTTCTTCATCAAAGAACAATTAAGTTCAGTTGTTCTTATAAACATCCTATCGTATTGAGGAAGTGCTTAAGAAGAATCTTAAACATCTTTTCAATATTGCTAGAATTGTTTTAAGTCCAAATGAATTTAATTATACAAATGAATTAATTGTCCGAGGATTCAAATTTTGTTATCTTGTTCAGTGAACTAGGACATTTGAATATCCTATAAGTGAAGTGACACTTCATTTAACATTCTGTTTAGGAGTTATGACAATAAAAGTTTTCGAGGGCAAATTGGTGTTCAAATAATTTATGATTTAATTTAATTTCAATTAATGGGTTTAAGTTTGGAATAGTGTTCAAGTTGTTTTATTTTCTTATTTTTGAATTTCTTTATGTCTTAGGTGATGTTATTTTTAATTTAATTTAATTTTAATTTAATTTAATTTAGTTTAGTTTAGTTTTAATTTTAATTTAATTTAATTTAATTTAATTTTAACTTGATTCCATTATCTAATTTAATTTAATTCAATTTAGTTTGATTTGATATGATTTAATTTAATTTAATTTAACTTGATTTAATTTAATTTGATTTAATTTAATTTGATTTAATTTCCTTTAATTTAATTTAATTTTATTTAATTTAATTTGATTTAATTTAATTTGATTTAATTTCCTTTAATTTAATTTAATTTGATTTAATTTCCTTTAATTTAATTTAATTTAATTTAATTTCATTTAATTTAATTTTATTTTATTTTATTTTTAATCTTAATTGAAAATTTAAAAGAGTTTAATAATTTATCTTTAATTTAATTTAATGGTTAAGTCTTTTAACATTTTAAATCTTAAATTTGAATTATCATTTTAATTGGGAATTAAATATTATTAAGATGATTAATTTAGGGATCCTTAGATTAAAGAACAAATCTCTTCCTAATAATATCCCTATTTTAATAATTTCAACTTTATTATTCTTCCAAATTTAATCAGTTATTTAATTAAGGTTTATTTTAATTATTTTTAAATTGTTTAATAGGTTTCTATCCCTTAATTATTTAAATTTCAATCATCCAAATCAGATTAAGATCAAATATTTTACTTTTTAATTTTATTAAACCTAAAGTTTTAATTAAGGGTTAAAACTTTAATTACCACTTTGCCCTTCAAGCTTAATAATTTCATAACTCACTAAATTGAGCTTAAATGAACTTGAAATTTTTATGTGACTTCACTCATATGCCAATAAAGACATGAGAGGAGAAAATGTGATTTTTCTGTATTTAATTTATTTATGTAATTATTTTTGGTAGAAAATAGGGATTTCCAAGGAAAATTTAATAATATGACCAAGGGAAAGTTTCTGTCCTTAAGAAAATTATGGGACATTCCTAATGACCAGTGGACCACTTGGACCAATTTTGGTGATTTTTTGAATTATATTATTTTTATTATAATTATTTTGAGTTTTGGAGTATTAATTAATTTAAAATAAAATAAAGGTTAAAAAATTAATTTTATATTTTTTAAAAATCTCTCTGATATCAAGGAAATCAGAGAATCAATTTTTACAATTTTCTGATTTTTCTTTGATTTATTAGAATTATTTTAGTGGAAATGTTAAAAAATATATATTTTTTAATTTTAAAATTACCTTAGGGCTTTAAAATTTAATATCTCACCAAATAGACCTAAGAAAAATATGGGGTTTGTTCCTAAGTGATTAAAATTCAAAATGTGACATTTTGGTGAATTTTATTATTTTTATGATTTTTATTATTTTTTAATTATTAAAATATTAAAATAATGCAAAAAATTAAATTTTTTAGAAAATTAAAATTTTAATTTTCTTAAATTCCCATGATATCAGAGAGGCTCTAAAACTAATTTGGTGAATTTTTGAAAAGCATTTTGAAAATTATGAATTTTTAAAGTTCAAATTGACTAAATGGCTTAATCAACCCATTTAGTAGGGCTAACCAAGTCCATTTGAATTTAAATTTTTATGGTGGGTTCCTCTGATCCTAAAGGTTATTGGAGAATTGATTTCAAGTTTATTTGATGTATGATTAACTCTAATTAAATAGGGACCTATTTTGGGTGTTTAAGCCAATTAGGGTTATTTTAAATGAACTAATTCAAAACCTATTTTTCCTAGGGTCCTCTGGTTATAAGAAACATCACCAAATTTTCCTAGAATTTATTTCACAACATGCTAATTATTAGATTTAAAATACTCAAAATAGTAACATGAATTTGAAAAATCAATAACTTCTCATAGGGATGGCCTCGACTTTGGAAAATTCGGGGAATGTTCCCAAATTCGGAGGCTTCAAAAGCCCTATGGTCTCATGCCATGGTGAATTTCCTATATGCATGGAGAATTAAAACAATGCAGAGGGTAAATAAATCATTAAAAATAAAGTACTTGATGAAATTAAATGATTTCTTTTCCACATTATTCTCCTCTATTCACTGAGTAAGAGGGTATTTTTATTTTATTTTTCTGATTTTTCTACCCAAAGTTATAGATTTTTGAAGTTTTAGAGAATTAAATAAATAAGAAAATACCCTAATTTTCTATTTATCCACGTGGCGCCGCGTCAACCTCGGCAGCTCCGAAACGCCGCGTGTCGCGCTGTCATTCGACACCGCCATCCAACTCAGCGCTCTCGGGGCCCGCTGTATCGTTCCATCTCCTCATCCGGCGCGATCCTGGCCGTCCGTCCGCTCGTGTATGGAATGAACGACATCCGTTCATCGACCCCAAGCGTTCTCACCCGAGAGCCGTCCTCACTAAAATCCTAAGAACTCACTCATTTCTCAATGGATTTTCGTGTTCTTATGCTTTATGGATTCGTCTTGAAGAGAGGAATACATCTATATGGTGATCATGTATTGAAATTAAAGCATTTGAAATGGAGAATCTCCAGAAGCTCGGGATGAAGAATTAGCTCATACCTTTGCTCAGAGAAGTGTGGCTTCAATCCGAGGGTTGTGTCACCTTCGATTGGATCCCAACAAGCTCCGGATGAAGTCTCCCGGTCCGGTGAATCGCCTGAGTATGATTTCGACCAAGCCCGATCACAAAGCTTGGAGTACGGAACAAGCTGGGTGGCTCGGAGATGGGGCTTTCGGTGGGAAACTTCTCCTCTTGGTCTAGTGAAGGTGTAGGGCCAGTCCGATTTGAAGATTGGCTCACCGTGGCAAAGTGTCCTGGTTTTGAGTGAAATTTCGGTTGAGAAATTGGGTTCCGTTGGTGGGGATTAGGGCAAATTGACACCTGGGGATCAAGCCGCTCTAAGTATGGAGTAGGGTTTGGAACAATTTTGGCAGAGTTTCGGCAAGATTTGTGCAACTCTCCTCCATGGCCGTGAGGGGGTTGGGTTTAAATAGAGGTGGCTGGAGAGCCTCACAGGGATGGCCAAGGGTTGGGATCAGCTGCTTAGGTCAAGGGAAGAACAGCTACAATGGCCACTGGGCATGGGGCAACTCGGCAAGGTGGAATTTCAATGCTTGGCTCCTTCCCATGTCTCGGCCATGGTGTTTTCCGGCGGCCGAGGTGGCTGGCCGACAGGCATGGGTCGCCCTCAGGGTCAGGAGGTCCAGGGCTTGAAGTTGGTGAAGGCAATTGGGCTTGGACATGTGTAAAGTGTTTAAATCAAAGTAGAATGTGGTAAGGGTATATTTTGGCTCAAATTGGTCAAATGCATGGATTGGGCTAGGTGCACCTTCCCATGGCTAGTTTGGGCTGAAGATAAAGTGGTTTAGGTCAGCTTAATTAGAGGGGAAGGGTCACCATCCAAGTACAATTAAGTTTAAGCATGGTTTAGTGGAGTCATGGAAGTGGCTAATCCCCCTTAAGAGAATATGGAAAGGGCCTCCTCCTCTTGACATCTTGGGTATGGTGAGGTGGAAAGTAGATTCCATGGCTCTCATGGTTCCCATGTGGCTCATGCATGGCTTCATGGCTTACCTTTGGCTTGGAAAAAGCTAAGTCAACTTTCATGAAAGAGGTTTTTAGGAATTTTGGTAATTTTGGAGTGATTTGATGGGATTTGGCACATGGCTTGAATTGGAATCATTTGATGATTGATTTGAACTTCGGGATGATTTTAATTAAGGGTATGATGAGAAGAATTTGTCATATGGGCTTTAGTATGAAATTTGGGCTTTTAGGAAGGTTTAAGAAAGTGGGCTTTTCGTTTAAAAATAAATTTATGGATGGGAATTTTGTGAAGGATTGGGCCAAACAAATGTTGTTTTTAGTTCATGGATGTGTCATGAGTGATTTGAAGCAAGTTGGGAGTGATTTGGGTTTTGAATTGGGTTGAATTTGGGCTTCTTTGGTGAATGGGCCAATATAGGTCAAATTGGGTTAACTTGGGCCAATAATGGGCTAGGGTTGAAATTGATGTAAAATAAATGTTGGGAAATGTTTATGGGAGTGTTTCAAAGTGGTTTTGGCTTTGGTTGGGTTTTGATTTTGGGGTTTGGGCTTATTTGGGTTAGGTTTGGTTTTAGGTCAAAATTGGGCCTTTTAGCTTTGGGTTGAATTTGAGTGGGGTTTGGGTCTAAATTTTGGGCAAATCGTGTTAATTTTTTGTTTTTAGGGATGTTAAGGGAGGTTTAGAAAAGATTTGGGGTTAATTGGAGTTGAATTGGGTGAGTTTGGGTTAGGTTTGGGTCATGGGTCCAAATTAGGCTTTAAGGCCAAAAGTGAAATTGGATCCAAATGTCAATCAAATTGGACTTGGATTTGGTCTAGATTGGTGTTGGGAATGTTGAATTAAAGTTTAGAATTGAATTGGACCAGAATTTGGGTCAATTGGGTAGGTTTGGTTTGACATTGGGTTCACTTAGATTTAAAATAGGTCAAATTGGGGGTTTTGACAAAAGTAGGGTAAATTGAGAAAAATTGGCCTATGGTGTAGTTGACCAAAATGAAATTGGGAATATTTGGGATTTTCTGGAACTTTCTGGGAATTTTCTGAATTTTTGGATTTTTGGGTTAAGAGGGGTATTTTGGGTATTTGAAGGGTATTGAGAGGTATTTTTGGAATTTTTGGTATTTTTGGGTATGGGTGATCAATTTGAGTAATGTGGGAATGTTCATGTTTAATTTTGGGGAATTTTGGGTGATTTCGAAATTTTGAAAAATTTGGGTAATTTTAAGGCTTTTGGGTAGGCTAGGCGGGTGTAGGGTCCCTGGGGTCAAAAATTAAAAATTTGGAAAATTGAAGATTGGGTAATTGTAAGTGGAATGAAATCATTTTGGTTGAGCCATGAAGCCATGTTAAGCCTATATGAACCTTGAAGGGACTCATTTGAGGCATCCACTGTGTTGTTCCTAACCCTCTTAGCCAAGGGCTTAGGGGTTAAGGACCATCCATGTGAATCACCTTCATGAGTCAGGAGGTCAAGTTAGGTATGGATGTATTTTTAGGATGTGTGTGAAAGTGTAGTGTATAGGTGTAGTGTGTGTGTAAGTCAGCCCTTCTCTAGACCAGGCCACCCAGGGCAGTCCTAAGGCCAAAGAGTCCTATAGGAACTCATCCTTTGAACTTCCACATTTGATTTCAACCCTCTAGGTGATTAAGGGTCTACAGTCAAGTTTGTGGAGTTTGCAGGGAGTTAAGAAGTGGTTTGAATTTTTAAGTGGTGGGTCCCAATTCTAATCTCTAAGATAGTCAAAGGAAAAGCCTAAGGCTAGATCCTAAGTACTAAAAAGAAGAAGAGAAGAACTAATAAAAAATGAGGTCAACAAGCTAACATCGTGCCACTAAAGAAGATGAATGGACAGATTTGAATGTCTGTCAACTTCAGGGATGTAAAGCTTATCCAAAGGATGAGTTCCCGTTACCGATAATGGAATTAAAGGTGGACATTGCATCGACACATGAGATATTCTCATTCATGGATGCATCGTCGGGCTATAACCAAATGAAGATGGCTCTAGAGCATGCAACGCTCACAAAATTTATAACTCCAATTGGAATCTACTACTACATTGTGATGTTGTTTGGATTGAAGAACACCAGAGCAACCTATCAACGAGCAATGACAAAGAAATTTGATGACCTTATCCACAACTAAGTGGAATGCTACGTAGACAACTTGGTCATCAAGACAAAGTGAAGGATAACAATTTGTATGATTTAAGGATTGCATTTGAACGATTACTGCAATATAATCTCAAGATGAAACCCTTAATGTGCATTTTCGGTGTGACCTCTAAGAAATTTCTAGGATTCGTTGTCCATCATCAGGGATTCAAAATCGACCCAGATAAAATTAAAGCTATCTTAGAAATGCCTCCTCCTATAGCCTTAAGGAAACTATGTTCTTTCTAAGGTAAATTGGCATGCCTAAGACACTTTATATTTAATCTGTCAGGAAGGTGTTTACCCTTTTCAAACTTACTCTGAAAGAATGTTAAGTTCTATTTGATAGTGACAAACTTAGGACGAAGTAGAAGAGTTTCCGCTGGGGAGTGTCAAGTATATCTCTGAGAATGGAGATTCCTGAACTCTCGCTGGGGGAAGGAAAAGGAGGTGAATCCCAAATCACATGATCTGGGGGAATTTCAATTTAGATTTTATTTTGTTTCAGTTTAAGTTTTGATGTGTAAGTTTAGATTGTAGCTTGAGTTTTAATTTAAATTGAAGTTTTGTCAAAATTAATTTGAATGAATTCGAACTTGAAATGAAAATTGGAATTTTGTGGTTTTAGATGTAACATCTTCAACCTCAAAAGAAAATTGAATTGATTAGATTGAATCATTACAATGAGGAGAGAACTCAGAGCAATGCGGTATTGGATGTAAAATCCTTCACCTCAAGAGTTTGATTTTGATGTATTTCATTATAATAGGAAAATAACCCTAAAGCAATGCGGTCTCAGATGTAAAATCCTCAACCCCAAGAATCTGATTTTGATGTATTTCATTGCAATAGGGAAAGAACCTAAAGCAATGCAATCTCGGATGTAAAATCCTAAACCCCAAAAGTTTGAATTTGATGTATTTCATTGCGATAGGGAAAGGATCCTAAAGCAATGCAGTCTCGGAAGTAAAATCCTCAACCCCAAAAGTTTGAATTTTGATGTATTTCATTGTGATAGGGAAAGAATCCTTAAGCAATGCAGTCTCGGATGTAAAATCCTCAACCCCAAAAGTTTGAATTTTGATGTATTTCATTGCGATAGGGAAAGGATCCTAAAGCAATGCAGTCTCGGATGTAAAATCCTCAACCCCTAGAATCTGATTTTGATGTATTTCATTGCTATAGGGAAACAATCCTAAGGCAATGCAGTCTCGGATGTAAAATCCTCAACCCCAAGAATTTGATTTTTGATGTATTTCATTGCAATAGGGAAAGCATCCTAAAGCAATGCAGTCTCAGATGTAAAATCCTCAACCCCAAGAATTTGAATTTTGATGTATTTCATTGCAATAGGGAAATAATCCTAAAGCAATGCAGTCTTGGATGTAAAATCCTCAACCCCAAGAATTTGAATTTTTGATGTATTTCATTGCAATAGGGAAAGAATCTTAAAGCAATGCAGTCTCGGATGTAAAATCCTCAACCCCAGAATTTGAATTTTTGATGTATTTCATTGCGATAGGGAAAAAATCCTAAAGCAATTCAGTCTCGGATGTAAAATCCTCGACCCCAAGAATTTGATTTTGAGTAGTCATTGATTTTGCAAAGATTTGTAGTGTTGATTTGAAAAGTGTGGAATTTTGGTGTTTCGAGAATTTCATGAAAGTGGTAAAAGACTTTCATGGAAGGAAATAGATTCGGAGGGAATATGTAGATGCTACATATCCCATTCAAAAGAGTTGATCGGAAGTTGCTGGTTTGGATTGGATACAATTCCTCGCCATCAGATTCGATCCGTGTCAATGGAATCAACCGCTTCTATCCCAGACAAGGGAGAGAGTAGAACAGATTGGATTTCAGATTTGGAAGGTTGAGTTTAAACTCGATTGAGATTTGATTTGAAATTTGGAAAGTTGAATTTGAATTTGATTAAGATTTGATTTGGAATCTGGAAAGCTTGAATTTGAAATTTGATTGAAAATTTGTGCTCATTTTGTTTTTCCTTTAACGATTCAAATTTTATTTTATCGTGAACTTGGAGTTCATCATTTTTTTTAGATTTTTAAGGAAAGTTTTCCTTTATTATTTTTTTTCTTTTCTGTTCTTTGTTCGAAGTTCATTTAACTTTAATGGCGTTTCTTAGTTAACTTGCACACAAGAGGTGAAGGCCAAAAATGTGACATGGTCACTTTCATTCCAATCATGTTGAAGATACATCATACAACTCGATCTGGAATACATCTCATACAATCCATGTAGACTCAAAACGGACTATGCATGATCTTTGCCGATCCATCCAAAAAAGGTATCTGTCAGAAATCCATGTCTGAATTGTGAGGTACATGGTCAATAACATCACCTTCCAAGCCATCCTTGGCAAGGATGCCTTATTAATGTACGTTGGAGGTGTGATATTTTCCATGTAACTCACAGCTCGTAAGGCCGGAGTCTCTCTAGCTCCGGGTCTGGCTGGAAGTGGTAAGGTGTTTTCCTGTCGTCCATCCTTCTGAAAGTAACCGAGATCCGCTTCACTAGTACTCACGGTATGCAATGTTTAGCGACATCTGCTCCGTTGCCCTTCGGTATCATGACGGAACCTACCGGTAATGGTATCTTTCTTGGCCCTTGAAACTCACCGGGCCCGCTATCCGGAGGTCGGATCCGAACATGATATTACACTCGTTCGGAAAAGAAATCGTGCGAGAAAGGTCGACAAAGTCGTGGTGATCTATGTGCGGGGGTATGCAATCACCCTTCTTGTAAATGTTAATAATGCGGTACTGCTGGGTATGCAATCCGTCTGCGATACCCTCCATGTTATCATTCTTTTCACCATCCTTTTAATGACTAATGACATTGGATCCACTCGGCCATGACGGAGTATTCCGGTGGGTTTCCCTTCCTATCTTCGCGAAGTTGTAGCGGCATCCACATTGTATTGTAATTCTACCTTTCCACGGCATCCATCTCCGGGGTTCCGAGTAAGTATTTTCTCTTAGGCGGCTCGCTCGGCCCATTCTTTTCAAATCCCGGATGCGAGTCCACAATTTGTTGTTGTTCGTATTCGAGAACACGTCCGTATGTAGCTCGAGGCCTTCAAGTATATTGATCCTCCTGCCTCCGATTCTCTCGAAGTATTCAAAGTTTTCTTCTCGACATTCTGCATCCTTTCTAGCTCGTATTCTGGAATAATCTACAAATGGTGGGACCTGGTGACGTATTGTGGGATATATGGCTCAATCCCTTCGCGTTCTCCTGCATACCTCGGCTCCTCGGGGATGGTGTCCGTCGGGACATCCTCCGGGGTCGCTTCTGCAACAAGGTTATGCATTATTGGTGACTTTGTCTGGTGGCGTTGTAGCCTTCTTTCTTCTGTTCTTCTTAAGATTTCCCTGGTCTCTTCTGTTATCCTCGGAGCTGGCTTCCTTTCTTCAGGTTCCTGGTGAACTGGTGTCCTTGAAGTATATGTACGCGGCAAGCAATCGCCTCGTCGCGCTGGTCCGCTGCTAGTTTAGTTAACATCTTGCGGATACGGCGATTTTTATTTCTTCGTTGGGTTGCCGTGAGAGTAGCTCTTCGTACTTCCTGAATCTCTGTGGGCGCAGCGCTGATAAGCCTGCCCTCTGCTGTAGCGACTACAGACTTGATTTTCTTGTCTTCTTCAGTGTTTATTTTCCTTTTCTTGCTGCTGGATTGGTGGCTTGGGCCACCCACTTTCATTATCGTCCGATCGGGCGGTTCCTCTCGGTCAACTGGGACCTAGTCACTTTCTTCGTATTGTAGGCCTGCTGGTGTGAAGTCTGAGTCAATCTCTATTATCGCTCCATCTTTCACCCTCTTTTTGTCAAGTGCAAGGCTTACACCATTTCTAAAGTTCAGGACCAACCGCCCGTTCGACATTTCCCTGCGAAAAGACAAGGAAAAGGATCAGGGGCTGTACTAAGAACAAGAACATTAAGAAAATGTTTATTAAAGACATTTTTTTATTACTTCTTGTATTTTTAAATTTAATAGGAATGAAGTGGGATAAGATCAGGAAAAAGATTTGATATGGAAGAGAAAACTAAGAAAACTTTATTATCATGATTTTATTTATTTTAGCATATTTTTTATTATTTTTTGGGTTCGGACCCAGTCATACGTAATTACTTCGCCCGTGCTTCTAGGGATGAAGAATTCATTCCTTCGAAACATCAGGTAGCGTAGTACTTTTTCATTGTCCATTGATCGGAAGCATATGTCGTTCTCCTTGGCAATTCACTAGCTGGTAGGAGCCTCCTGAGTATACTGCTTCAACCACAAACGGCCCTTCCCAAGTGGGTTCAAATTTTCCTCCTATCTTGCGGTGTGCAAGGATAGGTCTCTTGAGAACTAGAACTAAGTCACTAACTTTAAAGGTTCTTGGGTAGACCAATCTGTCATGGGCTTGAACCATCTTAACTTGGTATAGTTCTAAATTTTGCTGCGCTGCAAGTCTTTTCCCTTCCAGGCTTTCTAATTCCTCTAGTCGTAATTTGGCATTCTCTTCTCGTCGTGATTTTGTTTGCAATCGCAATTTTGAGTGAAGGAAGCCTGGACCTCTAAGGGTAACATCGCCTCGGACCCATACACCGCAGCGTAAGGTTTATCTTGAGTAGGAGTTCGAAGGTTGTCCGGTAGGCCCATAAGGCTTCTAATAACTTCTCGTGCCAATTTCTCTTATTATCGTCCAAAGTTTTCTTTAAAATTTGAACGAGAGTTTTATTAAAAGCCTCGGCCAGGCCGTTTTCTCTTGGGTAGTAAATTGTTGAATACCGCCGGCCGATTCCGTGTCTCCCGACAAAATTGTTGATTTGCGTGCTTCGAATGCCGATCCATTATCCGAGATAATCCGCGCGGCACTCCGAAAAGGTAGACAACTTGGTTCTTGAAAAGCCGTAGCACGTAGTGTGCTTTAACTTCTCCGAGTGGAACTGCTCTCGCCCACTTGGAAAAGTAATCTGTAGCCGCAAGAATGAAGCGATGTCCTTTTAAAGATGGTGGTTCTATTGGACCCACTATATCTGTGCCCCAACATTCAAATGGCCACGACGCAACTGTCGTATGTAACACATTTGGAGGTTGGTGTAGAACCACTCCGTGCACTTGGCATTGGTGACAGCTCTTGGCGATTTTCATGCAGTCGGTCATCATCGAGGGCCAGTAGTACCCTAGTCTTTTAATTTTAATTTTCATCTTCGGACCCGACTGGTGAGCGCCACAGAGTTCTGAATGCACCTCTTTAGCAATTCCACCGGCTTTGGACCCGCTTAGGCACCTTAGCTACATTTGATCGAAAGACCTTCTGTATAACGTGTTGTTTATTAATGCGTAGGACAAAGTTCTTTTCTTGATCTGATGGGCTATTGACCTATCGTCTGGTAGTTTTCCTGTTTGCAGGTAGTCTATTAATGGTTGTCACCAATCTTCTGTGTTTTCTGTCACTGCTGCAATTGATTCTTTTTCTTTTTCCGATTTGTGTATTGTGTCTATGTCGAGCTGTGATAGGACTCGACGTCCGTGAACCGACACTTCCATCGATTCATCCCGCAAGCGAGCAAATTCTTTTGCGAGGTGAGCTAACGCATCCACTAAAGCATTTTCTTTTCTGGGAATTTTGTAGATCGTCACATTCGGAATCTGTTCCAACAACTGTATGGCATACTGGAAGTATTGCTCGAGTCTTTGCTTTAAAATCTGTCATCGTCCGGCGATCCGTTGAATGATTAACCGCGAATCCCCGTAGATGTTGATGTTTGTTATCCCCATTTGAATAGTTAATTCCGATCTCGTTATGAGGGCTTCGTATTCTGCTTCGTTGTTCGTACACAGCTCTGTCAAGTGGTAGGAGTATCTTAACATCCCTCGCTCCGGTGTTATAAAGATTAATCTGATTCCTGCCTTACCGGGCACTATCACTTGCGATTCTTCGTCTTTGTGTGCTGAAGATGCTCTGTCAAAATATAATTCCCAACGTCGATCATCAGGGTCTTCTAGGCTCATTATTTGTTCATCTGGCAAATCGTCATTAAGAGGAGATTCTGCCGGCAAAGGGTGTGCTACGAGGAAGTCTGCTAAGACTTGTCCCTTTACGGCACGAAGAGGCACGAAAGTTATATCGAATTGCAATAATATAATTGACCATCTGGCAAGTCTGCCGGAAAGCGTTGGACGAGTCATCAAGTATTGCAATGGATTAAATTTCGAGATCGAAGTTGACCTTATGAGAAAGCATGTAGTGCCCGAGCTTTTGAGCGGCGAAGATCGGGGCCAAACAGTGCTTTTCAATTGCGGGATACCTTATTTCCGTCGGAAGTAAACGATGGCTTAGGTAGTAAAGAGCATTTTCTTTACCCTCATCATTGACCTGGGCTAACAGGGCTCCGAGTGAGTCGTCTAAAGCCGCGGTATAAAGTATTAGCGGTCAACCTGAGACTGGGGCTACTAAGACAGGAGGTGTCATTAAATATTGCTTAATGTTCTCGAAAGCCTTCTGGCATTTCTCTTCCCAAATAAATTTGGCGTCCTTTTTAACTAGTGCCGAGGAAGGCTGACACCTACTTGACAAGTTCGAGATAAAGCGTCGAAGATATGCCAACTTCCCTTGAAAAGATCGTAGTTGTTTTAAGGTTTTGGGAGGCGGCATTTCTAAGATAGCTTTAATCTTTTCCGGGTTGATTTCAATTCCACGATGTCGGACAACGAATCCTAAGAATTTCCCGGAGGTGAAGTCGAAGGCGCATTTTAAGGGATTCATCTTAAGGTTAAATTGTCCTAATCGTTCGAAAATAATTCTCAAATCATATAGGTGGTTTTCCTTTACTTTGCTTTTGATGACCACATCATCCACGTAGCATTCGACTTGATTGTGGATGAGATCATCAAAAATTCTTGTCATCGCTCTTCGGTATGTTGCTCCCGCGTTCTTCGGTCCGAATGGCATCACTGTGTAGCAATATACTCCGATCGGCGTTCTGAATGCTGTAAGCTTTTCATCTTCTGGAGCCATTTTTATTTGGTTGTATCCTGAAGATCCAACCATGAATGAAAATATTTCATGTGTCGAAGCAATGTCGATCATTAGTTCTGGGATCGGTAGAGGTAATTCATCCTTTGGACATGCCTTGTTTAAATCCTTGAAATCCACACAAATTCTGATTTGACCATTCTTCTTTCTGACTGGCACCACATTGGCTAACCAAGTCGGGTATTGCTCTTCACGGACAAATTTAGCGTCTATTAGCTTTTTAACTTCAGCTATGACTTGTTGTTCGATTTCTAGACGCATTCTTCTGGGACCTTGTCTGACTGGGACAGAAGTAGGATCTACTCCTAGCTTATGGACTGCGACCTCTGGAGCTAAACCTGACATCTCATCGTAGCTCCAAGCAAAACAGTCTTTAAATTACTTTAATAACTTGATTATTTCTTCGGAGTCTTCTTTATTAAGTAAGGAGCTAACAAAGGTAGGTCTAGGCTTTTCGCTAGTACCTAAGTTAACTTCCGTTAACTCATCTATTGTAGATTTGATCTCTTCTTTGAACTCTGGTGGAGCGTCTCCAATTTGTAAATCTTCAAATTCTTCCGTAGTTTCCATGCGGTTTTCATTAGACTCGCAAGTGACAACCAAGCAAAATTCGAGTATCGTCAATCGATCTTACCGTGCCGAATCCGAGACCATGCTTTGAATCGGGTAGACGACCGGAGTTATTCCATAATTTTTCAAAATGTTGTGATTGACCTTTTGTCCATTGTCGAGGTAAGAAACCACGCTGAATTAAATTTTGAACACAGGGAGAATACCACTCAAAAGGTAATTCAATTAATTCTGATGAAGTGACATCTTCAAATTGTACATTATTTTCAGTTTTGAATGAAGGAGCGCCAAGGTAGAATTTGATGGGCTTTGCACCGCCGCTATGTACCTCTTTGACCACCATACCCTCGACCTTATTAGAATGGATCGAGGTTAGGGTCATAGTATGTACATAGTGGTTAATCTTCTCGTACATCGATTTATACTCTTCATTCTTTTCGTCTTCGAGCGGGATCCTGAATTGCTGCTTCTTCCGACTTATTGTCGCTGCTTCTTGCTTGATTTCTTTTTCGTCTTCAGAAATGTCTTCCCAATCAACATTGATGGCTAGTTTCCTCTGTCCAATTGTCTTAACGTCTCTGCCACGACCTCGTCCCCGGCCTCGACCTCGGATGCGAGTTGTGGAGAAACCTTCACCATCTCGCCGTAAGGGAGTGGTGAGTGACTCGTTGGACTATAACTTCAGGTTCTTCGTTGTCCCGAACTTTCTCTCGCTTCATTCGTTATGGTATCTCCGGAGAAGATTGTTTTCTTCGGAGGTGCATAATATGCCGCATCTTCATGGATTCCAATTTCATGTACGGAGAATGGTTGTAAGTCACCTTTGATGCACTCGTTCCCCTCCATCGTAGTATTTGATGCACCGATGTAGAGATGATGGTACCATCCGGTCTTCATGTATCCATGGTCGGCCCAGTAGAGCGTTGAACGACGTTTCCGAATCAATTATGTGAAATTTTGCGGTTGTCTTTGCCAAGTCACCGGTCTTCATTAGTAGTGTTATTGATCCGAGGGCTCTTTCTCCTTTCTGGTTGAATCCTCTTAATAACATTTTGTCTTCTTCGAGCTTGCGAGCGTCAATTTCCAAATATGCTAGCGTTCGAAGACTCATTATATTGATTAATGCTCCTGGATCCACCAATACTCTGGAGAGTGTAAACTTCCCAATTGTAACTGAAATGTACAACGGTCGGTTGTGATCTGCTGTCCCAAGTAGTAGGTCATTATCCGTGAAGGTGACACCTCGCTGTTCTTTTAACAAGCAAACCTCATCTAAGGAATCTCCGGCCATTTGAGCTAAGCAAATTTCCGGATCAAGTAAGGCCTTGATTAGAGCTTCTCTCATCTCATTTGATAAGATGAGAGCGTCGTAGATGCTCAATTTGGCTGATAGTTTCCTAAGATGGGCTAGCACGTTGTAGTCCACTTTATTTTCTTGTGTCTCGGCTTCTTCCCGAATGGGTATTTCTTCTGCCGGGGTTGGTTCTTCCTGAACAACCACCTTCTTTCCTTTATCCTTTGGACCCATTCTCGGAGGTAGAACTCTTCCACTTCTTAAATTAACTTCTGTAATTTCTTCTGATTCTAGCATTGAATTTGCTGGTGTTTCCTCTCGAATCGGAATGACGGGTTCTTCCGGATTAGCTTCGCAGTCCGAAGGCTCTAATTCTATTGTGACTGGAGCTCCTCGAAACTCGCAAATAGACTCGTTGCTTGTTGAACTCTCGTAGCCTCCTTGATGGATGTCTTCTTTGTCATCGTGACCGTCGAGATTGTGTATGATTTGAGAATTATCATTTGTATCGAAATCGATATCCGGATTTGGTTGGTTGTCGCTAGTTACGTAATCGTTAGAAACAGTTATAAGATCCCACTGGAGTGGGCAGATAATCATACAGAGTCAGAGGTTAGAGGGATTTTTCCCCTGAATCTGAAACAACTATCCTAGGATAAGCAGCCCCTAGTCTAGCCTTAGGAGCCTCGGTCTTCTCTTCTTCGTCGATTTTCTTCTTCTCTTCAATTGTCTCTTGTTGAGGTGGTTCTTCCATCGCAAGTGATAGTGTCGACTTAACAGGTTTCGAACTCTAAATTGAGGCTCGCACCGAAGCTGTTTGGATGTGATCCAAAATCTTCTTCGAAGACTTTGTCCAAGCGGTAGTCCATCCATCATCAGTCGCATAGGGATCTATCGGAAAAATGAGATCAGTCGAGACAACATTGACGGAACCTCCTTTCTGGGGTTCCTTCATGTATTCCTTCGGGATCGTTATATTCCTGTTCCTTCATGTATTTCTACAATGTGAATGACCTCTAGGGGTGTCTCTCTTTGGGGTTGCACTTGACTTTGGAGAGTGGCTAGGGCTGGAGCCATCTCTTCCATCCTTTTTGCCATTTGGGCGATCGTATCATCTTTCTCTTGAAGCTGCCTCCTCATTACTTCCGGCTCCTCTCTTTCTGCGGCTGCAGGAGCACCTTGTGAAGCTGACGAAGCTCATGTTTCGACCATGTTAATTTCTGCATACTCATCATCCATGAACTCTAAGGAATCAATCTCATCTCCGAATTTCTCTTCTCCTTCCTTTGCTAATCGTCGAATATCAGTCCTCAACTTTTTCATAGCATCCTCTAGTGGTCTTTTCTACGCATCCTTGCAGTTGTCATGTGATAGCTGTCGGGTTTCCTTTTCATGAGTCCCCTTTACTGCAGTAGCACTTTCTTCGGATTCAAGTCTCCTGATGAGACTTTCCTTCTCAGGATGTTGTTTCAATCTTAATTGTCTAGTAGTGGGACGCCATACCATCCTTCTAGCAGCAGAAGGTCTAGGACCGGATGGTGCAGTCGACCCAAATGCTTTAAGGTGGTATCCTCCCTAATCAGTAGTCCCGAAACAACGACGAGCGGACTAGCTTTCATCCTCTTATTTGGCTTTTCTGCAACGATAGCAGGTTCTACTCGCGGCCCAAGACGGGATTTGACTGGCACCCGCCCTATCCTTCTTAAAATTTCTGATACAGGGCACTTTTCCTTCTTTGCTAACTTCTCTATCAAAGTTTGTAGTCGAGCAAATGGCGTAATTCTAGTCCTTTTCTTGCGGCTATCATTGTAATATACGGGCTGAGGCAATGCGGCAGCAATCTTGCGAACATTTTCTTCATCCTCTGCCGCTGAGAGAGGATGGAACCTGCTTCCTCCCAAAAGTGGTATGTATTCGAGCAGACGGTGTATACTCGGGCGGTTACGGGATTTCTTCTAGGAAAGCAACTTCAGCAGCTCTGGCTTCTCTAGCAATATTTCTACTTCTGTTCCTTCTCTGAGTCCGTGTCAGTGATGGAATTCTCGAGCTGGACCCGATTTCAAAAATAGAAGGTCTCACAGGGAGGTCTGTACCCTCCACGGTAACAGGTTCACCATATTTCTGGATTTCCTTCCCCTTTAATTTGGCAGAAACCGGGGTAGGTGCAGAGACAACTAGACCAGTGGGGGTAGCAACAACAGTCCTTTTGTGGACAGCAGTACTCCTCTTAGTTGGAATCTTTTGCAGAGGAGGGAATTCGTGAGTTGACTTGAGGTTGAACTCAATCAACGACTTCTCAGTTTCTAGTACTTTGCTTGTGAGTGAAAAGAGAGTGACGTCGGGGATTTTGATGTCGGTGTCCCCGAATCCTTGTCTGAATCGAATGATTCCATTATCAGGCAGTTCGTCCTTGAACACTGTCAGGTCGAGTCCGTTGACGAAAGAGAAGATCAGTTTTGGGGCTTCCATTTCTGCAAGGCAGATTCCAAGTGTTAGTCCCCGAATCGTGCTTCTTCTTGTCGTACAACTTATGATGAAAAGAAAGAGTCCGAACACATTTCTGTTTATCTTAGTGTATTTGTGGTATTAAAGGAAAATTGTCTTTTCAAAAAGATTCGTTCGTTAGGAGGGAGAATTAATAAAAGAAGGAGAGTTGTAGGAAGAGTAAAAGGAATTGATTAGGAACTGGAAAAGGAAGAGAAAGTCTTGTAGAAACTTCTCGACCCGCAAGACCGCTCCTAAACTAATACCTATTGGGGGTCCACCCCACCTCATAAATGAGGTAAAAGGATCTCGGAACCTCTCTGTTTAGGGGTGTCTAAACAGTGGCTCCTAAATCCGAGAAAATGTTGGCTATACTTGTTCAAGGTAGAAATTAACATAGTATTCCAACGGAAAAAAGGGTAGTTTGATCCACAAGGGACATGGATACACTACCGATTTTTGAAAGCAGAATTGTCTGATTAAAAATGGAGAGAGGAATTTTCCCCAGCGGAGTCGCCAGAAGTTGTCGGCATATTTTTAGGTTGGTGTATTTTATTTTGAAAAGGGGGTCGCCTAACAGAAATTGTCGGTGAATTTTATATTTTAAATTTAATTTAAATATATATATATAATTTAGAAAGTAGCATTCGATTTTGAAAATAATTTTAAGTTTGAAAATTTTAAGATATGAAATCAAACTGATTTCACATCCCAAATAGTTTATATAAACGAGCACCGCACCACAAACCGAGTATCTATCCCTAAGGATAGACACACTGCTTGATGGTGGGGCTTAATTAAATAAACTAGAAGAATTGTGACATCCGTTTGGTCTGCTAACCAATTTTATAAGATGACAAATTCCCCTGCTTAATATGAAAGCATTAAACAGGGTTTATATTACCTGGGTTCTTAAAATTCCCTATAAGGGGAAGCTCCTATAGTTAATTACATCTTAAGTGACGGGAATCACCTAAGAAAACTCTCGATAATAATCAATAATTCTGCTCTCAAGAATTTCAAAGTTTAAGTTTTCAAAAGGATTGAATTTTGGAATTTCAATAGGGAATGGATCAAGTTTGGAACGTTTTGTTTTGGGAATTCAAAGGAAGAAAAATAGGAGAAATTACAGATTCGAAGCGAACTTCGATAATTTCCCGACTATCCTATTGTTTGGCTTGAATTTTGGAAAGTCCTAATGTTTATTTAATGTTTTGATCTTGCCAATTTTAATTATTTTGGACTTATATTCGTATGAGACAATCATGCAAATAGCCTTGAAGATATGAGGGTTTATGTCGTACCGAACGACTACCTCAGAGTCCTAAGACCGGTTAGGGCTTAATTTACATGACATGATCATGAAAATGCCTAACGAAGAGGTTGAGGAATTATGTTGCACTAGGCAAACTACCTCGAAGTCCTATGGTTTGGTTATTTAACTCTAAGAAAGTTTTGCTGAGGTAGATCCGAGTTTTGCTGATGACGATGGTCGTGCTGCCCACCATGCTCCGAGCTCCTTGTTATTACAGGGGTTTAGTTTTAGAAGTCATAAATCAGGAGATGAGAGAAGTGTTCTGGTTTAGAGAAAATCTTAATTTCCAAGTATTTTTTATGTTTTATTTAAAACAAATCTTAAAGTTGATTATAACAACACCGGTTAAGATCCTACGGTTCCATCCTTCCGGCATCGTTATTTTTATTGGATTCACTTAGTCCGGATGAATTTGCTAAACTCAACTGAATGAGTTCCACACTTTCATTTAGACCGTGGGAAATCCCGTTAGCAATAAGTAGGTTACATCATCCGAGGTATTCCCGATCATCCAAGAAGACGTTTTAATTTAGTTATAATTGTAGTTTTGTGTTCTGTTTGTGATTAAATTTTGAGTTGTTTTATATTTTGAAATGTTGTGGCGGTGAATTTTATCCTGCATTGACTTTTAATTCAGTTTTGGTTTCAGCTTTAGGGACTATCCTAAAGGTGTGAGTTTTCATGCAACAGTTGTTTATCATGCAAGAAAAGTAAGTGCGATGCGATTAAATAAATTGCAATCAGGTAAATTGCAAGAAAGTAAATTGCAATAAAATAAAAGCGTACCTGGAGGGTCTTCCCATAATCCCAGGCTGCACTTAAACACAATTTATAATATTTAAGCAAGTTCCTAGGTAAAGCTAAGGGAAGGGTTATGGTTTTCTACCAAATTCCTAATCCTATAGCTAGTCATTTCCTATGACGTCTAGGTTCTTGTGTTTTGGTTTGAGGACGATTTTCTTCATCAAAGAACAGTTAAGTTCAGTTGTTCTTATAAACATCCTATTGTATTGAGGAAGTGCTTAATAAGAATCTTAAATGTCTTTTCAATATTGCTAGAATTGTTTTAAGTCCAAATGAATTTAATTATACAAATGAATTAATTGTCCGAGGATTCAAATTTTGTTATCTTGCTCAGTGAACTAGGACATTTGAATATCCTATAAGTGAAGTGACACTTCATTTAACATTCTGTTTAGGAGTTATGACAATAGAAGTTTTCGAGGGCAAATTGGTATTCAAATGATTTATGATTTAATTTAATTTCAATTAATGGGTTTAAGTTTGGAATAGTGTTCAAGTTGTTTAATTTTTTTATTTTTGAATTTCTTTGTCTTAGGTGATGTTATTTTTAATTTAATTTAACTTTAATTTAATTTAATTTAATTTGGTTTAGTTTTAATTTTAATTTAATTTAATTTAATTTAATTTTAACTTGATTCCATTATCTAATTTAATTCAATTTAGTTTGATTTGATATGATTTAATTTAATTTAATTTAACTTGATTTAATTTAATTTGATTTAATTTAATTTGATTTAATTTCCTTTAATTTAATTTAATTTGATTTAATTTAATTTGATTTAATTTCCTTTAATTTAATTTAATTTGATTTAATTTAATTTGATTTAATTTAATTTAATTTAATTTCATTTAATTTAATTTAATTTTATTTTATTTTTAATCTTAATTGAAAATTTAAAAGAGTTTAATAATTTATCTTTAATTTAATTTAATGGTTAAGTCTTTTAACATTTTAAATCTTAAATTTGAATTATCATTTTAATTGGGAATTAAATATTATTGAGATGATTAATTTAGGGATCCTTAGATTAAAGAACAAATCTCTTCCTAATAATATCCCTATTTTAATAATTTCAACTTTATTATTCTTCCAAATTTAATCAGTTATTTAATTAAGGTTTATTTTAATTATTTTTAAATTGTTTAATAGGTTTCTATCCCTTAATTATTTAAATTTCAATCATCCAAATCAGATTAAGATCAAATATTTTACTTTTTAATTTTATTAAACCTAAAGTTTTAATTAAGGGTTAAAACTTTAATTACCACTTTGCCCTTCAAGCTTAATAATTTCATAACTCACTAAATTGAGCTTAAATGAACTTGAAATTTTTATGTGACTTCACTCATATGCCAATAAAGACATGAGAGGAGAAAATGTGATTTTTCTGTATTTAATTTATTTATGTAATTATTTTTGGTAGAAAATAGGGATTTCCAAGGAAAATTTAATAATATGACCAAGGGAATGTTTCTATCCTTAAGAAAATTATGGGACATTGCTAATGACCAGAGGACCACTTGGACCAATTTTGGTGATTTTTTGAATTATATTATTTTTATTATAATTTTTTTGAGTTTTAGAGTATTAATTAATTTAAAAATAAAATAGAGGTTAAAAAATGAATTTTATATTTTTCAAAAATCTCTCCGATATCAAAGAAATCAGAGAATCAATTTTTACAATTTTCTGATTTTTCTTTGATTTATTAGAATTATTTTAGTGGAAATGTTAAAAAAAATATATATTTTTTAATTTTAAAATTACCTTAGGGCTTTAAAATTTAATATCTCACGAAATAGACCTATGAAAAATATGGGGTTTGTTCCTAAGAGATTAAAATTCAAAATGTGATATTTTGGTGAATTTTATTATTTTTATGATTTTTATTATTTTTTAATTATTAAAATATTAAAATAATGCAAAAAATAAAATTTTTTAGAAAATTAAAATTTTAATTTTCTTAAATTCCTCTGATATCAGAGAGGCTCCAAAACTAATTTGGTGAATTTTTGAAAAGTATTTTGAAAATTATGAATTTTTAAAGTTCAAATTGACTAAATGGCTTAATCAACCCATTTAGTAGGGCTAACCAAGTCCAATTGACTTCAAATTTTTATGGTGGGTTCCTCTGATCCTAAAGGTTAGTGGAGAATTAATTTCAAGCCAATTTGATGTATGATTAACTCTAATTAATTAGGGACCAATTTTGGGTGTTTAAGCCAATTAGGGTACTTTTAAATGAACTAATTCAAAACCTATTTTTCCTAGGGTCCTCTGGTCATAAGAAACATCACCAAATTTTCCTAGAATTTATTTCACAGCATGCTAATTATTAGATTTAAAATACTCAAAACGAGTAACATGAATTTGAAAAATCAATAACTTCTCATAGGGATGGCCTCGACTTTGGAAAATTCGGGGAATGTTCCCAAATTCAGAGGCTTCAAAAGCCCTATGGTCTCATGCCATGGTGAATTTCCTATATGCATGGAGAATTAAAACAATGCAGAGGGTAAACAAATCATTAAAAATAAAATACTTGATGAAATTAAATGATTTCTTTTCCACATTATTCTCCTCTGTTCACTGAGCAACAAGGTATTTTTATTTTTTTTTCTGATTTTTCTACACAAAGTTTTGGATTTTTGAAGTTTTAGGGAATTAAATAAATAAGAAAATACCCTAATTTTCTATTTATCCACGCGGCACCGCGTCAACCTCGGCAGCTCCGAAACGCCGAGTGTCGCGCTGCCATTCGATGCCGCCATCCAACTCAGCGCTCCCGGGGCCCGTTGTATCGTTCCATCTCCTCATCCGGCGTGATCCTGGCCGTCCGTCCGCGCGTGCATGGAATGAACGACATCCGTTCATCGTCCCCAAGCGTTCTCACCCGAGAGCCGTCCACACTAAAATCCTAAGAACTCACTCATTTCTCAATGGATTTTCGTGTTCTTATGCTCTATGGATTCGTCTTAAAGAGACGAATACATCTATATGGTGATCATGTATTGAAATTAAAGCGATTGAAATGGAGAATCTCCAGAAGCTCGGGATGAAGAATTAGCTCATACCTTTGCTCAGAGAAGTGTGGCTTCAATCTGAGGGTTGTGTCACCTTCGATTGGATCCCAGCAAGCTCCAGATGAAGTCTCCTGGTCTGGTGAATCTCCTAGGTATGATTTCGACCAAGCCCGATCACAAAGCTTGGAGTCTGGAAAAACTGGATGGCCTGGAGATGAGGTTTTCAGTGGGAAACTTCTCCTCTTGGTCTAGTGAAGGTGTAGGGCCAGTCAATTTGAAGATTAGCTCACTATGGCAATGTGTCCTGGTTTTTGGGTGAAATTTCAGTTGAGAAATTGGGTTCGTTGGTGGGGATTAGGGCAAATTGACACCGGGATCAAGCTGCTCTAAGTAAGGAGTAGGGTTTGGAACAATTTTGGCAGAGTTTCGGCAAGGTTTGTGCAACTCTCCTCCATGGCCGTGAGGGGGTCGGGTTTAAATAGAGGTGGCTGGAGAGCCTCACAGGGATGGCCAAGGGTTGGGATCAGCTGCTTAGGTCAAGGAAAGAGCAGCTACAATGGCCACTGGGCATGGGGCAACTCAGCAAGGTGGAATTTCAATGCTTGGCTCCTTCCCATGTCTCGGCCATGGTGTTTTCCGGCGGCCCGGTGGGCTGGCCGGTAGGCATGGGTCACCCTCAGGGTCAGGAGGTCCAGGGCTTGAAGTTGGTGAAGGCAATTGGGCTTGGACATGTGTAAAGTATTTGAATAAAAGTAGAATGGGGTAAGGGTATATTTTGGCTCAAATTGGTCAAATGCATGGATTGGGCTAGGTGCACCTTCCCATGGCTAGTTTGGGCTGAAGATAAAGTGGTTTAGGTCAGCTTAATTAGTGGGGATGGGTCACCATCCAAGTACAATTAAGTTTAAGCATGGTTTAGTGGAGTCATGGAAGTGGCTAATCCCCCTTAAGAGAATATGGAAAGGGCCTCCTCCTCTTGCCATCTTGGGTATGGTGAGGTGGAAAGTAGATTCCATGGCTCTCATGGCTCCCATGTGGCTCATGCATGGCTTCATGGCTTACCTTTGGCTTGGAAAAAGCTAAGTCAACTTTCATGAAAGAGGTTTTTAGGAATTTTGGTAATTTAGGAGTGATTTGATGGGATTTGGCACATGGCTTGATTTGGAATCATTTGATGATTGATTTGAACTTAGGGATGATTTTAATTAAGGGTATGATGAGAAGAATTTGTCATATGCGCTTTAGTATGAAATTTGGGCTTTTAGGAAAGTTTAAGAAAGTGGGCTTTTGGTTTAAAAATAAATTTATGGATGGGAATTTTGTGAAGGATTGGGCCGAACAAATGTTGTGTTTAGTTCATGGATGTGTCATGAGTGATTTGAAGCAAGTTGGGAGTGATTCGGGTTTGAATTGGGTTGAATTTGGGCTTCTTTGGTGAATGGGCCAATATAGGTCAAATTGGGTTAACTTGGGCCAATATTGGGCTAGGATTGAAATTGATGTAAAATAAATGTTGGGAAATGTTTATGGGAGTGTTTCAAAGAGGTTTTGGCTTTGGTTGGGTTTTGATTTTGGGGTTTGGGCTTATTTGGGTTAGGTTTGGGTTTAGGTCAAAATTTGGCCTTTTAGCTTTGGGTTGAATTTGAGTGGGGTTTGGGTCTAAATTTTGGGCAAATCATGTTAATGTTTTGTTTGTAGGGATGTTAAGGGAGGTTTAGAAAAGATTTGGGGTTAATTGGATTTGAATTGGGTGAGTTTGGATTAGGTTTGGGTCATGGGTCCAAATTAGGCTTTAAGGCCAAAAGTGAAATTGGATCCAAATGTCAATCGAATTGGACTTGGATTTGGTGTAGATTGGTGTTGGGAATTTTGAATGGAAGTTTAGAATTGAATTGGACCAGAATTTGGGTCAATTGGGTAGGTTTGGTTTGACATTGGGTTCACTTAGGGTTAAAATGGGTCAAATTGGGGGTTTTGACAAAAGTAATGTGGGTGATCAATTTGAGTAATGTGGGAATGTTCAAGGTTAATTTTGGGGAATTTTGGGTGATTTGGAAATTTTGAAAAATTTGGGTAATTTTAAGGGTTTTGGGTAGGCTAGGCGGGTGTAGGGTCCCTGGGGTCAAAAATAAAAAATTTGGAAAATTGAAGATTGGGTAATTGTAAGTGGAATTAAATCATTTTGGTTGTGTCATGACGCCATGTTAAGCCTATATGAGCCATGAAGGGACTCATTTGAGGCATCCACTATGTTGTTCCTAACCCTCTTAGCCAAGGGCTTAGGGGTTAAAGACCATCCATGTGAATCACCTTCATGAGTCAGGAGGTCAAGTTAGGTGTGGGTGTGTTTTTAGGATGTGTGTGAAAGTGTAGTGTATAGGTGTAGTGTGTGTGTAAGTCGGCCCTTCACTAGACCAGTGCCACCTGAGAGCGGTCCTAAGGCCAAAGAGTCCTATAGGAACTCATCCTTTAAACTTCCACATTTGATTTCAACCCTCTAGGTGATTAGGGGTCTACAGTCAAGTTTGTGGAGTTTTGTAGGGAGTTAAGAAGTTGTTTGAATTTCTAAGTGGTGGGTCCCAATTCTAATCCTCTAAGATAGTCAAAGGAAAAGCCTAAGGCTAGATCCTAAGTACTAAAAAGAAGAAGAGAAGACCTCATCAAAAATGAGGTCAACAAGCTAACATCGTGCCACTAAAGAAGATGAATGGACAGATTTGAGTGTCTGTCAACTTCAGGGATGTAAAGCATATCCAAAGGATGAGTTCCCGTTACCGATAATGGAATTAAAGGTGGACATTGCATCGACACATGAGATATTCTCAATCATGGATGCATCGTCAGCCTATAACCAAATCAAGATTGGTCTAGAGCATGCAACGCTCACAAAATTTATAACTCCAATTGGAATCTACTACTACATTGTGATGCTGTTTGGATTGAAGAACACCAGAGCAACCTATCAACGAGCAATGACAAAGAAATTTGATGACCTTATCCACAACTAAGTGGAATGCTACGTAGACAACTTGGTCATCAAGACAAAGTGAAGGATAACAATTTGTATGATTTAAGGATTGCATTTGAACGATTACTGCAATATAATCTCAAGATGAAACCCTTAATGTGCATTTTCGGTGTGACCTCTAAGAAATTTCTAGGATTCGTTGTCCATCATCAGGGATTCAAAATCGACCCAGATAAAATTAAAGCTATCTTAGAAATGCCTCCTCTTATAGCCTTAAAGAAACTATGTTCTTTCTAAGGTAAATTGGCATGCCTAAGACACTTTATATTTAATCTGTCAGGAAGGTGTTTACCCTTTTCGAACTTACTCTGAAAGGATGTTAAGTTCTATTTGATAGAGCCATGTCAATAAGCTTTTGAAGACATTAAACGATACTTAACGACACCATCTATTTTGGCGGCCCCAATCTCTGGTAGACCGTTGATACTTTATACTGCGTCCTTAGACAAATCTCTCTGAGCCTTACTCACCCAAATCAATGATGAGGGTAAACAAAATGCACTCTTCTACCTGAGTAGACATCTAATACCGGTGGAGGTGAAGTGTCATCCTATTGAAAAACATTGTTTAGATTTAGTTTTTGTCGCCTAGAAGTTTTTACATTATATGTTGTCTCACAAGGTCAACCTGATTTTGAAAGTTAATTTGTTGCAATATTTGATGATACGACCAACACTTTTTCGATGTTTAATAAGGTGGTCGATGATTCTATTTCATTTTGATATAACTTTTGTGCTCCTTCGCGCTATCAAAGGGTAGATTTTTGCAGACTCCCTTGTTGTGCACTCACTACCAGCTAGGTTCCCTCTCAATGATGATCTACTAGATGAGCAAATAATGCAAGTGGATTAACCTAGTGTGAAACATTGGGTGAATTACTTCGATGGAGCTTCATCGGCCTAAAGGGACAAATGAAAATAAATAGTAATACCCTATAAAGCAAGAATTGTTCTGATCTTTGTGACACCAGATCAGACGATACTAAAATTCTCCTACCATTTGATAGAGACATGTACTAACAACGAAGTAGAGTATGAAGCACTAATAACAGAATTGGAATTGGTAATATTAATGAAAAAAATGGATATTATCATTTTTGGCGACTCACAACTCGTCATTCAGCAAGTGACGAGACAGTATAAAATTTTGAAGCCAAGATTGAAAGAATATCACTGGTATGTGATGAAATTACTAGAGCAGATTCCCAGTGTAACGTTCTATATGATTCCTCGAGCAGATAATATCCATACGGAAGCTTTAGCTAAGCTTGCTAAGGAATTGGCTTGTCCACCCAAAGATTCCATTGACATTACAATACAAAGACATCAAGTTCTATCACAGATCAACCTCGACAGTTTACAAAGCTTAGAAAAGAAGAGAGAACAGTTACAGTGTCAGATGATACAAAATATTGACGTCAGTCATTAATGGAATATTTGTATACAGGAAAGCTGCCAAAGGACAAGCAGCAACGCATCAGATTCAAAAGAGGGCAATGTCATATGCCTTAATCGACAAAGTTTTGTCCACATGATCATTCTATCAGATGTGGTTGAGATGTCTTAGCAGAGTAGAAGCGCATAATATTATGAAAGAAGTACATGTCGGATTGTGTAGAGCTCACCAATCAGGACCAAATATGAAAATGAAAGTCAAACGACATGGACACTACTGGCTGGTAATGATGACAGACTGCATTGACACATCTAAGAAATGTGATCAATGTCGAGTGCATGGAGTGTTCTTGCACCAACCTCCGAATGTTCTACATCCACAATAGCATCATGACCATTCGAGTGTTTGGGTACTGATACACCTAAAAAATATATAGTATTATTATATATATTTTTATATCTATTTTTGATGATATTACACTTTAATGGAAGGTATTTTGTGTATTTTTCTTGTAAGTATGATTAAATAAATAAATGTGATGAAAGGAGTGAAAAAGTATCAAAATTGGAACAAAAATGAAGAAAGGTGCAAAATTAATCTTATTGGTTAAGCGCCAAGATGGTGCTTACGAGCTAGAGCCCTACGGCTGTGCACCAGATCTAGAGAATACATGACAGAAGACCCGCGGCTAAGTGTCGGGATCCCGCATTGACATGCGATAGTTATAAAAGAGGAGTTATTTAATTTTAGGCAGCATTTTAAAAGGGTATTTGAGGCATCTCTTGGTGAGAATGTGTGTAACTCCTTATTGGCGCAAAGATTAATTTAAATTACTTATGAATGGATGAATTTCTTGGAGTATTCAATGAATCTAGACACAATTTGAAAGATACAAAGGCACTTGTTAAAAAAGTATAAAAAGAAGACTTGAAGATCAGAAAGAAGAGAGAATTTAGAGAGAATTTAGAGGGAGTAATTAGAGAGTAATTTAGAGTTTTTTAAGAGTTATTTGTGGCTGTTGTAGAGTATATAAATAATGTAGGAGAGTTCTTTCATCAACTTACCACACCACTTCACCATTTCTACTTAAATATACTTTGTACTAGGATTAGATTAGAGATTTGGAGTCCTCAGCGTTGGGTGCCAACCTCTAAGGAGCATTGTAAGGAAAAGCAAAGTTTTCAAAGGAACTTCAAAAGTTTTGTGGAGAGGATATACAGATAAGTCTTTATCTTTGTTATTACGTTTGATTTTTAACTAAGACCTCTTGTGTTTTCACTATGATTTTGTACTTTTAAAGCAAGTTGTGATTTTATTTTCTCCATGAAGTCTAAGTAGTTTTCTTCATATTTTTCGTTAATATGAGGAAGTAATAAAGTTATAGAAGTATGTTGTCTGAAGTATAGGATTTCAATGTTGGAAGAAGTTGTGATGATTCAAAATATTGCATTTTATATACTTCTTGATTTGGCCAATTAAGATGTTAAAATATGTTGTAAGAATATGTAAGAACCGGAATGGTATTATCTTAGTCAATAATTAAAAAGAATCACATGAGATTATATGGGTGAGAATGCAATCCATATGGTTGAGTACAAATAAATAGGGAGATATACTTTGGTGGGTGTAGAATTAGAGGACTTTAGAGTGACTGATTAAAGCTCTCAATTCAATTTATTATTTTATGTTTTGAAACGAGATGTTAGCCCCCAGGTGGAGGGAATAGAGAAAACTCTAGAGTGAGAGCTAGTATCATTCTAGCATAACCCATGTTAAAGATTTATAAAAAAATAGATTAACCTATGTTTTTTATAGCATCTCTTGTAAAGGTAAATAATATAATCACTTCTATTTGGCACAAAACATTATAGATACTTCCACAACAATAATTTTCATGACTTGTTACTGATTCATAAAAAGAAAAAAGATAAAAGATTTTCTTACATCTTATAAAAGTTTAGTTAAAGTTGTTGTTTAATTTTACTTCAAATTATAAAAATTAACAAAAAGAATCAAATTTTCTTCGCTAGAATATTAACTTTAGTTTGGGTAAGAACTTTTTTAAAAAGTAAATTGTTTTTCTATTTTATTTGTTTAACACTTTCCTTGTGGGGTTGATATCTCGGGGCTTAATCAGAAAGTCCTATATTACTTGATAACGATACATACACTTGCATAGAATCACATTTTATAATATCATTAACAGATGTATTAATTTATATACAAAAACTTAAGCATAAATATGTGGGATGAAGTTTTTGGCACCGAATAGAAAATAAATTTTTAAGGAAAAAAATATTTTTACTTTTTAAAATCTTATTTAAACTTTGAGATTTATTTTAGGAAATTTTTATTTTTATTGTGTGATTTTATTTTCTTGTGTTTTATAATAGAGTATGCGTAGTTCAAATTCTGAAGGAGTTGTGCCTTATGATTCTGAATTAGAAAGAACTATAAGAAAAATTAGAAAAATTAAAAATACAAAAAAAGATAATAATTTTGAAAAATTGGCAAATCAAAATGCTGAAATCCATCAAGAATTCAAACTTCTAAAAGATTATCTAACCCTACAGTAGATGAATTTCATGGTAGTATTCAAAATCCTGCTGTAACAGCTAATTCGTTTGAACTTAAAGCTGCTATTATCCAAATGGTATCCAATAATCTATTTGAGGGGAGAAACAACTGAGGATCCAAATTTACATCTTGCCAATTTTCTAGAATTGTGTGCTACATTTAAATATGATGGTGTTTCGGATGATGCTATTAGACATAGAAATTTTCCTTTCTTATTAAGGGATAAAGCTAAGATGTTATTAAATTTGTTAGCACCTAGATCTATCAGAACTTGGGGTGATTTAGTATAAATATTTCTTGCTAAATATTTGCACCATCAAAGACTACAAAACTTAGAAATGATAATACATCTTTTTGACAGTTTGAAGGGGAATCTATTTATGAAGCATGAGAACGTTTTTAAGATCTCCTAAGAAAATTTCCACATCCTTCGATACGAGATTAGTTAATAATTCAAACTCTTTATAATGGATTACTTGGATCTCTTAGATCTACTATCGATGCTATTGCTGGTGGTTCATTGATGTCTAAACAATTTAATGACGCTTATGCTTTAATTTAAGAAATGGCTATAAATAAATTTCAATGGCCTTCCGACACGATAAATCCTAAAAAGGCAGCCAATATTCACGAATTTGATGCTTTTGTAATGTTAACAAATCAAGTTGCTGTAATTTCAAGGAAGATAGACAGATTTGGAATGAATTTTTCTCAACCAAATTCAATGATTGAAGAAAATTCATTAGGCCAAATAATAGATTCTCAAACATCATTAGAAACTTTGAATGTCCTAAACAAACTTAATTAACCATACTCTAATTATTATAAACCAAGTTGGAAGAACCATCCAAACATTAACTTTAATAATAATAATAATCACGGTGTTAATAATCAACAATGGGGGAACAATCAAGTAAACCCATTGCGAAATTGCAACAACCAAGGGAATAATAGTTAAAAACCTACTTATTTTCTATGTTTTAACAATACTTTACAATTTACGGAGAAGAAGTTATCTATAGAAGAAGTGGTGTTACAAATGGGAAATCAATTACAAAGTTAAGGAGCTAAAATTAGAAATATTAAGAATCTATTGGGATAGATAGGCAATTCATTAATTAATAGATCCCTAAGGAACACTTCCTAGTAATATAGAGATAAATCTAGGAGACAAAAATAAAGAGTAAGTAAAAGCTATTCAATTAATAAGTGGAAGATTTTTGGAAGTTAGAGTTCAAAAAAAGATTGAAGTAGAGAAAGAAGAGATTGAAGAACCAAAAGAGGATTCTCATAAAGGTTTAGAAAGACCTATTTCTCCACCTAAAATTGATTTAGAAAAGCCACCTACACCATTTCCTTAGAAACTTTGACAATAAATGTTGGATAAGCAATTTTCAAAGTTCTTGGAAATTTTTAAGAAACATACGATAAACATACCATTTGTTGAAGCCATAGAACAAATGCCAAACTATGTGAAGTTAATAAAGGATATTTTAAATAAAAAATGAAGTTTAAAGGCAAGAATACTATTTTACTTAGTGAAGAATGCAGTGTGATAATTCAAAAGAAACTTTCTGAAAATTAATGATCCTGGTAGCTTCACAATTCCATGTGCAATCAGAGACATATTTTATGGGAAAGCTTTACGTGATTTAGATGAAAGCATTAATTTTATGCCATAATCTAAATTTATAAGATAAGGATTAGAAGAAGTAACCCATACTACTGTAACTCTACAGTTAGCAGATCGTTCGATAACATATCCTAAAGAAGTTGTAGAAGATGTTTTAGTAAAAGTGGATCAATTTATTTTTCCTGATGATTTCATTGTGTTAGATATGGAGGAAGATAAAGAGATTCCTATTATTTTTGGGAGACCTTTTATAGCTACAAGAAGAGCAATGATAGATGTGTAGAGAGGGGAATTATTTTTGCGTGTTAATGATCAAACTGTGACATTTAATATTTCAGAATTAATGAAATATCCTGCAAGAGTAAAGATGATGAATGTTTCGGGATGGATTCAATTAGATATTTGAGTGAATGCCATTTTAAAGCAACATATGAAAAAAAATCTGAAAGTGAAAAGTTGGAACACGAGCAAGAAGGGGAAGCACAATATTCTAATGAGTTTATTGAGAAAGATTTATATTATGTTCAAGAAAGTTTTAAAGTTTTGGATATGGCAAAGAAAGATGAATCTTTTTGCCCATCAATTGAAAAATTTCCTGAACTTGAATTGAAGTTACTTTCTGAACATTTAAAATATGCCTTTTTAGGTGATTACTTAACTTTTTCTGTTATAATTTCCTCGAAATTAACTATTGAAAAAGAAGAGAGTTTGCTTGAAGCTTTAAAGAAATATAAGAAAGCCTTTGTATGCACAAAATCCTTATGAAAGAAAATAGCAAACCCAGGGCTGATCCTCAAAGGAGATTAAATTCTATTATGAAAGAAGTTGTTAAGAAAGAAATTTTAAATTGTTTAAATGCTGGAATTATCTACTTTATTTTAGATAGTGCATGAGTTTGTTCTATTCACTATGTTACTAAGAAAGGAGGAGTAACTAAAACTGTTAATGAAAAGAATGAATTAATACCAACAAGGCAAGTTACAGGATGACAAATATGCATTGATTATAGAAAATTAAATCTTGCCACCATAAAAGATCATCTTCCACTTCCTTTTCTTGATCAAATGTTGGATAGACTAGTTAGGCATAAATACTTTTATTTTCTAGATGGATATACTGGTTATCACCAAATATAAATTGTTCCTAAAGATCAAGAGAAAACAACGTTTACCATTTCGTATGGTATATTTGCTTTTATAAGAATGTTCTTTGGTTTATGTAATGTCTTTGCTACATTTCAAAATTGTATTATAAAAATTTTCTGTAATTTAATTAAAAAATGAATTGAAGTGTTTATAGATGATTTTTCATTGTTTGGAATTTCATTTGAATCATGTATAGAACATTTATCTAAAGTTCTTAAATGTTGTGAAGAAAACAAATTAGTTCTTAATTGGGAAAAATGTCAATTTATGGTAGTAGGAGAAATTGATTTAGGACATTATATTTCAGAAAAAGGAATTGAAGTGGACTCTGCAAAAAATTTAAGTAATCATTAATTTACCTTACACAACAAATGGGAGGGAGATTAGAAGGTTTTTAGGACAGGATGGACTCTACAGGCATTATATTAATAACTTTTAAAAACTTCCTAAGCCTCTATGTCATTTATTGGATTAAGAATCAACTTTTAATTTTGATAAAGAATGCCTAAAAGCTTTTGAGTTATTAAAAAAAATTAATCACTGCACCTATTATTGTTTCACCAGATTTGGAAAAACCTTTTGAACTAACGAGTAATGCAAGTTATTATGCTATTGGAGCTGTTTTAGGATAAAAAATGATAAAATTTTCAAAGTGATCAACTATGCTGGTAGAACTCTTAATGAAGCTCAAATTAACTGTACCACAACTGATAAAGAGTTATTAGCTATAGTATTTGCTTTTTATAATTTGAAATAGTATTTAGTTGGGACTAAATGTGTGGTGCATGCTGACCATTTTGCTATTAAACATTTAATGGAAAGAAGGATCCAAAACTAAAATTGATAAGATGGATTATTCTTTTATAAGAATTTAAATTTAAGATAGTAGATAGGAAGGGTGCTAATAATCAAATTGTTGATCATCTGTCTAGGAAGGGTGTTGATAATCAAATTGGTGGTCTTCTATCCAGGCTTGAAAATTAAAAATCTCTCTTTTCTAATGAAGAAATTAATGAGCATTTTCTTGATGAAAAATTGTTCAATATTAATGAATGGCGTGTTCCATGGTATTTAGACATAGTAAACTTTATTGTTAGTGACAGATTACTCTATGGTTTGACATACCAATAGAGGAAGAAATTTTTATCTTAAGCTAAGACTTATTTTTGGAATAACCTGTTTTTATATAAACAAGGAAAGGATTTAATTATTTAAAGATGTGTACCATTAGAAGAAACTTATGAAATTATTCAAAAATGTCATGATTTTGATTTTAGGGGACATTTTGGTGTTGATAAAACTACATATAAAATTGTACAATCTGGATTTTATTGGCCTACAATTTTTAAGAATGTTAATGCTTATATTAAAAATTGTGATCGATGTTAGGGTGTAGGCAATATTTCTATAGGAAATGAGATGCCCCTCAATTTAATGTTGGAAGATGAAATATTTGATGTTTGGGGATTATATTTCATAAGACCATTTATACCATTTTTTAGAAATTTATACATTTTGTTAGCAGTAGACTATGTATCTAAATAGATAGAGGGTGTTACTTTACCTAGATGTGATGCTCAAAGAGTTACAATTTTTTTTAGGAAAGAACATATTTTGTAGATTCAGAATGCCAAGAGTAATCATAACTGATGCGAGAAGTCATTTTAAAAATGTAATTATGGAGAAATTAGTAAAGAAATATCATATCATTCATAAACTTACTACTACTTATCATCCTCAAATAAGTGGTTTGGTTGACTTATCCAATCATGAAATTAAAAGAAATTTGGAAAAATCTGTTAATCCAAACAAAATGGATTGGACAATCAAACTGGATTTCACTTTGTGGGCTTATATGATTGCATATAAGACTTATATAGGAATGTCCCCATATAGGATAATTTTTTGGAAAGCTTGTCATTTACCAGTTGAACTTGAGCATAAATCATATTGGGCTATTAAAGAGTTCAAATATAATTTAAAGGATGCTAGTGAGAAAATAATATTGCAATTAAATGAGCTTGAAGAGATAAGGAATGAATCATATGAAAATGCTAAGATATATAAAGAAAAGATGAAGATGTGGCATGATCGTATGATTATGAATAAAAATACTAAGCCAAGATGATAAGTTTCGTTATATAATGCCAGATTAAGATTATTTCCTAGAAAACTTAAGTCCGGGTGGATGGACCCATTTATTGTAATAAAAGTTTATCCCTACGGAGCTGTGGATATTAAATATGCTAAAACTGATAAAATATTTAAAGCAAATGGTCATAGATTGAAACCTTATTTCTTAGTAGATCAACTTAAAATTGATGAGAATATGATGTTGGGTCACCCACAATAAGTACTGGGAATGTCAGGTTGACGACGTTAAACTAAGTGTTTTGTGAGAGGCAACCCATAGTTATTGGTGTGCTTTGCTTTAAGTTTGTTTTGTGTGCTTTATTTGGTTTGAAGTAAGAATTATATGGTAAAGTAATGCTTATATAATGTTAGTGGACATTAATGAGACCTTAATTGAAATTTGGATGAGTTAAAATGAGTATTCGGACGTTTAATAGACCCATGCTCAAATGGACACTAGCGGCTAAGCACGAGTAGTTGGCGCTTAGGCACGAGAGTTATGAAAAACATGAAAAAATGTTTCTAGAAGCCATTTTTGTGGGAAAGTTGCATGACACATTAATGCATGGTTTGAGAACGTTGAAGGACAATTTTAGGTTATCTAAACTCTATAAATTGGGACCATATTAAAGGAAATACATCTCATTCCAAAATTTTATCCTAAGAGTCTTATAGAAGGGTTTAAGTTAGAAAAATGTCTTCGTGGGAGAGTGAACTTAAGAAGAAGGAGGATGCAAACAAGAAGAAGTTTATTTCCGAGAGTGCGCAAGAGTTATATAATGGATTTCTGTCTGTTAGTATTCTAGGTATATTAGAAAAGATTGTGAAGATCGAGATCGATGATGCATCAATCAAAGAAAAGGTAAATAAAATTAACGCACATTTTACACATATTGATGGCAGTTAAAAATGCAATTTAGCCATACTAGTCATGTTCAAGAAGAGGATAAAGCAATGTTTTTGAAGAACAAGTTGATAAAAGAAGACTTGGTGAAACTTTTCAACCTTCGCTCCTTCAATCAAATCTATATACCAAATGGTTCAGATGGAACTAATGAAGGATATATTCCACCTAAAGGAGAATGGAATTAAGTTTTATTATTATGTAAAGATCTTATACTGTGTTAAGTGTTAGTTTGTTGTGTTATGTATTAATGTTCAATGTTTTATGTTTTGTAGTATGTTCTAATATGTTTGTGTTTTAAATACTTGTTTTAGTGTTTTATTTAAGTTTTTTAATGTGAGTAGAAAAGATGAGATCTTATCCAAGTATCTTGGATTAAAGACATGTAATTTGTACTTTTAATTTGTATGTGTTCTATTTTGTAAAAAGTCTATATTTGTGTGAAACTTGTGTTGAATCATTTTAAATTTATAAAATTGTAATTCTGGAGATATGAAGATTATATGGTGATGATATACTTATTAAAATAATTTGAGGGTTGATTAAGTGAGCAAAAATGTGTATTTAACAAAAAAATCAAAAACATCGATATCACGGCTAAGCGCTGAGACCCCGCACTTATGCCCTAGAGCTCCGCGGCTAAGCGCAATACATTTGGACTTATGTGCCGGTTTGCGAAAAACAGTTTTCCATTTATAAAAAGCCAAAATATCCCAAAGTTTTTCAACTCATCGTCTTCAACATTCAGTGCTCGCGAATTATGAAGCTGGGGCATCACCTACATTTGCAATTCTTAAGACATTTCAAGTGGAAATTGTTAGATTTGATCTTCTTGAGGTTAGAACACTACTCCTATGTAGAAAGTTTTTATTTTCACCATATAGTTTGAGTGCACTTTAGAGAAATCCGAAAAATCATTATTCATGGTGAAAATTTGAGAAAAAGCTTTAGAACATACTTGGATTTAGTGGTTTAAGCCTTTAGGAGTTGAGTTTGGTGATTTTGAGTTAAATATAAAAATTATGGTTTTTATGTAAATTTTAGAAATGATACCAATTAGGAGCAAAGCGAAGGCACTTTCGATTCTAACAAGTTTTTTAGTTCTAAAGATCAAGATTGTTATGTTCAAGCCTTACAACCACATAAACTGATATAGGAATGAGGATTTGATTTACTAGGCGGAGTGATAGAAGATATGATTGTAAGACGGCTTTGGGATAGATTCTCCTATTTCACTACAATAGCTGTTACTTCTGTTGTTCGGGAGTTCTATGCAAACCTCCCGGAGTCAGAAGAAAACTTTGTTTTGGTACGAGGACAGTTGATACATTTTACTTTTGAGGTAATAAACGAATTTTATCTACTACCGTCGAATACATTTTATTTCTTTTCGAATTATAATCCTACAGAGGAAGAATTGGATGATATTATTTAAGCTTAGACTGATGGGAGGGGATTATGTAAATCACTAATCAGAGATGAGTTAACTTCCTTGCTTCAAACTTGAATGGCACCTCCAAAGCCTGACATTATTTCATATCATCTAAATTATTTCCTAGCACATTTAAGCAAGGTGACAAGAGAATGAGCCACTTTAAATTACAATATTGATATTGGAAAGATTATTTATGATTGTATTTAGATGTATGCCGTAAGCTGCCACCACTGCAGCTATGGGATTTGCTATTCTTATACACTCATTGTGTGAGCTTGTTGGTATTAGATCTGAAAATTGGGAGGAGGTCCTTCAGCCTCTGAAGCCAATTATTAGTGTAAATGTGAAAACATATGTTGAGCACTCACTTTTTGGCTGGTGAGGAGGATTTTTTAGGGCATCCAATGTATCTACTTCTGCTTCCTCTACATCTCGTGCGTCCATATTTCAGGCATCTTCAGGTCAGTTTTCTGGTTCACAGACTGAATTCTTAATTAAATTAAATGACAATATCAATTACACTGTGGATCGTGTTCACGATATAGAAGGGAAAGTAGAACATATTGTGGATTATCTTAAAAGACAAAGTGAGTACGAGATGAATTACGACAGTTACATGAATAGATTGATCAGAGGTGACTTCAATGTTGTGTTACCCACTAATCCATAATTTACCCCATATGTGCCTACCCGTACCTACAATGAAGGGGATATGAGGAAGAAGATGATGATTTGGATTGATATTTCATTTGTGTTATGTTATGTTATGTGATGTTTGTGTGGAGTTTTTTAATCTGTTGTGTTGTTTATTTTGGTTGTTAAGAGGACTATACTGTGTCTTTCTGACTACTGTAATAGTTGCTGAACAACTATAGTTTGATTTTATGTTAGTTGTGGATGTTATATGTTTGTGATATATGATGTGAATGTTTGTGGTAGTAATTATGTTAGTTAATTTGTAGTGAATTTGATTTGTTAGTTTAGAACTTATTCCAAAACCTGTTTAGGATGTTTAAAACACTATAAAAATCCACTATATAAATTTTATGCTTAAAATTTCAATTTACTACCATATGTTTTAGTTAAAAATTTTTATTGAAGTATTTGTGAATTTGCTTTTATTTGCTCCACTACCGTAGAAGTCTTTTGAATTTCTAAAAAATTAGAAGTTAACAATTTAATCTTGTTATTTTCATTCCTGTTTTTAATTTTTATACCTGCATATTTAAGCTATAAAAATTCTTGCAAGCATGATACTTATAGTTTTCAATTTTTACCCAAGTATCTTTTTACTATGTGTAAATGTTTTATCATAGAAAAAACTTTAATGTTTCGGGGGGGGGGGGGGTCGGGGTTTGATAGCTTTTTAATGTCCATTTCATACCTATTTTTGATGATATTGCACTTTAAAGAAGGATATTTTTCATGATTTCATGCAGGTACAATGATTTTAGGCCTTTGGAGTAAAAGGAAGCAAAAATGAGCAAATTTGGAGCAAAATGAGGCAAAATGCATTTGTTTAAACTGGCACTGGACAGTGCTGTCACATGTGCCGGACCATGCTAACTTATAGAGAGTTTGGGCTGTTTTCCAGAAAATTGCCCTATCCTGCATCGGATCGCACCCTATCCCAATTTAATTCTAGATTCGATGTATTTCGACAGATTTTGGAGGCGTTATCGAAGAAAACTCTTGGGAAACCTATTTTAGCTGAACTTAAACTGTTCTAGAGTGAAGGGAGATTGTCTCTTCATTGTTCTAGAGTGAGGGGAGGGTGTCTTTTCATTGTTCTAGAGTGTAAGGAGTCCATTAGAGAGAATCTATGTTTTGTGTTTGTTAGTGTAGGAGGAGAAGAACAGTGAGAGATTTCTTCTTCCTTATTTATCTAAAGAAATAATTGTGTGTTGTTGTGAAGAAAGAAGAAGAATGAAAGGAATTTCTTGAGATTCGCTTGGGAAAGAGTTTGAGATAAGTTTTATTTTCTTTAATCTGTTTGTATGACGATGCTTATATATATATATATAATCCATCTTTTTTTGTATTTTCCTCATGATTATTGAGTATATTTTTTTGTATTCCTAATTCTCATGTGATGTGTTGATGTTGTAATATGGAAATGATGTGTCGATTTATTATGAAGAAATTGTGATGACATTTTAACTTCGTACTTCATTTACTTTTCAATCTGGCCAATTAAAATGTTAAAACTTGGTGGGAAACATATGTTTCGAAAGGATTATTAGTTCCACAATAAAAGTGAATGTCACATTAAATGTCCATGAAAGAGTTACATAGTTCATGAGAATTGGGTGCAAATAAATAGAGAAATATATTTTGATGGGCATAAAATTGGAGATTTTAGAGTGACAGACACAAATCCCCAATTTGGTCCTAGGGTTTGGAAACCAAAGCATAAGTTAGTCTTCAGGCGAAGGGAAGTGGGAGCTCTGAAGTGAGAACCAGTGTCCTCCTAGCCTAACCATGAATTTGGGGACTAAACATAGGATTACCCAATGTTCTTTATATCACTCGGAAGAGGGTAAAGAATAGGAATGCTCCTATTTGGCACAATACTATTGCATCACTGATCTATGTAACTAAATCATCACATTATTTATGGAGAGGAGGAAGATTCTTTCTTACATTTGAACTTTTATTATAAATTTAGTTTTATTTTAGTTAACTGTGTCAGGAAGTCAGAACGTACTTTAGTAGAATTAGTAACTACAACTGTTTATTCATCTTTTTATTATTAGTAATTACTGCAATTGTGGTGTGGTTCATGAAGTGATTTCTATGCTCCATTATAGAATTAAATACCTCCTCATGGGATCGATAACCAGGACTCCATAAAAGCCCTGTATTACTCAAAAGATACGTATAATTTCTTTTAATTGTGTGACTCAATAGAAAACTAAACTAATATATATATATATATATATATATATATATATATATATATACATATATATATATATATAAATCCGAGTTCTTAAATTTTAGCAATTTAAAAAAAGTCACACCAAGGGGTTGAAAAATAATTTTAAAAAAGAAACTTAAAATTTTCTTTGTTTTAAAATGTGCTATAAACAAAATTTAGATTTTGATTGTAAAATAATTATATGTAAGAAGTTATATTAGAGAAGTAAAATTTTGAATATAGAAATGAGTAAGAAAATTTAGTTAAAATCTATAATAAGAATGAAACATTTAAAGTTAAAAATTTCTTAGTGAAGAAATGATGAATATTTTGTAATTATCTTTAGTAGGAAAAGTTGTAATTTTGCGAAAATAGAAGGATTAGACTTTTTTTTTAATTCTTAAGTTTCTTTTATTGAAAAAAATTTCAAAACATTTGTTATATTTTTAAGTAAAAGATATATATATACCTTATGCTTTAGAAAAGGAAGGGTGGAATTCAAAATCATTAAAGACCTATCCAGATATATAATCCTTGCCTTATAAAAAACTGAAAAATATTATGTGAAAAGGAAGGAGAAGCTCGAGTATTTAAGGGTTTAATAAAAAATTGGTTTCACACCTGATCTTTTTAGAGTAAAAGATTTGAGAAAATCTTGAAGCTTATAAATATAATATAATCTAAATAAATATTTTCAATAAAGATTTTAAGTAAAGAAAATAAAATGCCTAAGCTCTATATTTTAAAAAAATCTACAAGTACTTCTGAATAATATAGGAACTAATAATTTTCATTAACCTTTATCTAAAAGATTCTTAAACTTTAAATTTGTCTCATTTACTAAAATTTTTTCTAAATTGGACAACTAAATTTCTAGAACAAAATTTTAAAAACTAATGATTTTTGTGTCACATGAGGACAATAACATTTCAAGTTTTGGAGATTTTGATAGACCTAAAATATATAGTAGTTTTATACACATTTTTATACCTATTTTTGATGATATTGTGCTTTAATAGAAGGTATATTGTGTATATTTTTTGCAGGTATGATTAAATGGATAAATGTGATGAAAGCTATGAAAAAGTATCAAAATTAGAACAAAAATGAAGAAAGGTGAAAAATTGATCTTGGCGGCTAAGCGCCAAGATGGCGGTTACATGCCAGGGCCCGACGGTAATGCACCAGATTTGGAGCTTACACGCCAAAAGACACGCGGCTAAGATCTGGGACCTCTCTCTTACGCGCGAAAGTTATAAAAGAGGAGTTATTTCATTTTAGGCACCATTTTGAAGGGGCATTTGAGGCACCTCTTGGTGAGAACGTGAGTAACTCCCTAACAGCTCCAAAATTAATATAAATTAATCTTAAATGGATGCATCTCTTGGAGGATTCAATGAATATGGACATATTTTGAAGAGATACGAAGGTGCCTGTTGTAAAAGTTCTAAAAAGATGACTTGAAGATCAGAAAGAAGAGAGAATTTAGAGAGAGAATTTAGAGGGAGTAAATAAAGAGTAATTTAGAGTGTTGTAAGAGTTATTTATGGTTGTTATAGAGTGTATAGTTAGAGTAGGAGATTTCTTTCATTAACTTACCACTCCACTTCACCATTTCTACTTAAATATAGTTTGTATTAGGATTAGATTAGAGGTTTGGAGTCCTCAGAGTTGGGTGCCAACCTCTATGGAGCATTGTAAGGAAAATCAAAGTTTTCAAACGAACTTCAAGTGTGTTGTGGAGAGGATTCATAGATAAGTCTTTATTTTTGTTATTACATTTGGTTTTTAATTAAGACTTCTATTGTTTTCACTATGATTTCTACTTTTAAACTAAGTTGTGATTATATTTTCTCCACGAATTCTGAGAAGTTTTCTTTATTTTTTTCCTTAATATGATGAAATAATAACGTTGTGGAAGTATGTTGTGTGAAGTATAGGATTTCAATGTTGGAAGAAGTTGTGATGATTCAAAACCTTGCACTTCATTTACTTCTTGATTTGGCCAATTAAGATGTTAAAATATGTTGTGAGAGCATGTAAGAACTAGTATAGTATTGTCTCAGTCAACAATTGGAAAGAATTACATGAGATTATATGAGTGAGAGTGTAATCCATATGGTTGAGTGTAAATAAATAGGGACATATACTTTGATGGGTGTAGAATTAGAGGACTTTAGAATGACAGGATAAAGCCCTCAATTTGATTTATTGTTTTATGTTTTGATACAAGATGTTAGCCCTCAGGTTGAGGGAATAGAGCAAACTCTATAGTGAGAGCTAGTATCTTTCCTGCCTAACCCGTCCTTAAGATTTATAAAAACATATATTAACCTATGTTCTTTATAGCATCTCTAGGAAGGGTAAAGAATATAATTACGCATAATTGACACAACACATTTTAGATACTTCCCCAACAATAATTTTTATGAATTTTTATTGATTCATCAGAAGGAGAAAGATATTGTTTTTTGCATTTGCTTACATCTTATAAAAGTTTAATTAAAATTGTTGTTTATTTTTATTTCAAATTATAAAAATTAACAAAAAGAGACAAATTTTATTTCCTAGAATATTATCTTTAGTTTAAGTAAGATCTTTCTTAAAAAATAAAAAGATATTTTTCTATTTTCTTTATTTAACACTTTCCTGTGGGTTTGATATTCGGGACTTAATCAGAAAGTCATATATTATTTGATAATAATAAGTATACTTGCGTAGAATCTCATTTTATAGTATCATTAAGAGAAGTATCAATTTATATACAAAAATGTAAGCACGAAAATCTGGGATCAGGTACATATATATTGGGTCTGATAGACCCTCCATCTTCAAAGGGACACGGTTTATACTTGCATCTACAGACTACTTCTCAAAATGGTCAGAGGCAGTGCCACTATAGAAAGTCACAGCGCAGCAGGTGCTAAAGCTTTTCAAGAATCAGATCTTCTATCGCTTCGGTGTACCACGCAAAATTATTTCAGATAATGGATCTGACTTCAAGTGTATGAAGATCAATAACTTTGTTAGACGACATGGAATACATTGGCGGTACTCTACCATATACTACCCCAAAGAAATTGGCTCGGTAGAAACCTTCAACAAGATACTTGTGTAGATTTCAAAGAAGATAATCAATGACAATAAAAGAGGATGGCACAAGAAGTTAGTAGAAGCCTTACGGACATACACGACAATGGTAAGAATGCCGACACAATCAACACCTTACGCACTTGTCTATAGGTCTGAGGCAGTGCCTCCGTAAGAGGTTCAGTTACCGTCACTCAAAGTCACCGTCGCCAATCAAATGAAAACATAAGAGAATGCCAAACCTCAACTTGCAAAGTTGGAAAGCCTTAAAGGAAAAAGATTGCTAGCACAACAAAATTTGAAATTTTATTCTTTCTTAGAAGGCCTATTCTTGCACATCACATGATAGATGAAAAATTTGAACAAACTTGGGAGGGATTATTTGTGGTGGAGAAAGTTTATTCCAGAGGGTCGTACTAGCCGATGGATTCTCAATGAGAGAGGTCCATGTTGTTGATAAATGGACTATATCTAAAGAAGTACTATGCAACCTAACAAGCTCGAAGGATGACATCTGTTTCGATATAGCCGTGTGACCAGTGTTTGTGATTGGATCCCAAATTAAAGAAATTTTGTAAAAAAATCAAGTGGAAAAAAAATTTTTCATGAAATAAAATGTTCTCATAATTGAATTCTTTTAATTCCAAATCTTGTAAAGTTACATTAAATAAGATAATGAAATCTAATAAAAGTTAAAAAATAAATTGTTATTGTTCTTATTCATATAAAGTTCAACGATACTAACATTTTCTCCTGTTTTACGTAGGAAAATGTTAGGAAGAAATCTGGTTTTACATTCAAAGACTGCTTAGACCTAGCACTCAAAGAAGAGAAGGCACCTGAGGGAGGTGTGGAAAATTTTAACCTAGACTTTGCCCAAGTTAGTGTGGATTATGAAGGACCCCTCATGGAGTTAGTCAGCCATAGAGAGGCCAAAAACCTGCAGTCTTTGGTCTGAGAGTCACCAAGAGGAAGGAGAAATGTCGAGACAAAGAGCCACAGGAGGTTTTGATGACTCACACCTCTGCACAAAAAGAAACAAATGAGTCTCATCGATGATCACCACACCAAGAGGAGAGCTAGTCACTGCCACCACAGAAAGAGCTCCAGATGCACCACCGAGGCGTACTCAGAGATAAAATGCTAACTGTGCAAGCTCCGTCAATTGGATAGGATAGAAAGATGACAAGCCAGAGAGATAGCTACAAAGCTTGCACCGATTTCCAAATAAAAAAGTTATGATACATAAATGAAGGAAACCTCTGCCAGCCCACCTGCTATAGAGCCTGATTCAGAGTATACTGAGGAGCCTGTGCCCACATGGTATCCGATCGAGGAAATCTTCACTAGGTGTCTAACTTGCAGCTCAGGTTTACCTAAATAGCCGTCAGCTAGAAGGGAATTTTCAAAATGTCTGAACTGCAATGTTCTACACTTGGAGGAATATGGAATGTTCAATGCATATGCCGCTGCCTCGATGCTACTGAGGAGCAAAGAGCACCCAGATATAGATCCATATGTACCAGAGTATGTCTAGCCACAACAAAAAAAAGGAATTTCAGATTACGCAATGACAAAGATACGCCGTGTTAGAAAGAAAGAGCTTGAGCATTACAAAGAAATCCAAGGAAGAATCATTGATATATTGGAAGGCCACGAGTTATACAGTAATGTATTCTCGAGAAATGATGAAAGTAAGACTCTGGATTGTGTTTTCACCCTCTGAGACTTGGGCAGAGCTGCCTACTTAAGGGAGAAGGTGTATTCAAGACCGTCAAATTGATAAGAGGAAAAGGCAGAATCATGATCCAGTGTGGTTGTTGTTATAATTTTGTGAAATATCGATGAGGAAATTAATCCGACCACAAATAACGCAGTAATATTCGCTTCCAAAAGATAGCCAAAAAACTTTGACTCAATTTATAAATAGCGGCTAGTGTATAAAATTAATATGATGTAAATTTAGAAAATATTTTAACACACTAAGGGTACTACGTAAGTATACGTATCGTTCCAAGTAATATAGGTCTTTGAAAGAAAGACCCAGTATCGATCCCACATGAAAGAATTATAGTGATAAATTTTCTAAATAAAAAAATATTTTTTGATCTTTGAATTTAATTATAAATTACTATTAATTTACTAGATGCAAATAAATAAAACAATAATAAGAAAATGATTTATGAAAACTATATAAAATAAACAACTTTCTTTCCTTCAATTAATCTAAGATTTTTAAGATACTTTAATATTCGTTGGAGAATTTGATTTATGGTATTGTGCCAAATAGAAGCATTTCTATTCTTTACCCTTTGATCTAGGCGCAAGGAACATTGGCTAATTTACAGAATAGGTCCACATGTATTGTTAGTAGAATGGGTTAATCTAGGCTCACACTTCTAGATGTCCAAGGGTGGCTATGGTCGGCCATACTAGTGACCATTTCCTAATCTATAAATCAAATAATAAGAATTTAGTCTGTCACTCTAAAAATTTATCAATTCTACGCCCTTTAAATCTTATCTTCCTATTTATTTCCACTTCACCTTGAATAGCCCGCACATGGCCTTCGACTACCCAAGGATTCATGTGACATTTACAAGTTAAGAGTTCTTCTCCTTTAAGGTCTCAAAACTCTTCAACAGGTTTTAACAATTTAAATGGCCAATCTAAAAAGTAAAGTAAGATCAGGTATTAATGTCATCACAATGTTTTGAAAATATTTTTAATTTCAATTCTCCATCGAATCTTTATATTATCTTATCTATCTTTTCATAATTGAAGGAAGAAAGTAAACTAACTACTTAGAACACGTTGAAAAATAAATAGTAAAACATGATAAATAAACTTTGAATCAAATATAAAAATACTTATCTCAAATATTTCTTCTACAGATCTTCTGATTCCTATTGACTCCACAGTGTAATGAACTCCAGATGCAACAACTTGAAAATAAACTCACTAAACTAAATAAATGTGGCCCTAAATTTCTCTCTCTAAGGATGAGAGATCCTAAAGTGGATAAGAGAAAGGGTTACAATGGGAGGGGCACGTTTTTTGAAGAAATGTACCCCTATTTATAGGCTTCAAGAGTTGCCTTGAGGCAGCTCTTCAAAACATTTCCACATTCAATGAATCTTCTAGAAGGTCGGTCTGGAGCTTAGGCGCCAGAATCTGGCGCCTAGGCGCCGGACACCGTGTCCAGTTCTTCGCACCTCTTCACTTTGGCTCGCACCTCTTCGCGTTTAAAACCATTTTGGAGCGTCCAAATGCAATGTATCACATGTCCTATTATCAAGGAACAACTGCCAGTCTTCTAGAATGTCCAATAACCGCTCACTCCGTCAAAATAACTGATCAAGCGTTGTCAAAAACTTGACAGTTTTTGTATCGAGTCTAGCGCTTAGGCACCAGCTTCTCGCGCCTAGGCGCCAGGCCATATTTTTTTATACTTTTTCTATTTTGCTCCTTTTTTGTTCTTTTTTGCTCCTTTTTCCTTTTTAGAACTTTTTACATCACCTACATCCAAAAACACAAAAAATACCTTTCATTAAAGTATAATATCCTTAGAAATTAATAAGAATTAAGACATAAAGAAATAAGTATTTTTTTATAGATCAAAATCCCCCAAACTTAAATGTTACTTGTCCTCAAGTAACTCTTTCTACTATATAAAATATATAACCTTTGGAATAAAAGATAAATATTTAAGATTCCTTATAATTTTTGATTTTATAAAGTCTTTAGTAAGTTATTAACCCAATTTCACTAACTAGGTTTAATTCTAAGAATTTAAAGAATATTTAACTACCAAATCATAAGATTTCAAACTTTCCATCCATTGAGAAAATAATAGAAGTCTATTATATTAAGCTTTCATAGATTATTTACAAGAAAAAGATCTTCTTGAAAAATCTTTTCTAAATAAATATTTATGTATAAAAATTAAGTAAAGTATGTAACTAGTTTTCTTCCTATAAGATAATTCAAGTGAAGCCAATTTTTGATTAGGCATTTCCTCGAGCTTCTCCTCTCTTCTCTTTTTTTTTCTTCTTCTTTTTTTATTTATATATATATATATATATATAGATAGATGATTACTATTTCTGGATATCCTGTTAATTATTTTGAACTTCACTATCCTTAACTTATATTTTCAAAACTTATACGTTTCCACTTAATTATTATAACATAAATAAGAATTCAAAAAGATTTTCAATCTTTTCTTTTTCAAGTGATAATTTTTTATTACTTAATATTTCTAAAATTCTATTATTTCTATCATGAATAGAAAAAATTATTTATCTTATTCTTCTTTAAGTTAAATAATTCTATTATTAAAATCAATCAAAGTTAGTAAAATTTTGGTTAATTTTCACTAAATTGTTTAAAATTTCAAAAATAAAAGTGATCTCAAATAAATTCTTCATTCCTTAAGTTATGTTAAAAAGTTTTTTTTATTTTATGAAAATATTAGCTCTTTAAGGACAAATAAACTTTAATTTTGAATGGATTTTCCCTTCCCCCAAACTTAAGTTTTGGTATACTATGATAATTTAAAAGTATGAGAGAAAGAAAACCATAAGAATTTTTAATAAGTATGTAAAAACAATCTTAAAAAGAAAAATTAACTTCTATCATGCTTTTATGAATAATTATTATAAAATTTAAGCATGTATAAAAAGTAAGCAGACTAATTTTATGATGATACTAAATTTGAAAAGAATTAAAACAGAGCAAAATTACTAAATACTAAACAGTAGATTAAAACAAAATATAAATTAATTCTAACTTCAGTCTCAACACAATATACTAAGAATATTTTAACAACAGAATCTTAACACTAATCAATCAACATACATCAAACACAAAACTAAACAAACAAAACAAACAAAACAAACTAACATAGTAGCTCAACATAAAGATCTATAACTACTAGTCACTAGCTGTAGCCTCATCATCATCATCATCACCAAAGGAAAATTCTACATCCTTAGGATCAACAAATGGTGTGAATCTAGGAAAAGTAGGAAAACTAACATCATGTTCACCCTTTAGAAATCTGACTAGGGCTTCATCATACTCAGCATCATAACTACTCTTCCTCTGGGTATAATCAGATAAATGATCTAGTTTTCTATCAATAGTATCAATCCTGCAGTGAGTTTGAAATAACTCCTTGTTGTCGCTCTAAAACCGATCATGCATCGATTCCCGTAAATCTGATGGTGGCTCACAGCGAAGTAGGGTCGAGAAGTAGAAGGTCTACCTGAAGTATGTGCAGAAGTAGAAGGAGCGGTCGATCTCTTCCCTCGAAGATGATCATAGATACTAACATTCTCCTGCCCAATTGGCTTGGTAGACTTTAACTTCTCCTCAGAAATATCAGCAGTAACTCCATTACTAACACATAGTGAATAAATCAGAGATGGAAATCCCAATCCAACAGAAGTGCTGGACCTCGCAGTAGAATCCATAGAATCATAAATATTGCTCCCGACATCAATAGGCTTCCTCTCCTGAATGCAGTAGTTTTAGATCGCTCGATCTCTAATCACTTCACTCAGGTGGTTAGAAGGTAATAATCTTGCAGAAATAAAATAGTGACATGCTTTAGAAATACCATTTAATTTGGATGATTTGAAGTTTACCCTTTTTCCGTTCTTGATCTTCCAAGATCCAGTACTGTTAGTTAGATAAGCAATGATCATATCCAAATCTTCCTCAGATGGTGATAATCCAGAATAATAATACTCAATAGTCGGTGGTAGGCCATAAAATATGTTGATTCTTTCTGTACTAAATCCTACTCCGATTCCTCTAACAAAGACTTCATAATCCTCGGCGTCCAGAAAATTTGCATAAAATTCTCGAACAATCGGGATAACAAGAAGAATAACAGAAAATAACAAAATCGTTGCCAATTGTGTGCAACAATAGTGTTTTTGATCATTTCTCTAGGATGATAGAAACTTCATTCAGAAATGAACATTCTGGACGTCAAAAATTTATGGAAGCAAAAATGTGCAGCCGCAGTAGAAAATTTGTTGCTATCAAAGTTATCTCGTGCCTTCCCGCGTTTAGATTTTGGAGCCATCTAAATGTGAAATGAAACAAGAACAAATTTAGGAATCAAAGATTTAAACTCTTTTTAAGTTTATAAAACTTAAAATAAGTTTAGAAATCCAAAGCAATCACTGAAAATCGAAAATGTTTTTTAAACTTTTCGGTTCTTAGCAAAATCTTGGGAAATCTATAGTGAAAATCTAAAATAAATGGTTTAAAGTGTAGATCTCACCTTGAGACGAAGAAATCGAGTGGTTTCGCGCTCAAATCCTTGATGTTTTGACCTCAAAATGGATCTAGAGGATGTATTTTCGTGACAATGGGGAAGAAGATGAAGCTTAGGCATAAAAAATGGCTTTTGGGGTTATTTAAGTAAATTCTCGTGCACGAAGCCGAATCGGCGCTAGGCGCCGACTCGGCGCCTAGCGCCGAACTCGCCTTTCATAAAATTTTTTTAAAATTTAATTTTCCACCAAAATTCATAAATTCAACTTCCAATTACTCATATCAGAGTAGAGCTTCAGTTTCTAACTTCCACAACATTTTTTCAAAAATTTATAAAAATTAAATATTAAATCCACCAATCAAACATAAGGTTTCAATCAAACTCACTAAATTCCATTTATAACCTTCAATATTGACTCAATACATTCCAAATAAGTACTATATTTGATTCAAGTTCCTAATACACACTCAAACATATCAATTTCTAAGCAACAACAACACACATTGAACATGAAAGCAAATACATAAACAAACACAATCGATTTTCTAAATCGATACAATTGTCGGCATATTTTTTAGGTTATGTGTTTTGAAAAAGGGGGGTCGCCTAACAGAAATTGTCGACGAATTTTTAATTTAATTTAAATAAATAATTTGAAAAGTAGTATTTGATTTTGAAAATAATGTTAAATTTGAAAATTTTAAGATATGAAATCAAACTGATCTCACATCCCGAATAGTTTATATAAATGAGCACCGCATCACAAACTGTGTATCTATCTTGAAGGATAGACACATTGTTTGGTGATGGGGCTCGATTAAATAAACTAGAAGATTTGAGACATCCGTTTGGTCTGCGAACCTATTTTATAAGCCGACAAATTCCCCTGCTTAATATGAAAGCATTAAACAGGGTTTATATTACCTGGGTTCTTAAAATTCCCTATAAGGGCAAGCCCCTATAGTTAATTATATCTTAAGTGACGAGAATCACCTAAGAAAACTCTCGATAATAATCAATAGTTCTGCTCTCAAGAATTTGAAAGTTTAAGTTTTCAAAGGATTGAATTTTGGAATTTCAATAGGGAATGGATCAAGTTTGGAACATTTTGTTTTAGGAATTCAAAGGAAGAAATATAGGAGAAATCACAGATTCGAAGCGAACTTCGATAATTTCCCAACTATCCTTTTGTTTGGCTTGGATTTAGGAAAGTCCCAATGTTTGTTTAATATTTTGATCTTGCCAATTGTAATTAATTTGGACTTATATTTGTATGATAAAATCATACAAATAGCCTTGAAGATGTGAGGGTTTATGTCGTATCGGACGACTACCTCGGAATCCTAAAACCGGTTAGGGCTTAATTTGCAATGCAAATGCCTAATGAAGAGTTGAGGATTTATGTTGCACTAGGCAAAATACCTCGAAATCCTATGGGTTGTTGTTTAATTCTAAGAATGGTTTTGCTGATGTAGATTCAAGTTTTTGCTGATGACGATGATTGTGCTGCCCACCATGCTTCGAGCTCCTTGTTGTTGCAGAGGTTTAGTTTAGAAGTCATAAATCAGGAGATGAGAGAAGTGTTTTGGTTTAGAGAAAATCTTAATTTCTAAGTATTTTTTTTATGTTTTATTTAAAATAAATCTTAAAGTTGATTATAACAACACCAGTTAAGATCCCATGGTTTCATCCTTCCGGCATCGTTATTTTTATCGGATTCACTTAGTCCAGATGAATTTGCTAAACTCAACTAAATGAGTTCCACACTTTCATTTAGACCGTGGGAAATCTCGTTAGCAACACGTAGGTTACATCATCCGAGGTATTCCCGATCATCCAACAAGACGTTCTAATTTAGTTGTAATTGTAGTTTTGTGTTCCGTTTGTGATTAAATTTCGAGTTGTTTTATATTTTGAAATGTTGTGGCGGTGAATTTTATCTTGTAATGACTTTTAATTTAGTTTTGGTTTCAGTTTTAGGGACTATCCTAAAAGTGTGGGTTTTCATGCAACAATTGTTTATCATGCAAGAAAAGTAAAGTGCATTTATAGTAAAGTAAATTGCAAGAAAGTAAATTGCAATAAAATAAAAGCGTACCTGGAGGGTCTTCCCGTCATCCCAAGCTGCACTTAAACACAATTTAGAATATTTAAGCAAGTTCCTAGGTAAAGCTAAGGGAAGGGTTATGGTTTTCTACCAAATTCCTAATCCTATAGCTAGTCATTTCCTATGACGTCTAGATTCTTGTGTTTTGGTTTGAGAACGATTTTCTTCATCAAAGAATAATTAAGTTCAATTGTTCTTATAAACATCCTATCATATTGAGAAAGTGTTTAAGAAGAATCTTTAAACATCTTTTCAATATTGCTAGAATTGTTTTAAGTCCAAATGAATTTAATCATACAAATGAATTAATCGTCCGAGAATTCAAGTTTCGTTATCTTGCTCAGTGAACTAGGACATTTGAATATCCTATGAGGGAAGTAACATTTCATTTAATGTTCTGTTTAGGAGTTACAACAACAAAAGCTTTCGAGGGCAAATTAATGTTCAAATGGTTTGTGATTTAATTTAATTTCAGTTAACGGGTTTAAATTTGGAATAATGTTCAAGTTGCTTCATATTTATTTTTGAATTTCTTTATGTCATAGGTGATGTTATTTTTAATTCAATTTAATTTAACTTTAATTTAATTTAATTTGGTTTAGTTTTAATTTTAATTTAATTTAATTTGATTTAATTTAATTTGATTTAATTAAATATGTTTTAATTTAATTTGATTTAATTTAATATGTTTTAATTTAATTTGATCTAATTTAATTTAATTTAAATTTTAATTTAATTTTATTTTTAACTTTAATTTAATTTTTTTATTTTTAATTTTAAAGATGATTTAATTTTAATTGTTAAAGTATTAATTTAATTGAAATTTTAAAAGGATTTAATTTAAATGATTTAACTTTAATTTAATTTAATGATTAAATCTTTTAGCATTTTAAATCTTAAATTTGAATTATCATTTTAATTAGGAATTAAATATTATTAAGATGATTAATTTAAGGATTCTTAAATTAAAGAACAAATATCTTTCTAATAATATCCCTATTTTAATAATTCCAATTTTATTATTCTTCCAAATTTAATCAACTATTTAGTTAAGGTTTATTTCAATTATTTTTAAATAGTTTAATAGGTTTCTACCCTTTAATTATTTAAATTTCAATCATCCAAATCAGATTAGGATCAAATATTTTACTCTTTAATTTTATTAAACCTAAAGTTTTAATTAAGGGTTAAAATTTTATTTACCATTTTGCCCTTCAAGCTTAATAATTTCATAACTCCCTAAATTGAGCTTAAATGAACTTGAAATTTTTGTGTGACTTCACTCATATGTCAATAAAGGCATGAGAGGAGAAAATGTGATTTTTCTATATTTAATTTATTTATGTAATTATTTTTGGTGGAAAATAGGGATTTCCAAGGAAAATTAATAATATGACCAAGGGAAATTTTTTGTCCTTAAAAAAATTATGGAACATTCCTAATGACCAGAGGACCACTTGGATCAATTTTGGTAATTTTTTGAATTATATTCTTTTTATTATAATTATTTTGAGTTTTGGAGTATTAATTAATTTAAAAATAAAATAAAGGTTGAAAAATAAATTTTATATTTTTTAAAAATCTCTCTGATATCAAGGAAATCAGAGAACTAATTTTTACAATTTTCTGATTTTTCTTTGATTTATTAGAATTAATTTAGTGGAAATGCTAAAAAATACATTTTTTTATTTTAAAATTACCTTAGGGCTTTAAAATTTAATATCTCATCAAATAGACCTAAGAAAAATATGGGGTTTGTTCCTAAGTGATTAAAATTCAAAATGTGACATTTTGGTGAATTTTATTATTTTTGTAATTTTTATTATTTTTTAATTATTAAAATATTAAAATAATACAAAAAATCAACTTTTTTAGGAAATTGAAATTTTAATTTTATTAAATTCTCCTAATATCAAAGAGGCTCCAAAACTAATTTGGTGAATTTTTGAGAAGTATTTTGAAAGTTATGAATTTTTTAAAGTTTAAATTGGCTAAATGCTTAATCAACCCATTTAGTAGGGCTAACCAAGTCCAATTGACTTCAAATTTTTATGGTGGGTTCCTCTGATCCTAAAGGTCAGTGGAGAATTGATTTCAAGTCAATTTGATGTATGATTAGCTCTAATTAATTAGGGACCTATTTTGGGTGTTTAAGTCGATTAGAGGCTATTCCAAGTGGATTAATTCAAAACCTATTTTTCCTAGGGTCCTCCGAGTCATAAGAAACATCACCAAATTTTCCTAGAATTTATTTCAAAACATGCTAATTATTGGATTTAAAATACTCGAAACGACAACATGAATTTGAAAAATCAATAACTTCTCGTAGGGATGGCCTCGACCTTGGAAAATTCGGGGAATATTCCCAAGTTCGGAGGCTTAAAAGCCCTATGGTCTCATGCCATGGTAAATTTCCTATATGCATGGAGAATTAAAACAATGCAGAGGGTAAATAAATCATTAAAAATAAAATACTTGATGAAATCAAATGATTTCTTTTCCACATTATTCTCCTTTGTTCACTGAGCAAGAGGTTATTTTTATTTTATTTTTCTGATTTTTCTACACAAAGTTATGCATTTTTGAAATTTAGGGAGTTAAATAAATAGAAAAATACCCTAATTTTCTATTTAAAACGGCGGCGCTGACTCATCCTAGGCATCTCTGAAACGCCGCGTGTCGCGCTGCCATTCGACGCCGCCACTTGAGTCAGCAGCCCGGGTCCCGCCTTCCGCGTATCATCTGCCGATCCGACTCGATCTGAGCCGTCCGTCCGCGCGTGTATGGAATGAACGACATCCGTTCATCGTCCCCGAGCCGTTCTCACCCGAGAGCCGTCCACACTAAAACCCTAAGAACTCACTCATTTCTCGACGGATTTTCATATTCTTGTGCTCTGATGGATTCGTCTTGAAGAGACGAATACATCTATACGGTGATCATGCATTGAAATTAAGGCATTTGAAATGGAGAATCTCCAGAAGCTTGGGATAAAGAGTTAGCTCATACCTTTGCTCAGAGAAGTGTGGCTTCAATCTGAGGGTTGTGTCACCTTCGATTGGGTCCCAGCAAGCTCCAGATGAAGTCTCCCGGTCTGGTGAATTTTTTAGGTATGATTTCGACCAAGCCCGATCACAAAGCTTGGAGTCTGGAACAGATGGGTGGCCTGGAGAGGGGGCTTTTGCTGGTGGAATTCTTCCCTCGGTCCAGTGAAGGTGTAGGACCAATCAATTTGGGGATTGGTCCACTTGTGAAGAAGTGTCCTGGTTTTGGGTGGAATTTTGGTCGAGAAATTGGGCTCCGTTGGTGGGGATTAGGGCAAATTGTCACCGAGGATCAATCGCTCTAAGTATGGAGAGTGGTCCGGAGCAATTTTGGCGGGGTTTCGATAAGGTACGGTTCAGGCACCTCTCATGGCCGAGAGGAGGTGAGGTTTAAATAGGAGAGGGTGGAGGGCCTCCCGGGGGGTTTAAGGCTTGGGATTGGGCTGCTTAGGTCGAGGGAAGAACAGCCATGATGGCCATTGGGCATGGGGCGGCTCGGCAAGTGGGAATTCCAAACTTTGGCTCACATGGGTGCTCTCGGCCACGGTGGTTTCCGGCTGTCGTGGTGGCTGGCCGGCCGTGGTCAGTCACCTTCAAGGTCAAGGAGGTCGGTGGCTGGGGCTTAGTGCGATCGATTGGCCATGGACATGTGTAAAGGAGTTGAAATGAAATGGAATGGGGGAAGGCTATTTTGGGTTCAAATGAGTCAGCCCACCATTTTGGGTTTGGTGCACCCTTCCATGGCTGATTTGGCTGAGGGAGGATCAGGTGAATCAGCTAGAAAAGGGTAGAGAAGTCACCATCCATGAATATTTTGATTAATCATGGATTAAGGTGAAGCATTAAAAGGGTTAAAACCTTTTTAAGGGGGCTTAAAAGAGGATCCTCCTTTTGCCATTAATGGCTTGATCACATGTCAAACCTTCCATGGCTTCATGTGGCTTGTCCATGGCTTTCATGTGGCTTCATGGCTTGTCTTTGGCTTGGGGAAAAGCTTGGTCAATTTCATGAAAATGGAATTTAGAGATTTTCTCAATTTAATGAAAAAATTTAGATGGTGCTTGATTTAGGTTGATTTGATGATTGATTTGGGACTTAGGAATTGATCTCAATTAAAGGGATGATGAGAAGGAATTGTCATGTGGGCTTTGGGCATTTTGAAATTATTTTTGATGGGCTTTTAGGAAGGCTAAGGGGATGGGCCTTTAGGTTTCACAACAAATTTTAGGATGAGAATTTTGCAAAGGATTGGATCCAATAAGTGTTGAATTTAATTTAGGAATGTTTCATGAATGATTTGGAATAAATTTGAAGTGGTTTAGGCTTGAATTGGGTTGGATTTGGACCTCTTTGGTGAATGGGCCAATGTAGGTCAAATTGGGCTAACTTGGACCAATGTTGTGCTAGGGTTGAACTTGATGTAAAATAAATGTTGGGAAATGTTTATGGGAGTGTTTCAAAGAGGTTTTGGCTTTATTTGGGTTAGGTTTGGGTTTAGGTCAAAATTGGGCCTTTTAGCTATGGGTTGAATTTGAGTGGGGTTTGGGTCCAAATTTTGGGCAAATCATGTTAGTGTTTTGTTTGTGGGGATTATAAGGAAGGTTTAGAAAAGATTTGGGGTTAATTGGAGTTGAATTGGGTTAGTTTGGATAAGGTTTGGGTCATGGGTCTAAATTGGGTTTTAAGGCCAAAAGTGAAATTGGATTCAAATGTCAATCAAATTGGACTTAGATTTGGTCTAGATTGGTGTTGAGAATGTTGAATTGAAGTTTATAATTGAATTGGACCAGAATTTGGGTCAATTGGGTAGGTTAGGTTTGACATTGGGTTCACTTTGGGTTAAAATGGGTCAAATTGGGGGTTTTGACAAAAGTGAGGTAAATTGACAAAATTGGCCCATGGTGTAGTTGAACAAAATGAAACTGGGAATAGTTGGGATTTTCTGGAATTTTCTTGGAATTTTCTGAATTTTGGGATTTTTGGGTCAAGAGGGGTATTTTGGGTATTTGGAGGGTATTGGGAGGCATTTTTGGTATTTTTGGCTATGGATGATCAATTTGAGTAATGTGGGAATGTTGGGGATTGGTTTTGAGGAATTTTGGGTATTTGGAGATTTTTTGAAAAATTTGGGTAATTTTAAGGGTTTTAGGTAGGCTAGGGGGGTGTAGGGTCCCGGGGGTCAAAAATTGAAAATTTGCAAAATTGAAGATTGGGTAATTGTAAGTGGAATGAAATCATTTTGGTTGAGCCATAAAGCCATATCAAGCCCACCTGAGCCATGGAGGGACTCATTTGAGGCATCACTATGTTGTTCCTAACCCTCTTAGCCAAGGGCTTAGGGGTTAAGGACCATCCATGTGAATCACCTTCATGAGTCAGGAGGTCAAGTTAGGTATGGGTGTGTTTTTAGGATGTGTGTGAAAGTGTAGTGTGTAGGTGTAGTGTGTGTGTAAGTCAGCCCTTCACTGGACCAGAGCCACCTGAGGCGATCCTAAGGCCAAAGAGTCCTATAGGAACTCATCCTTTAAACTTCCACATTTGATTTCAACCCTCTAGGTGATTAGGGGTCTACAGTCAAGTTTGTGGTGTTTGTAGGGAGTTAAGAAGTGGTTTGAAATTCTAGGTGTTGGGTCCCAATTGTAATCCTCTAAGACAGTCAAAGGAAAAGCCTAAGACTAGATCCTAAGTACTAAAGAGAAGAAGAGAAGACCTCATCAAAAATGAGGTCAACAACTTCATTTTCTCTTTATAAATTCTCTTTATGAATTCCAAAAAAGTTCTTAGACTAGAATTAAACAGTAATACTTTTTGTCCATGCTCAAAATTTTTCCTAAAATTTTCTTGTCATGCAACATCTTCATTTTCTCTTTATAAATTCTCGCATTTTCATACGATTCGTTTCTAATTTCTTCCATCTCATTTAGTTGCAATAATCATTTTTCTCCTGCTTTATTCAAATTAAAATTAAAATCCTTTATCGCCCAATAAGCTTTATGTTCAAGTTCTACATGTAAGTGACAATGTTTACCATAAATTAACCGGTAAGGTGACATTCCGATTGGTGTCTTTTCTTGGTCCTCTAGAGCAATAAGTAATTGATGATAACCAGAATATCCATCCAGAAAATAGAAATATGAGTGTCCAGCTAATTTATCGAGCATTTAATCCAAGAAAGGTAAAGAAAAATGATCCTTTCTAGTGGCTTTATTTAATTTCTTATAGACAATACAAATTCGCCATCCAGTAACTTGTCTTATAGGAATAAGTTTATTTTTATCATTAACAATGACAGTTACACCTCATTTCTTCGGAACACAATGAATAGGACTTAACCATTGACTATCCGAAATAGGATAAATAATACCAGCATCCAACCATTTAATAATTTCTTTTTTAACAACCTCTTTCATGATAGGATTTAATCTTCTTTGCGATTCTATAGTAGGTTTAAAATTTTCTTCCATTAAGATTTTATGCATGTAAATGGAAGGGATCATTACTCTTATATCGGCAATAGTCCAACCAAAAGCTTTCTTATAATTCTTTAACACACCTAGTAATTTTTCTTCTTGATCTTTACTCAGTTTAGAAGAAATAATAACAGGTAAAGTTAACGAATTTCCAAGAAACGCATATTTTAAATGGGAATGTAACATTTTTAATTCCAGTTCAGGGGCTTTTTTAATTGAGGGTAAAAGTATATCATTTTGAGTTATGTCTAAAGTTTCCCAATTATCTTTAACAAAATGAGTCTCTTCTTGTTCTACTACTTCATCTTCATCAGTTAAAAATTCAAATTTTTCTTCAGAAATGACTTTACATTTTTCTTGATAATGTTTTTCAATTAAATAATCAATTATATCCATTCGATAACATTTCTCTTTATCAGGGTACTTCATTGATTTAAGAACATTGAATTTAATTTCTTGATCATTAACTCTCATGGTTAGTTCTCCTTTTTGCACATCAATCATAGCTCGTCCGGTAGCTAGAAAAGGTCTCCCTAAAATAATATGTATCTCTTTATTTTCTTTCATATCAAGTACTATGAAATCTACAGGGAAGATAAATTTATCCACTTTAACGAGGACATCCTCTATAACTCCTTTAGGATAAGTGATAGATCTAGCAGCTAACTGAAGGGTTACAGTGGTGGGAGTAATATCTCCTAAATCCAATCTTCGAAAGATAGAAAATGGCATGAGATTAATACTTGCTCCTAAATCACATAAAGCTTTTCCACAAAATCTTTCTCCAATAGCACACGGTATAGTGAAACTTCCAGGATCCTTAAGCTTTTCAGGTAATTTCTTTTGAATTATTGCACTGCATTCTTCACTTAATGCAACAATTTCAAAAGCTTTAAATTTTCATTTTTTGCTTAAAATATCCTTCATAAATTTTGCGTAAGTTGGCATTTGTTCCAAAGCTTCAGCAAAAGGTATGCTAATAGTAAGTTTCTTAAAAATTTCAAAGAACTTAGAAAATTGATGATCTAATTTCTACTGTTTAAGTCTTTGAGGAAAATGTGGTGGTGGTTTTTCAACTTCCACATTAACAGGTATAACATTCTGATCTTGACTAGGAGAGAGAGTTTCTTTAGGTTTTTCAATCTCTTCAACCTCAATCTCTTTTTCAATTTCATTCTGCTTTCTTTCTTTTAATTCCTTTCCACTTCTAAGTTGCACCGCTTTAACTTGTTCATGTTCTTTTCCAGTTTCCTTTGGATTAATTTCAACATTACTAGGAAGTGTTCCTACGGGTCTGTTATTAATTAAAGTAGCAATTTGCCCCATTTGATTTTCAATATTACGAATAGCAGTATTTTGATTTTTTAATGAATTATTCATTTGCATAATCAATTCTTCTATTGATAACTTTTTCTGTTGATTATTAAATCCAGGAGGTTTATAATTTGAATTAACTTGATTATTCCAATTTCCAGTGGGATGAGATTGATTATTACCCCGTTGTTGTTGTGAATTATTCCAGTTAAAATTAGGATGATTTTTCCACCCAGGATTATATTAAATTGAATAAGGATTATTTTTACTTGCAATAGCTTGTAAAGTTTCAATAATTTGAGAATCTTCAATATTAGCAGAGTTATTATGAGTAATATTAATTGCAAAATTATCTAATTTCTTAGACATTGCCGTAACTTGTGAAGCTAAGATAGAAAAGGCTTCATTATTGTGAATGCTGGCCATCTTTTTAGGATTAATCCTTTAGGAAGGCCATTGAAAATTGTTATTAGCCATTTCTTCAATTAAAGTGTAAGCTTCTTCAAATGATTTAGACATTAAAGAACCTCCAGTAGCAGCATCAATAATTGATTTTAAAGATCCAATTAATCCATTATAAAATGTTTGAATAATCAACCAATCAGGTAAAACATGATGAGGACACTTTCTTAATAGTTCTTTAAATCTTTCCCAAGTTTCATAAATTGTCTCCACATCAAATTGACTAAACGAAGTAATATCATTTCTTAATGTAGCAGTTTTAGGAGAAAAATATTTAGCAAGGAATTTTTGTGCCATTTCAGCCCATGTTTTAATAGAACCAGTCGCTAATGAGTTTAACCACATCTTTGCTTTATCTCTTAAAAAAAAGGAAAGTGTCAAAGTCTAATAGCATCATCAAAAACATTGTTATATTTAAAGGTAGCACAAAGTTCTAAAAAACAAACAAGATGTAAATTTGGATCCTCATTTGGTGATCCACCAAATTGATTGTTTTGCACCATTTGAATAATAGACGGTTTAAGTTCAAAAGTATTAGCATCTACAGTAGGTATTTGAATACTACTATGAAGTTCATCAACTGTAGGGTTAGCATAATCCCTTAATGGTTTTTAAAAATTTTTATCATTAAGTTCAATTAGATTTTGTAAAGTAGCCATTTCTTGAATTTTTTAAATTTATTTTCCCTTTTTAATTTTTCTAATTGTTCTTTCTAACTCAGAATCTAAAGGTATTAATCATTTTGTTCCGAAGCTTTAGAATCAAATCTTCGCATAAAACAAGGAATAAAATATATATCTTTTTTTCTTTTTTTTATTTTTTAATTATTTTTTTTATAAGATAAATTATACAATTCTATTTCTTTCTTCCCCGCAACGGCGCCAAAAACTTGACCCGACCGCAAATAACGCAGTAATATTCGCTTCCAAAAGATAGCCAAAAACTTTGACTCAATTTATAAATAGCGGCTAGTGTATAAAATTAATATGATGTAAATTTAGAAAATATTTTTACACACTAGGGGTACAACGCAAGTATACGTATCGTTTCAAGTAATATAGGGCTTTGAAACAAAGACCTCAGTATCGATCCCACGGGGAAGAATTATAGTGATAAATTTTCTAAATAAAAAAAATATTTTTTTATCTTTTAATTTAATTATAAATTACTTTTAATTTACTAGTTGCAAATAAAGAAAACAATAATAAGAAAATGATTTATGAAAACTATATAAAATAAACAACTTTCTTTCCTTCAATTAATCTAAGATTTTTAAGATAATTTAATATTCGTTGGAGAATTTGATTTATGGTATTTTGTCAAATAGAAGCATTCCTATTCTTTACCTTTTGATCCAGGCGCAAATAACATTGGCTAATTTACGGAATAGGTCTAAATGTATTGTTAGTAGAATGGGTTAATCTAGGCTCACACTTCTAGATGTCCAAGGGTGGCTATGGTCGGCCCTACTAGTGACCCTTTCCTAATCTATAAATCAAATTATAAGAATTTAGTCTGTCACTCTAAAAATTTATCAATTCTATGCCCTTTAAATCTTATCTTCCTATTTATTTGCACTTCACCTTGAATAGCCCGCACACGGCCTTCGACTACCCAAGGATTCATGTGACATTTACAAGTTAAGAGTTCTTATCCTTCAAGGTCTCAAAACTCTTCAACAGGTTTTAACAATTTAAATGGCCAATCTAAAAAGTAAAGTAAGATCAGGTATTAATGTCATCATAATTTTTTGAAAATATTTTGAATTTCAATTCTCCATTGAATCTTTATATTATCTTATCTATCTCTTCATAATTGAAGGAAGAAAGTAAACTAACTACTCAGAACAAATTGAAAATAAATAGCAAAACATGATAAATAAACTTTGAATCAAATATAAAAATACTTATCTCAAATATTTCTTCTACAGATCTTCTGATTCCTACTGACTCCACAGTGTAATGAACTCTAGATACAACAACTTGAAACTAAACTCACTAAACTAAATAAAAGTGGCCCAAAAATTCTCTCTCTATTTCTCTCTGTAAGGATGAGAGATCCTAAAGTGGATAAGAGAAAGGGTTACAATGGGAGAGACACATTTTTTGAAGAAATGGACCCCTATTTATAGGCTTCAAGGGTTCCCTTGAGGCACCTCTTCAAAACATGTCCACATTTAATGAATCTTCTAGAAGGTCGGTCTGGCGCCTAGGCGTCGGACACCGCGTCCAGTTCTTCTCACCTCTTCACTTTGGCTCGCACCTCTTCGCGTTTAAAACAATTTTGGAGCATCCAAATGCAATGTATCACATGTCTTAATATCAAGGAACAACTGCCAGTCTTCTAGAATATCCAATAACCGCTCACTCTGTCAAAATAATTGATTAAATGTTGTCAAAAACTTGACAGCTTTTGCATCGAGGCTGGCGCTTAGGCGCCAGCTTCTCGCGCCTAGGCGCCAGGCCATACTTTTTTATACTTTTTGTATTTTGCTTCATTTTTACTCCTTTTTCCTCCTTCTTCCTTTTTAGGCCTTTTTACATCAACTACATCCAAAAACACAAAAAATACCTTTCATTAAAGCATAATATCCTTAGAAATTAATAAGAATTAAGACTTAAAGAAATATGTATTTTTTTATAGATCAGAAATCTCTTAGAGATTTTACAAAATGATGAAGTAGATCCAATGCCAGCCGAAATAAAGAAGATGAGAAAGAGAATGGTGGAATGACACATACTGCCAGTGAACTGAATTTCGAACAGCTGTATTATCAACATGTATGAAGAGGGGGATTGCATCCCACTCATATTGACCACCACGAATTTGTCATACCTTTATGCACATTCTCATTCATGAGTGAAAGCAATATTCTATTTAGAAGAGAAATTCAAATTGTTGGGCCTGGAGAATTTAGAGGTTCCTTCAAGATCCCGATGCCACTTGGATCAGTTCTGATGTTGAAAGGAAATGGATCAGACCTGTCGAAGCATTGCATACCTGGAGTGGCACAGCGCAGAGTTTCACTTACCTTCCATAGAATGAATGAAAATAAGATGCCATACAGATATGAGCTAGACTCATACTTGGAGGCTCTTTAGCCGTTGGAGTTGTGACATAGCTGTTGATCCATGAAAAAAATACCTATTTTATGCCTTAATTTTTATCAAATTTTTAAGGATATTATGCTTTAATGAAAGTTATTTTTTTGTTTTGAATGTAGGTGATGCAAAAATGTTCAAGAAGTAAAAAAGGATGAAAAACGAGCAAAAATGGAGCCAAAATGCAAAATTATCAAAATAATTGGCCTGGCGCCAGAATCCGACGCCTAAGCACCAGTTCGATACAGATTTCTGTAAGATTTTTGATGACTTTTGGACAGTTATTTTGACGGTGTTAGTGGTTATTGGACCATTTAGAAGATTGGCAGTTATTCCTGGATTATTAGACATCTAATACATTGTATTTGGATGCTTAGAAATAGTTTGGATCGCGAAGAGGTGTGATCAAAAGTGAAGAGGTGCGAAGAACTGGAAGTAGTGTCCGGCGCATAGGCACCAGGCACAACTTCTAGAAGATTCATTGAACATGGACACATTTTGAAGAGGTGCCTCAAGGCAACCCTTGAAGCCTATAAATAGGAGGCTACTCCTTCAGAGAAAAACGGCCCACAAACCACCAACGCCCAACCTAGTCCCCTAGCCCCATAGTTCCATTTAGAGAGATAAATTAGAGAAATATTTTTATGGCCATATTTATAGTTTCTTTTATTAATTAGTGAGTTAATTTTAGAGTTTGTATTGAGAGTGTTTGAAGAGTCGGTGCTTTTGAAGTCTATTTACTTTCGAGTCAGAAGAATTCAGAGGTTCAGTTGGAGAAACACTTGAGATAAGTATTTGTATTTTGATTCAAAGTTTTCTTTATATGTTTTGTTGTTTAAATTCAATGTGTTCTGAGTAGTTACTTTACTTTCTCCTGTCAATTATGAAAAGATAAATAAGATAATATAAAATTCGTTGGAGAATTAAAAACTATATTTATTTTAAACATTGTGATGATATTAATACCGGATCTTAATTTACTATTTAAATTGGCCATTTAAATTGTTAAATCTCGTTGAAGAGTTTTGAGACCTAGAAGGAGATGAATACTTAACTAGTATATATCACATGAATCCTTGGGTAGTCGAAGGCCTTGCGCGGGTTATTCAAGGTGATGTGCAAATAAATAGGAAGATATTATTTAATGGCTTAGAATTGATAACTTTTTAGAGTGATAGGCTAAATTCTTGTAATTTGGTTTATAGAGAAGGAAAGGGTCACTAGTAGGGCCGACCATAGTCACCCTTGGACATCTAGTAGTGTGAGCCTAGATTAACCCATTCTAATAACAATACATCCAGACCTGATCTATAGATTAGCCTATGTTCTTTATACTATCGAGCGAAGGTAAAAAATAGGAATGCTTCTATTTGGCACAATACCATAAATTTATATTCTCCACGAATATTACATTATCTAAAAAGTCTTGGATTAATTGAAAGGAAGAAAATTGTTTGCTTATTTTTATTTACATCAATCATTACTTTATTACTGCTTTATTTCTGCATCTAGTAAATTAAATATCAACTTTTTAACTTTAAAATAAATATATAAAAATAAAATCAAAATATTAAAAAAAAAATCTATAATCGTTTTCTTGGGATCGATACTGGGCTATATTACTTGAAACGATGCGTATACTTGCGTAGTACCCCTAGTGTGTAAAATATTTTCCATAAAATTATATTTATATACACTAGCCACTATTATTACTTGAGTCAAAGTATTGGCTATAACATATTTTTGATAGCATAAATTACTGCATTGTTTGGCGATTGCAAACCAAGTTTATAGTGCATTGCTGCAGATCGAGGGTCAAGTTTATGGCGCCGTTGCCGGGGAGGCAAAATTTATAGATTTTAAATATTTTATTTTATTTATTTCTTTTATTTTCAAAAATATAAAATAAAAAAACATTTATTAAAAAAAAAAACAAAAACAAAAATAAAAATAAAAAAATAATAATTTTTTTTCTTGCTATTTTACTTTTTATTTACTTTTTATGAGTAGTTCTGGATCTGAAGGATTATTTCCTTTAGATTCTGAATTAGAAAGAACTGTTAGAAGAATTAAAAAAAGGAAAAAAAATTAAAAAATATCAAGAGATGGCTAATTTACATAATAATTTACAAAATCCAATTGAAATTAATGAACAAAATGTTTATAAACCATTAAGGGATTATGCTAACCCTACAGTTGATGAACTTCATAGTTGTATTCAAATACCTACTGTAGATGCTAATTCTTTTGAGCTTAAACCATCTATTATTAAAATGGTTCAAAATAATCGATTTGGTGGAACACCAAATGAGGATCCAAATTTACACCTTGCTAGTTTTTTAGAACTTTGTGCTACCTTTAAATATAATAATATTTCTGATGATGCTATTAGACTTAGACTCTTTCCTTTTTCTTTAAGAGATAAAGCAAAGATGTGGTTGAACTCATTAGCAACAGGTTCTATTAAAACATGGGTCTGAAATGGCACAAAAATTCCTTGCTAAATATTTTCCTCCTTCTAAAACCGCTAAATTAAGAAATGATATTACTTCATTTAGTCAATTTGACGGGGAGACAATTTATGAAACTTCGAAAAGATTTAAAGAACTATTAAGAAAATGTCCTCATCATGCCTTACCTGATTGGTTAATTATTCAAACATTTTATAACTTACTTATTGGATCACTTAAATCAATTATTGATGCTACTGCTGGAGGTTTTTTAATGGCTAAATCATTTGAAGAAGCTTATACTTTAATTGAAAAAATGGCTAACAATAATTTTCAATGGTCTTCTTTTAGGATTATTCCTAAAAGAATGGTAAGTATTCATGATAACGAAGCCTTTTTTATCTTAGCTTCACAAGTAGCTGCAATATCTAAGAAATTAGATAATTTTGCTATCAATATATCACATAACAACTCTGCTAATATTGAAGATTCTCAAACTATAGAAACTTTACAAGCTATTGCTAGTAAAAATAACCCTTACGCCAATTATTATAATCCTGGATGGAAAAATCACCCTAATTTTTACTAGAATAATTCACAACAACAATGGGGTAATAATCAATCCCATCAAACTGGAAATTAGAACAATCAAGTAAATTCAAACTATAAACCACCTGGATTTAATAATCAAGAGAAAAAGTTATCTATAGAAGAATTAATTTTACAACTAAGTAATCAATTACAAAATCAAAACACTGTTATTCGTAATATTGAGAATCAATTGGGACAAATCGCTAATTTAATTAATTACAGACCTCTAGGAACACTTTCTAGTAATGTTTAAGTCAATCCAAAAGAAACTGGAAAAGAACATGAACATGTTAAAGCTGTGCAACTTAGAAGTGGAAAGGAATTAAAAGAAAGAATGCAGAATGAAATTGAAAATTAGATTGAGGTTGAAAAGATTAAAAAACCTAAAGATACTCCTTCTCCTAGTCAAGATCAGACTGTTATTCCTATTAAAGTGGAAGTTGAAAAACCACCACCACCTATTCCCCAAAGACTAAAACAGCAGAAGTTTGATCATCAATTTTCTAAGTTCTTTGAAATTTTTAAGAAACTTACCATTAACATACCTTTTGCTGAAGCTTTGGAACAGATGCCAACTTATGCAAAATTTATGAAGGATATTTTAAGTAAGAAATGAAAATTTGAAGCTTTTGAAACTATTGCATTAAGTGAAGAATGTTGTGCAATAATTGAAAAGAAATTACCTTAGAAACTTAAAGATCTTGGAAGTTTTAATATACCTTGTGCTATTGGAGAAAGATTTTGTGGAAAAGCTTTAAGTGATTTAGGAGCAAGTATTAATCTCATGCCATTTTCTATTTTTCGAAGGTTGAATTTAGGAGAGATTACTCCCACCACTATAACCTTTCAGTTAGCTGATAGATCTATCACCTACCCTAAATGAGTTATAGAGGATGTTCTTGTTAAAGTGGATAAATTTATTTTCCTTGTGATTTTCATTGTACTTAATATGGAAGAAGATAAAGAAATACCAATTATTTTAGGGAGAACTTTTCTAGCTACCGGACGAGCTATGATTGATGTGCAAAAAGGATAATTAACCATGAGAGTTAATGATCAAGAGATTAAATCAATGTTCTTAAATTAATGAAGTACCCTGATAAAGAAAAATGCTATCGAATGGATATTATTGATTATATAATTGAAAAACATTATCAAGAAAGATGTAAAGTCAATTCTGAAGAAAAAATTGAATTATTAACTGATGAAAATGAAGAACTAAAAGAAGAATAATTATTTAAAGAAACTCATTATATTAAAGATAACTGGGAAATTTTTAACATAACACAAAATGATATACTTTTACCCTTAATTAAAAATGCCCCTGAAATGGAATTAAAAATGTTACCTGCACATTTAAAGTATGATTTTCTTGGAAATTCAATAACTTTACCTATTATTATTTCTTCTAAATTAAGTTTAGATCAAGAAGAAAAACTGATAGGAGTGTTAAAGAATTATAAGAATGCTTTTGGTTGGACTATTAATGATATAAGAGGAATAAGCCCTTCCATCTGTATGCATAGAATTTTAATGGAAGAAGATTTTAAACCTACTATTGAACCTCAAAGAAGATTAAATCCTATCATTAAAAAGGTTGTTAAGAAAGAAATTTTAAAATGGTTAGATGCTGGAATTATTTATCCTATTTCGGATAGCTAATGGGTAAGTCCTATTCATTGTGTTCCAAGGAAAGGAGGAGTAATTGTCATTGTCAATGATAAAAATGAACTAATTCCTACAAGGCAAGTTACTGGATGGCGAATTTGCATTGATTATCAGAAATTAAATGACGCAACTAGAATGGATCATTTTTCTTTACCTTTCTTAGATCAAATGCTTGATAAATTAGCTGGACATACATATTTCTGTTTTCTGAGTGGATATTTTGGTTATCATCAATTACATGTTGCTCCTGAGGACCAAGAGAAAACAACATTTACAAGTTCTTATGGAACGTTTGCGTTTAGAAGAATGTCATTTAGTTTATGTAATGCACCTGCAACTTTTCAAAGATGTATGATGTCAATATTTTGTGATTTGATTGACAAAGGAATTGAAATATTTATAGACGATTTTTAGTCTTTGGAACTTCTTTTAAATTGTGTTTGGAAAATATTTCCAATGTTCTGAAAAGATGTGAAGAAACAAATTTAGTTCTAAACTGGGAAAAATGTCAATTTATGGTCACAGATGGCATTGTACTTGGTCACAAAATTTCACAAAAAGGGATGGAAGTTAATCAATCAAAAGTAAAAATTATTGTTGAACTGCAACCACCTACTACTCATTAGCGATGTGAGAAGTTTTCTGGGTCATGCTGGATTTTATAGAAGATATATAAAGGATTTTTCTAAAATTGCTAAACCTCTTTGTCATTTATTGGAAAAAGAAGCTAAATTTAAATTTAATGAAGACTGTGTTAATTCTTTTAATATTTTAAAAGAGAAATTAAAAACTGCACTGTTAATTATTGCACCTAATTGGAATAAACCCTTTGAATTATTGTGTGATGGAAGTGATTTTGCAATTGGAGCTGTATTGGGACAAAAATATGAGAAAATTTTCAAAGTTATATATTATGCTAGTAAAACTCTTACTGAAACTCAAATAAATTACACTACTACTAAGAAAGAGATTTGAGCTATAGTCTATGCCTTTGATAAATTTAGACCTTATCTTCTTGGTACCAAATGCATAGTTCATACTGATCATTCCGCTATTAAATATTTAATGACAAAAAAAGATGCTAAGCCTAGACTGATAAGATGGGTTTTACTTCTACAAGAATTTGATTTTCAAATAGTGGATAGAAAAGGAACTGATAACCAGTGTTATCTGATCATTTATCTAGAATTAAGAATGATGTTATTACCGAGGAAAATATAAATGAGAAATTTCCTGATGAACATTTATATATTATTCAAGGATGCCAAACACCTTGGTATGCGAATATAGTTAACTATTTAGTTAGCAATATTCTACCTTATGGATTGAATAACAAATATATTAAGAAATTTAAAAATGATGCTAAATCCTATATTTGGGAAGATCCTCATTTATTTAAATTAGGAAGAGATACTGTAATTCAAAGATGTGTACCTTATGAAGAAACTTTTGCTATTATTCAAAAATGTCATGATTCCGATTTTGGAGGACACTTTGGAGTAGATAAAACTGCATTTAAAATTTAAATTCAGGATTTTATTGACCTACCTTGTTCAAAGATGTGAGAAATTTTGTGAAAACATGTGATCGATGTCAAAGGATGGGAAATATATCTAGAAAAGATGAAATACCTTTAAACTATATATTGGAAGTTGAAATTTTTGATATATGGGGTTTAGACTTTATGAGACCATTTGTACCATTATCTGGAAAGATTTATATTTTATTAGCAGTTGATTATGGTTCAAAGTGGATTGAAGCTGTAGCTTTACCTAACTGTGATTCCAAAAGTGTTTCAAGACTTTTAAAGAAAATGATTTTTTCAAGATTTGGAATGCCTAAGGTAATTATCACAGATGGTGGAAGTCATTTTAGAAATATAAGAATTCAATTATTACTGGACAAATTTGGAATGAAACACAGAATTGCAACTTCGTATCACCCTCAAACAAGTGGAATGGCTGAAGTATCAAAAAGAGAAATTAAAAGAATTTTAGAGAAGACTGTTAATCCTAAAAGAACTGATTGGGTTGATAGACTTGATTCTACAATATGGGATTGTAGAATAGCTTATAAGACACCAATCAGAATGTCACCTTACCGGTTAATTTATGGTAAATATTGTCACTTACCTGTTGAACTTGAACATAAAGCTTATTGTGCGATAAAGGAGTTTAATTTTGATTTGAATACTGCAGGAGAAAAACGATTATTACAATTAAATGAGATGGATGAAATAAGAAATGAATCATATGAAAATGCAAAGATTTATAAAGAGAAAATGAAGATGTTACATGATAAAAAGATTTTAGGAAAAATATTCGAACCTGGATAAGAAGTATTATTATTTAATACTCATTTAAGACTTTTTCATGGAAAATTAAGATCTAAATGGATGAGACCATATATAATTGAGAAAGTATACCATTATGGAGCTGTGGTATTAAAGACCCCAAAACAGGAAAAATATTTAAAGTTAACGGATTACGACTGAAGCCTTATTTAGGAGAAACTAAAATGATTTATAAAGAGGCTTACGAGTTGAGTCTACCTGATTAAACACTTAATTAGGTCGAGCTGAGGACGTTAAACCAAGTGCTTTGTGGGAGGAATCCCATAATTATTTTTGTGTGTTTTTACATTTTTAATGTAAGGTTATGCCTCGGTCTTAACTAATTTTATATAACTTTAGAAAATTGGACGTTAACAAGTCTTTATTGACTTAAGCTAAAAATTATCTTGAAGTATATAAAGTTTGTACTTTGGATCACTCCATTTCATATGTGAGTAAAAAGGAGATTGAGTTAACCTTCATTATGATTGTTTATAATTTGTGTTACTAAGTCTATATTGATCTTACCATTCAAATTTACTTATTTTGAAGAACAAAACTTTGAAATTTGACGATAGGCGAAACGGAGTCGAACATGGTTCTAGCGCCTAGGCACCAGAATTCGGCGCCTAAGCGCCAGAGTAAACTGTGTATCAATGGGTCCCACGCTTAAGTGCCACAGTTACTGGATCGTATAAAAACCGATAATTTTCAGTTTTTCACACAATTTTCTCCTTTAAATTACCCCATCTTCGTCCCCAATCCCTAAGGAACCAAAATTACGACATAGACACTTCATTCTTAAGAGATTAGAGAGGATTTTTGAAAAAATGGAGAGAAGAAATCTTGGAGAAGAGGCTAGAGACAAAGGTTCAAAGGATCCTCAACCCTACTTTAATGGTTTTATCGCTGTAAGTTTGGAGAAAATTTCAAGTCATCTAGATAAATTTGAAGCAGAATTCAAAAGCATTGGAGATTGCCTCAATGAGATGTATCATCAAATTGAACATCTAGAATGGCAGGCAAAGCTTCAATTTGATTATCTAGCGGCTTATCAAGATGCTCAAGTGGAGATGTATGCTAAGAACAATTGGATCGATGAGAAAATTGCTACGGATTTTTTGAGGGCGTTAGCGTTCTTCCCAAGTAGGCCTAGTAATCTTCCTTGCGAAGAGAATGGAAATTTCTAACTTGAAGATTAGATAGTTATTGTGGTGTGATCTAGACTTTTACTAGTGTGTCGTTGTATCGATTTGGTAAATCGATTGTATTGTTTGTGTATTTATCTTATTGTTCAATGTGTGTTGTATTTGCTTTGAAATTATGTAGTTTGATTGTTTGTTAGGACTTGAATCATATTACTATACTTATCTGTATTGTATTGAGCCAAAATTGAAGATTATGAATGGAATTAGAAGAGTTTGATTTAAACCTTGTGTTTAATTGATGAATTTAATTTTTAATTTTTAAATTTTTTGGGAAATATTTTAGAAGTTGGAAACTGAAGCACTACTCTAATATGAGTAATTGGAAGTTGAATTTATGAGTTTTGGTGGAAAATAAAATTTTTAAAGTGATTTTTGTGAAAGGCGAGTCTGGCGCCTAGGCGCCAGAATTCGGCGCCTAAGCGCCTGTTCAGCCTGCTTACCGAAAATTAGCATTTAAATCCCATTGGCCATGTTTGACACCTAAGCTTCATCCCCTTCCTTTTTTTGCGAAAATACACCCCCTAAATCCTTGAGGTCAATACATCAAGTTTTTATGCCCGAAATCACTTGATTTCTTCATCTCGAGGTCAGATCTACCTTCTAATCCATTTATTTTTTTATCTTACCATAGTATTTCCTATTTTTTGCTAAAAACCAAAATTTAGAAAGACACGAGAAAATTTTGATTTTTAGAAAGCTACTAAATCCTTGAGGTCAATACACACCTAAGCTTCATCCCCTTACCAAAATTTTGATTTTTAGAGTTTTTCCATGGATTTTTAAACTCATTTTAAGTTTCTCAAGCTTAAAAAGAGTTTAAATATTTTATTCCTAAATTTATTTGTGTTTTCTTTCACGTTTAGATGGCACCAAAATCTAAGCGAGGAAAGACACGAGAAAATTTCGACAGCAGCAAGTTTTTGACTTCGGCAGCGCGTTTTCGTTATCATGAATTTACGACGTTAAGAAATTTTATCTCGGAGCGCAATTTATACAATCTTGGTGAAATGATCGAGAACACGATCGTTGCACACAACTGGCAATGATTCTGTTATTTCACTGTTGTTGCCGTTATTCCTATTGTACGTTAGTTTTATGCCAACTTTTTGGATGCGGAAGACTACGAAGTCTTCGTTAGAGGTGTCAGAGTAAGACTTACTCCGGAATGGATCAATATTTTCTATGGCTTGCCACCTTCCATCGAGTGCTACTATTCTGGTTTATCTCCATCTGAGGGAGATCTTGAGAAGATTATTGCATATCTGACTGATGGCACTGGAGCTTCGAAGATCCGGAATGACAAACGGGTAAACTTCAAATCTTTTAAGCTAAATGGTATTTCAAAGGCATGGCATTATTTTATTTCTGCTAGACTTCTACCTTCCAACCACCTTAGTGAAGTTACTAAAGATTGAGCTATCCTGAAATACTGCATTCAGGAGAGGAAGCTGATAGATGTTGGCAGTATTATTTATGATTTAGTGGAATCAATTGCTAGATCCAACACTTCTGTGGGATTAGGATTCCCATCCTTGATTCATTCTTTATGCATGAGCAATGGAGTTTTTGTTGATATATCAGAGGAGAAGTTGAAGACTACAAAGCCAATTGGGCAGGAGAGTGTTACCATTTATGATCGTCTTCGAGGGAAAAGATCTACTGGTCCTTCTACTACTGTACCTACTCCAGGTAGAGCTTCTACTTTTAGACCTTCTATTTCTACTGCTGAGCCACCATCTAGTTTCTGGGAATCGATGCATGATCAATTTCTGGAGCAGTAGAATGAGTTATCTCTAACTCGCTGCAGAGTAGATACTATAGATAAGAAGATTGATCATTTATCTGAGTTTACCCAAAGGAAAAGTGAGTACAATGATGAGTATTCAGAGTCTTTAGTGAGATTCTTGAAGGGTGAGCATGATGTTTAGTTTCCTACCTGTCCTAGATTTTCACCGTATGTTAATCCAAAGGATGTGGAGTTTTCTTCTGGTGATGACGATGATGAGGCTACAGATAGTGATTAGTAGCTTGATTTACCTCTGAGATGTGCTAATTCTATTGTTAGTTTAGTTCTTGTTTGCTAGTGATGTTTGTTGTTTGTTGTTTGTTAGTGTAGATCATTTAAATTTTTGAAATTATAAATAATTTAGTAGACTTAACCAAAATTTTAATAACTTTAATTGATTTTAAGAATAGAACTATTGAACTTAAAGAAGAGTAAGATTAAGAAAATTTTCTATTATAGTAGAAATAATTGAATTTTAGAAGTATTAAGAAATAAAAAATTATAACTTGAAAAAGAAAAGATTGAAATTCTTTTTGAAATGTATTCCTGTTATAATAATTAAGTGAAAATGTATAACTTTGAAAATATACGTTAAGGATAGCGAAGTTCAAAACCATTAACAGACTATCCAGATATAGTAATCCTCTCTGTAAAACAAAAAAAAAAGAATAGAGAGGAGAAGCTTGAGGAGACGCCTAATACAAAATTGGCTTCACTTGAATTAGCTTATAAGAAAAAAACTGATTACATATTTTACTTAATTTTTATGCATGTATCTTTATTAGAAAAGATTTTCATGAAGATTTTTTTTTTGTAAATAATTTATGTGATCTTAATATAATAAACTACAATTATTTTTGAAGTGAATGAAAAATTTTTGAAATCTTATGATTTGGTAGTTAAATATTCTTTAAATTCATAAAATTAAACTTAGTTAAATTTGGTTAATTATTTACTAGCGCCTTTATAAAATAATAAATTATAAGAAATCTTAAATATTTACCTTCTATTCCAATTGTTATAGATTTTATATAGTAAAAAGGGTTACTTGAGGACAAGTAACGTTTAAGTTTAGGGGATTTTGATCCATGAAAAAAATGTCTATTTTTATGCCTTGATTTTTATCAAATTTTTAAGGATATTATGCTTTAATGAAAGGTATTTTAGTGTTTAAAATGTAGGTGATGCAAAAATGTTCAATAAGGAAAAAATGATGATAAAGGAGCAAAAAGGAGCAAAAATGGAGCCAAAATGCAAAATTGTCAAAATAATTGGTCTGGCATCTAGGCGCCAGAATCCGGCGCCTAAGCGCCAGTTCGATACATCATTCTGTATGATTTTTTATGACTTTTAGACGGTTATTTTGATGGTGTTAGCGGTTATTGTACCATCTAGAAGATTGGCAGTTATTCCTGGATTATAGGACATGTGATACATTGTATTTCGACGCTTGGAAATGGTTAGGATCTCGAAGAGGTGCGATCCAAAGTGAAGAGGTGCGAAGAACTGGACGCAGAGTCTGACACCTAGGCGCCAAATTCTGGCACTTAGGCGCCAGACACACCTTCTAGAAGATTCATTGAACACGGACACATTTTGAAGAGGTGCCTCAAGGCAACCCTTGAAGCCTATAAATAGGAGGCTACTCCTTCAGAGAAAAACGGCCCACAAACCATCAACGCCCAACCTAGTCCCCTAGCCCCATAGTTCCATTTAGAGAGAGAAATTAGAGAAATATTTTAAGGGAGATATTTATAGTTTCTTTTATTAATTAGTGAGTTTATTTTAGAGTTTGTATTGAGAGTATTTGAAGATTCGGTGCTTTTGAAGTCTATTTTCTTTGGAGTCAGAAGGATTCATTTGTTCAGTTGGAGGAACACTTGAGATAAGTATTTGTATTTTGATTCAAAGTTTTCTTTATATTTTTTGTTGTTTAAATTCAATGTGTTCCGAGTAGTTACTTTACTTTCTCTTTTCAATTATGAAAAGATAAATAAAAAAATATAAAACTCATTGGCGAATTAAAAACTATATATATATTTTAAACATTGTGATGATATTAATACGGGATCTTAATTTACTATTTAAATTGGTCATTTAAATTGTTAAAATCTGTTGAAGAGTTTTGAGACCTAGAAGGAGATGAATTCTTAGCTAGTATATATCACATGAATCCTTGGGTAGTCGAAGGCCTTGCGCGGGTTATTCAAGGTGATGTGCAAATAAATAGGAAGATATTATTTAATGGGCTTAGAATTGATAAGTTTTTAGAGTGACACGCTAAATTCTTGTAATTTGGTTTATAGAGAAGGAAAGGGTCACTAGTAGGGCCGACCATAGTCACGCTTGGACATCCAGTAGTGTGAGCCTAGATTAACCCATTCTTATAACAATACATCCATACCTGATCTATAGATTAGCCTATGTTCTTTATACTATCGAGCGAAGGTAAAGAATATGAATGCTTCTATTTGGCACAATACCATAAATTTATATTCTCCACGAATATTACATTATCTAAAAAGTCTTGGATAAATTGAAAGGAAGAAAGTTGTTTGCTTATTTTTATTTACATTAATCATTACTTTATTACCGCTTTATTTCTGCATCTAGTAAATTAAATATCAACTTTTTAACTTTAAAAGAAATACATAAAAATAAAATCAAAATATTTTAAAAAAAATCTATAATCCTCCTCGTGGGATCGATATTGGGGTCTTTATTTAAAGCCCTATATTACTTGAAACAATATGTATACTTGCGTAGTGCCCCTAGTGTGTAAAATATTTTCCATAAAATTATATTTATATAAACTAGCCGCTATTATTATTTAAGTCAAAGTATTGGCTATAACATATTTTTGATAACGTAAATTACTGTATTGGTTGGCGGATTGAGGGTCAGCTGTACCTTTTAGCGTACACAAAGGGACTTTTGTCTCGGAGCGCAACTTCGAAGGTTAGCTCATTCACAGGGTGACCTCAGTGGCCAGACATTTGTTAGCTTTTGTACCGACAGACAGCATATGACATGATATTTCAGTATTTGTTCAGATGTACTGCAGATATTTGGATACAACACATCATATGATTTCAGTTGCACTACATCTTCAAATCAAGATCAATAAAGAGCTAGTTTATTCCATTGCAGTTGTACTTCTAATTTTGCTATGGAAGAAAAGCCACAGGACCATGCATTTTTCCCAAATTATAACGAACAACGAAGGATAGAAAGGAAAACAATGGAAAATAAATAAGAAATTGAAGACAAAAGAAAAAGTAAAAAAAATAGAAAGAAGAAAAATTGAAATTGAAATTCTCTTAATAAAAGAATAGCGAAATAATACAAAAGAAAAGAAAAAAAACTCTCCTGCGATTATGAGTCCCTCGCTTGTTCCTCAATCTTCCCACAAATGCAAGCTTTCTACAATCTTTGATGAAATTTCGCGATGTCATGACATTTGTCATAGATCTCAAAATTCTTCGCTAATTCTCCACAACTCCACGAATCTCCACAATCTCTATAGGTTTCCACAAATGCTCCAGCAAATTTCCATAAAACCTCTGTGAATACTTTGCATTACCATAAATGCTTTGCAATTCCCTAAATTTTTGCATCATACCTGAGATATTTTCCACTCTCCCTGAAATTCTAGGGTCAGAGCATAATCGTACGATTCATTCGAATTCCCTAAATTTCTGCATTCTATCAAGGAAAATTTATTCCAACCATGAAATTCTAAGGTCAAAGCATGGTCTTATGATTCATTCAAATCCTTAAGTTTCTACATCCTCTCAGAAAAATTTTCCACCATCCATGAAATTCAGGGGTTGGGGCATGGTCATCTGGTTCTTTCAATTTCCCCAAATTTCCTCATCCTATCTGAGAAATTTTCTGCCATCCATGAAATTCCAGGTCGGAGTATGGTTTTCTAATTCCTTCAAATTCCCTAAATTTCTCACATCCTATTCAAGAAATTTTCCACACCCATAAAAATACAGAGGTCGGTATTGAAACTCTGATTCCCTTTTGCAGGGTTGGTACCCAAATTCCAGTTCTCATCTTTCAGGGTTAGTATCTAAATTTTGATTCCCTTCTTTCGATATCGGTACTTAAATTATGATTCTCATTCCAAGACTGGTACCTAAATTCCTGTTCTCATCCTTCGGGGTCAGTACCTAAATTCGGATTCCCTTCCTTTGAGACTGGTACCGAAATTACGATTCTCATTTCCAAGACTGGTACCTAAAATCTAGTTCTCATCCTTCGGGGCCAGTACCTAAATATTGATTCCCTTCCTTCATGAACAATACCGAAATGATGATCCTCATTTTTGAAACTGGTATCTAAATTCCAGTTCTCATATTTTGGTGTCAGTACTTAAATTGTGATTCTTTTCCTTTGAGATCGGTATCAAAATTTCGATTCTTATTTCGAGACTGATACAAAAATTATAGTTATCATCTTTTGAGATTGATACACCTAAAATCTATAGTGTTTTTATGCACACTTTTATACCTATTTTTGATGATATAACACTTTAATGGAAGGTATTTTCATGCTTTTTTCTTGCACGTATTATTAAAATGAGTGATTGTGATGAAACGAGCAAAAATGATCAAATTTAATGTAAAAATGAAAGGTGTGCAAAATTAGCCTCGGTGCCTAAGCGCCGATGGCTAGCGCATAGGTGCGACAGTTAAAAGTGGTGAATTAAATCAAATTTGGTGTGTGAAGCAATTTTTGGTTTAAACTTCCTTAACTTCATTCTAGCGGCAAATTCAAATGAAGAGATGCATCTTCTGATAGATACATTGAACCTAGATATGATTTAAAGAGACACCAAAGCACCTTTTAAAAAATTATTAAAATGAAGTCTTAAGATAAAAAAAAAGGAAAAGAGTTTTGAAAGGAAGATTTGGCAGGAGAAGTTGGAGAAAAGCTTAAAGGGGTTGAAGGGAAAGAGGAAGAAAGAGAGTCTTCTTCTTGCCATATTTTCTTTACTTTTCCACTTTACTTTATTATAGTTTGTATTAGAATTTAGAAGAGTGAATCCTTAGAGTTTGGCGCCACCACCTAAGGAGTTATTTAGTGAAAATCAAAAGTTTCTGATGAACTTTAATAGTCTTGTGGAGAAGATGTTCAGATAAGTTTTTATCTTTGTTTTTACATTTGATTTTAAAGTAAGACATGTTATGTTTTCACCATGAATTCTACTTTCAAATCAAATTGTGTTTGTGTTTTTTCCATGAGTTATGAGTAGTTTTCTTTATCTTTTTACTTTCAAATGATGAAGAAATTAAATTTGGGAAGGAAGTTGTGTAAAGTATAGGTGTTTAATGTTGGAAGAAGTTATGATGATTCCACTATCTTGCACTTCATTTACCTCTTGATTTGGCCAATTGAGCTGTTAAAATTTGTTGTGATAACATGTAATAACCAATGTGGTATTGTCTCAATCAACAATTGGAGAGAATCACATGAAATTGTATGGGTGAGAATTGTAGTCCATATAGTTGAGTGCAAATAAATAGGGAGATAAACTTTTGATTGGATGTAGAATTAGAGGACTTTAGAGTGACATGCTAAAGCCCCCAATTTGGTTTGATGTTTTAAGTTTTGTTATGAGATGTTAGCTCCCAGGTGGAGGGAAAAGAGGGAACTCTGGAGTGAGAGCTAGTATCTTCCCTACCTAACCCATCTACAAGATTTCAAAACTTTAAATTAACCTATGTTCTTTATAGAACAAAGTAAGGATAAAGAATATAACTGCTCCTATTTGGCACAACACATTAGATACTTCCATAACAAATTTCCATAATTATTATTGATTCATTGAAAGAGGAAAAAGATATTTTCTTCTAGTTTGCTTTCATATGATTTAAGAGTCTTGTTAATTTTAGTTGCTTAATTTAATTTTTCAAAAAAAAATAGCAAAAGGAATTTAAATTATTTAATTATAAAACATAACTTGCAAAATCCTTTTGAAAAGTAAAAAGTTATTTTTCTCTAAATTTTTAGACATTTCTCTGTGGGTTTGATATCTAGAACCTTAATAAGAAAGTCCTATATTATTTGATAAACGATAGGTATATTTGCGTAGAATCCCATATTATATATATAATTAAAGTTGATTTCTTTTTTGCTTTGGAATCAAGTTTTTAGTTCTGTTCCAAAGAAAAAGATTTTCTCATTGAGAAGAAATACAAACTGTAAAATGTAAGCATAAATATCTAGGGATCAGGGATCAGTACCTAAATTTTGATTCCCTTCTTTCTGAGATCGGTACTGAAATTCTAATTCTCATTCTCAAGGCTGGTACCAAAATTCCAGTTCTCATCCTTCAGGATCAGTACCTAAATTTTGACTCCTATCCGTCGAGGACGGTACTTAAATTTCAGCTCTCCTATCTGCACTCTCTAAATCTCATAGACTCCTACAAAATTAAAATTCTAAATTCAAAGTAAAATTTTTACAAATTCAAAAATTCCAAAATTCCCACAAATCTATAATTGAAATTTCAAATCAAAGCACAATATCAAATTAAAATTTAGAATTAAATCAAAACTCAAATTTAAATCCAAAATCCAAATATGAAATTAAATTGGAATTCAAATTTCAAAGTTACAAATCAAATAGGATCGAGTCTCCTTTAGAATGTGGAGGCTTGAAATTCGTAGCTCTACTTCAAAGGTGTTCCACCTGCTTTCCTCAGCAAGAGTTCCCAGGGTTTGAAGGTTTTTCCAGATAATCCCCAGTGGACACTTTATCGCTAATTTCTATGTCCTGTTTTGAGTAGGTTGGTCCAGACAGTTGTTTTGGTTTTGTTGATCTAGTCAGTCAACACCAATATGTGCGGTGTGCCTATCCGCACACCACACCTATTGGGGGTCCTTTTGTTTACCTCAATTTTATTGAGGTCATGTCTTTATATAGAAGAGGCTAGAACCTAGCCATAGGACTTTCCTGTTGATTATCCTATAGGACTAGTGATGGAACTCTTCCCCACTTAGAAATTTAAGATGCTTCTTTGCTTCACTTGGAGTTTCAAATGCTTAAAGTCTAACCTTTAAGCACCTAGGAGGATGAGACCAAGCATAATAAAGTTCAAGAGGAGTTCCCTATAAGATGTTCAAGCATTAGGACTCACCCTAGGTGGTCTGATCTAGGTTAGGCTCACACACACATGCACTTAAACTCTAAACTTACACTCACTACACCAGACCCTAAACCGAACATGCATATATTGATCCCCTACTATTTTGGAAAATTATGTGGGTGGTTCCCCAAGCTCATGGCCCTAGGCTAGGGTTTGGCTTAAACCAAAACATGGAGGATCCAAAGTCATGACTCAAGGAGGTTGAAATTCTCAATTGGCACCCAATTATGCCAAATTTCAACTTTTGTCTCTTTACCCATAAACTTCCCCAAATTTTCAAATTGCCTATACAACTTTAATTTTGACAAAAAAATCCAAACACTGACCAAATTCTTATATCCTCTCCAAAAATCATTTCAAAATGCTCCACACCACTCAAATTGACCAAAACACCTTAAAATTATCAAAATTCCCAAAATATCCAAAATTACCAAAATGCCCCTCTAAATTAAAAAATTCCTAAAAATTCCAAAATCATCCCAATTGTCCCTAAAATCAATTTGAACCACTTCATTAGATCCAATTTGATCGAATTTACCCAATATGACCAAATTGACCTAATTTGAACGAATTGACCCAAATTAACCAAATGCCCCAAATTGTCCATTAAGGCCCAAAATGCCCAAATCACCTCCAATGTCCACCCAATTGACCCGATCCTCCCAAATTTCAATCCTAAACTCAAATACATCATCCCTATTCTCAATCTAAACCAAATACGAGCCTAATTTAACAAATTTCCAAACTTAATTTCAACTCAAATAAAAAAGACCATACTTTTGGCTATATGACCCAAATCCCCTAAATTGAACCCCATAGCCAAGTCCATTTCCCCAACTTTGAATTCTAAACTCTTCCTAACATTGCTAAAAACCAAATTGATTAACCAATTGACCCACATTTTAGCCCAAACCTCATCTAAATCCAACCTAAGTCAAAATCCCTAAATTTGCCCCAAATGTGCCACATGATCAAATGTCACCAAATTGAATGCCCTAACCCCAAAATTTCCACTCAATTCATATCCAAAACACTTCATGACATTCTCCTAGACCAATTTGAACTATCAATTGAACCGTAACCAAGTTCTATCCAAACCTAAACCCAAGCTTTATCCAAAGTTAAGCCAAATTATCACAATGTCCAAATTCCTCCAAATTGACCCTCCAAACAAATTCAAAATCACTCAAATCCTTTTCCAAAATCTTTATGAAAATTATTCACACCAACTTTCATAATCAATTTGATTCAACTCAAAGTCAAAACCAACCTAGACCCAAGTTTGACCCAAACTCCCAATATTGAAACTAAGACCCAAGCTGACCCAAACCTAGCTAAATTGACCAAGCTAAGCTTCTTACAGCCATTAAGTAGACTCTAAGAACCACGCTGGATCCACTTAGCCCAACCTGTTCGAGTCATGGACCAAGGGTCCCCTAAATTTGGGGATTTCCTTTCATAAATGGTTAAACCAAAGGGCATTTCTTACCCAAAGCCATCAGCAGCCGAAACCATCACCATAATGGCCTGCTTACTAGCTCACCTAACAACCTTACTCGTCCCCTAGCCTAGCCGGCCTAGTCATTGAAGGAGCTAAAATCGAGAGCTAGCCCACATAAATCACCCATCCAAGCTGTCAGATCCCCGATTAAAATATATGTGTGTTTAATCCTTTAATTTTCTTATTTAAATTTATTCCTTTATAATAGTACGAAAAACTTGACTCGAAAGTAAATTAAGATTTCAATTAAGTCTTTAAATAGTAGGGATGTTATTCAAGTATATGTATCGTTATCAAGTAATATAGAACTATCTAATTAAGCCCCGAATATCGATCCTACGGAGATCGCGGTCTTGGTGGCGGTTGAAAAATTTAAATGTAGTGTCGGTGGGGGTATCATATCATCGCCATCCATTTCTATATCATGTCAATGTCAAGGAGTTGCCATCTAATATTAGCCTAGTTTTATTCATATAAATCCCATGAAGGATTTAGAGAATTTTTAGGACTAATAGTAGAAAAGGATGTTTATGATAATTCTTATATGAGGATATTCTAGAATAACATATTCTAGAATTTTCATATTAAGAAAATCATGATAAACCAGAGATTTCTATTTCGGGGTCTTTTAAATCTCCTATAGAGGTAAGCCTCGATAGTTAATTATATCTTAAACAATTTTCAATTGTTTAAGAAAACTTCTGCTTAATGTTAATCATTTGTTTTCTTAGAATTTATTTTAAGGAGAGATGTACCCACTATCACTCCTGAACGTCGTTATATCATGTTATTGAATACTTTAGGTATTATGTCTAACCTAAAGGTTCTGGTTTTGTTGTCAATGTTGTTGATTTATTGAAAAAGTTCAGGTTAAATGTCTAACCTAAAAGTTTTAGTTTTGTTTTTATTATGAAAAGTCGTTGTTTCGTTGAAATGTTTCAGGTTATGTGTCTAACCTAAAAGTTTTGGTTTTGTTTTTGTTCACCTAGAATGTCGTCCTGCAAAACAGAGTTAGTACACCCTATAACATGTAAAGAAAATCTAAGCGAAATTTCTTATCTTCACCTTGCAAAGAAAACACTGTCAGAAATAACATCACAGAATACTTGGATATGTCTAGGATGTCAGTTTATGTCGAATTATTTTGAAATGTCAATTTTTGTGTTGATTGTGTCAGTTTTGGTTTAAAAATGTTGAATTTATATCTTCATCTTACATTCTGAATTAACTTGAGTTCATGTCTGTTTGAACTCTAAGTTAAAAAAGGTTTGAAATTAGATTCAATATTGATTGAATTAACTTGGGTTCATGTCTAGTTGAACATAAGTTAGATTCAATGTTGATTGAATCTATTTAACTTGAGTTCATGTCTATCTGAACTTAAGTTAAAAGATTTGAAATTAGATTCAGTATTGATTGAATTGTCTTGGGTTCATGTCTGGTTGAACCTAAGTTAGATTCAATGTTGATTGAATCTATTTAACTTGAGTTCATGTTTGTCTGAACTTAAGTTAAAAGATTTGAAATTAGATTCAATATTGATTGAATTGTCTTGGGTTCATGTCTGGTTGAGCCTAATTTAGATTCAATGTTAATTGAATCTATTTAACTTGAGTTCATGTCTGTCTGAACTTAAGTTAAAAGAAGGTTTGGTTCAGAATAGATTTAATTAAGTTTTAAGTCTTGTTTAAATAGGATTTAAAGGTTAATCAAGTTTAATAAATTAGACTCGATTAGAATTACAGACCATCTGAGTCCCTTTTAGATAAGACTTAAGTTTCAATTAAGTCTATGTAAAGTTAGACCTAGACTTAGGATTGAACTTAAGTCGGGTTTTAGTTTAGATTCAAGTTAGGTTGAGCCTAAGGCTTAGGTTAGACTTAGGTTTGTTAAACCTAAGTATGGTTTGACTTAAGTCTAATATGGGTTAGACTTAAGTTTGGTTTTTGGGTTAGGTTCATGTCAGTTTGAACCTAAGTTTGGTTTGACTAGAGTCTAATGTGGGTTAAGTTAAAATTTGATTTGAGTTTAAGTTAGACTGAATTCAAGTTTAGTTCAGTTCAGGTTGGGTTCAATATGGGTTGAACCTAAGGTTTTAGGTTAAGTTAGGTTCAATGTGGGTTGAACCTAAAGTTTAGGTTAACTTGAGTTCAAGTTAGGTTGGACTCAAGTTAGGTTAGGTTTAGGTTAGGTTCAATGGGGTTTGAACCTAAGGTTTAGGTTAACTTGAGTTCAAGTTAGGTTGGACTCAAGTTAGGTCAGGCTTAGGTTAGGTTCAATGTGGGTTGAACATAAGGTTTTGGTTAACTTGAGTTCAAATTAGGTTGGACTCAAGTTAGGTTAGGTTTAGGTTAGGTTCAATGTGGATTGAACCTAAGTTTTAGGTTAACTTGAGTTCAAATTAGGTTGGACTCAAGTTAGGTTAGGTTTAGGTTAGGTTCAATGTGGGTTGAACCTAAGTTTTAGGTTAACTTGAGTTCAAGTTAGGTTGGACTCAAGTTAGGTTAAGTTTAGGTTAGGTTCAATATGGACTTGGAATAAAAGGTTGGATTTGGGTCTGATTAAACCTTAGATGATTAAGGTTTAATAATTAACTAAGTCTAATGTAGTAGACTTAATTAGGATTTGTGTTTGATTAAACCTTAGTTAGTTAAGGTCTAATGGTTTAATTAGGTCTAATGGTTTAGACCTAATTAGGGTTTAAGTTTGATTAAACCTTAGTTAGTTATGGTCTAATGGTTTAATTAGGTCTAATGGGCTAGACCTAATTAAGGTTTATGTTTAATTAGTGTGTAAGGAGATTAATTAAGTTTTAATGTGTCTTTAATTAAGATTTGATTTTTATATTAAACCTAATTTAATTAAGATTTAATGAATTAATTAAGTTTATTATGTCTTTAAACTTAATTAATAAGTTTAATTTTGATTAATTAAGTTTAATATGTCTTTAAACTTAATTAAGATTTAATTTTTATATTAAACCTAATTTAAGTAAGGTTTAAAGAGTTAACTAGGTTTATTATGTCTTTAAACTTAATTAATAAGTTTAATACGTCTTTAAACTTAATTAAGACTTAATTTTTATATTAAACTTAATTAAGATTTAATTTTTATATTAAACTTAATTTAAGTAAGGTTTAATGAGTTAATTATGTTTATTATGTCTTTAAACTTAATTAAAAAGTTTAATTTTGATTAATTAAGTTTAATATGTCTTTAAACTTAATTAAGATTTAATTTTTATATTAAACCTAATTTAAATAAGGTTTAATGAGTTAATTAAGTTTATTATGTCTTTAAACTTAATTTAAAAGTTTAATTTTGATTAATTAAGTTTAATATATCTTTTAACATAATTAAGATTTAATTTTTATATTAAACCTAATTTAAGTAAGGTTTAATGAGTTTAATTATTATTTTAAATTTAGTTAAGTCCAATTTGGTCATTTTAGACTTAAGTGAAATTTCTCATTAGTCTATCATAGACTAGAACCATTTTCAAACTTTGATTGTTGATGAAAATAGGTTAAATTTATAAAGGGTTATTTTTAGGATTAAAATTATTTAATTAAGAAAGGAATTTAACCCTAAATTTCAAAATACCATTCAAAATGATTTTTATGACTTAGAAATAATTTTCATAGGGTTATTGTCTGTTGCCCTATCATTTCTAGCCATTTGCATTTTTATTTTCCTTAATTTTCAATTTTTATAATTATTATTTGAAATAATTGTAAACAAACTTGAAAATTAAAGAAAAGTGTCCTAGGCATGTTTTCTATCCTTGGAAAAATCATGGAAGGTCCCTAAGAACACAAAGATAAATGCCTCCAAGTTTCATAATTTTTTGATTTATAAATAATTTTTAATAATTAAAATACTCCAGAGAGTATTTAATTAATTAAAAATTAAATACTGAGAATAAATTATGATTTTGGTCTCATAATTTTCTCCTCTTCAAGAGCTTTCCAAAGGTATTTTTGTCATATTTTTGTGACCTCTAGATAAAAAGATATTGATTTTTGATGTTTTTAAGGTTAAAATGGATTTTCTTTTATAATTTCCCGCCGCCAAACACCTCACGCGGCGACGCGTGTCCTCGGAGCCATCGAAGAGCTGGAAAATCCAGTGCGGGCAGCCGAACAACAAACACCGCGGGGGAGAGATCAGCGCCGTCCATTCCTAAAACGCGGGATCGGACGGCGGAGAAAATTTCGTCAAAAATCCGAAAATTCTCGAACCATTAAACTTCAAACATCAATATCTCACTCATTTCTTGATGAAATTGAGTGATTGTTTTTTAAAATGATCATCTAAATGAGAAGTATCCAGCCATACGGTGATGATAAACTTCTGGACTAGTATAACACATGATATGTCGAAAATACAATTTTTTGTAAAGAAAAATTCCATACCATTGTCGCAAGAAAATCAAGCTAGATCAGACCTTATGGTTGCCTTCTAGGACTCCAATAGCAGGTTATTGCTGCAGCAATTTGATCCAGAAGTCGGGCTTGGGGAGGAATTTTGAAGACGTGCCTAAATTGAGGCTGTTTTTGAAATTTGGTCAAATTGGCTCAAATAGGCTCAAACTATGGCTTGGATTTGATCCTAAAAGATTGTTGGGACTCTTAGGGAGACTTTTTATGTTGGGAGCAGGTGGATTTGGGCAGCCTATAGTTCTCCCTAATTTTTTTCTTCTTCTTACTAGGTTCGGCCATGGGGTCCTATTTATAGCAAGGGGAGGTTATGGCTTAACTTAGGATGTTCAAGCATTACTGTCTTAGTTATTGAACTGCGAAGATCAGGGCTAAGCAATGCTTTTCAATTGTTGGATATTTTATTTCCGTTGGAACTAAACAACGACTCAAGTAGTATAACGCATTTTCTTTTCCTTCATCATTTACTTGTGCTAGTAAAGCTCCAAGTGAATTGTCCAATGTCGTGGTGTAAAGGATTAAAGGACTTCCTAATACAGGGGCTGCTAAGACAGGGGGGTTGTCAGATATTGTTTAATGTCTTCGAAGGCATGCTGACATTTTTCATCTCACACAAATTTGGCATCCTTTCTAGTAAGGGCAGTAAGGGGTTGACATCTTCCCAATAGATTGGAAATGAAACGTCGAATATATGCTAATTTTCCTTGAAAGGATCTCAATTGAGTTAGATTTTTAGGAGGAGGCATATTTAGGATAGCTTCAATTTTAAGAGGATCAATTTCTATCCCACGATGTCGAACTACAAATCCTAAAAATTTTCCTGAAGTGACACCAAAGGCGCACTTTAAAGGGTTCATTTTAAGATTATATCGTCGTAGTCGTTCAAAGAAAATTCTCAAATCGTATATATGATCGTCTTTTTGTTTACTATTAACAACCAGATTGTCGACATAACATTCGACTTGATTATGTATTAGTTCATCAAAAATCCGTGTCATGGCTCTTTGATAGGTTGCACCGGCATTTTTTAGTCCAAATGGCATAACCTTATAACAATATATGCCCATGGGTGTTCAGAAAACTGGATTTGATTCATCCTCCGAAAACATTTTTATTTGATTATATCCTGATGATCCATCCATGAAAGAAAATAATGCATATTTTGATGCAATATCAATCATTAATTCAAGAATTGGTAAAGAAAATTCATCTTTTGGACATGCTTTGTTCAAGTCCATGTAGTCTATGCAGACTCTTATTGGTCCATTTTTCTTTTTAACTGGCACCACATTGGCTAGCTATGTTGGATAGTTTTCTTCTCGTATGAAGTCAGCCTCTATCAATTTCTTGATTTCCGCAATGACTTGTTTCTCTATTTCGACACGCATCCTTCTTGGAGCTTGTTTAACTGGGTTTATGATTTGGTCTATCCCAAGTTTATGGACTGCGACTTCTGGAGCTAACCAGGCATTTTATCATAAGTCTAAGCAAAACAGTCTTTCTATTCCATCAACAATTGAGTTAAGTCTTTTATTTTCTCATTATTAAGGAATGAACTAATAAAAGTCGATTTTGGAATTTCATTAGTTCCTAAATTTGTTTCTTTTAGTTCATCAATTGTCGATTAAATTTCTTCTTCCAACTCCGGGGGAGCATTTTCAATTGGAAGATCAGGTAATGTTTAGGAATCACATTCTTCTGTGATAGTCGAACAAAATTCTATATCATCTAATGGTCCCAAAATTCCAAACCCAACACCTTTTTTAGAGTTAGAATTTCGTTTATTATCACTCCACATTTGTTCAATGAAATGCGGTTGTTTTAAAGACCATTGTTTGAGCATTAAACTATTTTGAATGAATTTTCGTGCCCAAGGAGATTACAACTCAGAAGGAATTTTCATTGATTGTGGAAGATTTTCATCTTCTATTTTTACATCATTTTTAGTACAAGAAGAAGTAGAGCCAAGTCTAAACTTAATTGGCTTTTTGTCATCATTATATACTTCTTTGACTATTATATTCTCGATCTTAGCAGTGGAGATTGAAGTTAGAGTCATAGAATGTATATAATGATTGATTTTGTCATACATAGATTCAAATTGTTTCTCTTTATCTTCCTCTTCTAGAGATATTTTGAATTGGGGTTCCTTTGCAACCACAGATGTCGTTTCTTCTTCAGAATCCAGGTGGATTTTGAACTTCAGTGGTTTCTTCATTGTGATAATTGGATCTTCTCTCCTTCGTCCTCGTTCTCGGCCTCGACCTCGAGTGTGAGTCTGACGGAAATTAGTCTCTTTTATCTTTATTGAAGAAAAGTCCTTTTCATTTATTTTCTTTTCTTTATTCTTTTCTTCCATATTTATCGTTGTCTCTTTGGAAGTTATTGTTTTATTTATAGGAGCATAATATGCTGCATCTTCATGTATACGGATTTCATGGATTGAAAACGGTTGCAGATCTCCTATAATACGAAATTCTTGTCCTTTTCGTAAATATTTGATACATTTATGTAATGAAGAGGGTACCATTTTATATTCATGGAGCCATGGTCTGCCAAGTAAGGCATTAAAAGAGGTGTCTGAATCAATAATATGAAATTTTGTTGTTGTTGCCAAGTCTGCTATTTTTAAGAGCAATGTTATTGATCCAAGGGCTCGTTCTCCTTGTTGATTGAATCCTCTTAACATCATTGTACCTCTTGATAGTTGAGAGGCATCAATGTCTAAGTATGCAAGAGTTCTCAGATTCATAATGTTGATTGAAGCACATAGGTCAATAAGAACTCTTTAAAGTATCGTGTCATTGATGTTTACTGTAATATATAGTGGACGATTGTGTTCAATTGTTCCGAGCAACAAGTCATTGTCAGAGATGGTAATCTTTGTTGATTTCTCTAATGAGTAAGCGTCGTTTTGGGTAGTACTAGCAAGTTGAGTTAAACAAATGTCAGGGTCTGAAAGAGCCTTGATTAATGATTCTCTCATTTCTTTGGAAAGTATGAGAGCGTCATAGATGCTTAATTTTGCAGGTAATTTTCTCACATGGGCCAGTACATTCTAATCCACCTTATTATGAAGATCATCTTTATTTCCTTCAGAAGTTCGGGGATATATTGGAGGAATGATCTTATCTGGTCTAATTTTTGTTTTTCTTTTTCTTGTGGAATCATCCTAGGAGGTAAGATTTTTCCACTTCTCAAGTTATTTTCAACTATTTCTTCAGGTTGATTATCCACTTCATTTGTTTTTGAATCCGAAGATTCCAATTGTATAGAAATCGGAATTCCTTGTAATTGAAGCGTAGCAATGTCATCTTCATTTTTGTAGTTGTTGGATTTCTCATTTTCATTTTCATTATTTTGGTTGTCTTTAGATTGATCATATACGATTTGAGTATTGTCTATAGGGTTAGAATTCAAATGGTCATTCTCAGAAGCATCATCCAGAATAGACAAAATGTACACAAAACTAGGATTGTTATTATTCATGGTAAAAAGAAAGTCATACAAAGTTATCGGCTTGAGGATTTTTCGTCCTTCGGCCGACATAACTATCCTAGTACAAGAGTGAAATGAACTAGAAGGTACTAAAGGAGTTGCAGCCCTTATGTCTGGGAGACCTCTAATCTTTTTCATTTTCTTGATTTTCTTTCTCTTTCTTTCTTGGGAGATTTTGTAACTTGGTATTTAGCGAAGATCTCTTCAGAAATGCTATCCTTGTTTTTAGGATTAAGTTCTTCTATCGAAATCATATTGACTAATCCCTTTTCGGGTTCTTTCAAGTATTCTTTCGGGATGACTTTATTTCCATCTTTGAAATTACGCTCTAACAAATCTTTGAAGACAAAACATTCTTCAATTTTATGTCTGAGCATCCTTTGATAAGGGCAATAATTAGGATTGTCCTTCATGTCAATTTCTGCTGGCCTCTTAGCTTCTGGTAGCTTAAATTCAGGTATTTTAAGCAAGCTACGAAATATTTTGCTAACAGCCTCTATTTTAAATGAATATACTTTATTCATTCTTTGAGCCATTGTTTTCTTTTCAGTTGATATTGGGATTGGTTGTTGAAGTTGTAATTGAGGTGACGTCTGTGATGTCGAAGGATTTTGTAGTTGCTTCTTTTGCTCAGGTTGGATTTGCATCACCTGTTTGCTTTTTCTCGCAATATTCCCGGGTTTCTTTTCAAAAGTTTTGATAGTTTTTGTCTTTTTAGTTTTCTTCATTACACTCATCTGCTTAACCTCTTCTTGAAGATTAGCAGCTTTACTGAGTAATTTTTCAAAAGTTTTTATCGTAAATCCTTTAAGCATAAAAGCTATAGGACCATAGATATTTTTAAGCAATATTCCAACAACATGTTCTTGTAACTGTGGCTTACATTTCATGCTGAGATTTCTCCAGCGTAAAATATAATCTACCAAGGTTTCTCCTAATTTTTGTTTCTCTACCACCAAATCACCAACAGTAGTATGATGTTGTGCTCCTGCAAAGTGTTGAATAAAAAGGTTGTCAAGCTCTATAAAGGTTTTGACAGATCCATTGGGAAGTTCTGCATACCAGTCGAAGGCAACTCCCGTGAGACTGTTAACAAATTGTCGAAATAGGAGAGCATCATTTCCTCCAGCATTACAACAGCTTGATCTAAAATGTGCCAGATTTGTCAGGGATTTCCCGTCCCATCGAACATTTTAAAGACAGGAGAAACAAAACCCTTAGGATATTGAACATAATCATATTCCTCTGGGTATGGCCTACCCTTTGGAGTTAATGCTCCAGCTTTTGCCTGAGCCATCGTTTCTTTAATTTTTTGTTCCACTATTTTTGTAATATCCTTTTCTGGAGTTTCTTTATGAGGAGAATTCTTTCTCTTTCGAGTGCTTTCCTCGACTTCCATTAGTTTTTCTCTGCTTTCAAGGATGTGAATAGCCTTCGGTATAATGATTTCAATAGCTGGAGAAGGGTCCGCTGGTGGTTTTTGCAAAGTCGCTACCAGTTCTTCCATTCTTTGTTCAAGACGACTTATTTTTTCATCTCGTTGTCGTATCACCTCTTGCAATTCCTCTTCATTTGATTCTCGTGCTAAGGAAGTAGATCGGGTTTCTACCATGGTAATACTGGCAACATTCTCATTGGAACTGTCATAAGCATTTTTCCTTTCTTGTCCTGAAATTTGTTTAATATCTTCTTTTAATTTCTTTAATCTTTCTTGAAATTATTTATTAGAATGTTTTCTGCAAATCTCTTCTTGTGAACTATTTGCAGGAGTGTTGGTGGTATTAGAATTCCTTTCAGATGATTTTCAACTCCATACATTATTTTTAAGTATAGGGCGGGAACTCTCAGGTGGTGTATCATATCCGGTATAAGGACAATTTGCTTTTTGTAGCATCTGGACTAAGTCTGTCATTTTAGCAGTTGTATCCTCTGCTTCTGACATTAATTTGTCATATTGAGTTTTGTCATTGGTGACCACTACATCTTTTATTCTAGGGCCCAATCGAAATTTTACTGGCACTCGAAGACAATGTTTATCAGTTGGGAATTGATAATCAGTTTCTTGATAATCAGATTTTTCCATTGCAAAAATTCTCCTTTTCATGGTGTTGGAGATCGCATGACCCATTTTATCTAATAACTTAGATAATGAACATTTTTCTTTTCGTGCTAATCTCTGAAACACTAAATGTACAGCACAAAATGGAGGAGATATTTTAGGTTGAAAGGAATTGTCAGTGTATTCAACAAGAATTGGAATATATTGATTTTCCTCTAAAAAGAAAGGATTTCCAAAAATATTCTGTTGAAATTCAGGTGTTTCAAAATTATCATTCTCGTTCCACCTTTTCTTTCTTTTAAATGAAGGAGTTCTAAGAACGTTCCTCGAAGAAGATCCGACTTCATACATAGATGATGGTGGAACATCATCTTCCTCGTAAATTTGTTTTCCTTTCTTATCACTCCGTCTTTTCATTTCTTCAAGGATGTAAGGTTCTTCAGGTGTATATTCAGGTAAATTGTCTGTAAAATTCAGAAAGTCTTCATAAGGTTGCAAGTCAAATTCATAAAAAGATTGAGTATCAATTTGATATGGATTATCTAATATGAATTCTGTTTCACTAAATAATCCATAATCATTGTGATAAAAAGGAGTATTTTCCTTTATTGGTATGTCAAAGTCTTGAAAGTAAGAAAAGATCGAATTCGGAGAATCCACTGCGATTTTTCTGTAATTTCAAGAAAAGCGAATATTATTGACTTATTTATAAACTGGAAAATTTTTATTTTCAAAATTTTGGAATGAAAACAAATGATAACAAAAGATCAGATGAAAAATTCTCCCCAGCGGAGTCGCCACTCTCTTGGTGGCGGTTGGAAAATTTAAATGTGGTGTAAGTGGGGGTGTCATATCATCGCCATCCATTTCTGTATCATGTCAATGTCAAGGAGTCGCCATCTAATATTAGCCTAGTTTTATTCATATAAATCCCATGAAGGATTTAGAGAATTTTTAGGACTAATAGTAGAGAAGGATGTTTATGATAATTCTTATATGAGGATATTCTAGAATAACATATTCTAGAATTTTCATATTAAGAAAATCTTGGTAAACCAGAGATTTCTATTTCGGGTTCTTTTAAATCTTCTATAGAGGTAAGCCTCTATAGTTAATTACATCTTAACAATTTACAATTGTTTAAGAAAACTTCTGATTAATGTTAATCATTTGTTTTCTAAGAATTTATTTTAAGGAGAGATGTACCAACTATCACTCCCGAATGTCATTATATCATGTTATTGAATACTTTAGGTATTATGTCTAACCTAAAGGTTCTGGTTTTGTTGTCAATGTTGTTGATTTATTAAAAAATTTCAGGTTATATGTCTAACCTAAAAGTTTTAGTTTTGTTTTTGTTATCAAAAGTCGTTGTTTCGTTGAAAAGTTTCAAGTTATGTGTCTAACCTAAAAGTTTTGGTTTTGTTTTTGTTCGCCTAGAATGTCGTCCTGCAAAACAGAGTTAGTACACCCTATAACATGTAAAGAAAATCTAAGCAAAATTTCTTTTTTTCACCCTGCAAAGAAAACATTGTCAGAAATAACATCACAAAATACTTGGATATGTCTTGGATGTCAGTTTATGTCCAATTATTTTGAAATGTCAATTTTTTTGTTGATTATGTCAGTTTTGGTTTAAAAATGTTGAATTTATATCTTGATCTTACATTCTGAATTAACTTGAGTTCATGTCTATCTTAACTCCAAGTTAAAAAAGGTTTGAAATTAGATTCAATATTGATTGAATTAACTTGGGTTCATGTCTTGTTGAACCTAAGTTAGATTCAATGTTGATTGAATCTATTTAACTTGAGTTCATGTCTGTCTGAACTTAAGTTAAAAGATTTGAAATTAGATTCAATATTGATTGAATTGTCTAGGGTTCATGTCTGGTTGAACCTAAGTTAGATTCAATGTTGATTGAATCTATTTAACTTGAGTTCAAGTTTGTCTGAAATTAAGTTAAAAAATTTGAAATTAGATTCAATATTGATTGAATTGTCTTGGGTTCATGTCTGGTTGAACCTAAGTTATATTCAATGTTGATTGAATCTATTTAACTTGAGTTCATGTCTGTCTGAACTTAAGTTAAAAAAAGGTTTGGTTCATAATAGATTTAATTAAGTTTTAAGTCTTGTATAAATAGGACTTAAAGGTTAATCCAGTCTAATAAATTAGACTCGATTCGATTTGTAGACCATCTGAGTCCCTTTTAGATAAGACTTAAGTTTTAATTAAGTCTATTTAAAGTTAGACCTAGACTTAGGATTGAACTTAAGTCAGGTTTTAGTTTAGATTCAAGTTAGGTTGAGCCTAAGGCTTAGGTTAGACTTAGGTTTATATCGTGTTAAACCTAAGTACGGTTTGACTTAAGTTTAATATGGGTTAGACTTAAGTTTGGTTTTCAGGTTAGGTTCATGTCAGGTTGAACCTAAGTTTGGTTTTACTTGAGTCTAATGTCGGTTAAGTTAAAATTTCATTTAAGTTTAAGTTAGGTTGAATTCAAGTTTAGTTCAGTTCAGGTTAGGTTCAATATGGGTTGAACCTAAGGTTTTAGGTTAAGTTAGGTTCAATGTGGGTTGAACCTAAAGCTTAGGTTAACTTGAGTTCAAGTTAGGTTGGACTCAAGTTAGGTTAGGTTTAGGTTAGGTTCAATGGGGTTGAACCTAAGGTTTAGGTTAACTTGAGATCAAGTTAGGTTGGACTCAAGTTAGGTCAGGCTTAGGTTAGGTTCAATGTGGGTTGAACCTAAGGTTTAGGTTAACTTGAGTTCAAATTAGGTTGGACTCAAGTTAGGTTAGGTTTAGGTTAGGTTCAATGTGGGTTGAACCTAAGGTTTAGGTTAACTTGAGTTCAAATTAGGTTGGACTCAAGTTAGGTTAGGTTTAGGTTAGGTTCAATGTGGGTTGAACCTAAGTTTTAGGTTAACTTGCGTTCAAGTTAGGTTGGACTCAAGTTAGGTTATGTTTAGGTTAGGTTCAATATGGACTTGGAGTAAAAGGTTGGATTTGGGTCTGATTAAACCTTAGTTGATTAAGGTTTAATAATTAATTAAGTTTAATGTAGTAGACTTAATTAGGATTTGTGTTTGATTAAACCTAGTTAGTTAAGGTCTAATGGTTTAATTAGGTCTAATGGTTTAGACCTAATTAGGGTTTAAGTTTGATTAAACCATAGTCAGTTAAGGTCTAATGGTTTAATTAGGTCTAATGGGTTAGACCTAATTAAGGTTTATGTTTAATTAGTGTTTAAGGAGATTAATTAAGTTTTAGTGTGTCTTTAATTAAGATTTGATTTTTATATTAAACCTAATTTAATTAAGGTTTAATGAATTAATTAAGTTTATTATGTCTTTAAACTTAATTCATAAGTTTAATTTTGATTAATTAAGTTTAATATGTCTTTAAACTTAATTAAGATTTAATTTTTATATTAAACCTTATTTAAGTAAGGTTTAATGAGTTAATTAAGTTTATTATGTCTTTAAACTTAATTAATAAGTTTAATTTTGATTAATTAAGTTTAATACATCTTTAAACTTAATTAAGATTTAATTTTTATATTAAACCTAATTTAAATAAGGTTTAATGAGTTAATTAAGTTTATTATGTCTTTAAACTTAATTAAAAAGTTTAATTTTGATTAATTAAGTTTAATATGTCTTTAAACTTAATTAAGATTTAATTTTTATATTAAACCTAATTTAAGTAAGGTTTAATGAGTTTAATTATTATTTTAAATTTAGTTAAGTCCAATTTGGTCATTTTAGACTTAAGTGAAATTTCTCATTAGTCTATCATAGACTAGAACCATTTTCAAACTTTGATTGTTGATGAAAATAGTTAAATTTATAAAGGGTTATTTTTAGGATTAAAATTATTTAATTAATAAAGGATTTTAACCCTAAATTTCAAAATACCATTCAAAATGATTTTTATGACTTAGAAATAATTTTCTTAGGGTTATTGTCTGTTGCCCTATCATTTCTAGCCATTTGCATTTTTATTTTCCTTAACTTTCAATTTTTATAATTATTATTTGAAATAATTGTAAATAAATTTGAAAATTAAAGAAAAGTGTCCTAGGCATGTTTTTTGTCCTTAGAAAAATCATGGAAGGTCCCTAAGAACAAAAAGGTAAATGCCTCCAAGTTTCATAATTTTTTGATTTATAAATAATTTTTAATAATTAAAATACTACAGAGAGTATTTAATTAATTAAAAATTAAATACTGAGAATAAAATTATGATTTTGGTCTCATAATTTTCTCCTCTTCAAGAGCTTTCCAGAGGTATTTTTGTCATATTTTTGTGACCTCTAGATAAAAAGATATTGATTTTTGAAGTTTTTAAGTTTAAAATGGATTTTTTTTATAATTTCTTGCCGCCAAATTCCTCACGCGGTGACGCGTGTCCTCGGAGCTGTCGAAGAACGGGAAAATCTGGTGCGGGCAGCCGAACAGCTGACACTGCGGGGGAGAGATCAGCGCCGTCCATTCCTAAAACGCGGGATCCGACGGCGGAGAAAATTCGACTAAAAATTTGAAATTTCTCGAACCATTAAACTTCAAACATCAATATCTCACTCATTTCTTGATGAAATTGACTGATTTTTTTTAAAATGATCATCTGGATGAGAAGTATCCATTCATACGGTGATGATACACTTCTGGACTAGTATAACACATGATATGTCAAAAATACGATTTATTTTGTAAAGAAAAATTCCATACCTTTGCCACAAGCAAATCAAGCTAGATCAGACCTTATGGTTTCCTTCTAGGACTCCAATAGAAGGTTATTGCTGCAACAATTTGATCCAGAAGTCGGGCTTGGGGAGGAATTTTGAAGAAGTACCTAATTTGGGGCTGTTTTTGAAATTTGGTCAAATTGGCTCAAATAGGCTCAAACTATGGCTTGGATTTGATCCTAAAAGATTGATGGGACTTTTAGGAAGACTTTTTATGTTGGGAACAGGTGGATTTGGGCAGCTTATAGTTCTCCCTAATTTTTTTCGTCTTCTTGCTAGGTTCGGCCATGGGGTCCTATTTATAGCAAGGGGAGGTTATGGCTTAACTTAGGATGTTCTAGGGGAGTAGTTACCTCCTCTCTCAGTACATTGGGTGAAGGAATTGGCTGAAGATAGGCATTGATGCTTCTCCATAAGTTTTCCATGATGAGTCTCATTGCTTTGGCTCTCACCCATTGGTTCATGCAAGAGGTGTTTTGTGAGCTGTCCTTGCACCTCCTAATGGGCTTACACATCATCTCTTAAGCTCGGAAAATGGTGACACACAAGCTCATCCCTCATCATTGCTTCTAACCATGGTAAGGGGGGGGTTTCATGCATGGTTTTCCTTCCATTGGGTGGCTTGGAAGGTGGGAGGTGAGGCCTCATGTTGGCCGGCCACCTCATGGCTAAATGAAGCTTAGGGTGAAGGAGAGAGTGAACCCTCACCCCATGCATCATGATGGGTATTAACCCATGGCTAAGTGGTCTTAATGTGGGCTTAATTATGTGTTAATTAAGCCTTAAGATGAATTTAACCTAATTAATTATGAGAAGGCTATATATCATTTCATTTCTTTTTAATTTCCCATTTTAATTAAGTATTTTATTAATTAAAAGGTTGGAAAATATTTTATTAAGCAATTTATTAATTGAAAATAATTTCAATTTAATTAATTGATTAATTTTATCATTTTGTTATTTTATGATTTTAATTTAATTTTCATTTTAATTAATTATGTCATTTAATTATAATATTGAAAATTAAATCATTAATCATTTTAATTAATCAAAATAATTTTGAAATTAATTATTTGATTAATTTTGTTGTTTTTATTTCATTTTTATCTATTTTAATCAAAATAGATAGGTGTTGACCAATTTTGATCTGGGTTGACCCAAGTCAGCTCAAATTGATCAATTTAATTTTAAAATGTCTAGTATTTGTGATTTTGTCATTGTGGGGCTTTAAATGTGTCATTAGTTGAAAGGGTTGACTTATGGGTCAACAGGATTGGTCATTAGGTCTGGTTTGACCAATTTGACCACAGTTGACTTTTTAGGTCATAAGGTTGACCTATGGGGTCAACAGGGTAGGTCATTAGGTTTGGTTTGACCATTTTGACCAAAGTTGACTTTTTAGGTCATAAGGTTGACCAATGGGGTCAATAGGGTAGGTCATTAGGTCTGGTTTGACCAATTTGACCAAAGTTGACTTTTTAGGTCATAAGGTTGACCTATGGGGTCAACAGGGTAGGTCATTACGTCTGGTTTGACCAATTTAACCAAAGTTGACCTTTTAGATCATAAGGTTGACCTATGGGGTCAACTGGGTAGGTCATTAGATCTGGTTTGACCAATTTGACCAAAGTTGACTTTTTAGGACATAAGGTTGACCTATAGGGTCAACAGGGTAGGTCATTAGGAATGGTTTGACCGTTTTGACCAAAGTTGACTTTTTAGGTCAAAAGGTTGACCTATAGGGTCAACAGGGTTGGTCACTGGGTTTGGTTTGACCAATTTGACCAAAGTTAACTTTTTAGGTCAAAAGGTTGACCTTTGGGGTCAACAGGGTTGGTCATTGGGTCTGGTTTGACCATTTTGACCAATGTTGACTTTTTAGGTCATAAGGTTGACATATGGGGTCAACAGGGTAGGTCATTAGGTCTGATTTGACCATTTTGACCAAAGTTGACTTTTTAGGTCAAAAGGTTGACCTATGGGGTCAACAGGGTTGGTCACTGGGTCTGGTTTGACCATTTTGACCAATGTTGACTTTTTTAAGTCAAAAGGTATTGACTTATTGTAAAATGAGGTCAACACGCGGTTAATCACGACGGTTTTCAAGAGATATTCTAGTTTTACAGTAACACGCCCTAGCTTGGAAAGTCCATAAAAATTTGGTTTTAATTATATCCTTCAATAATCGCAAAAATACTACTCCTAATCCTTAACTGAAATACTTTGTTAAAAACTGAAAGTGGAGTTTAATATATTAAAAGTACTCTTCCTTATGCAATGAAATTAGTTACACGTGTAAAACTATAACAAGTAACATGAAAGATTGTGACAAATAGGAGCAATTATATTCTTTACCCTTACTTTGTTCTATAAAGAAAATAGGTTAATTCGATGATTTGAAATCTTGTAGATGGGTTAGGTAGCGAAGATACTAGCTCTTACTCTAGAGTTCCCTTTTCTTCCTTCACTTGGGGGTTAATATCTCATAACAAAACTTTTCACATCAAACCAAATTAGGGGTTTTAGTCTGTAACCCTAAAGTCCTCTAATTCTAAACCTCATAAATATGCATATCTCTCTGTTTGTTTGAACTTAACCATATAGACTACTTTCTCACCCATATAATCTCATGTGATTTTTAAAAATAGTTGACAGAGACAATACCATATTGGTTCTTACATGTTCTTACAAGTTGATCAAGTTTACATGTAAATGAAGATCAAAGTAAAATCATCACAATATATGGTAACTCTACGTAATTCTATATCCTACACAAGCATACTAATTCATTGTAAGAGGGAAGAGTAAATAAAAACTACTCACTACACATGGAGAAACAAGAAAAATTTTTCATTGAACAACACTTTGAATCCATACAAACAATGTACCAAATTCAAACCAATAATCAATGAAAATACTTATCTTTGATGGAAATCAAACTCTCCATGTATATAAAAAGCAATCTCCTTCCAACCCTCTCTAAGAACAAAGTGAAAACGAAAGAAGAAATTCTCACTCTCTCTTTCTCTCTCACCTTGTCGCCCCACTTGGGGCTAACACCCTAGCCTTCTTCTCCTCTTCTCCAAGCCTTATTCTCCTATTATAATATTCTCCTCCTCTCTAATTATCCTCTTCTCCAAGAGTTCAAGAGTGTTTATAATTTCCCAAGAGTTGCTTCAGCGTCTCTTCAAAAAGTGTTCACATTTAATGAATCTTCCATTGGGTGACTTAAGTGCCTTTTCACTCCAAGAAACAAATCTCTTCCATTATAACTCCACATAACCAATCCAAAATCTTCTAGAAAGTTTATTTCATCATTGAAAATGAATTCTCCATGAGATACACTTCGCAAAGCTGTGAAAATCATCGAAATCCAACTTACATTGAAGAAGTTATGCCAAAAACCATCACTGGCGGCTATGGCCGGTGGTTTGGAGCATAGGTGCCACTACTTGGCGGCAATGCACCAAATGGTGGCACCTAGATGCTAGACACAAGTACAAAAGTGTCTGGTTTAACCCATTTTGCTCTGTTTTGCTCTGGTGCGACTCGTTCTGCTCCGGTATGCTCCATTTTGGTCTATTTTTGTTCCTTTTGCTCCAATCACTCTAAATTCTTCAATCTGATGTACCTACAACCAAAAACACAAGAAAATATACATTTAAAGTGCAATATCATTATAAAATATAGCATAAAAAGTAGTACATTTTTAGGTTGATCAAAATCCCCCACACTTAAAATTACTTATCCTTAAGTAATACTACACTTTAAAAATAATTTTATTTAGATTAGAGTTAATGGTCACCCTTCAGAATTGCTAAAATGTTGTTCTAAAAATGGATAGTTCAACCTAGAAGAACTTCTAGTGAATCAGAGTAGCCCAGGGTCTAAATTATTTATCATCAAACTTTGGGATTTTTTTCCTATCTAATTCAGAAAAAATATGCAGATTTTTCAAACTTTAGATCCTATGAACTTTACATTATAGACTTATGAAATCTCCTAAAAATAATTTAACTAACATAACTATAAAAAGCAAGCTTAGGATTGTTCTAAGTTCCTTACTTTATAAAGACTCAAGTGAAACCATTTTTTGATTAGGACCTCTCCTCAAGCTTCTCCTCACAATTTTTTTTTTAGGATCTTTTTGATCCATTTTTTTCTGCTCTTTTCTTTTCTTTTATATGTGAGTATTACTATATCTGGAGAAGTCCTTAAATAATTTTTAATTCCACTATCCTCCTCTAAAGTTAAAACTTATTACTTTCCTTCACTTGAAAATATGTATTTTTTTAAAATATTTTCTAAAGAACCTTAAATGTTTGAAAATAAAAATTTTAAGAATCCTTAATTTTTTAAAAAATACACTTCTTCCTACTAAAGATAGTTATTCATTTTCCCATGTTCCCCACTAAATATCCTTAAATCCAGGTTCACCCTTTTCACTAAAAATATCAATTAAGTTTTTCTACTCCATTTATATACTTAAAATTCTAACATCCTTAAGGTGACTCCACATAACAAAAATCATTAGAAATAAAAAAGAAATTTATTTGTAGTAATTCTGTAAACAAGCAAGGTTTAAATTTGAAACATGTTTCTCCCCCCCCCAACTTAAGCTCAAACTTGTGTAACAATGAAGTACAAAAATATGTGGTAGGGAAAGATCACTTTTACAATTTACTACACATCCTACAAAAATATCAACAAATAACATATGGTAGAAAATTGCAGTAGAAAGTAAGTCTAGCCTAAACATGCTTGGGATAACAATATAAAGGAATTTTAAATTGTAGAATAGGTATAAACTGAAGATTAAACATGAACACATTTTAAACTTTATAATGGAATTGCAGATGCTAACGAGTTTAAAATATTAAGATAAGTTATGTTGTCTCCAATGACTCATTCAACTTGACGTACAAATATAGAGACACAAACTCCAATACATAGACTCACAGGTTTCATAAACAAACAACAACTGAGGTTAATTTGATCTCCCTTCCACTCACATTTCCCCTCCTTACTTTTAATTTCTAACTGAAGAAACTATATTAAAAACGTAGGTGTATTAAAGATTTTTTTTTATATGGTTATCACCCTTGGACTAGAATTCTCCTATTATAAAAACTCATGTGTTTCCAATTTCAGGTTCTCTAAGTCTAAGGTATACACAATATGGTAAATAAAAGTAGTGTAGTTCATCTAGATGTTGTTCACTAAGTAAGTTCATGACCTTACTCGGTAAAGATAAAGTCAGATAAAGGAAGTAATAGAGTTGACATGGAGTGGTCCCAGTCTAAACTCTACATGCTTCAAGGTAATGCTCAGCTTGGATTGAGAACTAAGTCGTAACAAACTCGTCAGCCTGCTACTACCAGAAGTCATATGTAAATTTAGTCAAGACCAAGGCAAAACCTCAAAACAATAACCCAAAATAATCTTACAAATCAAATAAGGATCAAAGTCCAACATCTCACTATTATCCAATCTAACATAACAACAATCACACTAAATAAATAACAAAGATAACCATGGTTTGACTCCCACGAAGCACTTGGTCTAACATTGATGACCCGATGTATCCAATGTTTACTCTAGTTTCCCCAACATTAGAATCTCATTCATTTTGCCTATATACCATGGAATATGCCATTCAGTGATTTTGAATAAATCTTTCTTAGGAGATTTTTTACTAATTTCATCATTCAATTAAGATTTTTCTTGTGATTGAGTGGAATCTGAAGATATAATGACTAATGGTGTAGATGAATTCCCTAAATAGGTAAGCTTTAAAATTGTATAGGGTAAATTTATCTCAAGTTCATGGGATTTTTCAACAGATTAAATTAAAAGATTACTATTTTCGGTAGCGTCCATCATTTTACAGCTCTCTTGAACATACATACAATCTTCTTTAAACAACATTTTCAACTCATTATGAAAGTCCATTTCGATCTCATCTGCTAACTTACTCTCAAAACTCTCTTGGAAATGGTCTTTACTTAGATAATCAATTTTATCCATCCAAAAAAAATCATCAGCTTTTCTCTCAGTTGGATATTTCATAGTCATTAATACATCAAAACTTACTTCCTGGTCATTAATATTCATAGTCAACTCTCATTTTTGCACATCTATCATAGCTTGTCTAGTAACAAGAAAAGGTCTTCCTAAAATAATTGGATTATCTTTATCATCCTCCATATCTAATACAATAAAGTCCAAAGGAATGATGAATTTATCCACTTTAATAAGCACATTTTTTATAACCCCTTTTGGATAAATGATAGTTCGATCAGCTAATTGAATGGTTATAGTAGTGGGAGAAATATCAGCTAAACCTAACCTTTTAAATATAGATAGAGGCATCACATTAATGCTAACTCCAAAATCACATAAAGCTTTTCCATATAATATTTCTCCAATTGCATAAGGAATTGTAAAGCTACAAGGATCTTTAAGTTTCTGATTAAGCTTTTTCTGAAGTATAGCGCTGCACTCCTCACTTTTTGCAATTGTCTTGTAATTCCTGAGTTTCCATTTCTTTTTTAATATCTCCTTCATAAACTTTGCATAACTTCACATCTGTTCAAAAGCTTCAGTGAAAGGATTATTTATTGTTAACTTTGTAAGTACTTTTAGGAATTTTGAAAATTGTTTATCAAACTCATGATGTCTAAGTCTTTGAGGAAATGGAGGTGGTTATCTTTCAAAATTGATTTTAGTTAGAGATATTAATTTTTCCAGATCCTTAGAATTATGTTCTTTAGGTCTTCTAGTTTCTTCTCTTTCTCTTACAACTTCTTTCCTTCTTCTAACCACATCCTCTACCTCTCTTCTACTTCTTAATCAGACAACTTCTACTTGTACATTAGTGTTATCTTTAGGATTGATCTCAATGTTTCTAGTAAGTGCTCCTTGGGGTATATTGCTAAGTGAGTTAGCAATTTGTCATATTTGATTCTTTATGTTTATAATCACAGCATTCTGACTTTGCAACTAGTTTCCCATTTGCAATACCACTTCTTCTATAGACATCTTCTTATCCTCAAATTATTGATCATTGTTAGAGTCCAGTGGATATGAAGGTCTATAGGTTTTGTTCCCCTAATTATTCCAACTTCCATTAGGATTGGCATGAATGTTCTCCCATTGTTGGTTTCCACCCCAAATAATATGATTCAAGTAAAAATTAGGATGTTTCTTACAATCAGGGTTGTAAGAGATAGTATACGGGTTGTTTATGGTATTTAAAGTCTCATATGATAAGTTAGAATCAATCATATGACCTAATAAACTTTCCTCACTTACTGGAGTAAATTGAGGCTGGTTCATTCCAAATTGGTCCAACTTACTTGTTATTGCAGCAACTTGAGATGCAAGAATTGCAATCGCATCTCTATCTTGGACACAAGCTACCTTTTTAGGATTTAACCTTGTAGAGGACCATTGAAATTCATTTGTAGCCATATTTTTAATTAATTCATAAGCTTCATCAAATGATTTTAACATTAACGATCCACCAGCTGTAGCATCAATTATGAACCTAAGGGATCTGACTAACCTATTATAAAAAGTTTGAATGATTAAACAATTAGGCAGAGTATGTTGTGGACACTTTCTTAGGAGTTCCTTAAATCTTTCTCATGCTTCCTATATTGATTCATCTTCATACTGACAAAATGAGATAATATAATTTCTGAGTTTAGTAGTCCTTGAAGGTGGAAAATAATTCACTAGGAATTTTTGAGTTAACTCCTCCCAATTTTCAATAGAGCCAGGTGCTAATGAGTATAACCACATTTTAGCCTGTTGACCTCATTTTTGATGAGGTCTTCTCTTCTCTCTATAGTACTTAAGATCTAGCCTTAAGCTTTTCCTTTGACTATCTTAAAAGACTAGAATTGGGACCCACCACTTAGAAACTCAAACCACTTCTTAACTCCCTGCAAACTCCACAAACTTGATTGTAGACCCCTAATCACCTAGAGGGTTAAAATCAAATGTGGAAGTTTAAAGGATGAGTTCCTATAGGACTCTTTGGCCTTAGGACTGCCCTGGGTGGCCTGGTCTAATGAGGGCTGACTTACACATACACTACATTTATACACTACACTTTCACACACCTCCTAAAACACACCTATACCCAACTTGATCTCCTGACTCATGAAGGTGATCCACATGGATGGTCCTTAACCCCTAAGCCCTTGGCTGAGAGGGTTAGGAACAACATAGTGGATGCCTCAAATGAATCCCCTCATGGCTCATGTGGGCTTGATATGGCTTCATGACTTAACCAAAATGATTTCATTCCACTTACATTCACCCAATCTTCAATTTTCCAAATTTTCAATTTTTGACCCCCGAGACCCCGGACCTGTCTAGCCTACCCAAAACCCTTGAAATTACCCAAAATTTTCAAAATTTCCAAATCACAAAAAATTCCCCAAAATTAACCTTGAATATTTTTCCTCCACTCAAATTGATCACCCATACCCAAAAATACCAAAAATTCCAAAAATACCTCCCAATACCCTCCAAATACCCAAAATACCCTTCTTGACCCAAAAATCCAAAAATTCAGAAAATTCCTAGAAAATTCTAGAAAATCCCAAATATTCCCAATTTTATTTTGTTCAACTACACCATGGGCCAATTCTATCAATTTACCCTACATTTGTCAAAACACCCAATTTGACCCACTTTAACCCTAAGTGAACCCAATGTCAAACCAAACCTACCCAATTGACCCAAATTCTGGTCCAATTCAATTCTAAACTTCAATTCAACATTCCCAACACAAATATAGACCAAATACAAGTCCAATTTGATTGACAATTAGATCCAATTTCACTTTTGGCCTTAAAGCCCAATTTGGACGCATGACCCAAACCTAACCCAAACTCACCCAATTCAACTCCAATTAACCCCAAATATTTTCTAAACCTCCCTTAAAATCCCTAAAAACAAGAAATTAACATTATTTGCCCAAAATTTAGACCCAAACCCCACTCAAAGTCAACCCAAAGCTAAAAGGCCCAATTTTGACCTTAACCCAAACCTAACCCAAATAAGCCCAAACCTCAAAATCAAAACCCAACCAAAGCCAAAACCTCTTTGAAAAACTCCCATAAACATTTCCAAACATTTATTTTACATCAATTTCAACCCTAGCCCAACATTGGGCCAAATTAACCCAATTTGACCTATATTGGCCCATTCACCAAAGAAGCCCAAATTCAACCCAATTCAAACCCAAATCACTCCCAACTTGCTTCAAATCACTCATGACACATCCATGAACTAAAAACAACCTTTGTTTGGCCCAATCCTTCACAAAATTCACATCCCTAAATTTATTTTTAAACCAAAAGCCCACTTTCTTAAACCTTCCTAAAAGCCCAAATTTCATGCTAAAGCCCATATGACAAATTCTTCTCATCATACCCTTAATTAAAATCATCCCTAAATTCAAATCAATCATCAAATGATTCCAAATCAAGCCATGTGCCAAATCCCATCAAATCACTCCTAAATTACCAAAATTCCTAAAAACCTCTTTCATGAAAGTTGACTTAGCTTTTTCCAAGCCAAAGGTGAGCCATGAAGCCATGCATGAGCTACATGGGAGCCATGAGAGCCATGGAATCTACTTTCCACCTCACCATACCCAAGATGGCAAGAGGAGGAGGCCCTTTCCATATTCTCTTTAGGGGGATTAGCCACTTCCATGACTCCACTAAACCATGCTTAAACTTAATTGTACTTGGATGGTGACCCTTCCCCACTAATTAAGCTAACCTAAACCACTTTATCTTCAGCCCAAACTAGCCATGGGAAGGTGCACCTAGCCCAATCCATGCATTTGACCAATTTGAGCCAAAATATACCCTTACCCCATTCTACTTTGATTCAAACACTTTACACATGTCCAAGCCCAATTGCCTTCACCAACTTCAAGCCCTGGACCTCCTGACCCTGAGGGTGACCCATGCCTGCCGGCCAGCCACCTGGGCCGCCGGAAAACACCATGGCCGAGACATGGGAAGGAGCCAAGCATTGAAATTCCACCTTGCTGAGTTGCCCCATGCCCAGTGGCCATTGCAGCTGTTCTTCCCTTGACCTAAGCAGCTGATCCCAACCCTTGGCCATCCCTGTGAGCCTCTCCAGCCACCTCTATTTAAGTTCGACCCCCTCACGGCCATAGAAGAGAGTTGCATAAACCTTGCCGAAACTCTGCCAAAATTGTTCCAAACCCTACTCCATACTTAGAGCAGTTGATCCCCAGTGTCAATTTGCCCTAATCCCCACCAACAGAACCCAATTTCCCAACTGAAATTTCACCCGAAAACCAGGACACTTTGCCACGGTGAGCCAATCTTCAAATCGAGCGGCCCTACACCTTCACTACACCAAGAGAAAAAGTTTCCCACTGAAAGCCCCATCTCCAGGCCACCCAGTTGTTCCAGACTCCAAGCTTTGTGATCAGGCTTGGTCGAAATCATACCTAGGCGATTCACCAGACCAGGAGACTTCATCTGGAGCTTGCTGGGATCCAATCGAATGTGACACAACCCTCAGATTGAAGCCACACTTCTCTGAGCAAAGGTATGAGCTAATTCTTCATCCTGAGCTTTTGGAGATTCTTCATTTCAAATGCTTTAATTTCAATACATGATCACCATATAGATGTATTCGTCTCTTCAAGACGAATCCATAGAGCATAAGAACACGAAAATCCATTGAGAAATGAGTGAGTTCTTAGGATTTTAGTGTGGACGGCTCTCGGGTGAGAACGCTTGGGGACGATGAACGGATGCCGTTCATTCCATATACGCGCGGACGGACGACCAGGATCGCGCCGGATGAGGAGATGGAACGATACAGCGGGCCCCGGGAGCGCTGAGTTGGATGGCGGCGTCGAATGGCAGCGCGACACGCAGCGTTTCGGAACTGCCGAGGTTGACGCGGCGCCGCATGGATAAATAGAAAATTATGGTATTTTCTTATTTATTTAATTCACTAAAACTTCAAAAATCCATAACTTTGTGTAGAAAAATCAAAAAAATAAAATAAAAATACCCTCTTGCTCAGTGAACAGAGGAGAATAATGTGGAAAAGAAATTATTTAATTTCATCAAGTATTTTTTTTTAAATGATTTATTTACCCTCTGCATTGTTTTAATTCTCCATGCATATAGGAAATTCACCATGACATGAGACCATAGGGCTTTTGAAGCCTCTGAATTTAGGAACATTCCCAGAATTTTCCAAAGTCAGAGGCCATCCCTATGAGAAGTTATTGATTTTTCAAATTCATGTTACTGTTTGGAGTATTTTAAATCTAATAATTAGCATGTTGTGAAATAAATTTTAGGAAAATTTGGTGATGTTTCTTATGACCAGAGGACCCCAGAAAAATAGGTTTTCAATTAGTTCATTTAAAATAACCCTAATTGGCTTAAACACCCAAAATAGGTCCCTAATTAATTATAGTTAACCATACATCAAATTGACTTGAAATCAATTCTCCACTGACCTTTAGGATCAGAGGAACCCACCATAAAAATTTGAAGTCAATTGGACTTGGTTAACCCTACTAAATGGGTTGATTAAGCCACTTAGCCAATTTAAACTTTAAAAATTCATAACTTTCAAAATACTTTTCAAACATTCACCAAATTAGTTTTGGAGCCTCTCGGATATCAGGGGAATTTAAGAAAATTAAAATTTCAATTTTCTAAAAAATTTAATTTTTTGCATTATTTTAATATTTTAATAATTAAAAAAATAAAAAAAATCACAAAAATAATAAAATTCACCAAAATGTCACATTTTGAATTCTAATCACTTAGGAACAAACCCCATATTTTTCTTAGGTCTATTTGGTGAGATATTAAATTTTAAAGCCCTAAGGTAATTTTAAAATTAAAAAAATATATTTTTTAGCATTTCAACTAAAATAATTCTAATAAATCAAAGAAAAATCAAAAAATTGTAAAAATTGATTCTCTGATTTCCTTGATATCAGAGAGATTTTTTAAAAATATAAAATTCATTTTTTAACCTTTATTTTATTTTTAAATTAATTAATACTCCAAAACTTAAAATAATCATAATAAAAATAAGTAATTCAAAAAATCACCAAAATTGGTCCAAGTGGTCCTCTAGTCAATAGGAATGTCCCATAATTTTCTTAAGAACAGAAACTTTCCCTTGGTCATATTATTAAATTTTCCTTGGAAATCCCTATTTTCTACCAAAAATAATTACATAAATAAATTAAATATAGAAAAATCACATTTTCTCCTCTCATGTCTTTATTGGCATATGAGTGAAGTCACATAAAAATTTCAAGTTCATTTAAGCTCAATTTAGTGAGTTATGAAATTATTAAGCTTGAAGGGCAAAGTGGTAATTAAAATTTTAACCCTTAATTAAAACTTTAGGTTTAATAAAATTAAAAAGTAAAACTTTTGATCTTAATCTGATTTGGATGATTGAAATTTAAATAATTAAGGGATAGAAACCTATTAAACAATTTAAAAATAATTAAAATAAATTTTAATTAAAATATTGATTAAATTTGGAAGAATAATAAAGTTGGAATTATTAAATAGGGATATTATTAGGAAGAGATTTGTTCTTTAATCTAAGGATCCCTAAATTAATCATCTCAATAATATTTAATTCCCAATTAAAATGATAATTCAAATTTAAGATTTAAAATGTTAAAAGACTTAACCATTAAATTAAATTAAAGTTAAATTATTAAACTCTTTTAAATTTTCAATTAAGATTAAAAATAAAATTAAATCAAAATTTAAATTAAATTAAAACATATTAAATTAAATCAAATTAATTTAAATCAAATTAAATTAAATTAAATTAAAATTATTAATTTAAAATTTAAATTAATTTAAATTAAATTAAAATTAAATTAAATTAAATCAAATTAAATTAAATTAAAGGAAATTAAATCAAATTAAATTAAATCAAGTTAAATTAAATTAAATTAAATCATATCAAATCCAACTAAATTAAATTAAATTAAACCAAATTAAATTAAATTAAAATTAAATTAAATTAAATCAGATTAAATTAAATTAAAGGAAATTAAATCAAATTAAATTAAATCAAATTAAATTAAATCAAGTTAAATTAAATTAAATTAAATTAAATTAAATCATATCAAATCCAACTAAATTAAATTAAATTAAATTAAATTTAATTAAATTAAACCAAATTAAATTAAATTAAAATTAAAACTAAATTAAATTAAATTAAAGTTAAATTAGATTAAAAATAACATCACCTAAGACATAAAGAAATTCAAAAATAAATATAAAGCAACTTGAACGCTATCCCAAATTTAAACTCATTAATCGAAATTAAATTAAATCACAAACCATTTGAACACCAATTTGCCCTTCGAAAACTTTTATTGTCATAACTCCTAAACGAATGTTAAATGAAGTGTTACTTCACTTATAGGATATTCAAATGTCCTAGTTCATCGAGCAAGATAACAACAAAACTTGAAATTCTCGGACGATTAATTCATTTGTATAATTAAATTCGTTTGGACTTAAAACAATTCTAGCAATATTGAAAAGATGTTTAAGATTCTTCTTAAGCACTTCCTCAATATGATAGGATGTTTATAAGAACAACTGAACTTAATTGTTCTTTGATGAAGAAAATCGTCCTCAAACAAAAACACAAGAACCTAGACGTCATAGGAAATGACTAACTATAGGATTAGGAATTTGGTAGAAAACCATAACCCTTCCCTTAGCTTTACCTAGGAATTTGCTTAAGTATTCTAAATTGTGTTTAAGTGTATCTTGGAATGACGGGAAGACCCTCCAGGTACGCTTTTATTTTGTTGCAATTTACTTTATTGCAATTTATTTAATCGCATCGCACTTACCTTTCTTGCATGATAAACAACTGTTGCATGAAAACCCTCACCTTTAGGATAGTCCCTAAAACTGAAACCAAAACTAAATTTAAAAGTCATTACAAGATAAAATTCACCGCCACAACATCTCAAAATATAAAACAAACTCAAAATTTAATCACAAATAGAACACAAAACTGCAATTACAACTAAATTAAAACGTCTTGTTGGATGATCGGAAATACCTCGGATGATGTAACCTACGTGTTGCTAACGAGATTTCCCACGGTCTAAATGAAAGTGTGGAACTCATTTAGTTGAGTTTAGCAAATTCATCTGGACTAAGTGAATCCGATAAAAATAACGATCCCGGAAGGATGGAACCGTGGGATCTTAACCGGTGTTGTTATAATCAACTTTAAGATTTGTTTTAATTAAAACATAAAAAACACTTGGAAATTAAGATTTTCTCTAAACCAAAACACTTTTCTCATCTCCTGATTTATGACTTCTATAACTAAGCCTCTGCAACAACAGGGAGCTCGGAGCATAGTGGGCAGCACAGCCATCGTCATCAGCAAAACCCGAGCCTACTTCATCAAAACTTTCTTAGAGTTAAATAACCAAACCATAGGAGTTTGAGGTAGTTTACCTAGTGCAACATAAATCCTCAACCTCTTCGTTAGGCATTTACATTATCATGTCATGTAAATTAAGCCCTAACCGGTCTTAGGACCCTGAGGTAGTCGTTCGGTACGACATAAACCCTCATATATTCAAGGCTATTTGTATGATTATCTCATACGAATATAAGTCCAAATTAATTAAAATTGGCAAGATCAAAACATTAAATAAACATTACGACTTTCCTAAATTCAAGCCAAACAATAGGATAGTCGGGAAATTACCGAAGTTTGCTTCGAATCTGTAATTTCTCCTACCTTTCTTCCTTTGAATTCTCGAAACAAAATGCTCCAAACTTGATCCATTCCCTATTGAAATCCCAAAATTCAATCCTTTGAAAACTTAAACTTCGAAATTCTTGAGAGCAGAACTACTGATTATTATCGAGAGTTTTCTTAGGTGATTCCCGTCACTTAAGTTGTAATTAACTATAGGGGCTTGCCCTTTTAGGAAATTATAAGAACCTAGGTAATATAAACCCTGTTTAATGCTTTCATATTAAGCAGGGGAATTTGTCGGCTTATAAAATTGGTTCGCAGACCAAACGGATGTCACAAATCTTCTAGTTTATTTAATCGAGCACCATCACCAAACAGTGTGTCTATTCTTCGAGATAGATACATAGTTTGCGATACGGTGCTCGTTTATATAAACTATTTGGGATGTGAAATCAGTTTGATTTCATATCTTAAAATTTTCAAATTTAAAATTATTTTTAAAATCAAATACTACTTTTCAAATTATTTATTTAAATTAAATTGAAAATTCGCCGACAATTTCTGTTAGGCGACCCCCTTTTCAAAATAAAACACACAACCTAAAAATAAGTCGTACATAGCCTTATCACTTAGTGAGAAAGGAAAAAAGCCTTAGTCTAACAAATCATCTGACATGCTGTTATAACAAAATGTAGCACAGAGTTCTAGAAAACAAGATAAGTGTAAATAGGGATCCTCTGAAGGAGTTTCCCCAAACTGGTTGTTCTGCACCAGTTAAATAATCTCTAGATTTAGTTTAAAAGAACCAGCTTCTACAACAAAGTTTTGTATACTTGAGTGAATTTCACCTATCGTAGGATTTACATAATCCTTAATTATTTATAATGATTTTCCAAGTTATTATTCTAAACATTTTCCATTTCCATTTCTAGTTTCTTTCTGTTTTTTTTTTATTTTTTTCATTTTTTCTAACTCGGGATCATAAGGCACATGTCTTGCAGATCCTTTAGTTCACAAACATAACACAACATACAATACATTAACAATTAAACAAAAAAAATTTTCAACACAAGAAAACATTTTCACAAACATTTTGTGTTTCACATAAATATTTTCTTCACAAAAAATTTTTCATACAAATGACACCTTTCAGATAAATAGTTTTTACGACACTACAATTTTTCAAGTCTAAAACTAAATAATTCAGCTAAAATCCTCCTAAAATTTAAGATAAACCGTTGTGATCCGCGACAACGGTTCCAAAAACTTGATCCCCGATTACAATATGCATGAGTTTAATCATTTAATTCTCTTATTTAAATGTCTTCCTTTATAAAGTGCCAAAAACTTGACTCCAAAGAAAAGTAAGATTTCAATTATGTCTTTAAATAGTAGGGATTCTATGCAGTTATACATATCTTTATCAAGTAATATAGAGCTTTCTGATTAAGCCCCCAATATCGATCCCACGGAGATCACAATTAATCACGGCGGCTTTCAAGAGAAATTCTAATCTAAAATAACACGCCTAGTATGGAAAGTCAATAAAAGTTTGGTTTTAATTATATCATTCATTTATCACTACAATACTACTTCTAATCCTTAACAAAAATACTTAGTGAAAATAGAAAGTGGAGTTTAATATATTAAAAGTACTCGTCCTCATGTAATGAAATTAGTTACATGTGTAAACGTATAACACGGAGCGAGAGAGATTGTGACAAATAAAAGAAGTAATATTCTTTACCCTTACTTGGTTCTATAAAGTACATAGGTTAACTTGATGATTTGAAATCTTGTAGATAGGTGACCCAACCCGCAATAACGCAGTAATATTTGCTTCCAAAAGATGGCCAAAAACTTGACCCAATTTACAAATAGCGGCTAGTGTATAAAATCAAAATATTGTAAAATTTTAGAAAATATTTTACACACTAGGGGTACTACGCAAGTATACTTATCGTTTCAAGTAATATAGGGTTTTCCTTTATAACCCCAGTATCGATCCCACAGAGAAGCGAGGTAAGAAAACCTTTAGGCTAATTCCAGACTATTTCTATAAGGCCTAAATTTGGAATGTCGATTAAAATGAGTTTTCTAATAACTAATCATAAATTAAATTCTGAAATGAAAAGATAACTTATGGATAAATTGGTTTGGAGAAATTCGAGATATTAAAAATTACCTTTCTCTTGCAATTGCATAGATAATGTGTAAGAAAGACATGCTTAGAATTAATGTAGTAGTGTCAAATAGAAGCATTCCTATTCTTTACCCTTTGGTCCAGTCATAAAGAACATTGGCTAATCTATAGATCGGTTCAGGATGTTTTATTAGTAGAATGGGTTAATCTAGGCTCACATTACTAGATATCTAAGGGTGGCTATGGTCGGCCCTACTAGTGACTCGTTCCCTTTCTATAGATCAAATTATTAGAATATAGTCTGTCACTCTAAAAATTAATCAATTTTGTGCCCAATAAACAATATCTCCCTATTTATTTTCACTTCACCTTGAATAACCCGCACAAGGCCTTTGACTACCCAAGGATTCATGTGATATCTACTAGTTAAGAATTCATCTCCTTCTAGGTCTCAGAATTCTTTCAACAGGTTTTAACAATACAAGTGATCAATTTGTAAAGTAAATGAAGATCCGGTATGAATATCATCACCATAATTTAATAAGAGAATATCTAAGCAAATCTTAATTCCTAAACATGCATCTATTTCATTACAAAATAAAAGTAAATGAAAATAATGACATAAGAAGTAAAAGAATTGATAGAACTATATAAAAAATTAAGTGCCAACAGGGAACTTATTTCATTAGTATTCTATTATATTTATGCAACTATCTGTCACCTAGAAGCATCTAATAGATAATTCTATCATAAAAATGATTTTCTTACGCATGCCACTACTTCATATTAAAAGAAAGAGTAAAGGAAATCACTTACGAAACATGGATAATTCATGACAGAGAACTTGGTTTAAAACAAAGAAAATCCACTAGAAAGTGTTTACAACAATTACAAGAGTATGAAGAACACAATACTTAGTTATTTTCCTTCTGAAAGAAAGAAGAAGATCTCTCCACCAAAGTTTCCCACCGATCCATGCGAGGCACGTGCATCCCTTACATAAATATCTCAAAATCCCTCACCAATCTCTAAATAAGATGTATGAATCTACATCTTCATAACTCTAAATGACTAAGGGGAAAGAGAGAGAGAGATATAGAGAGGGGAGAGAGAGGAGAGAGAGAGAAAAGAGAGAGGCTTTCTGGGTGTTTTTTTGTGAAGGTGTGGCCTCCTATTTATAGGCTTCAAGAGTTACTTAAGGCACCTCTTCAAAATGTGTCCATGTTCAATGAATCTTCTAGAAGGTGTGCCTGGCTCCTAGGTGCCGGAATCTGGCGCCTAGGCGTCGGACTCCGTTGACCAAGTCTTCTCACCCCTTCACTTTGGATCACACCTCTTCGCGATTAAAACAGTTCCAATGTGTCTACATACATTATATCACATGTCAAATATATTAGGAATAACTTCCATGCTTCTAGAAGGCATAGAAACTACTTAACACCATCAAAATAACTCCCAAAGTCGTCAAAAATCCATCACATAAGCGTTTCTGTATGATTCTGGCCTCTAGGCCTTGATTCTGGCGCTTAGGCGCCGTTTTCTCGTCGTCACTGGCGCCTAGGCGCCGGGTTTGGCGCCTAGGCACCACCCTGTGCGCAGCTCCACCATTTTGCTCTGTTTGGCTCCGTTTCAACTCTGTTTCGCCCCATTTTAGTTGTGTTGCATTCCTAACATCTTTACCTTCAAGATAGACATAAAAAACCTTTCTCAAAAGTATAATTTCATCCAAACATGTGAGAAATGTAAAAGATATTGAGCATAGAAAGACATATTGATATGTGCTAAGTTAGAATTTGTTTTTCTTGCTCATTTTGGCTCAAAATTGCATAGTTTTTGCTTCATTTTCTATAAAATCATATTTTGGTACTTGAAAACAAAAAAATGCAAAATTCTGCATAATACCTTCCTTTAAAGTGTGATATCATTAAAAATATGCTGCATGAAATGCATACTAAAAATAGGTACTTTTTTTTCATGGATCAAAATCCCCCAAACTTAAACGTTACTTGTCCTCAAGTAACACTATAAGCCTTAAAAACCACATAAGCAAATCATGTGTATGAGTTTCTTTAGGAGTTTCTAAAATTTTGTTTTAGAAATATAGTAATCCAATTTAGAAAAAAATTTTAGGAAATGAGACCAATTTAAAGTTTACAAATCTATTAAATGAAAGAGTATGAAAATATGTGTTGCTATCTAATTTAGAAATGCTTGTAAATTTTTCAAAATATAGGGGTTAGGCATTTTATTTTCTTTACTTAAAAATATTTATTAAAAATAATTATACTAACTATATTATATTTTAAAGCTTAAGATTTTCTCAAACCTTATACTTTAAAAAGCTCAGGTGTGGAACCAATTTTTGATTAGGCCTTTTAATCCTCAAGCTTCTCCTTCCTTTTTCACATACTATACTTTTCTTTTCTTTTTCTTTTTTTTTAAGGCAAAGATTACTATACCTGGATAGGCCTTTAATAATTTTGAATTCCCCCCTTCCTTTCCTAAAGCATAAGGTAGATATATATCTTTCACTTAGAAATATAATAACAGTTTTGAAAATTATTTTTCAATAATAGAAATTTAAATATTGAAAACAAAAGTCCAATCCTTCTATTTTTCTAAAAATACAACATTTCTTACTAAAGATGGTTACAAAATACTTATCATTTCTTCACTAAGAAAAATTTAACTTTAAATTTTTCATCACTACTATAAATTTTAACTAAATTCTCTTACTTATTTCTATATTCAACATTTTATTTCCCTAATATAACTTCATACACGTAATTATTTTTCAATGAAAATCAAATTTATTTATAACAGTTTTGAGGAAAAATAAAATTTAAGTTCTTGAAAATTGTTTTTCATTCCCCCCAAACTTGAATTTTAAAATATTTTTGCAATTAATTTCATAAAATGTAGGAGGAAGAAAAATAAAAGATAAATCTACTAACTACTACAACATCCTATCAAGTTTATATACATGCATAATCAGGATAGAATGATTGTAGAAGAAAGTAAATCTAGCCTAAAACATGCTTGTTATAATATTAAATTTAAAGGAAGTATATTAACTTTAAAATATATTTTTCTTCCTACCCCCAAACTTGAATTTGAACATGTATAACATTCAGTACATAAAATATAAGCAAGAAGAAAAATAGTTCAAAAATTCTATCTACCACAAATGTTTGTCAAAAACATCTACAAATATTTATCAAGACATAACAATTTGCAATAGAAAGTAAATCTAAACTAACATGCTAGAAAATTAAATTAAAGAAAGGTTAAATAAGCATGACAAACATCGGCATGGGAAAATATACTTAAGTGTTCTTCAAATCTCTAAATTGTTGTAACACAAACACAAATACGAACACACAAACTAAAATATCTAGACTCGCAGATTCATACACAAATATCAATTGAGCTTAATTTGATCTCCTTTCTACTCACATTTTCCCTCCTTACTTTCAATTTCTAACGGAAGAAACAACACTAATAACGTGGGTATATTAATAAAAGTAGTGCAGTTCATCTATATTTTGTTTACTAAATAAGTTCGCGACCTTACTCAGTGAAACAAAGCCAGTTAAAGGAAGTAACAGAGTTGACATGGAGTGGTCCAAGTCTAAACTCTACATGCTTTGAGGTAATGCTCAGCTTCGATTGATAACTAAGTTATAACAGACTCGTCAGCCTACTACCACCAAAAGTCATATACAAATTTAGTCAAGACCAAGACATAACCTCACAAATCTAATCCGCACCTAAGCAAACATAAAACATAAACATAAAAAATCATGACTCGCAAGCACACTAAATAAAAGCACACTGATAACTATGGGTTTCCTCCCATAAAGCACTTGGTTTTAACGTCGCGGGCCCGACATATGATTCCTCCTGGATCAAAATTCAAATTAAGTAATCCTTGATCAATCGCCCAATCATTTCCTGATCCAGGGATTCCTATAAAATCTTCAAATTTTAATTTTTCATTTAGCTCTTCATATTCAATTTGATTTGTATAATTGTTTCTCATATTTCTTTCTAGATCCAATATTCTTCTATTGATTTTCTGAATTTGCATATTAATATCATCCTTGAAATTTATAAAAAATAGATCTTTATAAGATGCTTCAATATCTCCCAAATTTTGGATCAGATTCTCTTTAGATAATTCAGATTCTGGATCAAATTCTTCTATATTACTCTTCTATTTCAAATTATCTTCCAATTCTTCCCCTTTATAATTATTAAATGATGAAGGATCTATCTTAGTTGAGGAAATAGGTTTTTCTAATTCCTTAAGAATTTCTTCCAATGGTCTTCCAATATCCTTATCCTCTTTTCTCAACTCAAAGTTCTTTTGAAATATATCCTCATTTTCTCTTCCAAGTCATAGTTCAATAATTTTATTATGTTCATCATTCAATTTAGGTTTTTCTTGTGATTGAGTCGAATCCAAAGATATAAAGACTGGTTATGTAGATAAAATCCTTAAATAGGTAGGCTTTAAAATTGTATGGGGTACATCCATCTTATGTTCATGAGATTTTTCAACAAATGGAATTAAAAGTTTACTATTTTCGGTGACATCCATCATTTCACACCTCTCTTGAACATACATACAGTCTTCTTTAAATAACATTTTTGAAACATCATGAAAATCCATTCCGACCTCATCTATTATCTTACTCTCAAAAATTTCTTGGAAATGGTTTTTATTTAGATAATCAATTTCATCCATCAAAAAAAAATCATCAATTTTCTCAGCTAGATGTTTCATAGTCTTTAATACATTAAAAGTTACTTCCTGGTCATTAATATTCATGGTCAACTTTCCTTTTTGCACATCTATCATAGCTTGTCCAGTAGCAAGGAAAGGTCTCCCTAAAATAATTAATATTTCTTTATCTTCCTCCATATCTAATATAATAAAGTCCATAAGAAAGATAAACGTATCCACTTTAACAAGCACGTCTTCTATAAATCCTTTTGGATAAATGATAGATCGATCAGCTAACATAAGGGTTACAGTAGTGGGAGAAATATCAACTAAACCTAACCTTCTGAATATAGATAGAGGCATCACATTAATGCTTACTCCTAAATCACATAAAGCTTTTCCACATAATCTTTTTCCAATTGCACAAGGAATTGTAAAGCTACAAGGATCTTTAAATTTCCGAGGAAAATTTTTCTGAAGTATAGCGCTGCACTCCTTACTTAGTGCAACTATCTCGTAATCCCTAAATTTCTTTTTCTTGTTTAATATCCCCTTCATAAACTTTGCATAACTTGGCATCTATTCCAAAGCTTCATTTAAATGAATATTTATCGTTAACTTCTTAAGTACTTTCATGAACTTTGAAAATTTCTTATCCAAATCATAATGTTTAAGTCTTTGAGGAAATGGAGGTGGTGGACTTTCTAAATTGATTTTAGTTGGAGATATTAATTTTTCTAGATCCTTAGAAACATGTTCTTCAGGTCTTTTAGTTTTCTTTGTTTCTCTCACAACATCTTTCTCTTTGCTAACCACATCCTCTATCTCTCTTCCACTTTTTAATCGGACAGCTTCTGCTTGTTCATTAGTGTTCTCTTTAGGGTTGATCTCAATGTTTCTAGGAAGTGTTCCTTGGGGTTTATTGCTAAGTGAATTAGCCATTTGTCCCAGTTGATTCTCTATATTTTTAATCGCAGCATTTTGACTTTGCAACTGGTTTCCCATTTGCAATACCACTTCTTCTATAGACATCTTCTTATCCTCAAATTGTTGATCATTGTTAGAGTCCGGTGGATATGAAGGTATATAGTTTGTGTTCCTTTGATTATTCCAACTTCCATTAGGATTCGCATGATTATTTTCCCATTTTTTGTTTTCCACCATCAGTAGTATGATTCCAGTTAAATTTAGGATGATTCACTCAACCTGGATTGTAAAAGTTAGAATATTGGTTTTTTGTGGTATTTAAAGTTTCATATGATAAGTTAGAATTAATCATATTCCCTAATGAACTTTCCTCACTTACTGGAGTAAATTGAGGCTGGTTCATTCCAAATTGGTCCAACTTCCTTGATATTTCAGCAACCTGAGATGCAAGAATTGCAATTACATCTGTATTATGAACACTAGCTACATTTTTATGATTTACCCTTGTAGAGGGCCATTGAAATTCATTTGTAGCCATTTTTTCAATTAATGCATATGCTTCATCAAATGGTTTTGACATTAATGATCCACAAGCAGCAGCATCAATTACAGACCTAAGGGATCCTACTAACCCATTATAAAAAGTTTGAATGATTAACCAATCGGGCAGAGCATGATGTGGACACTTTTTTAGGAGTTTCTTAAATCTTTCCCAGGCTTCGTATATTGTTTCTCCTTCATTTTGACAAAATGAGATAATATCATTTCTAAGTTTAATAGTCCTTGAAGGTGGAAAATAATTAGCTAGGAATTTCTGAGTTAACTCCTCCCAATTTTTAATGGAGCCATGTGCTAATGAGTATAACCATATTTTAGCCTTATCTCTTAGTGAGAAAGGAAAAAGCCTTAGTCTAACAACATCGTCTGACATGCCATTATAACGAAATGTAGCACTAAGTTCTAGAAAACTAGATAAGTGTAAATAGGGATCCTCCAAAGGAGTTCCCCCAAACTGATTGTTCTGCACAAGTTGGATAATCTCGGGATTTATTTCAAACAAGTCAACTTCTACGATAGGTTTTTGTATATTTGGGTGAATTTCAGCTATCATAGGATTTACGTAATCCCTTAATGAAATAAGATGATTTTCTAAGTTATTATCTTGATAGTTTTTCATTTTCATTTCTAGTTTTTCGTGTCCCTTCTGTTTTTTTAATTTTTTCCATTTTTCTAACTCGGGATTATAAGGTACAAGTCCTTCAGATCCTTTGTTTCGCATACAGAGCACAACAAACAGTACATTAACAATTAAATAAATAATAGGAAAAATATATTCAACATAACAAAACATTTTCACGAACACCTTATTTTTCACACAAACAGTTTTTACGACACTACAATTTTCCAAGTCTAAACCTAATTGTTTCAACTAAAATTCTCCAAAAGTTCTTACTGAAGCTTCTCAGGCAATGGCGCCAAAAACATGACCCAACCCGCAATAACGCAGTAATATTCGCTTCCAAAAAATGGCCAAAAATTTGACCCAATTTTATAAATAGCGACTAGTATATAAAATCAAAATGTTGTAAAATTTTAGAAAATATTTTACACACTAGGGGTACTACGCAAGTATACGTATCGTTTTAAGTAATATAGGGTTTTCTTTTATAATCCCAGTATCGATCCCACAGAGAAGCGAGGTAAGAAATCCTTTAGGCTAATTCCAGTCTATTTCTATAAGGCCTAAATTCAGAATGTCGATTAAAATGAGTTTTCTGATAACTAATCCTAAATTAAATTCTTAAATAAAAAGATAACTTATGGATAAATTGATTTGGAGAAATTCGAGATATTAAAAATTACCTTTCTCTTGCAATTACATAGATAATGTGTAAGAAAGATATGCTTAGAATTAATGTAGTAGTGCCAAATAGAAGCATTCCTATTCTTTACCCTTTGGTCTAGGGATAAAGAACATTGGCTAATCTATAGATTGATTTAGGATGTTTTATTAGTAGAAGGGGTTAATCTAGGCTCACACTAATAGATGTTTAAGGGTGGCTATGGTCGGCCCTACCAGTGACCCGTTCCCTTTCTATAGATCAAATTATTAGATTTTAGTCTGTCAATCTAAAAACTAATCAATTCTACACCCAATAAATAAAATCTCCCTATTTATTCGCACTACACCTTGAATAACCCGTACTAGGCCTTCGACTACCCAAGGATTCTTGTGATATCTACTAGTTAGGAATTCATCTCCTTCTAGGTCTCAGAATTCTTTCAATAGGTTTTAACAATACAAGTGATCAATTTGTAAAGTAAATGAAGATCCTGTATGAATATCATCACCATAATTTCATAAGAGAATATCTAAGAAAATCTTAATTCCTAAACATGCATCTATTTCATTACAAAATAAAAGTAAATGAAAATAATGACATAAGAAGTAAAAGAATTGATAAAACTATATAATAAATTAAGTGCTAATAAGGAACTTATTTCATTAGTATTCTATTATATTTATGCAACTATCTGTCACCTAGAAGCATCTAATAGATAATTCTATCATAAAAATGATTTTCTTACGCATGTCACTACTTCATATTAAAAGAAAGAGTAAAGGAAATCACTTACGAAACATGGATAATTCACGACAGAAAACTTGGTTTAAAATAAAGAAAATCGACTAGAAAGTGTTTACAACAATTACAAGAGAATGAAGAACACAATACTTAGTTTTTTCCTTCTGAAAGAAAGAAGAAGATCTCTCCACCAAAGTTTTCCACTGATCCATGCGATGCATGTACATCCCTAACATAAATATCTCAAAATTCCTCACCAATCTCTCCATAAGATGTATAAATCTACATCTTCATAACTCTAAATGGCTAAGGGGAAAGTGAGAGAGTGAGATAGAGAGGGGAGAGAGAGGGGAGAGAGAGGGAGAAAAGAGACAGGCTTTCTGGGCTTTTTTCTCTGAAGGTGTGGCCTCCTATTTATAGGCTTCAAGAGTTACCTTAAGGCACCTCTTCAAAATGTGTCCATGTTCAATGAATCTTCTAGAAGGTGTGTCTAGCGCCTAGGCGCCGGAATCTGACGCCTAGGCGTCGGACTCCGTTGACCAAGTCTTCGCACCCCTTCATTTTGGGTCGCACCTCTTCGCGATTAAAACAGTTCCAATGTGTCCAGATACATTGTATCACATGTCCTATATATTAGGAATAACTTCCAGGCTTCTAGAAGGCCTAGAAACTACTTAACACCGTCAAAATAACTCCCAAAGGCGTCAAAAATCCGTCACATAACCGTTTCTGGATGATTCTGGCGCCTGGGCCTTGATTCTGGTGCCTAGGCACCATTTTCTCGTTATCCCTGGCGCCTAGGCATCGGGTTTGGCGCCTAGGCGCCACCCTTTGCGCAGCTCCACCATTTTGCTTCGTTTGGCTCCGTTTTAATTCCATTTCGCCCCATTTCAGTTGCGTTGTGTTCCTAACATCTTTACCTACAAGATAGACATAAAAGCAACCTTTCTCAAAAGTATAATTTCATCCAAAACATGTGAGAAATGTAAAAGATATTGAGCATAGAAAGACATAATGATATGTGCTAAGTTAGAATTTGTTTTTCTTGCTCATTTTGGCTCAAAATTGCATAGTTTTTGCTTCATTTTCTATAAAATCATATTTTTATACTTAAAAACAAAAATATACAAAATTATGCAAAATACCTTCCTTTAAAATGTAATATCATTAAAAATATGCTGCATGAAATGCATACTAAAAATAGTTACTTTTTTCATGGATCAATGGGTTAGGCAGAGAAGATACTAGCTCTTACTCTAGAGTTCCGTCTTCTCCCTCCACTTGGGGGCTAACATCTCATAACAAAACTTTTTACATCAAACCAAATTAGGGGCTTTAGTTTGTCACCCTAAAGTCCTCTAATTCTACACCTCATAAACATGCATATCTCCCTATTTATTTGCACTCAACCATATGGACTACATTCTCACCCATATAATCTCATATGATTTTTACCAATAGTTGACTGAGACAATACCGCATTGGTTGTTACATGTTCTCACAAGAGATTTTAACATGCAAGATGATCATGTTTACATGTAAATGAAGATAAAAGTAAAATTTCCACAATATATTCTAACTCTATTTAATTCTATATCCTACACAAGCATACTAATTGATCCACTTAAAAAAATACCCATTTTTATGCCTTATTTATGATTCAATTCTTAAGGATATTATGCTCTAATGAAAGGTTTTTTTATGTTTTTGGATGTAGGTGATAAAAAAAGAGTTCAAGAAGGAAAAAGGAGCAAAAATGGAGCTTAAAGAACAAAGATATCGAAATTATAGGCCTGGCGCCTAGGCGCCAGAATCCGGAGCCTAAGTGCTAGTTTGATGCAGACGCAGACAGGATTTTTTACGACTATAGGTAGTTAGTTTGACGATGTTAAGCGGTTATCAGAGCTTCTAGAAAACTGGAAGTTACACCTAATATATAGGACATGTGATACATTGCATCTGGACACTGGAAAATAGTTTTAATCACAAAGATGTGTGATCCAAAGTGAAGAGGTGTGAAGACCTGGTTACGGAGTCTGGCGCCTAAGCGCTCGATCCCGTCTCCTAGGCGCGATAGTTACCTTCTAGAAGATACATGGTATTTGGACAAATTTTGAAGAGGTGCCTTAAGCAACCCCTAGTCAAATTCAGAGCTATATAAATAGGAGCTCATTCTCTTGAGAAAATCGCCCCTTCTCGCCCCTTTTAGCATCCTATAGTCCCCAAGCACCATATAGCCATTATACCCCTCTAGCATCCAATTATTTTAGGGAGCCACCTTTTTTAGTATTTAGTGAGTTTATTTTTAGTTTATTTTGAGTGTTAAGTGTGAGTTTATTAGTGTTGTTGCTGTTGAAGTCTTTCATCATTGCATTGGAGTCAGTAGGAGTCAGCGGATTACTTGAAGGAACATTCCAGATAAGTATTTGTAACTTGGTTCAAAGTTTTATAAATATGTTTTGTTATGTGAATTCAATGTGTTCTGAGTAGTTAGTTTTCTTTCTCCTTTCAACAATGAAAAGATAATACAATAATTAATATTTGTTGGAGAATTTAACTTATAATATTTATAAAATTTGTGATGATATTAATACCTGATCTTAGTTTACTTTATAAACTGGCCATTTAAATTGTTAAAACCTGTTGAAGAATTTTGAGACCTATCCGGAGATGAGTTCTTAACTAGTAGATATCACATGAATCCTTGAGTAATCGAATGCTTTATGCAGGTTATTCAAGGTGAAGTGCAAATAAATAGTAAGATGTGATTTATTGGCGCAAAATTAATTAGTTTTTAGAGTGACAGACTAAATTCTAATAATTTGGTTTATAGAAAGGGAACGAGTCTGGTAGGGCCGACCATAGCCACTCTTGGACATCTAGTAGTGTGAGCTTAGATTAACCCATTCTACTAATAAAACATCCTGAACTGATCTATAGATTAGCCAATGTTCTTTATGCCTGGACCAAAGGGTAAAGAATAGGAATGCTTCTATTTGGCACAATATCATAATCTAAATTCTCCATAAATGATAATTATTCTAAAAATCTTGGATTAGTTAAAAGGGAGAAAGTTGTTTTATTTATACCTATATTAATCTGTATTTAATTACTGCTTACTTACATTTAGTATATTTTATTAAATTTAAAATCTAAACTTTGAAAAGAAATAAAAATAAAAATTACTTTTAAAATTGAAAAATCTAAAAATATTTCTTAATTTTTTAAAAAAAATTTTCTCTGGGATCGATAACCAGGACTCCACTAGAGCCCTGTATTACTTGATATGATACATATACTTGCGTTTGAAATTGTGACTTTTACAATAATTATTATAAAAATCTAAATATAAATTCTTAAATTCTTACATAAGTAAAAGTTAGGTTTTATCAAGTTTTTGACACAGTTTATCGGGGATTAAATCTTCCAGCAGTGGTATCAAATTCTTGCATTTGAAAGTATATATAAAGCCCCGATAGGCAAAAGCATATCAAGTTTTTGGCGCCGTTGTCGGGGAAGATAAGGAAAATAAGTAAGAAAGTTAAAAATATCATTTTTACATTTTTCAAATTAAATATAATTTATACACTTTTATTTCTTTAAAAAATAAAAAATATATATAAAAAAAATAAAAATACCAAAAAAAAATTAATTTATTTTTTTATGCATAGTTCTGGATCTGAAGGATTACTACCTTTTGATTCTGAATTATAAAGAATAGTTAAAAGAATTAAAAAAGGAAAACAAATTCAAAAATATCAGGAAATGACTAACTTACATAAAAATAATCAAAATCCAATAGAAATCAATGAAAAAAATGTTTATAAACCATTAAGGGATTTTGTAAACTCTAGAGCTGATGAACTTCATATTAGTATTCAAATGCCAGCTGTAGATGCGAATTCTGTTGAGCTTAAACATTCTATTATTCAAATGGTTTAAAATAATAAATTTGGAGGAACACTAAATGAGGATTCGATTTTACACCTTGTTAGTTTCTTAGAACATTGTGCTATCTTTAAATATAATAATGTTTCTGATGATGCTATTAGGCTTAGAATTTTTCCTTTTTCCTTAAAAGATAAAGCAAATATGTGGCTTAATTCATTAGCAACTTATGCTATTAAAACTTGGGCAGATATGACACAAAAATTCCTTGCTAAATATTTTACTCCTAAAACTGCTAAATTAAGAAATGATATAACTTCATTTACGCAATTTGATGGAAAAACAATTTATGAAGCTTAGGAAAGATTTAAAAAACTATTAAAAAAATTTCCTCATTATACTTTTCCAGATTGGTTAATTATTCAAACATTTTATAATGGCCTTATTGGATCACTTAGATCTATTATAGATGCTGCTGCTCATGGTTCTTTAATGGCTAAGATATTTGAAGAAGCTTATACTTTAGTTGAAGAAATGACTAATAATAACTTTCAATGGCCTTCTGAGAGGGTTAATCCTAAAACTATGGCAAGTATTCAAGAGAATGAAGTCTTTCTATTTTAGCTTCACAAGTAGCTGCGATATCTAAGAAATTAGATAATTTTGCTATTAACATATCGCATGTAAGTAATGATAATTCTGCAAATACTGATTATTCTCAAATAATAGAAACTTTGCAAGCTATTGCTAGTAAAATTAATAACCCTTTTCTAATTATTATAATCCTGGTTGGAAAAATCATCCTAATTTTAATTGGAATAATGGACATCAACAATGGAATAATAATCAAGTTAATCCAAATTGGAAAAATCAAGGAAATTCAAACTTTAGACCAACTTACCCTACTAGTTTTAACAATCAGCAGAAAAAGTTATCTATAGAAGAATTAATCTTGCAATTAAGTAATCAGCTACAAATCTAAAAAACTGTTATTCGTAATATTGAGAATCAGATGGGTCTAATTGCTAATATTATTAATTACATACCTCAGGGAACACTACCTAGCAATGTCGAAATTAATCATAAAGAAATTGGGAAAGAACATGAAAAAGCAAAAGCTGTACAGCTTAGAAGTAGAAAGGAATTAAAAGATAAAATCCGGAATGAAATTGAAAAAGATAGAGAGGTAGAAGAGGGTGAAAAACCTCAAGATGCTCTTTCACTAAGTAAAGATTAAACTGTAATTCCTATTGAAGTGGAAGTTAAAAGACCACCACTACATTTTCCTCAAAGATTAAAATAGCAGAAGCTTGACCATCAATTTTCTAAGTTCTTTGAGATTTTTAAGAAACTTACCATCAACATTCCTTTTGCTGAAGCTTTGGAACAAATGCCAAGCTATGCAAAATTTATGAAGGATATTTTAAGTAAGAAAAGGAAATTTGAAGCTTATGAAACTGTTGCATTAAATGAAGAATGCAGTGCAATAATTCTGAAGAAATTACCTCAGAAACTTAAAGATCCTAGAAGTTTCACTATACCATGTGTTATTGGAGAAAAATTTTGTGGAAAAGCCTTATGTGATTTAGGAGCAAGTATTAATCTCATGACATTTTCAATCTTTCGAAGGTTAGATTTAGGAGAAATTTCTCCCACCATTGTAACCCTTCAGTTAGTTGATCGATCTATCACTTATCCTAAAAGAGTTATAAAGGATGTTCTTATTAAGGTAGATAAATTTATCTTTCTTGTGCATTTCATTGTAGTAGATATGGAAAAAGATAAAGAAATACCTATTATTTTAGGGAGACCATTTCTAGCTACCGAATGTGCTATGATTGACGTGCAAAAAGGATAATTAACGATGAGAGTTAATAATCAAGATATAACATTTAATGTTCTGAAATCAATGAGGTATCCTGATAAAGAAAAATGCTATCAGATAGATATTATTGATTATATAATTGAAAAGCATTATCAAGAAAAATGAAAGGTCATTTCTGAGATAAAAATAATGAATCTATAGTATATAATGAGTCATTAACTGAAGAAATTGAAATAGTAAATGAAGCAAATTTATCTGAAGAAACTCATTATATTCATGAAAATTGGGAGATTTTAGACACAACTAAAAATGTTATACTTTTACCCTCAATTGAAAAAGCCCCTGAACTGGAATTAAAAATGTTACATGCACATTTAAAGTATGCATTTCTTGGAAATTCATTAACTTTACCTGTAATTATATCTTCAGAATTAAGCAAAGATCAAGAAGAAAAATTAATGGGAGTTCTGAAGAACTATAAGAAAGCTTTTGGTTGGACTATTGTAGATATAAAGGGAATAAGTCCTTCAATTTGTATGCATATGATTTTAATGGAAGAAAATTGTAAACCCACTATTGAACTTCAAAGAAGATTGAACCTAACTATAAAAGAGGATGTTAACAAAGAGATTTTGAAATGGTTAGATGCTGGAATTATTCCTATTTCGGATAGCCAATGGGTAAGTCCTATTCTTTGTGTTCCGAAGAAAGGAGGAGTAGTTGTCATTGTTAATGAATTAATCCCAACAAGACAAGTTACTGGATGATGAATTTGTATTGATTATCAAAAATTAAACAAAACTACTAGAAAGGGTCATTTTCCTTTACCTTTCTTGGATTAGATGTTGGATAAATTAGCTGGACACTCATATTTCTGTTTTCTAGATGGATATTCTGGTTATCATCAATTACTTGTTGCTCCTGAGGACCAAGAGAAAACAACATTTACAAGTCCTTATGGAACATTTGCCTTTAGAAGAATGCCTTTATGTTTATGCAATGCACCTGTAACTTTTCAAAGATGTATGATGTCAATATTCTGTGATTTAATTGATAAAGGAATTGAAGTATTTATGGATGATTTTTTAGTATTTGGAACTTCTTTTGAGTCTTGCTTAGAAAATATAACAAAAGTTTTGAAGAGATGTGAAGAAACAAATTTGGTTCTAAACTGGGAAAATTTTCAATTTATGGTCACAGAAGGAATTGTACTTGGACATAAAATTTTACAAATACGTATGAAAGTTGATCAGGAAAAAGTGAAAATTATTGCTGAACATCAACCACCTACTACCGTATTGATGTGAGAAGTTTTTTTGGGACATGCTAGATTTTATAGGAGATATATAAAGGATTTTTATAAAATTACTAAACCTCTTTGCCATTTATTGGAAATAGAAGCTAAATTCTAATTTAATGAAGATTGTCTTAATGTGTTTAATATTTTAAAAGAAAAATTAATCACTGCACCTGTTATTGTTGCACCTGATTGGAGTAGACCTTTAGAATTAATATGTGATGCAAGTGATTATGCAATTGGAGCTGTATAAGGACAAAAATATGAGAAAATTTTCAAAGTTATATGTTATGCTAGCAAAACTCTTAATGAAACTCAAATAAATTACACTACTGCTGAAAAAGTGCTTTTAGCAATAGTATATGCCTTTGGTAAATTTAGACCATATCTTCTTGGAACAAAATGTATCGTACATACTGATCATTTTGCTATTAAGTATTTAATGTCTAAAAAGGATGCTAAACCTAGATTGATCAGATGAGTTTTACTTTTACAAGAATTTGATTTTGAAATTGTGAACAGAAAAGGAACTAGCAACCAAATTGCTGATCATTTAACAAGAATTAAAAATAATAAAGAGAAGATTTATGAAGAAAATATAAATGAGATGCTACCCAAAATTTGCAAAATTGCCTAAATTACCCAAAATTTCTCAAAATTAGTCCTAAACATTTCCCACCATTCAAATTGATCATCCTTAGCCAAATATACCAAAATTTCCGAAAAATACCCCCCAATACCCTCCAAATACCCAAAATGCCCTTCTTAACCAAAAATTCCATAAATTCCAAAAATTCCCAGAAAATTCCAGAAAACCCCAAATTTTCTCAATTTCATTTTATTCAACTACACCATAGACCAATTTTGTCAATTTACCCACTTTTACCAAAACACCCAATTTGACCCATTTTTAACCAAAGGAAGCCCAATGTCAAACCAAATCAACCCAATTGACCTCAACTTTGACCAAATTCAATTCTAAACTTCAATTCAATATCCTCAATATCAATTTAGTCCAAATCCAAGCCCAATTTGATTGACATTTGGATCCAATTCCAATTTGAAGCCTAAGAGCCAATTTTGGCCCATGGCCTAAACCTAGCCCAAACCAAACCAATTCAACTCCAATTAGCCCCAAATATTTTCTTAAACCTTCCTAATATAACCACAAACAAAACACTAACAAGATTTGCCCCAAATTTGAACCTAAACTCCACCCAAACCTAACCCAAAACCAAAATCCCCATTTTTGGCCTAAACCCAAACCTAACCTAAATGGGACCAAATCCCAAAATCAAAGCCCAAACAAAGTTGAAAACTCTTTGTAGCACCCCCATAAATATTTCTCAACATTAATTTTACATCAAATCCAAAACTAGCCCAACCTTAGCCCAAGTTAGCCCAATTTGACCCACTTTGGCCCCTTTACCAAAAAAATACTAAATTAAACCCAATTCAACTCCAAATTATTTCAAACCTATTCTAGATCACACATGATACATACCTAAACTAAACACAACATTTGTTTGGCCCAATCTTTTACAAAACTTCCATTTACCAATTTGTTTTCAAACCTAAAAGTCCACCTCCTTAAACCTTTCTAAAGGCACATCTAACATAAATCCAAAAGCCAAAAAATCTATCCTAAAGCCCACATGAAATTTCTCCTCATCATCCCCTTTGATTTAAATAACTCCCTAAGTTTCAAATTCATCATTAAACTTTTATAAACTAAGCCATGTGCCAAATTACCCCTAAATATCCTAAATCCTTAAAACCCACTTTCATGAAACGAAGCCAAGCCATCCCTAAGCCATATGGAGCGACGGAGCCATGCATAAGCCATATGCAAGCCTTGGGAGCCCATTTCCACCTCACCAAGCCATTAATGGCAAGAGGAGGGGCCCCTTTCTTAAGCCTTCCTTAAGCACTTTTAACCTCATTCATGTTACACATGAAACCAAGTTTAGCCTCGTCATCATGGATGGAGACCACACCATTTTCTCTTGGCTGAACCAAGTGATTCTTTTCAGCCCAAAACTAGGCCTTGGGTGGTGAATCTAGCCCAAAACCATGGGTTAACCCATTTGGACCCAAAATAGTCTTCCCCCCATTCCATTTCAATTCAACTCCTTTACACATGTCCATGGCCAATTGACTGCACTAAACCCCAGCCCTGACCATCCTGACCTTGAGGGTGACCTGATCCTAGCCTGCTTGCCTCCACAGCCGCTGGAAACCACCAGGACGAGAGCACCCATGTGAGCTAATTTTAGAATTCTTCCTTGCCGACTTGTCCTATGCCTAATGGTCACCATGGCTGTTCTTCTCCTCACCAGAGTAGTTGATCAAAGCCATTAAACCCCCCTGGGAAGCCCTCCAGCCACCTCTATTTAAACCACACCACCTCTCGGCCAAAGGAGGTGCTGAAAAAAATCCTACTGAAACTCTGTTAAAATTGCTCCAGACCACTCTCCATACATAGAGAACTTGATCCACATTGTATTCCAGCCCCAATTTCCCCCAGCTGAGCTCAATTTCTGAGTTCAAATTCAAGCCCAAAACCAAGACATCTCCCAAACCTCCACCAAATCCAAATGAAACTCACCCACACCTACACAAGACCAAAAGAAGGAGTTCCCCAGTGAATGCCCCGTCTCCAAGCCACCCAGTTGCTCTAGCCTCCATGCTTTGAAATCGGCTGTGGACACTTTCATACCTAGACAATTCCGCAGAGCTAGAGACTTCATCTGGAGCTTCCTTAGGTGCAATCGAAGGTGACACAACTCTCTGATTGAAGCTACACTTCTTAGAGCAAAGGTATGGATCATTCCTTCCTCCCGAGCTTCCAGCAATTCTCCATTTCATTTCAGTTAATTTTGTGTCATGTAAACCATATGTATGTATTTGCCTCCTCAAGAAGAATCCATAGAGCATAAGAACACGAAAATCTGTTGAGAAAAGAGAGAGTTCTTAGGGTTTTACTGTGGACGGTCACGGGTGCACACCAGTCGTAGACGATGACCAGGCGTCGTCCGATTGCGTGTGTATTGGTTCAACGGCTCAGATTGCGTCGAATCAGAGGAAGGAGCGGAACAGCGGGATGCGTGGCGGCTGACTCAGAGGGCGGCGTCAAATAGGAGTGTGTTGCATGGTCTTTCGATCTGCCGTAGGTTGACGCGATGCTGAGTCTAATAAGTAGACAAATAGGATTTTTTTCTATTTATTTAAATACTCATAACTTAGAAAATCCATATCTTTGTGTAGAAAAATCATAAAAATAAACTGAAAATACCCTCTTGCTTAGTGAACAGAGGAGAATAATGTTTAAAAGAAATCAAGTTATTTTGATAAGTATTTTTTTAATTTATTATTTACTCATTTCAGTATTTTGATTCTCCATTTGTATAGACAATTCATCATGGCATGAGACCATAGGGCTTTTGAAGCCTCTGATCTTCGAAACATTCCCTGAATTTTTCAAGGTCAGAGCCATATCTAAGGAAAGTTATGTATTTTTCAAGTTTATGTCACTATTTTTGGTATTTTAATTCCATTAATTAGCATATTACTTAGAAAATTCTAGGAAAATTTAGGGAAGTTTCTCAAGACCAGAGGACCCTAGGATAATTATATTTTGAGTTAATTCATTAAGAATAACCCTAATTGGCCTAATTACTCAAAACTGAACTTTAATTAATTAGGGTTAACCACACATTGAAATCAATTCTCCATTGATCTTTAGGATACAAAGAACCTTGTATAAAAATTTGAAGTCAATTAGAAATGATTAGCCCCACTAAATGAATTAATTAAGTCACATGATAAAAATTAAACTTTAAAAATTCATAACTCCAAAAATACATTTCAAAAATTCACCAAATTAGTTTTGTTGGCTCTCGATATCGGAGGAGTCTATAAAAATTAAAATTGGAATTTTCTAAAATTTTTCATTTTTAATGATATTTTTGATATTTAAATAATTAAAAAATAATAAATATCATAAAAATGTCATATTTTGACTCCTAATCACTTAGGAACAAACCAAATATTTTTCCCAAGTCTCAAAGTAAAGATATTAAATTTTAAATGCTTAAAACAATTTTTGAATTAAAAAAAATGAATTTTCCAACCTTTCCACTAAATTAATTCTAATAAATCAAAGAAAAATCAGAAAATTATAAAATTTATTTCTCTAAACTCCTTGAGGTTAGAGAGATTTATGAAAAATATAAAACATAAATTTCAACTTTTATTTTATTTTATAATTAATTAACACTTCAAAACTCAAAATAATTATAATAAATAAAATATAATTTAAAAAATCACCAAATTGATCCAAGTGGTTCTCTGGTCATTAGGAACATTCCATAATTTTCTTAAGGACAGAAACCTTACTTTGGTCATGTTGTTGAATTTTCCTTGAAATCACTTAATTTTCACTAAAAATAATTATATAAATATATAAAATTCAGAAAATCACATTTTCTCCTCTAATGTCTTAAGTGACATGTGAGTGAAGTGACATAAAAATTTCAAGTTTATTTAAACTCAATTTAGTGAGTTATGAAATAAATAAGCCTAAAAGGGCATAAAGGTAATTAAAAAATTTAAACCCCTTTATTAAAATTTTAGGTTTAATTAAAATGGAGGGTAAAATATTTGATTCTATCTTTCTTGGATGATTGAAACTTTGGGAAATTAAAAGGGTAGGAACCCATTAATCACTTTTAATAAACAAAAAATGAAACTTTAATTATTTAAACAATTTAAATTTTTGAAGATTAATGAAAATTTGAATTATTAAAAATAGGGATATAACTTGAGAGGATATTAATTCTTTAAAAAAAATCCATAAATAAATCACTTCAATAATATTTAACTCTTAATTAAGATTAATATGATAATCCAAACTAAGTAAATTAAAAATTAAAAAAAATAACCCTTAAATTAAAGAAAAGCTCAAAATATTAAGTGGTTTAACAATTAAATTAAATTAAATTAACATTTAAAATTAATTTAAATTAAATTTAAAATATTGAAATTAAATTAAATTAAATTAAGTTAAATTCAATTAAAATAAATTTAAATTATATTAAATTAATATCACTCAATAATAAAAGTAAAACAAATTTGAAACCTTAAGAGAAGTCATAATTAATAATATAAAAAAAATCAAACTAATCAAGATTAACCTAAAATATCATAATTAACCTAAACAAAATCATTAAGATATATGAATAATCTAAGTGAATTTGAAACACCAAAGATTAATTTAAAATATTAAGATCACTTAAAGCATAAAGATTTAATCCAAAAATAATTTGAACACTATTCCAAACTTAAAATTATTAATTAAAACCTCATAATTAAACTAAATCACTTTAAACCATTAACTCAAACTTCAAATTAAGAATAATTAAAGTTCTCAACAAACCAACTTACCCCTAAAGGCTTTAATTATTATAACTCTTAAGTAAAGCATCAAGTAAAATGTCATTTTACTTATAGGATAATCAAACATCCTAATTCACTGAGAAAGAAGAAAAATCTAAACTAAATTCTTGGATGATCGATTCACCAGTGCAATTAAACTCATTTGGACTCAAAGTAATTCCAAAAATATTAAAAATATGTTTATGACTCTTCCTAAACACTTCCTCAATATGATGGGATGTTTTAGAAGAATAATTGAATTTACTTGTTCTTTTATGAAGAAAATCATCCTTAAACAAAATACAAGAATCTAGACGTCATAGGAGATGACTAGCAATAGGACTAGGACTTTGGTAGACAACCAAAACCTTTCCCTTAGCTTTACCTAGGTACTTGTTATAAATATTTAAATGCCTTAATATGTGTTTTAAGTGCAGCTTGGAATGATCCAGGTACGCTTTTGTTTTATTACAATTTACTTTATTGCAATTTAGTTATATGAGCTACGTTTTACAATTCTTGCATGTTAAACAAGATTGTTGCATGAAAACTGAAACCTTTAGGATAGTCACAAAACTAAAACCAAAACTAAATTAAAAGTCACAACAGGATAAAATTCACCGCCACAACATTCCAAAATACAAAACAACTCAAAATTTAATCACAAACAGAACAACAAAACTACAATTGCAACTAAATTAAAACGTCTCATTGAATGATCGGGAATACCTCGGATGATGTAACCCACGTGTTGATAACGGGATTTCCCACGGACTAAATGAAAGTGTGGAACTCATTCAATAGAGTTTAGCAAATTCATCTCGACAAAATGAATTCCATGAAAATAATGGTGCCGGGATGACGGAACCGTGGAATCTTAATCGGTTCTGTTTAAACAACTTTAAGATTTGTTTTAATTAAAATATTAAAAATATTTGGACTTTAAGATTTCTAAACCAAAAAACTTCTCTCATCTCCTGATTTTAACCTTCTAAAACTAAACCTCTGCAACAACAAGGACCTTGGAGCATGGTGGGCAGCACGGCCATCGTCATCAGCAAAACTCGGGTCTACTTCAGCAAAACTTTCCTTAGATTTAAATAACCAAGCTATAGGATTTTGAGGTAGTTTTCTTAGTGTAACATAAATCCTTAACTTTTTTTAGGCATTTGCATAATCATATTATGCAAATTAAGCCCTAACCGGTCTTATGACTCCTAGATAGTCGTTCGGTACGACATAAACCCTCACATCTTCGAGGCTATTTGTATCATTATGTCATACAAATATAAGTCCTAATTAATTAAAATTGGTAAGATTGAAATATTAAGTAAATTCCCAAATTGAAGCCAAACAATAGGATAGTTTGGGAAGTTGCCAAGATTCTTCTTGGATCCTGAGCTTCTCCTACTTTTCCTCCTTTGATTCCTAAAATAAACTGTTCTGAATTTGAGCTAAACCCTTTTGAAATTTCCAAAATTCAATCCTTTGAAAGATTTAAACTTTGAAATTCTTGAGAGCAAAACCACTGATCATTATCGAGAGTTTTCTTAAATGATTCCCATCATTTAAGATGTAATTAACTATAGGGGCTTGCCCTTATATGGAACTTTAACAACCCAGATAATATAAACCTTGCTTAATTTCTTTATATTAAGTAGGGGAACTTGTCGGCTTATAAAGTTGGTTCGCAGACCAAACGAATGTTACAAATATTCTAGTTTATTTAACTGAGCCCCATCATCAAGCAGTGTGTCTATTCTTCGGGATAGATATACAGTTTGTGGTGCGGTGCTCGTTTATAAAAACTATTTGGGATGTGAGATCGGTTTGATTTCATATCTTAAAATTTTCAAACTTAAAAACTATTTTTAAAATAAATACTCCTTTCTAAAACTATATATATATATATTTAGATTAAATGTAAATTTAAAATTTTCCGACAACTTCTGTAGGCGACCCCTTTTCAAAATACAACACTCAACCTAAAAATATGTCAACAGCTTCTGGCGACTCCGCTGGGGACTAGTTCCTCTCTCCATTTTGAAAATTGATAGAGTCCATACCCCTAGTGGACCAAAACTATCATTCTTCTGTTTACATACCACGTTCATTTCTATCTTGAACAAGTATAGTCAACTTCTCTTGGATTTAGGAGTCACTGTTTAGACACCCCTAAACAGAGAGGTTTTGAAATCCTTTTACCTCTTTTTCTGAGGTGGGTGGACCCTCAATAGGTGTTAGCTTAGGAGCGGTCCTTCGGGTTAAGAAGTTTTGCGAGAATTTCTCTTGCATTTCAATCCCGAACCGGGTCCCTTTTTTTTCTATAAACTTCCGTTCTTTAAACATTTCGTTCCTAACAAATAAATCATCTAATAAACAACCCTTTAATAAACAAACTCTTTTAAATCATAAATACATTAAGATAAATGAAAATGTGTTCGGACTCTTTCTTTTTTTGTCCTAAGTTTTGTGACAAAAGGAAGCATAACTCGGGACTAATACTCAGAATCTACCCTGCAGAAAATGACTGCACCAAAGTTAATTTTCTCCTTCACCAATGGAATGGACTTTGCCTTCTATAAGGATGAGCTGCCTGACAATGGGATCATCCATTTTGGACAAGGATTCGACAACACATATATCAAGTTCACTGACGTCACTCTCTTCGCACTAATGAACAAAGTACCAGAAACTGAGGAGCCCGTAATTGAGTTCAACCTGAAGTCGACTCAAGAATTCCCTCCCCTGCGAAGGGTTCCAGCTGAAAGAAGTACTGCTAATCTTAGGAGGACTGTTGTCTCTACCCCCACCGGTCTAGTCATCTCCGCACCTACCCCGGCTTACGCAAACTAAAGGGGAAGGAAATACGAGTCTATAGTGAGCCTGTCACCGTGGAGGGTACGGATTTTGCTACAATACCATCTGTTTTCGGGATTGGGTAGATTTCAAGAGTTGTACCCCTAACTCGGACTCAAAGGAGAAATAGAAGCAGAAAGTTAGCCAGGATTGAGAAAGCCAAAGCTGCTGAAGTTGTTTTTCTAGAAGAAATTTCTGAGGAAAGAGAAGAACTGCCTGAGTATATACCTCTGTTGGAAGGGAGTAGGTTTCATCCTCTCTCTGCTGCATCGGATGAAGAAGATGTCCGAAGGATTGCTGCTACACTACCCCGACCTGCATACTATAGTAAATGCAAAAGAAAAAGGGTTAAGACTACACTATTTGCTCGGCTACAAGCCGTGATAGAAAAATTGGCAAAGAAAGAAAGATGCCTTGTGTCAGAAATCCTAAGAAGAATAGGACGAGTGCCAGTTAGATCCCGCCTCGAACCACGGGTAGAGCCTGTCACTGCCGTAGAGAAACCAAGGAGGAAAATGAGAGCTAGTTCACCTGTTGTCATATCGAGCCATCATATTAAGGAGGACCCCCACCTACCAGCATGTAGCCGACAGACGGTTCGGTCCTAGGCCTTCTGCTACAAGAAGGATGGTTTGGCAACCTGTTATTACTGAGTCGTGACCAACACAACAGTCTGAGAAGAAAAGCCTCGTCAAAGAGCCTGAATCAAAAGAAAGTTCTACTGCAATAAAAGAAACTCCCGAAAAAGAAGTTCAACAACCATCACACGACAACCGCGATACCGTCTGGAAGAGGCCCCTCGAGGATGCTATAGGAAAGCTAAGGACAGATATCCGACGGTTGGCAAAAGAAAGAGGAGCAAAGTTGGAAAAGGAAGTTGATTCATCAGAGTTCATGGATGAGGAGTATGTCGAGATCAACATGGTTGAAACACGAGCATCGTCGGCCTCGCGAGGTGCTCCGCGAGCATTGCGGAAAGAGATGAACCTGAAGTGATGAGAGCACAGCTTCGGGAAAGAGATGACACAATTTCCCAAATGGCAAGGAGCATGGAAGAGATGTCTGCTGCTTTAGCCACTCTCCAAAGTCAGGTGCAACCTCAGAAAGAAACACCCCCAGAAATCATCCATATTGTAGATGGAGGAAAAGAGATCACATCCGTCAACGGAGACGAGCCACCAAAGAAGGATTCTGCACAGAGCATGATTCCCGAAAAGGACATTAAAAACATGGTAGAACAGCAGGTGCGAGAAGCTTTAGCACAATTCAAGAGTGGAGCGTCTATTCAGACGGGTAGACCTTACCCTGAAGAGTTCGATGCAGTCCAATACCCGAAAGGCTTCGTACCACCTCTGTTTAAGACTTTTGATGGAACGGGAAACCCCCGGCATCATGTCACACATTTTTGTTCTAGTTGCTACAATGCCGGTGAGAGTGACACTTTACTCTTTTGACAGTTTGTCAGTAGCCTGTCAGGGATTGCCTTCGGCCGGTACGCGGGGTACGCCAAATGGTTCAGTTAAGACCTTTGCAAAGTTAGAAAACCTCTTCATTAAGCGGTTTGTCGGGGCTCGGCATCACATCACTATTGGTGATCTAGTGGTGGAGCACCAGAAACCGAACGAAACACTAGTGGATTACATACTTCGATGGAGAAATTTAAGCATGAAGTGTGAACCCCAACTTTAGAAACAGCATGCGATCAGTATTTTGCTAAAAAGTTTCCACGGCCCGATAGCACTTCTCCATAAAGGATTTACAATCAAGACTTTCGAGAAGTTGCTTAGCAAGGCCGGGAGATTACAGGAGGAAGCAAAGCAGCTGAGTTTTGTGAATAAGACCGATAAATAGAAACCAGTGAAAACATTCGAAAAGAAGTCCGGAATCGTCGCGGCAATCGATAAAGGCAAGCAGCCAGTACAGATCTAGCCAGAGCGGCCACAACCTAGCTATCAACCACCGCAACGTACTTACCAACAACCTCAGCAGGGTTATCAATAGCCTCGACCGAGCAATCAGTCGCCTTAGCATTACGAACAACCACCTCGTCAACAGCGTAGCCTGAAAGATTTTCTGAACAAGAAATATCCATTCAAAACTGAAGCTGTGGCGAAAATGTTCCACAGTTTAATGAAAACACCAGATTTTCAGCTACCATAGCCCAAGAGGCCGGAAGAAGTCAATAAGAAAAATCATCCAAACTATTTCCCTTACCACTGGATGCTCGGGCTTAAGATAGAGGATTGCATCACTTTCAAGATTTGGCTTGACGACAATCTCCGGAAAGGGAACATAACGATCCCCAAGGAATACATGAAGGAACCCCAAAAGGGAGGTTCCGTCAATGTCATTTCAACGGATCCTATTGTTCCAATAAACCCGTACATGACCGATGATGGATGGAGTACCGTCTGGACAAAGTCTTCAAAGAAAATCTTAGATCATATCCAGAACGCTTTGGTGCACGCTTCAACTCAAAGTTTGAAACCTGCCGAGCCGGCACTATCACTTGCAATCGAAGAACCGCCCCAGAAGGAAGAGAAGATTGTAGAAGAGAAGAAAATCGAGGCTCCAAAGAGTAGACTAGGGGCTGCTTATCCTAGGATGGTTATTTCGGATTCGGGAGAGAAATTCCTCGAACCTCTGACTCTATATGATTATTTGCTCGCCCCGGTGGGATCTTATAATGATAAGAGTTTTGGCATTGGCTACATTTTGACTGTTTCTGACGATTACGTAACTAACGACAACCAAGCTAATCCGGATCTCTATTCTGATATAAATAATTATTCTCAAATCATACTAAATCTCAATGACCATGACGAAGGAGAAGACGTTCACAAGGATGGCTACGAAAGCTCAACAAGCAATGAGTCTATTTGTGAATTTAGAGGAGCTCTGATTGCAATAGAATTAGAGTCATCAGATTCCGAAGCAACTGCAGAAGTGCCAGTCGTTCCAAATCAAGAGAATACACCGACAGATTCAACACCAGATTCAGAAGAAATAACTTCAATTTAAGAAGTGGAAAAGTTCTACCCTTAAGAATGGGTCCAAAGGATAAAGGAAAGTAGGTGGTTGCTCAGGAAGAAACCGAGGAACATGGTAATGAAGTAGACTATAACGTGCTAGCCCATCTTAGGAAGCTACCAGCCAAACTAAGCATATACGACGCTCTGATACTGTCAAAGGATAAAGGAAAGTAGGTGGTTGCTCAGGAAGAGCCAACCCTAGCAGAGGAACTGCCCATTCGGGAAGAAACCAAGCAACATGGTAATGAAGTAGACTATAACGTGCTAGCCCATCTTAGAAAGCTACCAGCCAAACTAAGCATATACAATGCTCTGATCCTGTCAAAGGAGATGAGAGAAACTCTGATCAAGGCTCTACTTGATCCAGAGATTTGTTTAGCTCAAATGGTCGGTAATTCCTTCGATGAGGTTTGCTCATTAAAAGAATAGCAAGGTGTTACTTTCACGGACAATGATTTACTACTCGGAACGGCTGATCACAATTGACCGTTGTACATTTCAGTCACTATTGGAAAGTTTACGCTCTCCAGAGTGTTGGTTGATCCGGTAGCATCAATCAACATAATGAGCCTTCGAACGTTAGCATATTTGGAAATTGATGCTCGCAACCTCGAAGCAGACAAGATGTTATTAAGAGGGTTCAATCAGAAAGGAGAAAGAGCTCTTGGATCGATAACACTGTTCATGAAGACCGGTGACTTAGCAAAGACAACCGCAAAATTCCATATAATTGATTCTGAGACATCATTCAACGCTCTACTGGGTCGGCCATGGATTCATGAAAATCAGATGGTACAGTTGTCTCTGCACTAGTGCATAAAGTTTACAAAGGAGGAGAACAATGTATCAAAGGTGATTTTCAACCGTTCTCCGTGCATGAAATTGGAATTCACAAAGATGCAGCCTACTACACGCCTCTGAAGAAAACAATCTTTTCCAGAAATGTCATACCAAATGAAGCAAAAGAAGTGAAAGACGATAAAGAGCCAAAAATTCTAGTTCAACGGTTACTCACCACTCCCTTATGGCGAGATGGTGAAGGTTTCTCTAGAACTCGCACCCGAGGTCGAGGCCGGGGACGGGGTCGTGGAAGAGACGTTAGAACAGTTGGACAGAAGAAACCAGTCATTAACGTTGATTGGGAGACCAGTTCCGAAGAAGAAGAAATCAAGAAAGAAGCAACAACAGTAAATCAAAAGAAACCCAAGTTCAAGATCTCTCTCGAATATGAAAAGAATGAATAATACAAATCAATTTACGAGAAGATTAACCATTATGTACATACTATGACACTGACCCTGATCTATTCTAATAAGATCGAGGGTATGGTGGTCAAGGAAGTATGTGGTGGTACTAAACCGATCAAGTTCTACCGTGGTGCTACTTCTTCCAATACAGAGAAAGATGTACAATTTGAAGATGTTATTTCATCTGAATTAATGGAACTGCCTTTTGAGTGGTACTCTCCCTGTGTTCAAAATTTAATTAAACATGGTGTCTTACCTAAACAATGGACAAAAGGTCAATCACAACATTTTGAAAAATTATAGAATAATGCCAGCCGGCCTCCCAATTCAAAACATGGTCTCGGATTCGACACAGTAGGATCAGTTGACAATACGGGATTTTGCTTGGTTGTCACTTGCGAGACTAATGAAGACTTCTTGGAAGCTTCAGAAGATCTCGAAGATCTAACAATTGGAAATGCTCCGCTAGAGTTCGAAGAAGAAATTAAATCTATAATAGACGAGTTAATGGAAGTTAAATTAGGTACTAGCGAAGAGCCTAGGCTGACTTTTGTTAGCTCCTTACTCGATAAAGAGGACTCTGAAAAGATAATCAAGCTATTGATGGAATTTAAGGACTATTTTGCTTGGAGTTACGATGAAATGCCAGGATTAGCTCCAGAAGTCACAGTTCACAAGTTAGGAGTGGATCCCACTACCGTTTCAGTTAGACAAACTCTGAGAAGAATGCGTCTGGAGATTGAGCAACAAGTAATAGCTGAAGTTAAGAAGCTAATAGAAGCTAAATTTGTCCGTAAAGAACAATACCCAACTTTGTTAGCCAATTTGGTACCAGTCAGAAAGAAGAATGGTCAGATCAGAATCTGCGTGGACTTCAGAGATTTAAACAAAGCATGTCCAAAGGACGAATTCCCTCAACCAATTCCAGAATTGATGATCGACATCTCTTCAACACATGAAGTCTTCTCATTAATGGATGGATCATCAAGATACAACCAGATAAAGATGACACCAGAAGATGAAAAGCTTACAGCCTTCAGAACGCCAATTGGAGTGTACTGCTACACAGTGATGCCATTTGGATTAAAGAACGCAGGAGCAACTTATCAAAGAGCAATGACTAGGATTTTTCATGATCTCATTCACAACCAAGTCGAGTTTTATGTGGATGATGTGGTCATCAAGAGTAAACTAAAAGAAGATCACTTGTATGATTTGAGAATTGTTTTCGAGCGATTAAGACAATATAACCTTAAGATAAATCCCTTGAAATGCGCCTTCGGCAACATCTCTGGGAAATTCTTAGGATTTGTTGTTCTACATCGTGGAATTGAAATCGATCCAGAGAAGATTAAAGCTATCTTAGAAATGTCCTAAAACCTTGAAATAATTAAGATCCTTTCAAACTTGTCAGGAAGGTGTCAGCCTTTTTCTGTTTTGGTTAAGAAGGATGCCAAGTTTACTTGGGACTCCAAATGTCAACATGTCTTTGATGAAATTAAATAATATTTAATGACATCTCCTGTCTTAGCAGCCCCAGTCTCAGTTAGACTGTTGATACTTTATACCGCAGCTTTAGACGACTCTCTCGGAGCCCTGCTAGCCTAGGTCAATAACGAGGGAAAAGAAAACGCGCTCTACTACTTAAGCCATCGTCTAATTCCGACGGAAGTAAAGTATCCTCCTATTGAGAAGCACTGTTTGGTCCTGATCTTCGCTGCACATAAGCTCAGGCACTACATGCTTTCTCATAAGGTCAACCTTATTTCAAATTTTAATCCATTGCAATATTTGATGACCCAACCGACCCTTTCCAGCAGACTTGCCAGGTGGTCAATGATATTATTGCAATTCGATATAACTTTCTTTCCTCTTCGTGTCGTAAAGGGACAAGTCCTAGCAGACTTCCTCACAGCACACCCTTTACCGGCAGAATCGCCTCACAACGACGACTTGCCAGACGAGCAGATAATGAGCCCAGAAGACCCCGATGATCAGCGTTGGGAACTGTACTTCGACGGAGCATCCTCAGCGCAGAAAGATAAAGAATCACAAACGATAGTGCCCGGTAAGGCAGGAATCGGACTAATCTTTATAACACAAGAGCGGAGAATGTTAAGGTACTCCTACCACTTAACAGAACTATGTACAAACAAGGAGGCAGAATACGAAGCCCTCATAACTGGACTGGAATTAAACATTCAGATGGGGATAACAGACATCAACATCTTCGGATATTCTCAGTTGATCATTCAACAGGTCGCCGGACAATACAGAATTCTGAAGCCAAGGCTCGAACAATACTTTCAGTATGCCATGAAACTGTTGGAGCAAATTCCAAATGTAACGATCTACTAGATTCCCAAAAGAGAAAATGCTCTCGCAGATGCGTTAGCCCTCCTTGCAAAAGAATTTGCCTGCTTGCAGGATGAGTCAGTTGAAATGACAGTTCAAGGATGACAGGTCCTATCACAGCTCGAGATGGATACAATACACAAATTAGCAGAAAAAGTAGAAGAAACAATTACAGCTGTGACAGCAAATACAGAAGATTGGCAGCAGCCATTGATAGACTACTTGCAAACAGGAAACCTACCGGACGATAAGTTGATAGCCCATCAAATCAAGAAAAGAACTCTGTCTTATGCATTAGTAAACAACACATTATACAGAAGGTCTTTTGATCAGTTGTGGCTAAGATGCCTGAGAGGGTCCGAGGCTCGTGAAATTGTCAAAGAAGTACACTCAAGACTTTGTGGCACTCATCAATCGGGTCAGAAAATGAAAATGAAGATTAAAAGACTAGGGTACTACTGGCCCTCAATGATGACCGATTGCATGAAGATTTCCAAAAGTTGTCACCAGTGCCAAGTGCATGGAGTGGTTCTACATCAACCTCCAAATGTGCTACATCTGAAAATCGTGTCGTGGTCGTTTGAGTGTTGGGGCACATGTATTGTGGGTCCAATAGAACCACCTTCTTCAAGAGGACGTCGCTTCATTCTTGCAGCTACAGATTACTTTTTCAAGTAGGCAGAAGCAATACCACTCAGAGAAGTGAAGGCACACCACGTGCTACAGTTCATTAAGAATCAAGTCGTCTACCGTTTTGGGGTACCGCGCAGAATCATTTCAGATAATGGGTCCACGTTCAAGAGTACGAAAATCCACAATTTTGTCAGAAGACACGGGATTGACTGGCGCTATTCAATAATCTTCTACCTAAGAGCGAATGGCTTGGCCGAGGCTTTTAATAAAACTCTTGTCCAAATCCTAAAGAAAACTTTGGACAACAACAAGAGAAATTGGCACGAGAAGTTGTTAGAAGCCTTATGGGCCTACAGGATGACTTTCAGAACTCCCACCCAGTCTACACCTTACGCCTCAGTGTACGGGTCCGAGGCCTTTCTACCCTTGGAGGTCCAGCTTCCGTCTCTCAGAATTGCAGTTGCAAACAAAATCACTACAGAAGAAAATGTCAGACTACGACTAGAAGAATTGGAAAGCTCGGAAGGGAAAAGACTTTCGGCACTGACAAAATCTAGAATTGTATCGAGCCAAGATGATGCAGGCCCATCGATAAATTGGTCGAGTCCGAGGACATTAAAGTAGGTGACTTGGTTTTGGTTCTCAGAAGACCTATTCTTGCACATCGTAAGATAGGTGGTAAATTTGAACCGACTTGGGAAGGGCCATTTGTGGTCGAGACAGTTTACTCAGGAGGTTCCTACCAGCTTGTAAATTGTCGTGGAGAACGACCTATGCTTCTAATTAATGGACGATATCTAAAGAAGTATTACACAACCTAATGTTTCGAAGGATGAATCCTCATTCCTAGAAGCACGGGCACAGTAATTACTTATAACTGGGTCTGAACCCAAAAATATAAAATATAAAAAGTGGATGATAAAGAAAATTGTTTAAAAAAAATGTTAAAAGAAAACATGTGAAATAATGATAATAAAGTTTTTATCCTTCCTTTCAAATCGAGTCTCACTCTTGATCTTTCTTCATCTTTTCCTACTCCTATTTAAATTTAAAATAAACAAACAAAAATCTCTTCGTTAATAAACAAATTATTTTTCAAAATTGAATGTAAAAAAACTACAAATAAACACAAACTCTAAATAAAAATGAACTCTAAAGTGAAAGTCAAGCTAAAATCAGATTACAACAAACTAAAACGAAATTCCTGAATCTAAAATCCCCGGCCTTTTGCTATTCTCAAATCTCTTTTTGACTCTCCATGTTTCCTTCCCTCTTTTGAGAAGGTCAACTGAGTCTACTGACACAGAACCACAAAAATTTTCGATTTGGTTCTGATGGAATGGCTTCATATTCTTCACCAAGTAATCAGACTTTGATCTATCCTCATGGGACGTGAAACACTTTCACGTCTCATTCCAAATCTTCCGCTAAACTCAAATCTCCAAAGCAAAGTTCAACCCTTTAAACCTTCGAGATTGGAACCAGTTTTCATTCTCTTTAAACCTTTGAGATTGGAACTAGTTTCCATTTCTCTTTAGACCTTCGAGATTGGAACTAGTTTCCAATTCTCATTAAACCTTCAAGATTTGAACCAGTTTCCAGTTCTCTGTAAACCTTTGAGATTTGAACTAGTTTCCATTTCTCTTTAAATCTTCGTGATTGGAACCAGTTTCCAATTCTCATTAAACATTCGAGATTGGAACCAGTTTCCATTTCTCTTTAGACCATAGATATTGGAACCAGTTTCCAATTCTCTTTAAACCTTCGAGATTGGAACTTGTTTCAATTTCTCTTTAAACCTTCGAGATTGGAACCGGTTTCTAATTCTCTTTAGACCTTCGAGATTGGAACCAGTTTCCATTTCTCTTTAAACCTTCGAGATTGGAACCTGTTTCCAATTCTCGTTAAACCTTCGAGATTAGAACCAGTTCTCTTTAAACCTTCGAGATTGGAACCAGTTTCCATTTCTCTTTAGACTTTCATGATTGGAACCAGTTTCTAATTCTCTTTAAACCTTTGAGATTGGAACCAGTTTCCATTTCTCTTTAGACCTTCGAGATTGGAACCAGTTTCCAATTCTCTTTAAACCTTCGAGATTGGAACCAGTTTCCAATTCTCTTTAAACTTTCGAGATTGGAACCAGTTTCGAATTATCTTTAGACCTTCGAGAATGGAACCAGTTTCCAATTCTCTTTAAACCTTCGAGATTGGAACAAGTTTAAATTTCTCTTTAAACCTTCGAGATTAGAACCAGCTCCATTTATCTTTAGACCTTCGAGATTGGAACCAGATTCCATTTCTCTTTAAACCTTCAAGATTGGAACCAGTTTCGATTTCTCTTTAAACCTTTGAGATTGGAACCAGTTTCCATTTCTCTTTAGAACTTTGAGATTGGAACTAGTTTCCAATTCTCTTTAAACATTCGGGATTGGAACTAGTTTCCATTTCTCTTTAGACCTTTGAGATTGGAACCAGATTCTAGTTCTCTTTAAACATTCGAGAGTGGAACCAGTTTCCAAATCTCTTTAGACCTTCGAGAATGGAACCAGTTTCCAATTCTCTTTAAACCTTCGAGATTGGAACAAGTTTTCATTTCTCTTTAAACCTTTGAGATTGGAACCAGCTCCATTTCTCTTTAGACCTTCGAGATTGGAACTAGATTCCATTTCTCTTTAAACCTTCATGATTGGAACCAATTTCCATTTCTCTTTAGACCTTTGAGATTGGAACTAGTTTCCATTTCTCTTTAAACCTTCGAGACTGGAACCAGATTCCAGTTCTCTTTAAAGCTTCGAGACTGGAACCAGATTTCAGTTCTCTTTAAACCTTCAAGACTGGAACCAGATTCCATTTCTCTTTAAACCTTGGAGATTGGAACCAGTTTCCATTTCTCTTTAGACCTTCGAGATTGGAACCAGTTTCCAATTCTCTTTAGACCTTCGAGATTGGAACCAGTTTCCATTTCACTTTAAACCTTCGAGACTGGAACCAAATTCAAGTTCTCTTCAAACCTTCGAGAATTGAACCAGATTCCAGTTCTCTTTAAACCATCGAGACTGGAACCCGATTCCAGTTCTCTTTAAACATTTGAGATCAGTACCTAGATTCTGAATCTCATCCTTTTCAATCGATACTTAAACTCTGATTCTCACTCCGAGGTTGGTACCTAAATCCAGTTCTTTTCATTATCCTGATGTTGGAACCTAGGTTCCAATTCTCATTTCAAATCTAGATTTCCTTAAATTGATTTTAAGTTAAACCTCAATCGAAATTAAAACTCATAACAAATCAAAATGTAAACTCACACATTAAAACTTAAAACAGAAAACGAAATGAAATCTAAATCAAATTTCTCCAGATCATATGATCTGGAATTCACCTCCTTTTCTTTTCCCAGGCGAGAGTTCGGGGATCTCCGGTCTTGGAGATATACTCGATACTCCCCGGCGGAAATTTGTTTCTACTGCGTTTCTAAATGTGTCACTTAGACGTCTGTGTTAGTTTTGTTGATCTCTTCGGTCAATGCCAATACGCGCGGTGTGCTTGGTTAGCACACCACACCTATTGGGGGTCTATTTGTTGACCTCATTTTTTATGAGGTCTTTTCTCTTCTCTCTCCTTAGTACTTAGGATCTAGCCTTAAGCTTTCCTTTTGATTATCTTAGAGGACTAGAAATGGAGCCTACCACTTAGAAATTTAAACACCTCTTAACTCCCTGCAAACCCCGTGAGTTTGATTGTAAACTCCTAAGTCACTTGGAGGGTTAAGATCAAATGTGGAGGTTTAAAAGATGAGTTCCCTATAGGACTCTTTGGCCTTAGGACTACCACAGGTGGCACAGTCCAGTGAGGTTGACTCTGCACACATTGCACTTTCACACACATCCCAAATCCTAAAACCATTCATACATAGTTTGACTTCCGACTCATGTAGGTAATTCATATGGATGGACCTTAACCCTAGGCCCTTCGCTAAGAGGGTTATGAACAACATAGTGAATGCCTCAAATGAGTCCTCTCATTGCTCTTATGGGCTTGATATGGCTTCATGGCTCAACCAAAGTGATTCCATTCTTCACAAACTTGATCAATCTTCATTTTTCTAAAATTTCAATTTTTGACCCCCGGAGCCCTATACCCGCCAAACCTACGAAATGCCCTTGAAGCTACCCAAAATTTGCAAAATTGCCTAAATTACCCAAAATTCCTCAAAATCAGTCCTAAACATTTCCCACCATTCAAATTGATCATCCTTAGCCAAATATACCAAAATTTCCAAAAAAATACCCCCCAATACCCTCTAAATACCCAAAATGCCCTCTTAACCAAAAATTCCATAAATTCAAAAAATTCCCAAAAAATTCCAGAAAACCCCAAATATTACCAATTTCATTTTGTTCAACTACACCATAGATCAATTTTGTCAATTTAACCCACTTTTACTAAAACCCCCAATTTGACCCATTTTTTACCAAAGTAAGCCCAATGTCAAACCAAATAAACCCAATTGACCTCAACTTTGACTCAAATCAATTCTAAACTTCAATTAAATATCCTCAATATCAATTTAGTCCAAATCCAATCCCAATTTGATTGACATTTGAATCCAATTCTAATTTGAAGCCTACGGCCCAATTTTGGTCCATGACCTAAACCTAGCCCAAACCAACCCAATTCAACTCCAATTAGCCCCAAATCTTTTCCAAAACCTTTCTAATATCCCCAAAAAAAAAAAACACTAGCAAGATTTACCCCAAATTTGAACCTAAACTCCACCCAAACCTAACCCAAAACCAAAATCCCCATTTTTGGCCTAAACCCAAACCTAACCCAAATGGGCCTAAATCCCAAAATCAAAGCCCAACCAAAGTTGAAAACTCTTTGTAGCACCCACATAAACATTTCTAAATATTAATTTAACATCAAATCCAAAACTAGCCCAACCTTAGCCCAAGTTAGCCCAATTTGACACACTTTGGCCCCTTTACCAAAAACATCCCAAATTAAACCCAATTCAACTCCAAATTGTTTCAAACCTATTCTAGATCACACATGATACATCCCTAAACTAAACCCAACATTTTTTTAGCCCAATCTTTTACAAAACTTCCATTTACCAATTTGTTTTCAAACATAAAAGCCCACCTCCTTAAACCTTTCTAAAGGCCCATCTAAAATAAATCCAAAAGCCCAAAATTCTATCCTAAAGCTCACATGAAATTTCTCCTCGTCATCCCCTTTGATTTAAATCACTCCCTAAGTTTCAAATTCATCATTAAACCTTTCTAAGCTAAGCCATGTGCCAAATTACCCCTAAATATCGTAAATCCTTAAAACTCACTTTCATGAAACCAAGCTAAGCCATCCCTAAGCCATATGGAGCTATGGAGCCATGCATAAGCCATATGTAAGCCTTGGAAGCCCCTTTCCACGTCTCCAAGCCATTAATGGCAGAAGGAGGGGCCCCTTTCTTAAGCCTTCCTTAAGCACTTTTAACCCCATTCATGCTACACACTAAACCAAGTTTAGCCACCGCACTATGGATGGAGACCACACCATTTTCTCTTGGCTGACCTAAGTGATTCTTTTCAGCCCAAAACCAGGCCTTGGGTGGTGAACCTAGCCCAAAACCATGGGTTAACCCATTTTGACCCAAAATAGCCTCCACCCCATTCCATTTCAATTTAACTCCATTACACATGTCCATGGCCAATTGACTGCAATAAACCCCGACCACGACCTCCACGACCTTGAGGTGACTCGACCACGGCCGGCTAGCCACCATAGCCACCGGAAACCACCAGGCCGAGAGCACCCATGTGAGCCAATTTTTTAATTCTTCCTTGCTGACTTGTCCCATGCCTAATGGCCACCATGGCTGTTCTTCTCCTCACCAGAGCAGTTGATCCAAGTCATTAAACCCCCCTGGGAAGCCCTCCAGCCACCTCTATTTAAACCACACCACCGCTCGGCCAAAGGAGGTGCTAAACAAAATCCTACTGAAACTCCGTCAAAATTGCTCCAGACCACTCTCCACACATAGAGCATTTGATCCCCATTGGATTCCAGCCCCAATCTCCCCCAGCTGAGCTCAATTTCTGAGTTCAAATTAAAGCCCAAAAACAGGACATCTCCCAAACCTCCACCAAATGCAAATTAAACTCACCCACACCTGCACAAGACCAAGAGAAGGAGTTCTCCAATGAAAGCCCCGTCTCCAGGCCGCCCAGTTTCTCTAGCCTCCAATATTTGAAATCGGATGTGGCCACTTTCATACCTAGATAATTCCCCAAAGCCAGAGACTTCATCTGGAGCTTCCTTGGGTGTAATCGAAGGTGACACAACTCTCTGATTGAAACTACACTTCTCAGAGCAAAGGTATGGATCATTCCTTCCTCCCGAGCTTCCAACAATTCTTCATTTCATTTTAGTTAATTTCATGGCATGTAAACCATATGGATGTGTTCATCTCCTCAAGACAAATCCATAGAGCATAAGAACACGAATATCCATTGAGAAATGAGAGAGTTCTTAGGGTTTTAGTGTGGACGGTCACGGGTGCACACCAATCGTAGACGATGACCAGGCGTCATCCGATTGCGCGTGTATTGGTTGATTGGCTCAGATTACGTCGGATCAGAGGAAGGAGCGGAACAGCGAGATGCCTGACGGCTGACTCAGATGGCAGTGTCAAATAGGAGTGTACCGCGTGGTCTTTCGATCCGCCGTAGGTTGACGCAGCGCTATGTCGGATAAGTAGATAAATAGGATTTTTTCTATTTATTTAAATACCCAGAACTTAGAAAATCCATATCTTTGTGTAGAAAAATCATAAAAATAAACTAAAAATACCCACTTACTCAGTGAACAGAGGAGAATAATGTGGAAAAGAAATCAAGTTATTTTGATGAGTATTTTTTTTAATTAATTATTTACTCATTTCAGTATTTTGATTCTCCATTTGTATAGACAATTCATCATGGCATGAGACCATAAGGCTTTTGAAGCCTCTGATCTTGGGAACATTCCCTGAATTTTTCAAAGTCAGAGGCCATCTCTATGGAAATTTATGTATTTTTCAATTTTATATCACTATTTTTTGTATTTTAATTCCATTAATTAGCATATTTCTTAGAAAATTCTAGGAAAATTTGGGGAAGTTTCTTAGGACCAGTGAATCCTAGGATAATTATATTTTGAGTTAATTCATTAAGAATAACCCTAATTGGCATAATTACTCAAAACTAAACTTTAATTAATTAGGGTTAACCGCACATTAAAATAACTTGAAATCAATTCTCCATTGATCTTTAGGATACAGAGAACCTTGTATAAAAATTTGAAGTCAATTAGAAATGATTAGCCCCACTAAATGAATTAATTAAGCCACATGATCAAAATTAAACTTTAAAAATTCATAACTCCAAAAATACATTTCAAAAATTCACCAAATTGGATTTGTGGGCTCTCTGATATCAGAGGAGTCTATAAAAATTAAAATTCAAATTTTCTAAAATTTTTCATTTTTAATGATATTTTTTATATTTAAATAATTAAAAAATAATAAAAATCATAAAAATATTAAAAATCATAAAAATGTCATATTTTGACTCCTAATCACTTAGGAACAAACAAAATATTTTTCCTAAGTCTCAAAGTAAAGATATTGAATTTTAAATGCTTAAAACAATTTTTGAATTAAAAAAAAATGAATTTTCCAACCTTTCCACTAAATTAATTCTAATAAATAAAACAAATTTCAGAAAACTATAAAAATTGTTTCTCTGAACTCCTTGAGGTTAGAGAGATTTAAGAAAAATATAAAACTTAATTTTTAACTTTTATTTTATTTTATAATTAATTAACACTCCAAAACTCAAAATAATTATAATCAATAAAATATAATTTAAATTATCATCAAAATTGGTCAAAGTGGTCCTCTAGTCATTAGGAACATCTCATAATTTTCTTAAGAATAGAAACCTTAAATTGGTCATGTCGTTGAATTTTCCTTGAAATCCCTTATTTTTCACAAAAAATAATTATATAAATAAATTTAATTCAAAAAAATCTCATTTTCTCCTCTAATGTCCTAATTGACATGTGAGTGAGGTGAATTAAAAATTTCAAGTTCATTTGAATTCAATTTAGTGAGTTATGAAATAAATAAGCCTAAAAGGGCATAAAGATACTAAAAGAATTTAAACCCCTGTATTAAAATTTTATGTTTAATTAAAATGGAGGGCAAAATATTTGATTCTATCTTTCTTGGATGATTGAAAATTTGGGAATTAAAAGGGTAGGAACCCATTAATCACTTTCAATAAACCAAAAATGAAACTTTAATTATTTAAATAATTTAAATTTTGGAAGATTGATGAAAATTTGAATTATTAAAAATAGGGATATAACTTGAGAAGATATTAATTCTTTAATAAAAAAAATCCCTAAATAAATCACTTCAATAATATTTTACTCTTAATTAAGATTAAAATGATAATCCAAACTAAGTAAATTAAGAATTAAAAATAAAAAATAATCCTTAAATTAAAGGAAAGCTCAAAATATTAAGTGGTTTAACCATTAAATTAAATTAAATTAAAATTATATTATATTAAATTAAGTAAAAATTAAATTAAAATTAAACATAAATTAAATTAACATTTTAACGATTAAATTAAATTAAATTAAATTAAATAAAGTTAAATTAAATTAAATTAAATTTAAATTATATTAAATTAACATCACTCAATAATAAAAGTAAAACAAATTTGAATCATTAAGACAATTCATAATTAAGAATATAAAAAAATCAAACTAATCAAGATTAACCTAAAATATCATAATTAACCTAAACCAAATCATTAAGATATATGAATAATCTAAGTGAATTTGAAACACCAAAGATTAATTTAAAATATTATGATCACTTAAAGTATAAAGATTTAATCCAAAAATAATTTGAACACTATTCCAAACTTAAAATTATTAATTAAAACCTCATAATTAAACTAAATCACTTTAAACCATTAACTCAAACTTCAAATTAAGAATGATTAAAGTTCTCAACAAGCCAACTTGCCCCTGAAAGCTTTAATTATTATAACTCTTAAGTAAAGCATTAAGTGAAATGTCATTTTACTTATAGGATAATCAAACATCCTAATTCACTGAGCAAGAAGAAAAATCTAAACTAAATTCTTGGATGATCAATTCACCAGTGCAATTAAACTCATTTGGACTCAAAGTAATTCCAAAAATATTGAAAAGATGTTTAGGACTCTTCCTAAACACTTCCTCAATATGATGGGATGTTTTTGAAGAACAATTGAATTTAATTGTTCTTTGATAAAGAAAATCATCCTTAAACAAAATACAAGAACCTAGACGTCATAGGAGATGAATAGCAATAGTATTAGGACGTTAGTAGACAACCAAAACCTTTCCCTTAGCTTTACCTAATTACTTGTTATAAATATTTAAATGCCTTAATATGTGTTTTAAGTGCAGCTTGGAATGACGAGAAGACCCTCCAGGTACGCTTTTATTTTATTGCAATTTACTTTATTGCAATTTATTTATATGAGCAATGTTTTACTCTTCTTGCATGTTAAACAAGATTGTTGCATGAAAACTGAAACCTTTAGGATAGTCACAAAACTGAAACCAAAACTAAATTAAAAGTCACAACAAGATAAAATTCACCGCCACAACATTCTAAAATATAAAACCACTCAAAATTTAATCACAAACAGAACAACAAAACTATCATTGCAACTAAATTAAAACGTCTCATTAAATGATCGGGAATACCTCGGATGATGTAACCCACGTGTTGCTAACGGAATTTTTTACAGTCTAAATGAAAGTGTGGAACTCATTCAGTTGAGTTTAACAAATTAATCTGGACTAAATGAACTCGATGAAAATAACGGTGCCGGGATGACGGAACCGTGGGATCTTACTCGGTTCTGTTTAAACAACTTTAAGATTTGTTTTAATTAAAATATTAAAAATATTTGGACTTTAAGATTTCTAAACCAAAACACTTCTCTCATCTCACGATTTTCACCTTCTAAAACTAAACCTCTGCAACAACAAGAAGCTTGGAGCATGGTGGGCGACACGACCATCGTCATCAGCAAAACTCGGGTCTACTTCAGCAAAACTTTCCTTAGAATTAAATAACCAAGCCATAGGATTTCGAGGTAGTTTGCCTAGTGCAACGTAAATCCTCAACTTTTTGCTAGGTATTTGCATAATCATATTATGCAAATTAAGCCCTGACCGGTCTTAGGACTCCGAGGTAGTCGTTCGGTATGACATAAACCCTCACATCTTCGAGGCTATTTGTATGATTATGTTATACAAATATAAGTCCTAATTAATTAAAATTGGTAAGATTGAAACATTAAGTAAATTCCCAAATTGAAGCCAAAAAATAGGATAGTTTGGGAAGTTGGCAAGATTCTTCTTGGATCCTCAGCTTCCCCTACTTTTCTTCCTTTGATTCCTAAAATAAACTGTTTCGAATTTGAGCTAATCCCTTTTGAAATTTTCAAAATTCAATCCTTTGAAAAATTTAAACTTTGAAATTCTTGAGAGCAAAACCACAGATCATTATCGAGAGTTTTCTTAAATGATTCCCGTCATTTAAGATGTAATTAACTATAAGGGCTTGCCCTTATAGGGAACTTTAACAACCTAGGAAATATAAACCCTGCTTAATTTCTTTATATTAAGTAGGGGAACTTGTGGGCTTATAAAGTTGGTTTGCAGATCAAACTGATGTCACAAATCTTCTAGTTTATTTAACCGAGCCCCATCATCAAGCAGTGTGTCTATTCTTCGGGATAGAATACGGTTTATGGTGCGGTGCTCGTTTATATAAACTATTTGGGATGTGAGATCGGTTTGATTTCATATCTGAAATTTTTCAAGCTTAAAACTATTTTTAAAATCAAATGCTTCTTTCTAAAATTATATATATATTTAAATTAAATTTAAAATTTAAAATTAGCCGACAACTTCTATAGGTGACCCCTTTTCAAAATACAACACTCAAACTAAAAATATGCCGACACGGCTTTCAAGAGTAATTCTAGTCTACAATAACACGTGCAAGCTTGGAAAGTCAACAAAAGTTTGGTTTTAATTATATCCTTCAATTATCACACAATACTAGTTTTAATCCTTAACAAAAATAATTAATGAAAAACAGAAAGTGGAGTTTTATATATTAAAAGTACTCTTCCTCAGGCGATCAAATTAGTTACTCGTTGTCGGCATTATTTTAGGTTAAGTGTTTAATTTTTGAAAAAGGGTCGTCTAACAGAAATTGTCGGCGAATTTTATATTTTAAATTTAATTTAAATATATATATATAATTTAGAAAGTAGCATTTCATTTTGAAAATAATTTTAAGTTTGAAAATCTTAAGATATGAAATCAAACTGATCTCACATCCCGAATAGTTTACATAAACAAGCACCGCACCACAAACCATGTATCTACCCCGAAGAATAGACACACTGCTTGGTAATGGGGCTCGATTAAATAAACTAGAAGATTTGTGACATCCGTTTGGTCTGCGAACCAATTTTATAAGCCGACAAATTCCCCTGCTTAATATAAAAGCATTAAATAGGGTTTATATTACTCAGGTTCTTAAAATTCCTATAAGGGCGAGCCCATATAGTTAATTACATATTAAGTGACGGGAATCACCTAAGAAAACTCTCGATAATAATAAATAGTTCTGCTCTCAAGAATTTTAAAGTTTAAGTTTTCAGAGGATTGAATTTTGGAATTTCAATAGGGAATGGATCAAGTTCGGAACATTTTGTTTTGGGAATTCAAAGGAAGAAAGGTAGGAGAAATCACAGATTCGAAGCGAACTTTGGCAATTTCCCGACTATCCTATTGTTTGGCTTGAATTTAGGAGAGTCCTAATGTCTATTTAATGTTTTGATCTTGCCAATTTTAATTAATTTGGACTTATATTTGTATGAGACAATCATACGAATAGCCTTGAAGATGTGAGGGTTTATGTCGTATCGGACGACTACCTCGGAGTCCTAAAGCGAGTTAGGGCTTATATTGCACGACAAGGTCGTACAAAGGCCTAAAAGAACGAGTGAGGACTTATGTCGCACTAGGCGGACTACCTCGAATCCTATGGCTTGTTATTTAATTCTAAGAAAGTTTTGCTGAAGTAGACTCAGGTTTTGCTGATGACGATGGCCGTGCTGCCCACCATGCTCCGAGTTCCTTGTTGTCGCAGAGGTTTAGTCATAGAAGTCATAAATCAGGAGATGAGAAAAGTGTTTTGGTTTAGAAAAAATCTTAATTTCCAAGTGTTTTTTATGTTTTATTTAAAACAAATCTTAAAGTTGATTATAACAACACCGGTTAAGATCCCACGGTTCCATCCTTCCGGCATCGTTATTTTTATCGGATTCACTTAGTCCGGATGAATTTGCTAAACTCAATCGAATGAGTTCCACACTTTCATTTAGACAGTGGGAGATCCGGTTAGCAACACGTAAGTTACATCATCCGAGGTATTCCCGATCATCCGATAAGACGTTTTAATTTAGTTGTAATTGTAGTTTTGTGTTACGTTTGTGATTAAATTTTGAGTTGTTTTATATTTTGAAATGTTGTGGCGGTGAATTTTATCTTGCAATGACTTTTAATTTAGTTTTGGTTTCGGTTTTAGGGACTATCCTAAAAGTGTGGGTTTTCATGCAACGGTTGTTTATCATGCAAGAAAAGTAAAGTGCATTTGCGATAAAGTAAATTGCAAGAAAGTAAATTGCAATAACATAAAAGCATACCGGAGGGTCTTCCGTCATCCTGAGCTGCACTTAAACACAATTTAGAATATTTAAGCAAGTTCCTAGGTAAAGCCGAGGGAAGGGTTATGGTTTTCTACCAAATTCCTAATCACTATGGCTAGTCATTTCTCTATGACGTCTAGGTTCTTGTGTTTTGGTTTGAGGACGATTTTCTTCATCGAAAGAGCAATTAAGTTCAATTGTTCTTATAAACATCCTATCATATTGAGAAAGTGTTTAAGAAGAATCTTAAACATCTTTTCAATATTGCTAGAATTATTTTAAGTCCAAATGATTTTAATCATACAAATGAATTAATCGTCCGAGAATTCAAGTTTGTTGTTATCTTGCTCAGTGAACTAGGACATTTGAATATCCTATAAGTGAAGTAACACTTCATTTAACGTTCTGTTTAGGAGTTATGACAACAAAAGCTTTTGAAGGCAAATTGATGTTCAAATGGTTTGTGATTTAATTTAATTTCAGTTAACGGGTTTAAATTTGAAATAGTGTTCAAGTTGCTTTATTTTTATTTTTGAATTTCTTTGTGTCTTAGGTGATGTTATTTTTAATTCAATTTAATTTTAATTTAATTTGATTTAATTTGGTTTAGTTTTAATTTTAATTTAATTTAATTTGATTTAATTTTAACTTGATTCCACTATTTAATTTAATTTAATTCAATTTAGTTTGATTTGATGTGAATTAACTTAATTTAATTTAACTTGATTTAATTTAATTTGATTTTAATTTCCTTTAATTTGATTTAATTTGATTTAATTTAATTTAATTTAATTTGATTTAATTTAATATGTTTTAATTTAATTTTATTTAATTAATTTAATTCAATTTTAATTCAATTTAATTCAATTTAATTCAATTTAATTCAATTTAATTTAATTAAATTTAATTTTTTCAATTTAATTTAATTTAAATTAATTTAATTTGTTTGATTTAATTTAATTTAATCTTTAATTTAATTTTATTTTTAATTTTAATTTAATTGAAAATTTAAAAAGAGTTTAATAATTTAATTTTAATTTAATTTAAAGATTAAGTCTTTTAACATTTTAAATCTTAAATTTGAATTATCATTTTAATTAGGAATTAAATATTATTGAGATGATTAATTTAGAGATTCTTAAATTAAAGAACAAATCTCTTCCAAATAATATCCCTATTTTAATAATTCCAATTTTATTATTCTTCCAAATTTAATCAATTATTTAATTAAGGTTTATTTTAATTATTTTCAAATTGTTTGGTAGGTTTCTACTCTTTAAATTATTTAAATTCCAATCATCCAAATCAGATTAGGATCAAATATTTTACTCTTTAATTTTATTAAGCCCAAAGTTTTAATTAAAGGTTAAAATTTTAATTACCATTTTACCCCTTCAAGCTTAATAATTTCATAACTCACTAAATTGAGCTTAAATGAACTTGAAATTTTTATGTGACTTTACTCATATGTCAATAAAGACATGAGAGGAGAAAATGTGATTTTCCTATATTTAATTTATTTATGTAATTATTTTTGATGGAAAATAGGGATTTCTAAGGAAAATTTAATAATATGACCAAGGGAAAGTTTCTATCTTTAAGAAAATTATGGGACATTCCTAATGACGAGAGGACCACTTGGACCAATTTTTGTGATTTTTTGAATTATATTCTTTTTATTATAATTATTTTAAGTTTTGGAGTGTTACTTAATTTAAAAATAAAATAAAGGTTGAAAAATGAATTTTATATTTTTGAAAAATCTCTCTGATATCAAGGAAATTAGAGAATTAATTTTTACAATTTTCTGATTTTTCTTTGATTTATTAGAATTATTTTAGTGGAAATACTAGAAATATACATTTTTTAATTTTAAAATTACCTTAGGGCTTTAAAATTTAATATCTCATTAAATAGACCTAAGAAAAATATGGGGTTTGTTCCTAAGTTATTAAAATTCAAAATGTGACACTTTGGAGAATTTTATTATTTTTGTGATTTTTATTATTTTTTAATTATTAAAATATTAAAATAATACAAAAAATCAACTTTTTTATAAAATTGAAATTTTAATTTTCTTAAATTTCCCTAATATCAGAGAGGCTCCAAAACTAATTTGGTGAATTTTTGAAAAGTATTTTGAAAGTTATGAATTTTTAAAGTTCAAATTGACTAAATGACTTAATCGGCCCATTTAGTAGGGCTAACCAATTCCAATTGACTTCAAATTTTTATGGTGGGTTCCTCCGATCCTAAAGGTCAGTGGAGAATTGATTTCAAGTCAATTTGATGTATGATTAGCTCTAATTAATTAGGGACCTATTTTGGGTGTTTAAGCCAATTAGGATTATTTTAAATGAATTAATTCAAAACCTATTTTTCCTAGTGTCCTCTGGTCATAAGAAACATCACCAAATTTTCCTAGAATTTATTTCACAACATACTAATTATTGGATTTAAAATACTCAAAACAGTAACATGAATTTGAAAAATCAATAACTTCTCATAGGGATGTCCTCTGACTTTGGAAAATTTAGGTAATGTTCCCAAATTCAGAGGCTTCAAAAGCCCTATGGTCTCATGCCATGGTAAATTTCCTATACGCATGGAGAATTAAAACTATGCAAAGGGTAAATAAATCATTAAAAATAAAATACTTGATGAAATTAAATGATTTCTTTTCCACATTATTCTCCTATATTCACTGAGAAATAGGGTATTTTTATTTTATTTTTCTGATTTTTCTACACAAAGTTATGGATTTTTGAAGTTTAGGGAATTAAATAAATAGAAAAATACCCTAATTTTCTATTTAAGTGACGCGGCGCCAGCTCAACCTCGGCAGCTCCGAACGCACACGCGTCGCCTTCTGATTCGGCACCGCCATCCAACTCAGCGCTCCGGGGGCCCGCTGTATCGTTCCATCTCCTCATCCGGCGCGATCCTGGCAGTCTGTCCGCGCGTGTATGGAATGAACGGCATCCGTTCATTGTCCCCAAGCGTTCTCACCCGAGAGCCGTCCACACTAAAACCACTAAGAACTCACTCATTTCTCGACGGATTTTCGTGTTCTTATGCTCTATGGATTCATCTTGAAGAGACGAATACATCTATACGGTGATCATGTATTGAAATTAAAACATTTGAAATGGAGAATCTCCAGAAGCTCGGGATAAAGAATTAGCTCATACCTTTACTCAGAGAAGTGTGGCTTCAATCTGAGGGTTGTGTTGCCTTCGATTGCATCCCAGCAAGCTCCAGATGAAGTCTCCTGGTCTGGTGAATTTCCTAGCTATGAAAGTGACCACAGTCGATCACAAAGCTTGGAGAGGCTGGAACAAGCTGGGTGGCTCGGAGATGGGGCTTTCGGTGGGAAACTTCTCCTCTTGGTCTAGTGAAGGTGTAGGGCCGATCGATTTGAAGATTGGCTCACTGTGGAGAAGTGTCCTGGTTTTGGGTGAAATTTCAGTTGAGAAATTGGGTTCTGTTGGTGGGGATTAGGGCAAATTGACACTGGAGATCAGCTGCTCTAAGTATGGAGTAGGGCTTGGAACAATTTTGGCAGAGTTTCGGCAAGGTTTGTGCAACTCTCCTCCATGGCCGTGAGGGGTCGGGTTTAAATAGAGGTGGGCTGGAGAGCCTCGCGGGGATGGCCGAGGGTTGGGATCGAGCTGCTCCGGGAATGGGAAGAACGGCCATGGTGGCCATTGGGCATGGGGCGACTCGGCGAGGAGAATTCCAATGTTGGGCTCACATGTGAGCTCTCGGGCATGGCGTTTTCCGGCGGCACGGTGGCTGGCCGGCAGGCATGGGTCTCCTCGGGTCCGAGTGGGTCGGGGCTGGAGGTTTGTGCGATCGATTGGCCATGGACATGTGTAAAGGGTTTGAATCAAAGTGAATGGGAAAGGGCTAGTTTTGGGTCTAAATGGGTCAACCCTTGGTTTTGGGTTAGGTCCACCCTCTAAGGCCAATTTGGTCTGAAGGGAAAGTCACTTGGATCAGCTTTATTAGTGGGGTCAAGTCACAATCCAAGTACAATTAAGCTTAAGCAAGAGTTAGGGGAGACATGGGAGTGGTTAATCACTCTTAAGAGAATCATTAAAGGGTCCCCTCTTCTTGCCACTTTGGGTATGGTGAAGTTTCCAAGGCTTTCATGGCTCACATGTGGCTCATGCATGGCTTCATGGCTCACCTTTGGCTTGGAAAAAGCTAAGTCAACTTTCATGAAAGAGGTTTTTAGGAATTTTGGTAATTTAGGAGTGATTTTATGGGATTTGGCACATGGCTTGATTTGGAATCATTTGATGATTGATTTGAACTTAGGGATGATTTTAATTAAGGGTATGATGAGAAGAATTTGTCATATGGGCTTTAGAATGAAGTTTAGGCTTTTAGGAAGGTTTAAGAAAGTGGGCTTTTGGTTTGAAAATAAATTTATGGATGGGAATTTTGTGAAGGATTGGGCCAAAAAAATGTTGGGTTTAGTTCATGGATGTGTCATGAGTGATTTGAAGCAAGTTGGGAGTGATTTGGGTTTGAATTGGGTTGAATTTGGGCTTCCTTGGTGAATGGGCCAATATAGGTCAAATTGGGCTAACTTAGGCCAATGTTGGGTTAGGGTTGAAATTGATGTAAAATAAATGTTGGGAAATGTTTATGGGAGTGTTTCAAAGACGTTTTGGCTTTGGTTGGGTTTTAATTTTGAGGTATGGGCTTATTTGGGTTAGGTTTGGGTTTAGGTCAAAATTGGGCCTTTTAGCTTTGGGTTGAATTTGAGTGGGGTTTGGGTCTAAATTTTGGGAAAATCATGTTAATGTTTTGTTTGTAGGGATGTTAAGGAAGGTTTAGAAAAGATTTGGGGTTAATTGGTGTTGAATTGGGTGACTTTGGGTTAGGTTTGGGTCATGGGTCCAAATTTGGCTTTAAGGCCAAAAGTGAAATTGGATTCAAATGTCAATAAAATTAGATTTGGATTTGGTCTAGATTGGTGTTGGGAATGTTAAATTGAAGTTTAGAATTGAATTGGACCAGAATTTGGGTCAATTGGGTAGGTTTGGTTTGACATTGGGTTCACTTAGGGTTAAAATGGGTCAAATTGGGGGTTTTGACAAAAGTAGGGTAAATTGACAAAATTGGCCCATAGTGTAGTTGAACAAAATGAAATTGGGAATATTTGGGATTTTCTAGAATTTTCTGGGAATTTTCTGAATTTTTGGATTTTTGGGTCAAGAGGGGTGTTTTGGGTATTTGGAGGGTATTGGGAGGTATTTTTGGAATTTTTGGTATTTTTCGGTATGGATGATCAATTTGAGTAATGTGGGAATGTTTGGGATTGATTTTGGGGAATTTTGGGTGATTTGGAAATTTTGGAGGATTTCAAGGGTTTTGGGTAGGCTAAGCGGGTGTAGGGTCCCGGGGGTCAAAAATTGAAAATTTGGGAAATTGAAAATTGGGTGAATGTAAGTGGAATGAAATCATTTTGGTTGAGCCATGAAGCCATATCAAGCCCACATGAGCCATGAAGGGACTCATTTGAGGCATTCACTATGTTGTTCCTAACCCTCTTAGCCAAGGGTTTAGGGGTTAAGGACCATCCATGTGAATCACCTTCATGAGTCAGGAGGTCAAGTTGTGTATAGGTGTGTTTTAGGAGGTGTATGAAAGTGTAGTGTATAAATATAGTGTGTGTGTAAGTCAGCCCTTCACCAGACCAGGCCACCCAGGGCAGTCCTAAGGCCAAAGAGTCTTATAGGAACTCATCCTTTAAACTTCCACATTTGATTTCAACCCTCTAGGTGATTAGGGGTCTACAATCAAGTTTGTGGAGTTTGTAGGGAGTTAAGAAGTGGTTTGAATTTCTAAGTGGTGGGTCCCAATTCTAATCCTTTAAGATATTCAAAAGAAAAGCCTAAGGCTAGATCCTAAGTACTATAGAGAGAAGAGAAGACCTCATCAAAAATGAGGTCAACAAATGGACCCCCAATAGGTGTAGTGTGCTAACCAAGCACACCGCGCGTATTGGCGTTGACCGAAAAGATCAACAAAACCAACACAGATGTCCAAGTGACAAACTTAGGACGAAGTAGAAGAGTTTCTGCTGGGGAGTGTCAAGTATATCTCTGAGACTGGAGATCCCTGAACTCTCGCTGGGGAAAGGAAAAGGAGGTGAATCCCAAACCACATGATCTGGGGGAATTTCAATTTAGATTTTATTTTGTTTCAATTTAAGTTTTGATGTGTGAGCTCAGATTTTAATTTGGAGTTTTAATTTAGATTGAAGTTTTGTCAAAATTAATTTGAAGGGATTTGAACTTGAAATGAAAATCGGAATTTCGTGGTTTTAGATGTAACATCTTCAACCTCAAAAGAAAATTGAATTGATTGAATTAAATCATTACAATGAGGAAAGAACTCAGAGCAATGCGGTATTGGATGTAAAATCCTTAACCTCAAGAGTTTGATTTTGATGTATTTCATTGCGATAGGGAATGAATCCTAAAGTAATGCAGTCTCGGATGTAAAATCCTCAACCCCAAGAATTTGATTTTGATGTATTTCATTGCAATAGGGAAAGAATCCTAAAGCAATGCAGTCTCGGATGTAAAATCCTCAACCCCAAGAGTTTGAATTTGATGTATTTCATTGCGATAGGGAAAGAATCCTAAAGCGATGCGGTCTCGGAGGTAAAATCCTCGACCCCAAGAATTTGAATTTGATGTATTTCATTGCGATAGGGAAAGAATCCTAAAGCAATGCGAGTCTCGGATGTAAAATCCTCAACCCCAAATGTTTGAATTTTGATGTATTTCATTGCGATAGGGAAAGAATCCTAATGCGATGCGAGTCTCGGATGTAAAATCCTCGACCACTAAAAGTTTGAATTTGATGTATTTCATTGCGATAGGGAAAGAATCCTAAAGCAATGCAGTCTCGGATGTAAAATCCTCAACCCCAAAAGTTTGAATTTGATTTTGATGTATTTCATTGCGATAAGGAAAGAATCTTAAAGCAATTCAGTCTCGGATGTAAAATCCTCGACCCCAAAAGTTTGATTTTGATGTATTTCATTGCGATAGGGAAAGAATCCTAAAGCGATGCGAGTCTCGGATGTAAAATCCTCGGCCCCAAGAATTTGAATTTGATGTATTTCATTGCGATAGGGAAACTAAAGCAATGCATTCTCGGATGTAAAATCCTCAACCCCAAAAGTTTGAATTTGATGTATTTCATTGCGATAGGGAAAGAATCCTAAAGCAATGCAGTCTCGGATGTAAAATCCTCAACCCCAAAAGTTTGAATTTGATGTAGGTTTGATTTGAGATATGGAAAGATTGAATTTGAATTTTGATTGAGATTTGATTTGAAATTTGGAAGATCGAACTTGAATTTGATTGAGATCTGATTTGAAATTTGGAAGATCAAATTTGAATTTGATTTAAAATTTGTGGTCATTTTGTTTTTCCTTTAACGATTCAAAATTTATTTTATCATGAATTTGGAGTTCATCATTTTTAGATTTTTAAGGAAAGTTTTCTTTTATTATTTTTTTTCTTTTCTGTTCTTTGTTCGAAGTTCATTTAACTTTTAATGGAGTTTCTCAGTCAACTTGCACACAAGAGGTGAAGGCCAAAAATGTGACATGGTCACTTTCATTCCAATCATGTTGAAGATACATCATACAACTCGATCTGGAATACATCTCATACAACCCATGTAGACTCAAAACGGACTATGTATGATCTTTGTCGATCCATCCAAAAAGGTATCTGTCAAAAATCCATGTCTGAATAGTGAGGTGCATGGTCAATAACATCACCTTCCAAGCCATCCTTGGCAAGGATGTCGTATGGATGTACGTTGGAGGTGTGATATTTTCCATGTAACTCACGGCTCGTAAGGCCGGAGGCTCTCTAGCTCCGAGTACGGCTGGAAGTGGTAAGGTGTCTTCCTGTCGTCCATCCTTCGAAAGTAGCGAGATCCGCTTCACCGGTACTCCCGGTATGCAATGTTTAGTGACATCTCGCTCCGTTGCCCTTCGGTATCATGACGGAACCTCACCGGTAATGGTATCTTTGTCGGCCCTCGGAACTCACCTGGGCCCGCTATCCGGAGGTCAGATCCGAACATGATATTACACTCATTCAGAAAAGAAACTGTGCAAAAAGGTCTGACAAAGTCGTGGTGATCAATGTACGGGGGTATGCAGTCACCCTTCTTGTAAATGTTAATGATGCAGCTATTGGGTATGCAATCTGCTGGCAGTACCCTCCATGTTATCATTCTCTTTACCATCCTTTTAATGACTAATGGCATTGGATCCACACTGGCCATGACGGAGTATCCACGGTGGGTTTCCCTTCCTGTCTTCTGCGAAGTTGTAGCGACATCCACATTGTATTGTAATTCTCCCTTTCCACGGCATCCATCTCCGGGGTTCCGAGTAAGTGTTTTCTCTTAGGCGGCCCATTCTTTTCAAATCTCGGATGCGAGTCCACGATTTGTTGTTGTTCGTATTCGAGAACACGCTCGTATGTAGCTCGAGGCCTTCTAAGTATATTGATCCTCCCGCCTCGATTCTCTCGAAGTATTCAAAAGTTTTCTTTTCGACATTCCGCATTCTTTCTAGCTCGTATTACGGAATAATCCGCAAATGGCGGGGCCTGGTGACGTATTGTGGGATATACGGCTCAATCCCTTCACGTTCTCCTGCATACCTCGGCTCCTCGGGGGTGGTGTCCGTCGGGACATCCTCCGGGGTTGCTTCTGCAACAAGGTTATGCATTACTGGTGGCTTTATCTGGTGGCGTGGTAGCCTTCCTTCTTCTGATCTTCTTGAGATTTCCCTGGTCCCTTCTGTTATCCTAGGAGCTAGCCTCCTTTCTTCAGGTGTCCTTGAAGTGTATGTACTGGCAGTAGCAACAGCCTCGTCGCGCTGGTCCGCTGCTAATTTAGTTAACATCTTGCGGATACGGCGATTTTTATTTCTTCGTTGAGTTGCTGTGAGAGTAGCTCTTCGTACTTCCTGAATCTCTGTGGGCGCGGCGCTGACAAGCCCGCCCTCCGCTGTAGCGACTACAGACTTGATTTTCTTGTCTTCTTCAATGTTTGTTTTCCTTTTCTTGCTGCTTGGATTGGTGGCTTGGGCCACCCACTTTCATTACTTGTCGGCTCGGGCAGTTCCTCTCGGTGAACTGGGACCCAGTCACTTTCCTCGTATTGCAGGCCTGCTGGTGCGAAGTCTGAGTCAATCTCTATTATCGCTCCATCTTTCACCCTCTTTTCGTCGAGTGCAAGGCTTACGACATTTCTAATGTTCAGGACCAACCGCCCGTTCGACATTTCCCTGCGTAAAGACAAGGAAAAGGATCAGGGGCTGTACTAAGAACAAGAACATTAAGAAAATGTTTATTAAAGACAGTTTTTTTTATTATTTTTTGTATTTTTAAATTTAATAAGAATGAAGTGGGATAAGATCAAGAAGAGATTTTGATATGGAAGAGAAAACAAGGAAAACATTATCATCGTGACTTTATTTAATTTAGCACATTTTTTATTATTTTTGGGTTAGGACCCAGTCATAAGTAATTACTTCACCCGTGCTTCTTGGGATGAAAAATTCATTCTTTCGAAACATCAGGTAGCGTAATACTTTTCAAGTATCGTCCGTTGATCGGAAGCATATGTCGTTCTCCTTGGCAATTCACTAGCCGGTACGAGCCTCCTGAGTAGATTGCCTCAACCACAAACGGTCCTTCCCAAGTGGGTTCAAATTTTCCTCCTATCTTGCGGTGTGCAAGAATAGGTCTTTTGAGAACGAGAACTAAGTCACCAACTTTGAAGGTTCTTGGGCGGACCAATTTGTCATGGGCTTGAACCATCTTAGCTTGGTATAGTTCTAAATTATCGTTGCACTGCAAGTCTTTTTCCTTCCGGGCTTTCTAATTCTTCTAGTCGTAATTTGGCATTCTCTTCGTCGTGATTTTGTTTGCAACCGCAATTCCGAGTGAAGGAAGTCTGGACCTCTAAAGGTAACACTCGCCTCGGACCCATACACCGGAGCGTAAGGTGTAGCTTGAGTAGGAGTTCGAAGGTTGTCCGGTAGGCCCATAGGGCTTCTAATAACTTCTCGTGCCAATTTCTCTTATTATCGTCAAGGTTTTCTTTAAGATTTGAACGAGAGTTTTATTAAAAGCCTCGACGAGGCCGTTTGCTCTTGGGTAGTAAATTGTTGAATATCGCCGATCGATTCCGTGTCTCCTTACAAAATTGTTGAGTTGTGTGCTTCGAATGCGACTCATTATCCGAGATGATCTCGCGCGGCACTCCGAAACGGTAGACAACTTGGTTCTTGAAAAGCGTAGCACGTGGTGTGCTTTCACTTCTCTAAGTGGAGCCGCCTCGCCCACTTGGAAAAGTAATCTGTAGCCGCAAGAATGAAGTGATGCCCTTTTGAAGATGGTGGTTCTATTGGACCCACTATATCTGTGCCCCAACATTCAAATGGCCACGACGCAATTGTCGGATGTAGCACATTTGGAGGTTGGTGTAGAACTACTCCGAGCACTTGACATTGGTGACAGCTCTTGGCGATTTTCATGCGATCGGTCATCATCGAGGGCCGGTAGTACCCTAGTCTTTTAATTTTCATTTTCATCTTCGGACCCGTCGGTGAGCACCACAGAGTCCCGAATGGACCTCTTTAACAATTTCACGGGCCTCGGACCGGCTTAGGCACCTTAGCCACATTTGATCGAAAGACCTTCGTATAACGTGTTGTTTATTAATGCGTAGGACGGAGTTCTTTTCTTGATCCGATGGGCTAGTGACCTATCAGTCCGGTAGTTTTCCTGTTTGCGGGTAGTTACGTAATGGTTGTTACCAATCTTACGTGTTTTCGTCATCCTTTGTCAGCTGATTCTTCTTCTTTTTCCGATTTGTGTATTGTGTTTATGTCGAGCTGTGATAGGACTCGATGTCCGTGAGCCGACACTTCTGTCGACTCATCTTGCAAACAGGCAAATTCTTTTGCGAGGCGAGCTAACGCATCTGCTAAAGCGTTTTCTTTCCTGGGAATTTTGTAGATTGTCACATTCGGAATCTGTTCCAACAAGCGTATGGCATCTTGGAAGTATTGCTCGAGTCTTAGCTTTAAAATTACATACTTGTCCGTGATCTGTTGAATGATTAGCTGCGAATCCCCGTAGATGTTGATGTTCGTTATCCCCATTTGAATAGTTAATTCCGAGTCCTGTTATGAGGGCTTCGTATTACGCTTCGTTGTTTGTACACGGCTACGTCGAGTGGTAGGAGTATCTTAACATCCCCGGCTCCGGTGTTATAAAGATTAATCCGATTCACGCCTTACCGAGCACTATCACTTGCGATTCTTCGTCTTTGTGTGCTTGAAGATGCTCCGTCGAAATATAATTCCCAACGTCGATCATCGGGGTCTTCTACGCTCATTATTTGTTCATGCGGCAAGTCGTCATTGAGAGGAGATTCTGCCGGCGAGAGGGTGTGCGGCGAGAAGTACGGTAGGACTTGTCCCTTTACGGCATGAAGAGGCACGAAAGTTTTATCGAACTGCAATAATATCATTGACCATCTGGCAAGTCTGCCTGAAAGCGTTGACGAGTCATCAAGTATTGCAATGGATTAAATCTCAAGATTAGGTTGACCTTATGAGAAAGCATGTAGTGCCTGAGCTTTTGAGAAGCGAAGATCAGGGCCAAACAATGCTTTTCAATTGCGGGATACCTTATTTCCGTCGGAAGTAAACGACGGCTTAGGTAGTAAAGAGCATTTTCTTTACCCTCATCATTAACACAGGCTAACGGGGCTCCGAGAGAGTCGTCTAAAGCCGCGGTATAAAGTATCGATGGTCTACTCGAGGCCAGGGCTGCTAAGACAGGAGGTGTCATTAAATATTGCTTAATGTCCTCGAAGGCCTTCTGGCATTTCTCTTCCCAAATAAATTTGGCATCCTTTTTAACTAGTGTCGAGAAAGGCTGACACCTACCTGACAAGTTTGAGATAAAGCGTCGAAGATATGCCAGCTTCCCTTGAAAAGATCGTAGTTGTTTTAAGGTTTTGGGAGGCGGCATTTCTAAGATAGCTTTAATCTTTTCCGGGTAGATTTCAATTCCACGATGTCGGACAACGAATCCTAAGAATTTCCCGAAGGTGACGCCAAAGGTACATTTTAAGGGATTCATCTTAAGGTTAAATTGTCTTAATCGTTCGAAAACAATTCTCAAATCATACAGGTGGTTGTCCTTTACTTTACTTTTGATGACCACATCATCCACGTAGAATTCGACTTGATTGTGGATGAGATCATCAAAAATTCTTGTCATCACTCTCTGGTATGTTGCTCATGCGTTCTTCAGTCCGAATGGCATCATCGTGTAGCAATATACTCCGATCGGCGTTCGAATGTTGTAAGCTTTTCATCTTCCGGAGCCATTTTTATCCGGTTGTATCCCGAAGATCCATCCATGAATGAAAATATTTCATGCGTCGAAGCAATGTCGATCATTGGTTCTGGGATCGGTAGAGGGAATTCATCTTTTGGACATGCCTTGTTTAGATCTCTGAAATCCACACAAATTCTGATCTGACCATTCTTCTTTCTGACTGGCACCACATTAGCTAACCAAGTCGGGTATTGTTCTTCACGGACAAATTTAGCGTCTATTAGCTTTTTAACTTCAGCTATGACTTGTTGTTCGATTTCTAGACGCATTCTTATGGGACCTTGTCTAGCCGGGACGAAGTAGGATCCACCCCTAGCTTATGGATCGCGACTTCGGAGCTAATCACGGCATCTCATCGTAGTTCCAAGCAAAACGAGTCTTTAAATTCCATTAATAACTTGATTATTTCTTCGGAGTCTTCTTTATTGAGTAAGGAGCTAACAAAGGTAGGTCTAGGCTCTTCGCTAGTACCTAAGTTAACTTCCGTTAACTCATCTATTGTAGATTTGATCTCTTCTTCGAACTCTGGTGGAGCATCTCCAATTTGTAAATCTTCGAGTTCTTCTGTAGTTTCCATGCAGTTTTCATTGGACTCGCAAGTGACAACCAAGCAAAATTCAGTATCGTCAACTGATCCTACTGTGCCGAATCCGAGACCATGCTTTGAATTGGGTGGACGACCGGAGTTATTCCATAATTTTTCAAAATGTTGTGATTGACCTTTTGTCCATTGTCGAGGTAAGAAACTACGTTGAATTAAATTTTGAACACAAGGAGAGTACCACTCAAAAGGTAATTCCATTAATTCTAATGAAGTGACATCTTCAAATTGTACATTATTTTCAGTTTTGGAAGATGGAGCACCACGGTAGAATTTGATGGGCTTTGCACCGCCGCTATGTACCTCTTTGACCACCATACCCTCGATCTTATTAGAATGGATCGGGGTCAGGGTCATAGTATGTACATAGTGGTTAATCTTCTCGTACATCGATTTATATTCTTCATTCTTTTCATCTTCGAGAGGGATCCTGAATTGCGGCTTCTTCCGACTTATCGTCGCTGCTTCTTGTTTGATTTCTTTTTCTTCTTCAGAATTGTCTTCCCAATTAACATTGATAGCTGGTTTCTTCTGTCCAACTGTCCTAACGTCTCTGCCATGACCTCGTCCCCGACCTCGACCTCGGATGCGAGTTGTGGAGAAACCTTCACCATCTCGTCGTAAGGGAGTGGTGAGTGACTGTTGGACTAGAACTTCAGGTTCTTCGTTGTCCCGAACTTTCTTTGCTTCATTCGTTATGGTATCTCTGGAGAAGATTGTTTTCTTCGAAGGTGCATAATAAGCTGCATCTTCATGGATTCCAATTTCATGTACGGAGAATGGTTGTAAGTCACCTTTGATGCACTGTTCCCCTCCATCGTAGTATTTGATGCACTGATGTAGAGATGATGGTACCATCCTGTTTTCATGTATCCATGGTCGGCCCAGTAGAGCGTTGAACGACGTTTTTGAATCAATTATGTGAAATTTTGCGGTTGTCTTTGCTAAGTCACCGGTCTTCATTAGTAGTGTTATTGATACGAGGTCTTTTTATCCTTTCTGGTTGAATCCTCTTAATAACATTTTGTCTGCTTCAAGCTCGCGAGCATCAATTTCCAAATATGCTAGTGTTCGAAGACTCATTATATTGATTGATGCTCCTGGATCCACCAATACTCTGGAGAGTGTAAATTTTCCGATTGTAACTAAAATGTACAACGGTCGGTTGTGGTCTGCTGTCCCAAGTACTAGGTCATTATCCGTGAAGGTAACACCTCGCTGTTCCTTTAACAAGCAAACCTCATCTAAGGAATCTCTGGCCATTTGAGCTAAGCAAATTTCTGGATCAAGCAAGGCCTTGATCAGAGCTTCTCTCATCTCCTTTGATAAGATGAGAGCGTCGTAGATGCTCAGTTTGGCCGGTAGTTTCCTAAGATGGGCTAGCACGTTGTAGTCCACTTTGTTTTCATGTGTCTCGGTTTCTTCTCGAATGGGTATTTCTTCTGCCGGGGTTGGTTCTTCCTGAACAAACACCTGCTTTCCTTTGTCCTTTGGACTCATTCTCGGAGGTAGAACTCTTCCACTTCTTAAGTTAACTTCTGTAATTTCTTCTGAATCTAGTATTGAGTTTGCTGGTGTCTCCTCTTGAATCGGAATGACGAGGTTCTTCGGATTAGCTTCGGAGTGCGAAGGCTCTAACTCTATTGTGACTCGGAGCTCCTCGAAACTCGCGAGATAGATTCGTTGCTCGTTGAACTCTCGTAGCCTCCTTGGTGGATGTCTTCTTTGTCATTGTGATCGTCGAGATTGTGTATGATTTGAGAATTGTCATTTGTATCGAAATCGATGTCCGGATTGTCGCTAGTTACGTAATCGTTAGAAACAGTCAAAACGTAGCCAACGCCATAACCCTTATAATTATAAGATCCCACCGGAGTGAGCAAATAATCATACAGAGTCAGAGGTTCGAGAGATTTCTCCCCGAATCGGAAACAACTATCCTAGGATAAGCAGCCCCTAGTCTAGCCTTAAGAGCCTCGATCTTCTCTTCTTCGTCGATTTTCTTCTTCTCTTCAATCATCTCCTGTTGAGGTGGTTCTTCTATCGCAAGTGATAGTGCCGACTTGACAGGTTTCGAACTCTGAATTGAGGCTTGCACCGAAGCGGTTTGGATGTGATCCAAAATCTTCTTCGAAGACTTTGTCCAAGCGGTAGTCCATCCATCATTAGTCGCATAGGGATCTATCGGAACAACGAGATCCGTCGAGATAACATTGACGGAACCTCCTTTCGGGGTTCCTTCATGTACTCCTTCGGGATCGTTATATTCCCTTTCCGAAGATTGTCGTTGAGCCAACTTTTGAAGGTAATACAATCTTCTATCTTGTGTCCAAGCATCCGGTGGTAAGGGCAAAAGTTGGGATCACCTTTCTTGTCGACTTCTTCTGGTCTCTTAGGTTCTGGCAGTTGGAAATCTGGAGTCTTCATCAGACTACGGAACATTTTCGGCACTGCCTCATTCTTGAACGGATACTCCCTGCTCAGAAGCTCCCTTAACGTACGTTGCGGACGAGGTGGTTGTTCATACTGTTGAGATGACTGATAGCTAGGTCGGGGTTGCTGGAAATTTTGTTGAGGTTGCTGCGACCATTCTGACGATATTTGTATCGGTTGCTTGCCTTTATCGACTGCTGCAACGATTCCAGACTTCTTTTCAAAAGTTTTCACGGGCTTCTGTTTGTCTGTTTTGTCGGTGAAACTTAATTACTTCGCCTCCTCTTGCAAGCTTTCGGCCTTGCTTAACAACTTCTCGAAAGTCTTAATAGTAAATCCCTTGAGGAGAAGTGCTATCGGGCCATGAATGCACTTAAGTAAAATGCCGATTGCATGCTGTTCTTATAGCTGTGGCTCACACTTCATACTTAGGTTCCTCCATCGAAGTATGTAGTCCACCAAGGTTTCGTTGGGTTTCTGCTTCTCTACCAATAAATCACCTATAATGATGTGGTGCTAAGCTCCGGCAAATCGCTTGATGAAGAGGTTCTCTAGTTCTGAAAATGTCTTCACCGAACCGTTCGGTAATTCTGCATACCAATCAAAGGCGATCTCTGATAGGCTACTGACAAATTATCTGAAGAGTAATGCATCACTTCCGCCGGCGTTGTAACAACTGGCACGAAAATGTGCAACATGCTCCCGAGGGTTTTCGGTTCCATCGAAGGTCTTGAACAGAGGTGGTACGAAGCCTTTCGAATATTGGACAGTGTAGAATTCTTCAGGGTAAGGTCTACCCGTCCGAATGGATGTCCCGCTCTTTGATTGTGCCAAGGCTTCTCGCACCTGCTGTTCCACCATGCTCTTGATATCCTTTTCCGGAATCATGCTTTGTGTCGCATCCTTCTTTAATCGATCATCCCCGTTGATGGACGTAATCTCCTTTCCTCCGTCTATGATGTGAATGACCTCCAGGGGTGTCTCTCGTTGGGGTTGCACTCGACTGCGGAGAGTGGCTAGGGCTACGACCATCTCTTCCATCATTTTTGCCATTTGGGCGATCGTATCATCTTTCTCTTGAAGCTGCCTCCTCATTACTCCCGGCTCCTCTCTTTTTGCGGCTGCAGGAGCACCTTGTGAAGCTGACGAAGCTCGCGTTTCAACCATGTTAATTTCTGCATACTCATCATCCATGAACTCTGACGAGTCGATCTCATCTCCGAATTTTTCTTCTCTTTCCTTTGCTAATCGCCGAATATCAGTTCTTAGCTTTTCCATAGCATCTTCTAGTGGTCTTTTCTGTGCATCCTCGCAGTTGTCATGTGATAACTGTCGGGTTTCCTTCTCATGAGTCCCCTTTACTGCAGTAGCACTTTCTTCGGATTCAAGTCTCCTGGAGAGACTTTCCTTCTCAAGTTGTTGTTTCAATATTAATTGTCCAGTAGTGGGAGGCCATACCATCCTTCTAGCAGCAGAAGGTCTAGGACCAGATGGTCTGTCAGCCAAATGCTGGAAGGTGATATCCTCCCTAATCTGTAGTCCTGAAACAATGACAGGCGGACTAGCTTTCATTCTCTTATTTGGCTTTTCTGCAACGATAGCAGGTTCTACTCGCGGCCCAAGACGGGATTTCGATCGGCACCCGCCCTATCCTTCTTAAAATTTCGATACGAGGCACTTTTCCTTCTTTGCTAACTTCTCTATCAAAGTTTACGATCGAGCAAATGGCGTAGTTCTAGTCCTTTTCTTGCGGCTATCGTTGTAATATACGAGCTGAGGCAATGCGGCGGCAATCTTGCGAACATTTTCTTCATCCTCCGCGACGCGAGAGGGGATGGAACCTGCTTCCTCCCAAAAGTGGTATGTATTCGAGCAGCGGTGTATATTCGAGGCGATTCTGGGATTTCCTCCAGGAAAGCAACTTCAGCAGCTCTGGCTTCTCTAGCGATCCTTCTACTTCTGTTCCTTCTTTGGGTCCGTGTTAGTGATGGAATTCTCGAGCTGGACCCGATTTCAAAAACAGAAGGTCTCACAGGAAGATCTGTACCCTCCACGGTGACAGGTTCACCATAGTTCTGGATTTCTTTCCCCTTTAATTTGGCAGAAGCCGGGGTAGGTGCAGAGACAACTAGACCAGTGGGGGTAGCAACAACGGTCCTTCGCGGATAGCAAGTACTCCTCTCGGTTGGAATCTTTTGCGGAGGAGGGAATTCGTGAGTGGACTTGAGGTTGAACTCGATCAACGGCTTCTCGGTTTACGGTACTTTGCTCGTGAGTGAAAATGAGAGTGACGTCGGGGATTTTGATGTCGGTGTCCCCGAATCCTTGTCCGAATCGAATGATTCCATTATCGAGCGGTTCGTCTTTGAACATGGCCGAGTCGAGTCCGTTGATGAAGGAGAAGATCAGTTTTGGGGCTTCCATTTCTGCAAGGCAGATTCCGAGTGTTAGTCCCCGAATCGTGCTTTTTCTTGTAATACAACTTATGACGAAAAGAAAGAGTCCGAACACATTTCTGTTTATCTTAGTGTATTTGTGGTATTAAAGGAAAATTGTCTTTTCAAAAAAAAATTTGTTCGTCAGGAAAGAAAATTTATTGAAAGAAGGAGAGTTGTAGGAAGGGTAAAAGGAATTGATTAGGAACTGTAAAAGGAAGAGGAAGTCTTGTAGAAACTTCTCGACTCGCAAGACTGCTCCTAAACTAACACCTATTGGGGGTCCACCCCACCTCAGAAATGAGGTAAAAGGATCTCGGAACCTCTCTGTTTAGGGGTGTCTAAATAGTGGCTCCTAAATCCGAGAGAATGTTGGCTATACTTGTTCAAGGTAGAAATGAACATAGTATTCTAACGGAAAGAAGGGTAGTTTGATCCATCAGGAATATGGATACACTACCGATTTTTGAAAGCGGAATTGTCCGATTAAAATGGAGAGAGGAATTGTTCCCAGCGGAGTCGCCGAAAGTTATCGGCATTATTTTTAGGTTAAGTGTTGTAATTTTTGAAAAGGGTCGCCTACGAAAATTGTGGGCGAATTTTATATTTTAAATTTAATTTAAATATATATATATATATAATTTAGAAATTAGTATTTGATTTTGAAAATAATTTTTAAATTTGAAAATTTTAAGATATGAAATCAAGCCGATCTCACATCCCGAATAGTTTATATAAACGAGCACCGCATCACAAACCATGTATCTATCCCGAAGAATAGACACACTTGATTGGTAATGAGGCTCGATTAAGTAAACTAGAAGGTTTGTGACATCCGTTTGGTACTGCGAACCAATTTTATAAGCCGATAAGTTCCACTGCTTAATATGAAAGCATTAAACAGGGTTTATATTACTCAGGTTCTTAAAATTCCCTATAAGGGCAAGCCCCATAGTTAATTACATCTTAAGTGACGGGAATCACCTAAGAAAACTCTCGATAATAATCGATAATTCTGCTCTCAAGAATTTCGAAAGTTTAAGTTTTCGAAGGATTGAATTTTGGAATTTCAATAGGGAATGGATCAAATTTGGAACATTTTGTTTTGGGAATTCGAAAGGAGAGAAAGGTAGGAGAAATCACAGATTCGAAGCGAACTTCGGTAATTTCCCGACTATCCTATCGTTAGGCTTTGAATTTAGGAAAGTCCTAATGTTTATTTATTGTTTCAATCTTGCCAATTTTAATTAATTTGGACTTATATTTGTATGATAAAATCATACAAATAGCTTTCGAAGATGTGAGGGTTTATGTCGTACTAAACGACTACCTCGGAGTCCTAAGAGCGAGTTAGGGCTTAATTTACATGACATGATCGTGCGAATGCCTAACGAAGAGTTGAGGATTTATGTTGCACTAGGCAAACTACCTCGAAATCCTATGGATTGGTTATTTAATTCTAAGAATAGTTTGCTGAAGCAGATTCAGGTTTTGCTGATGACGATGGTCGTGCTGCCCACCATGCTCCGAGCTCCTTGTTGTTGCAGAGGTTTAGTTATAGAAGTCATGAATCAGGAGATGAGAAAAGTGTTTTGGTTTAGAGAAAATCTTAATTTCCAAGTGTTTTTTATGTTTTAATTAAAACAAATCTTAAAGTTGATTATAACAACACCGGTTAAGATCCCACGGTTCCATCCTTCCGGCATCGTTATTTTTATCGGATTCACTTAGTCCAGATGAATTTGCTAAACTCAATCTGAATGAGTTCCACACTTTCATTTAGACCGTGGGAAATCCCGTTAGCAACACGTAGGTTACATCATCCGAGGTATTCCCGATCATCCAACAAGACATTTTAATTTAGTTGTAATTGCAGTTTTGTGTTATGTTTGTGATTAAATTTTGAGTTGTTTTATATTTTGAAATGTTGTGGCGGTGAATTTTATCTTGTAATGACTTTTTATTTAGTTTTGGTTTCACTTTTAGGGACTATCCTAAAGGTGTGGGTTTTCATGCAACAGTTGTTTATCATGCAAGAAAAGTAAAGTGCATTTGCAATAAAGTAAATTGCAAGAAAAGTAAATTACAATAAAATAAAAGCGTACCTGGAGGGTCTTCCCGTCATCCCAGGCTTCACTTAAACACAATTTAGAATATTTAAGCAAGTTCCTAGGTAAAGCTAAGGGAAGGGTTATGGTTTTCTACCAAGTTCCTAATCCTATAGCTAGTCATCTCCTATGACGTCTAGGTTCTTGTGTTTTGGTTTGAGGACGATTTTCTTCATCAAAGAACAATTAAGTTCAATTGTTCTTATAAACATCCTATCATATTGAGGAAGTGCTTAAGAAGAATCTTAAACATCTTTTCAATATTGCTAGAATTGTCTTAAGTCCAAATGAATTTAATTATACAAATGAATTAATTGTCCGAGAATTCAAGTTTTGTTGTTATCTTGCTCAGTGAACTAGGACATTTGAATATCCTATAAGTGAAGTAACACTTCATTTAACGTTATGTTTAGGAGTTATGATAATAAAAGTTTTCGAGGGCAAATTGGTGTTCAAATGGTTTGTGATTTAATTTAATTTCAGTTAACGGGTTTAAATTTGGAATAGTGTTCAAGTTGCTTTATTTTTATTTTTGAATTTCTTTATGTCTTAGGTGATGTTATTTTTAATTCAATTTAATTTTAATTTAATTTGATTTAATTTGGTTTAGTTTTAATTTTAATTTAATTTAATTTGATTTAATTTTAACTTGATTCCATTATTTAATTTAATTTAATTTAATTTAGTTTGATTTGATGTGAATTAACTTAATTTAATTTAACTTGATTTAATTTAATTTGATTTTAATTTCCTTTAATTTGATTTAATTTGATTTAATTTAATTTAATTTGATTTAATTTAATTTAATATGTTTTAATTTAATTTTATTTAATTAATTTAATTTAATTTAATTTAATTAATTTAATTAATTTAATTCAATTAATTCAATTTAATTTAATTCAATTTAATTTAATTTGTTCAATTTAATTTAATTTAAATTAATTTAATTTGTTTGATTTAATTTAATTTAATCTTTAATTTAATTTTATTTTTAATTTTAATTTAATTGAAAATTTAAAAAGAGTTTAATAATTTAACTTTAATTTAATTTAATGATTAAGTCTTTTAACATTTTAAATCTTAAATTTGAATTATCATTTTAATTAGGAATTAAATATTATTGAGATGATTAATCTAGGGATTCTTAAATTAAAGAACAAATCTCTTCCTAATAATATCCCTATTTTAATAATTCCAATTTTATTATTCTTCCAAATTTAATCAATTATTTAATTAAGGTTTATTTTAATTATTTTAAAATTGTTTGGTAGGTTTCTACTCTCTAATTATTTAAATTCCAATCATCCAAATCATATTAAGATCAAATATTTTACTCTTTAATTTTATTAAGCCTAAAGTTTTAATTAAAGGTTAAAATTTTAATTACCATTTTGCCCCTTCAAGCTTAATAATTTCATAACTCACTAAATTGAGCTTAAATGAACTTGAAATTTTTATGTGACTTCACTCATATGTCAATAAAGACATGAGAGGAGAAAATGTGATTTTTCTGTATTTAATTTATTTATGTAATTATTTTTGGTGGAAAATAGAGATTTCCAAGGAAAATTTAATAATATGACCAAGGGAAAGTTTCTGTCCTTAAAAAAATTATGGGACATTCCTAATGACCAGAGGACCACTTGGACCAATTTTGGTAATTTTTTGAATTATATTCTTTTTATTATAATTATTTTAAGTTTTGGAGTATTAATTAATTTAAAAAAAAATAAAGGTTGAAAAATGAATTTTATATTTTTCAAAAATCTCTCTGATATCAAGGAAATCAGAGAATCAATTTTTACAATTTTCTGATTTTTCTTTGATTTATTAGAATTATTTTAGTGGAAATGCTAAAAATATACATTTTTTTAATTTTAAAATTACCTTAGAGCTTTAAAATTTAATATCTCATCATATAGACTTAAGAAAAATATGGGGTTTGTTCCTAAGTGATTAAAATTCAAAATGTAACACTTTAGTGAATTTTATTATTTTTGTGATTTTTATTATTTTTTATATTATTAAAATATTAAAATAATACAAAAAATCAACTTTTTTATAAAATTTAAATTTTAATTTTCTTAAATTTCCCTGATATCAGAGAGGCTACAAAACCAATTTGGTGAATTTTTGAAAAGTATTTTGAAAGTTATGAATTTTTAAAGTTCAAATTGACTAAATGACTTAATCAACCCATTTAGTAGGGCTAACCAATTCCGATCGACTTCAAATTTTTATGGTGGGTTCCTCTGATCCTAAAGGTCGAGTGGAGAATTGATTTCAAGTCAATTTGATGTATGATTAGCTCTAATTAATTAGGGACCTATTTTGGGTGTTTAAGCCAATTAGGGTTATTTTAAATGAATTAATTCAAAACCTATTTTTCCTAGAGTCCTCTGGTCATAAGAAACATCACCAAATTTTCCTAGAATTTACACAACATGCTAATTATTGGATTTAAAATACTCAAAACAGTAACATGAATTTAAAAAATCAATAACTGCTCATAGGGATGAGCTTCGACTTTGGAAAATTCAGGGAATGTTCCCAAATTCGAGAGGCTTCAAAAGCCCTATGGTCTCATGCCATGGTGAATTTCCTATATGCATGGAGAATTAAAACAATGCGAGAGGGTAAATAAATCATTAAAAATAAAATACTTGATGAAATTAAATGATTTCTTTTCCACATTATTCTCCTCTCGTTCACCGAGCAAGAGGGTATTTTTATTTTATTTTTTCGATTTTTCTACACAAAGTTATGGATTTTTGAAGTTTAGGGAATTAAATAAATAGAAAAACATCCTAATTTTCTATTTAAGTGACACGGCGCCAGCTCAACCTCGGAATCTCCGAACGCACACGCGTCGCCTTCTGATTCGGCGCCGCCATCCAACTCAGCGCTCCGGGGGCCCGCTGTATCGTTCCGTCTCCTCATCCGGCGCGATCCTGGCCGTCTTTCCGCGCGTGTATGGAATGAACGGCATCCGTTCATCGTCCCCAAGCATTCTCACCCGAGAGCCGTCCACACTAAAACCCTAAGAACTCACTCATTTCTCAACGGATTTTCGTGTTCTTATGCTCTATGGATTCATCCTGAAGAGACGAATACATCTATACGGTGATCATGTATTGAAATTAAAGCATTTGAAATGGAGAATCTCCAGAAGCTCGGGATAAAGAATTAGCTCATACCTTTGCTCAGAGAAGTGTGGCTTCAATCTGAGGGTTGTGTCACCTTCGATTGCATCCCGCGAAGCTCCGGATGAAGTCTCTCGGTCCGGTGAATTGTCCTAGCTATGAAAGTGACCACGGCCGATCACAAAGCTTGGAGGCTGGAACAATCGGGTGGCCTGGAGATGGGGCTTTCGGTGGGAAACTTCTCCTCTTGGTCTAGTGAAGGTGTAGGGCCGATCGATTTGAAGATTGGCTCACTGTGGCAAAGTGTCCTGGTTTTTGGGTGAAATTTCAGTTGAGAAATTGGGTTCTGTTGGTGGGGATTAGGGCAAATTGACACTGGGGATCAACTGCTCTAAGTATGGAGTAGGGCTTGGAACAATTTTGGCAGAGTTTCGGCAAGGTTTGTGCAACTCTCCTCCATGGCCGTGAGGGGGTCGGGTTTAAATAGAGGTGGCTGGAGAGCCTCACAGGGATGGCCAAGGGTTGGGATCAGCTGCTGCGGGCATGGGAAGAACAGCCATGGTGGCCATTGGGCATGGGGCGGCTCAGCGAGAGAGAATTCCAATGTTGGGCTCACATGTGAGCTCTCGGGCATGGCGTTTTCCGTGGCTCGGTGGTCGGCCGGCCAGGCATCGGGTCACCATCGTGTCCGATGTGGGTCGTGGTCGGAGGTTTGTGCAGTCAATCGGCCATGGACATGTGTAAAGGGTTTGAATCGAAGTGGAATGGGAAAGGGCTAGTTTTGGGTCTAAATGGGTCAACCCTTGGTTTTGGGTTAGGTCCACCCTCCAAGGCCAATTTGGGTCGAAGGGAAAGTCACTTGGATCAGCTTGATTAGTGGGGTTAAGTCACAATCCAAGTACAATTAAGCTTAAGCAAGAGTTAGGGGAGACATGGGAGTGGTTAATCACTCTTAAGAGAATCATTAAAGGGTCCCCTCTTCTTGCCATTTTGGGTATGGTGAAGTGTCCAAGGCTTTCATGGCTCACATGTGGCTCATGCATGGCTTCATGGCTCACCTTTGGCTTGGAAAAAGCTAAGTCAACTTTCATGAAAGAGGTTTTTAGGAATTTTGGTAATTTAGGAGTGATTTGATGGGATTTGGCACATGGCTTGATTTGGAATCATTTGATGATTGATTTGAACTTAGGGATGATTTTAATTAAGGGTATGATGAGAAGAATTTGTCATATGGGCTTTAGCATGAAGTTTGGGCTTTTAGGAAGGTTTAAGAAAGTGGGCTTTTGGTTTGAAAATAAATTTATGGATGGGAATTTTGTGAAGGATTGGGCCAAACAAATGTTGGGTTTAGTTCATGGATGTGTCATGAGTGATTTGAAGCAAGTTGGGAGTTATTTGGGTTTGAATTGGGTTGAATTTGGGCGTCCTTGGTGAATGAGCCAATATAGGTCAAATTGGGCTAACTTGTGCCAATGTTGGGTTAGAATTGAAATTGATGTAAAATAAATGTTGGGAAATGTTTATGGGAGTGTTTCAAAGAGGTTTTGGCTTTGGTTGGGTTTTGATTTTGAGGTTTGGGCTTATTTGGGTTAGGTTTGGGTTTAGGTCAAAATTGGGCCTTTTTGCTTTGGGTTCAATTTGAGTGGGGTTTGGGTCTAAATTTTGGGCAAATTATGTTAATGTTTTGTTTGTAGGGATGTTAATGAAGGTTTAGAAAAGATTTGGGGTTAATTGGAGTTGAATTGGGTGAGTTTGAGTTAGGTTTGGGTCATGGGTCCAAATTGGGCTTTAAGGCCAAAAGTGAAATTGGATTCAAATATCAATAAAATTGGATTTGAATTTGGTCTAGATTGGTGTTGGGAATATTGAATTGAAGTTTAGAATTGAATTGGACCAGAATTTGGGTCAATTGGGTAGGTTTGGTTTGACATTGGGTTCACTTAGGGTTAAAATGGGTCAAATTGGGGGTTTTGACAAAAGTAGGGTAAATTGACAAAATTGGCCCATGGTGTAGTTGAACAAAATGAAATTGGGAATATTTGGGATTTTCTAGAATTTTCTCGGAATTTGCTGAATTTTTGGATTTTTGGGTCAAGAGGGGTGTTTTGGGTATTTGGAGGGTATTGGGAGGTATTTTTGGAATTTTTGGTATTTTTGGGTATGGATGATCAATTTGAGTAATGTGAGAATGTTTGGGATTGATTTTGAGGAATTTTGGGTGATTTGGGAATTTTGGAGGATTTCAAGGGTTTTGGGTAAGTGCTAGGCGGGTGTAGGTCCTGGGAGTCAAAATCGAAAATTTGGGAAATTGAAGATCGGGTGAATGTAAGTGGAATGAAATCATTTTGGTTGAGCCATGAAGCCATATCAAGCCCACATGAGCCATGAAGGGACTCATTTGAGGCATTCACTATGTTGTTCCTAACCCTCTTAGCCAAGGGTTTAGGGGTTAAGGACCATCCATGTGAATCACCTTCATGAGTCAGGAAGTCAAGTTCGGTATAGGTGTGTATTAGGAGGTGTGTGAAAGTGTAGTGTATAAATATAGTGTGTGTGTAAGTCAGCCCTTAACTAGACCAGGCCACCCAGAGCAGTCCTAAGGCCAAAGAGTCCTATAGGAACTCATCCTTTAAACATCCACATTTGATTTCAACCCTCTAGGTGATTAGGGGTCTACAAGTCGAGTTTGTGGAGTTTGCAGGGAGTTAAGAAGTGGTTTGAATTTCTAAGTGGTGGGTCCCAATTCTAATCCTTTAAGATAGTCAAAAGAAAAGCCTAAGGCTAGATCCTAAGTATTATAGAGAGAAGAGAAGACCTCATAAAAAATGAGGTCAACACTCATGTAAAAGTATAACAAGTAGCGAGGGAGATTGTGACAAATAGAAGCATTTTTATTCTTTACCCTTACTTGGTTCTATAAAGAACATAGGTTAATTTGATTATTTGAAATCTTGTAGATGGGTCAGGCAGGGAAGATACTAGCTCGTACTCTATAGTTCTCTCTTCTCCCTCCACATGGGGGCTAACATCTCTGAAGAAAACTTTTCACATTAAACCAAATTAGGGGTTTTATTCTGTCACCCTAAAGTCCTCTAATTCTCCGCCTCATAAACTTGCATATCTCCCTATTTATTTGAACTCAACCATATGGACTACATTCTCACCCATATAATCTCATGTGATTTTTACCAATAGTTAACTGAGACAATACCGCATTGGTTGTTACATGTTCTTACAACAGATTTTAACATGCAATTTGATCAAGTTTACAAGTAAATGAAGATCAAAGTGAAATTTAAACAATATATTCTAACTCCACATAATTCTATATCCTACACAAGCATACTAATTCATTATAAGAGGAAAGAGTAAAGAAAAACTACTCACTACACATGGAGAAACAACAACAATTTTTCATTGAACAACACTTTGAATCCATACAAACTAAGTACCAAATTCAAACCAAAGTAAAATGAAAATACTTATCTTTGATGGAAATCAAACTCTCCTTGTATATCAAAAGAAATCTCCTTCTAATTCTCTCCATGAACAAAGTGAAAAGAAAAGAAGAAATTCTCACACTCTCTTTCTCTCACACCTTGTCGCCCCACTTCGGGCTAACGCCCAAGCCTTCTTCTCCTCTTCTCCAAGCCTTCTTCTCCTTTTTTAATATTATCCTCCTCTCTAATTATCCTCTTCTCTAAGAGTTCAAGATTTTTTATCATTTCCCAAGAGATGCTTAAGTGTCTCTACAAAAAAAGTCCACATTCAATGAATCTTCCAATGGGATCGTTATGTGCCTTTTCACTCCAGGAGACACATCTCTTCCATAATAACTCCATATAATCGACCTAAAATCTTCTAGAAAGTTTACTATATCATTCTCAATGAGTTCCCAATGAGATACGCTTTGCAATGCTTCAAAAATTGTCCAAATACGATGCATATTGAAGAAGTTATGTCAAAACCCGTCTTTAGTGGCTATGTGCCAATGGTTTGGAGCATAGGCGCCACTGCCTAGCGGCTATGCACCAACTGGTTGTGTCTAGGCGCCAAACATAGGTACAAAAGTGTCTGGTTTGACCTGTTTTGCTCTGGTATGCTCAGGTTCGACCCTTTTTGCTCTAGTATGCTCCATTTTGGTCCATTTTTGTTCCTTTAGCTCCAATCACTCAAAATTCTTCAATTTAATGTACCTAAAACCAAAAACACAATAAAACATACCTTTAAAGTGTAATATCATTATAAAATATAACATAAAAAGCAGTACTTTTTTAGGTTGATCACTGTCCAACTATGATTGGTCACTGCTGCCTTTCAGCCTTTTACCTAAGAAGCTGATTCCATCCATCAGCAAGCTCTGAGCTCCATTTTTTAGTCATGGATATAAATTGAGCTCTTCTCAGATAGAAGGGGAGAAGCATTAAACCTTGGTGAAGTCCTAGAAAATTCCTTCCAGAGCTTCTTTGCACTCTCCTTAAGTGCAGTCCCACTGCTCTCCAGGCCTAATCCCCACAGTCCATATCAAATTTCCTCACTAAATTTTTAGCAAAAAATAAGACAAAATCCACCACACCTCCACGCTATTTAAAACTCCAATTTGATTTACTCCCCACCAGCCCCTCACCAAACAAAGAAGGTTCCCCTTATAAGCTCCATCATAGAGCCTCTCCGACCCAGACTTCTCTCAAACCCGAAATCACCTCCTAATCTAGTTATGGTGGAGACCCAAGGAGAGCTCAAATTGGTGCATGCAAGATTGGTCACAATGAACGAGTGGAACCCTTCTAATTGAGGCCTCCCCTCTCAGACCAAGGTATTGATCTCTCAACTTGGCTTGAGCTTATTTTGATTCTCAATGCATGTATCCTATATTTCATACTATGTAAGCTGTATAGATAGGTTTATCCAGGTCAGATGAGTCTACAGAAACAAACTTCATGTGATTTGGTTGAGTTTAGCTTGAGATCTTAATTATAAAAGGTGGAAAACTTTCAAGATGAACTAAGTAGGAACGATGAACATGAGCTGTCGAATCGAGTGTGCATACAGTAAATGACTCTGATTACACCGTACTACGCCGCGAAGCATAAAGCACGGGCCAAGTCAGCAACCATGCGAATGGAAACATCGAATGGGAGCACACCGTGTAGCGGTTCGGAGCCATCGAGGTGAGTCAGAGCCGCGTGTTTAAATAGAAAATAGAGTTTTTTATATTTATTTAAATTAATCCACCTTAGAAAATTCATAACTTGGTGTAGAAGAATTACAAAAATTAAAAAAAATCCTTATATTCAGTAAACAGAGGAGAACAATGTGGAAATAAATTTGAGGTCATTTGACCTATGTTTGATTTTTAATTAATTATATACTCTCTATCGTATTTTAATTATAGTTAGCTAAATAGATTTCACCATGGCATGAGGTTTTGAGGGCTTAAAGGCTTTCTAGTTAGGATCTTCCTTGATATTTTTTAAGGTCAGGAGGCATATCTAGCTAGAAATTCCTATTTTTTTGGTTATTCTCCTTTGTTTTGGTACAAAAATTATAATAATTAAAATATTGATCAGAAAACTTGTTTTGGGAGGTTCAATGTGATCAGAAGAACCTAGTAAAAAAATCAAAAGGGTTTAAATAGTTAAGGAAGACACTAATGTTACTTAACTCACTAAAATCATTTAAAAATTAAATAATTAGAATAAAAATGTAAAAATCATAAAAATACACTCTACTTTTAATAACAAATAGAGGAGCTCCCCATAAAAATTTGAAGTTAATTGGAGTTAATTTACCCACTAAAATCAATTTTTCAATTTAAATGATATTTTTGGAATTAAAATAATTATAATAATTATAATATAAGTAAAAAAAATCATAAAATTGGATTTGCGAGCTCCTAGTAATTAGAGAAACTTAAAAAAATTAAATTGGAATTAAAATAAATATTTCACCTATAAACTTATTTTTAATATTTAAAAAATTAAAAATAATAAAAATAAAAAAAAATTAAAAACACACTAAAATGTCACATTGGTATCCTGATCATTCAAGAGTAATTAAATAATTTTCCCAATTTTCTAAGTAAAGATATTAATTTCTAAAGGCTTAAAGTAATTTTTAAAAGTTAAAAATGAATTTCCCTTAATATTTCCTAAGATAATTCTAATAATTAAAATTAAACTAAAAAAACATGAAAAACTGGCCAAAGTGACCCTCTATCCTAGGTGAACCTCCAATAATTTTGCTAAGAACAGATTCTTTGCTTTGGCTAAGTTATTGAATTAACTTTGAAAATCTCTAATTTTACATTTAAATAATTATAAAAAATAAAATAAAATTAGAAAAATCACATTTTCTCCTTTAATGTTTTAATTGACCCGTAAGTGAGGTAACATAAAAGTTTCAAAGCCATTTGAGTTGAATTTAATGAATTATGATGTGATAAGGCCTTAAGGGAAAAATGGTAAATTTGAAATTTAAGCCTTAATTAAAAATTTAGGCCTAATCAAAGGTAAATGGGTAATTAATGATCATTATTAACACATTTTGATGATTGAAACATATGGGACTCAATGGTAGAAACCAATCTCACACTTCTCCACATTAAGGATAAAACCATAATTATTTAAATTAAGAAAATTTGGAAGTTAATTATAATTAGATGAGTCTAAGGTGAGGGGTTTGACTTTGGAAGATAATAATAAACTAATTTTGAGCCTCTAATCAATGGTTTAATGACAATTCAATATATTGATAAGGATTAAATGCATCACATAAGTCAACATTTCTTAATGGTTGCAAATTTACCCATTGAGTCTTGAGGGCTTAGTAGTGAGCTGGGCTTAATCAAGATTTGACTTAATGAGGTTTAGAAAATGAAATATGATCAACATGAAATATCTTGGAACACTACAAGCCAAACTTTAAAAGTAAGTTGGTTGAAATTCTTAATAAATCAATTCTCCTGTAAGGGTCTCCACCCATATAACCTATGAATGAAATATCAAGTGAGTTACCCCACCCATTGGGATAATTGAAATATTAAGATTCATTAAGCATAAGGGCATAAAATGGATGAATTACTTAGAAACATAATAAGTTTAAATGAACTTGAGACAATTCAAAAGGTTGTGAAATGTATAGGGTATTGCTCTGGACCCCTTTCATAATCTTTTGAATAACTTGGAGGACGACGGAACCTATTTTATTTTGCTTAGGAAAATCATCCTCACAAATGAACAAATAAGAACCCATCAACTTTTGACATAGGATTTGTAAGGTACATTTAAATCTGTTTTTCTTATTTTCTGACATGCAATTTTAAATTCCCTACAAAATTATATATGTGCAATGCTAAATGCCAAACTGGTACGCATTTATATTTAATGTTCTGCAATTTTCTTTGTTCACTTTATTGCACTTTACTTTTGATACTTTTTACAAAACCAAACATATATGTCAAAACTAAAACATTTAGGATAGCCACAAAACCAAACAAAATAAAAATTAAATTCACCGCCATAACAAATTAAAATGTAAGACAACACAAATTTTAATCACAAACAAAATAAAATCAAAATTGCAACTAAACTAAACCTTCTCTTTGGATGATCGAGAATACCTTGGACAAGGCAACCTACGATTGCTAACAAGTATGAATGTACTGAATTCATTTAATTGAATTTGGTAAAATCATATGGACTAAGTGACTTAAAAAAAATAGTAGTGCCGGAACGAGGGAACTGTGAGATCCTAACTGGTATCACTTAATTAACTTTAACATTTTTGCTAATAAGACATTAAAACACGTCAATTTAAATATCACTAAAACGTGGCACTTCTCTCATCTCTTCAACTTGACACTTCTAAAACTTAGAGCTTGATGCATATACAGTGAGAAGCACGACCATCTTCAACAGCAAATTTTTTTTTCTTAAAAACAAACAAACCATAAGGCTTCGAGGTAGCTTGCTTAGTGTAGCATAAACGATCACTTTATCTCTTTATGCCTTTGTATTTAGTGTAATATAAGCCCTAACTCGTATTAGGTTCTGAGGTTGTCATCTAATCTTCATATCTTCCATGATTCTTTTGGAGCATAAGCCTCATAAATCCTCATATCTTCCAAGCTATTCACATGATCGGTATCAAGTGAGTATAAGCCCTACTTAATTAAATTGACAGGATTAAACATTAAATAAATATCTCAAATTGAAACCCAACAATAAGATAGTTTGGGAAATCACCAAGATTCTTTTGAAGCTATGTTTTCCCTAGCTTTTTTTTTCCTTTGGATTCCTATAATAACTGTTCCATACTTGAGCCACTCACCTATTGGATTTCCTATTAACACATTATCTTGAAATATCCAAAATTTTGGAATTCATGAAAATAATATTTTCTGATCTAATCGAGAGTTTTCTTAGATGACTTCGGTTATCTAAGATGTAATTAATAATAGAGTGTCGGCATATTTTTAGGTTATGTGTTTTATTTTGAAAAGGGGTCGCCTAACAGAAGTTGTCGGCGAATTTTTAATTTAGTTTAAATAAATAATTTGAAAAGTAGTATTTGATTTTGAAAATAATTTTAAATTTGAAGATTTTAAGATATGAGATGAAACCGATCTCACATCCCGAATAGTTTATATAAACGAACACCACACCACGAACCGTGTATCTATCCCTAAGGATAGACACTACTGCTTGATGGTGGGGCTCGATTAAATAAACTAGAAGATTTGTGACATCCCTTTGGTCGCGAACCAATTTTATAAGCCGAACAGATTCCCTGCTTAATATGAAAGCATTAAACGGGGTTTATATTACTCAGGTTCTTTAAAATTCCTATAAGGGCAAGCCCCTATAGTTAATTACATCTTAAGTGATGGAATCACCTAAGAAAACTCTCGATAATAATCGATAATTACAGCTCTCAAGAATTTGAAAGTTTAAGTTTTCGAAGAGATTGAATTTTGGAATTTCGATAGGGAATGGCTCGAGTTTGGAACATTTTGTTTTGAGAATCCAAAAGGAAGAAAGGTAGGAGAAATTACGGATTCGAAGGGAACTTCGGTAATTTCCTAACTATCCTATTGTTTGGCTTGAATTTAGGAAAGTCCTAATGTCTATTTAATGTTTTGATTTTGTCAATTTTAATTAATTAGGGCTTATATTTATATGATAGAATCATACAAATAGCCTCGAAGATATGAGGGTTTATGTCGTATCAGACGACTACCTCGGAATCCTAAGACCGGTTAGGGCTTAATTTGCAATGCAAATGCTAACGAAGAGTTGAGGATTTATGTTGCACTAGGAAAACTACCTCGAAATCTATGGCTTTATCATTTAATTCTAGGAAAGTTCCGCCGAGTAGACTCGGGTTTCTTCGATGACGATGGTCGTGCTTGCCCACCATGCTTCGAGCTCCTTGTTGTTACATGAGGTTTAGTTTTAGAAGTCATAAATCGGGGGATGAGAAAAGTGTTTTGGTTTAGAGAAAATCTTAATTTCCAAGTGTTTTCGATATTTTAATTAAAACAAATCTTAAAGTTGATTATAACAACACCTAGGTTAAGATCCCACGGTTCCATCCTTCCGGCATCATTATTTTTATCGGATTCACTTAGTCCGGATGAATTTGCTAAAATCAATCGAATGAGTTCCACACTTTCATTTAGACCGTAGGAAATCCCGTTAGCAACACGTAGGTTACATCATCCGAGGTATTCCCGATCATCCAACGGGCGTTTTAATTTAGTTGTAATTGTACTTTTGTGTTACATGTTTGTGATTAAATTTTGAGTTATTTTATATTTTGGAATGTTGTAGCGGTGAATTTTATCTTGCAATGACTTTTAATTTAGTTTTGGTTTCGGTTTCGGGTCTCATCCTAAAGGTGTGGGTTTTCGTACAACGATTGTTTATCATGCGAAAAGTAAAGTACGAATGCGGTTAAAGAAATTGCAATAATGTAAATTGCAGAAAATAAATCGCAATAAAATAAAAGCGTACTGGAGGGTCTTCCCGTCATCCCAAGTTGCACTTAAGACACGATTAGAATATTTAAGCAAGTTCCTAGGTAAAGCTAAGGAAGGGTTATGGTTTTCTATCAAGTTCCTAATCCTATAGCTAGTCATTTCCTACGACGTCTAGGTTCTTGTGTTTTGGTTCGAAGACGATTTTCTTCATCAGAAGAACAATTAAGTTCAATTGTTCTTATGAACATCCTATCATATCGAGGAAGTGCTTAAGGCAAATCTTAAACATCTTTTCAATATTTCTAGGATTGTTTTAAGTCCAAATGAATTCAATTACACAAATGAATTAATCGTCCGAGGTTTGAGTTAAGTTTTGTTGTTATCTTACTCGATGAATCAGGATGTTTGAATGTCATATAAGTGAAGTAACATTTCATTTAATATTCGTTTAGGAGTTATGACAACTAAAGCTTTCGAGGGTAAATTTGTGATTTAGTTTGAATTCAATTAATGGGTTTAAATTTGGAATAGTGTTCAAGTTATTTTAGATTTATTTTGAATTCTTTATGTCTTTGGTGATGTTATATTTAATTTAATTTCATTTAAATTAATATAATTTAATTTAGTTTAGTTTGATGTTATATTAATTTAATTTGATTTGATTTAATTTTAATTTAATTTGATTTAATTTGATTTAATTTAATTTAATTTAATTTAATTTTTTTTTTATGTTTTTTATTTAATTTAATTTAATTTATTCATTTAATTTAATTTAATTTGTTTATTTAATTTAATTTAATTCAATTTTTAATTTAATTTTACTTTTCATTTAATTTAATTTAATTTAATTTATTTTAATTTAATTAATCTTTAATTTAATTTAATTTGATTTAATTTAATTTAATTTAATTTAATTTAATTCAATTTAATTAAATTAAATTTAATTTAATTTAATTTAATTTTAATTTAATTTAATTTAATTTAATTTAATTTAATTTAATTTAATTTGATTTGATTTAATTTAATTTAATTCAATTTAATTTACTTAATTTAATTTAATTTTTAATTTAATTTTATTTTTAATTTTAATTGAAATTTTGAAAGAGTTTAATAATTTAACTTTAGTTTAATGATTAAGTCTTTTAATATTTTAAATTTGAGTTATCATTTTAATTAAAAATTGAATATTAATTAGATGATTAATTTAGGGATTTTTAAATTAAAGAATAAATCTCTTCCCAACAATATCCCTATTTTAATAATTCCAATTTTATTATTCTTCCCAAATTTAATCAATTATTTAATTAAGGTTTAATTATTTTGAATTGTTTAATGGGTTTCTACCCTTTAATTATTTAAATTTCAATCATCCAAATCAGATTAGGATCAAATATTTTACTTGTTAATTTTTTATTAAATCTAAAGTTTTAATTAAGGATTAAAATTTTAATTAACAATTTCATAACTCACTAAATTGAGCTCAAATGAACTTGGAATTTTTATGTGATTTTACTTACATGTCAATAAAGACATGAGAGGAGAAAATGTGATTTTTCTGTATTTAATTTATTTATATAATTATTTTTGGTAGAAAATAGAGATTTCCAAGGAAAATTTAATAACATGACCAAGGGAAAGTTTCTATCCTTAAGAAAATTAGGGGACATTTCTAATGACCAGAGGACCACTTGGACCAATTTTGGTGATTTTTTGAATTATATTATATTTATTATAATTATTTTAAGTTTTGGAGTGTTAATTAATTTAAAAAATAAAATAAATGTTGAAAAATGAATTTTATATTTTTAAAAATCTCTCAATATCAAGGAAATCAGAGAATCAATTTTTGCAATTTTTTGATTTTTCTATGATTTATTATAATTATTTTGGTGAAAATGCTAGAAAATACATTTTTTAATTTTAAAATTACCCTAGAGCTTTAAAATTTAATATCTCATTAAATAGACCTAAGAAAAATATGGGGTTTGTTCCTAAGTGATTAAAATTCAAAATTTGACATTTTGGTGAATTTTATTATTTTTGTGATTTTTATTATTTTTTAATTATTAAAAATATTAAAATAATATTAAAAATCAACTTTTTTAGAAAATTGAAATTTTAATTTTCATAAATTCCCCTAATATCAGAGAGGCTCCAAAACCAATTTGGTGAATTATTGAAAGATATTTTGAAAGTTATGAATTTTTAAAATTTAAAATGACTAAATGGCTTAATCAACCCATTTAGTAGGGCTAACCAAGTCCAATTGACCTCGAATTTTTATGGTGGGCTCCTCTGATCCGAAAGGTCGATGGAGAATTGATTTCAAGTCAATTTGATGTATGGTTAGCTCTAATTAATTAGGGATCCATTTTGGGTGTTTAAGCCGATTAGGGTTATTTTAAATGAGCTAACTCAAACACTATTTTTCCTAGGGTCCTCAAGTCACTAAGAGACATCACCAAATTTTCCTAGAATTTATTTCACAACATGCTAATTATTGGAATTAAAATACTCAAAACGAGTAACATGAATTTGAAAAACCAATAACTTCTCATAGGGATGGCCTCTGACTTTGGAAAATTCGGGAGATGTTCCCAAATTCAGAGGCTTCAAAGCCCTATGGTCTCATGCCATGGTGAATTGTATACATGCATGGAGAATTGAAAATGTGCAGAGAGTAAATAAATTATTAAAAATAAAATACTTGATGAAATTAAATAATTTATTTTCCACATTATTCTCCTACGTTCACTTTGAGCGAGAGGGTATTTTTATTTTATTTTTATGATTTTCCTACACAAAGTTATGAATTTTCCAAGTTTAGGGAATTAAATAAATAGAAAAATACCCTAATTTTCTATTTATCCACGCGGCGCCGCGTCGGCCTCGGCGGCTCGAAACGCCGCGTGTCGCGCCCCCATTCGACGCCGCCATCGACTCGGCGCTCCGGGTCCCGCGGTTCGCGTACCATCTCCTGGTCCGACGCCATCCGAGCCGTCCGTCCGCGCGTGTATTAAATGGACGGCATCCAGTTCATCGTCCCCGGCGTCCTCGCCGAGAGCCGTCCACACTAAATCCCTAATATCTCACTCGATACTCGATGGATTTTCGTGTTCTTATGCTCCATGGATTCGTCTTGAGAAGACGAACACATCTATGCGGTTTATGTGGGATGAAATTTACGCGATAAAAATGGAGAATGTTCGGAAGCTCGGGAAGAAGAGTGAGGCCATACCTTTGCTCGGAGAAGTGTGGCTTCGATGCGAGGGTTGTTTCACCTTCGATTGGATCCGGCAAGCTCCGGATGAAGTCTCACAGTGCAGTGAATTGCTCAGGTAGGATTTCGACCACGGTAGATCACAAAGCTTGGAGAGGTCGGAGCAAGCTGAGTGGCTCTGGAGATGGGGCTTTTGTTGGTGGACACCTTCCCTTGGTGCGGTGAAGGTGTAGAACCAATCAATTTGGGGATTGGCTCACTATGGAGAAGTGTCACGGTTTTGGGCTTGGATTTCGACTCCGAAATTGAGCTCGCGGAGAGGAAATGGCGGGGGGATTTCGAGTGGGGATCAAGTGCTCGTGTATGGGGAGTAGTACGGAACAATTTTGGCGAGTTTCCTTAAGGTTTTTTCAGCACCTCCCATGGCCGAGAGGGGTGGTGTTTAAATAGGAGAGGGTGGAGGGCCTCCGGGGAGAGTTAGGGCTTGGGATCGGTTGCTCTTGGCGAAGAACGAGCTACAATGACCACGCGGGGATGGGGCGGCTCGATGAGGAGAATTCCAAAGTTGACTCACATGTGAGCTCTCGGCCATGGTGTTTTCCGGCGACACAGTGGCTGGCCGGCCGGGCATTGGTCACCATCTTGTTCGGGTGGGTCGGGGTAGGGTTTGGTGCATTCGATTGAGGTTTGACATGTGTAAAGTGGTTGAATCGAAGTAGAAAGGGGAAGGGGCCATTTTAACTTATTTTGGTCAACCCATGCAAATGGGTTGGGTGCACCTCCCAAGACCTGGCTTTGGGCTGAGGAGGTCGGGTGGGTCGATCTCCGTGTGTGGTGGAGTCTCCATCGAGGATTAGGTGGCAAAGCATGGTTTAGAGTGTGACATGCTTAAGGTAAAAAAAGGCTTAAGAAGGATTAGGAAAGGGGTCCTCCTTTTTCCATTAATGGCTTGATCACATGTCAAACTCTCCATGGCTTCATGTGGCTTGTCCATGGCTTGCATGGCTTGTCTTTGGCTTGGGGAAAGCTTGGTTAATTTCATGAAAATGGATTTTAGGAATTTTTTGGTAATTTGATGGAAATTTGTATGAAGCTTCATTTGGAATGATTTGATGATGAATTTAGGACTTAGGTATTGAATTTAATTGAAAGTATGATGAGGGGAAATGTCATATGGGCTTTGAGACCAATTTTGGGCCCTTGGATGTGGTAAAAGATGGGCTTTTAAAATGGTTTAAGGAAAGGGCCTTTAAGTTTAAAAAATGAATTTATGGATGGGAATTTTGTAATAAGGTTGGGCCAAATAATTGTTGGGTTTAGCTCATGGATGTGTCATGAGTGACTTGAAGCAAATTGGGGGTGATTTGGGTTTGAATTGGGTTGAATTTGGGCTCTTTTGGTGAATGGGCCAATATAGGTCCAAGTGGGCCAAGTTGGGCCAATGTTGGGCTAGGGTTGAAATTGATGTAAAATTAATGTTGAGAAATGTTTATGGGAGTGTTTCAAAGAGGTTTTGACTTTGGTTGGGCTTTGATTTTGGGGTTTGGGCTCATTTGGGTTAGGTTTGGGTTTAGGTCGAAATTGGGCCTTTTAGCTTTGGGTTGAATTTGAGTGGGGTTTGGGTCTAAATTTTGGGCAAATCATGTTAGTGTTTTGCTTGTGGGGATGCTAAGGAAGATTTAGAAAAGATTTGGGGTTAATTGGAGTTGAATTGGGTGAGTTTGGGTTAGGTTTGGGTCATGGGTCCAAATTGGGCTTTAAGGCCAAAAGTGAAATTGGATCCAAATTTCAATCAAATTGGACTTGGATTTGGTCTAGATTGGTGTTGGGAATGTTGAATTGAAGTTTAGAATTGAATTGGACCAGAATTTGGGTCAATTGGGTAGGTTTGGTTTGACATTGGGTTCACTTAGGGTTAAAATGGGTCAAATTGGGGGTTTTGACAAAAGTAGGGTAAATTAACAAAATTGGCCCATGGTGTAGTTGAACAAAATGAAATTGGGAATATTTGGGATTTTATAGAATTTTCTGGGAATTTTCTGAATTTTTGGAATTTTGGGTTAAGAGGGGTATTTTGGGTATTTGGAGGGTATTGGGAGGTATTTTTGGAATTTTTGGTATTTTTGGGTATGGATGATCAATTTGAGTGATGTGGAAATGTTTGGGATTGATTTTGGGGAATTTTGGATGATTTGGAAATTTTGAAAAATTTGGGTAATTTCGAGGGCTTTGGGTAGGTTAGGCGGGTGTAGGGTCCGAGGGTCGAAAAATTGAAAATTTGGAAAATTGAAGATTGGGTAAATTTGAGTGGAATGAAATTATTTTGGTTGAGCCATGAAGTCACATCAAGCCCGCATGAGCCATGAAGGGACTCATTTGAGGCATTCATCTATGTTGTTCACTAACCCTCTTAGCCAAGGGTTCAGGGGTTAAGGACCATCCATGTGAATCACCTACATGAGTCGGGAGGTCAAGTTAGGTATGGGTGTGGTTTTAGGAGGTGTGTGAAAGTGTAGTGTATAAGTGTAGTGTGTGTGTAAGTCAGCCCCTTCACCGGACCGAGGCCACCGAGGCGATCCTGAGGACCGAAGAGTCCTATAGGAACTCATCCTTTAAACTTCCACATTTGATTTCGACCCTGCTAGGTGATTAGGGGTCTACGGGTCAAGTTTGTGGAGTTTGCGGGGAGTTAAGAAGTGGTTTGAAATTCTAGGTGGTGGATCCCGATTCTAGTCCTCTAAGATAGTCAAAGGAAAAGCCTAAGGCTAGATCCTAAGTACTAAAAAGAAGAAGAGAAGACCTCATCAAAAATGAGGTCAACATAGAGGCTTACCCTTATAGGAAACTTAAAGGCCCCAGATTAATATAAACCCTATACAGTTACTTCATATTAGATAAGGGAAGTTTTTTGTCAACATAAATGGTTTGCAGACCAAACGGATGTCATGGATCCTTTAGTTCATTTGATCAAGCCTCACCACCACGCAATGTATCCATTCTTTGAGATAGATACATGACTTATGGTGCAGTTCTGGATTATTTAAACTATTATATATACTAGATCAGTTTGATTTCATATTTTAAAATTAAAATGATATTTTCTAAAAAATATTTATATATATTTATTTAAATTAAATTAAAACTCCCCTAATTTAGAGACCGACAATGCCTTAATGACCTCATAATTGGGTGATCTTAAGTTTGTCGGACTCTTCTCACTGAGACGCTCAATTTAATAGTGAATATTTTAAATTTGTAGTTCACTTGAACATTCTACTAATAATCTAAAGCCTTTAATTTTGCTTTATCAACATTTTTTGCTTATGTAGATTTGCTTCATTGTTAAGTCTTGATTGTTTTATGAAGCTTTACTCAATCTGCTTAAGTTTTAAGGTTTATGTTTGAACTTACGATTATTATTTAGTCTCTGGGTTAACCTTAGGGTTCTTCCTAAACAAGTGGTCTGCTATTTTATACCCTAGAGGTCTTTACAAGCATATTAAATTATGCATAAATAAAGCATGTCATAAATTACAGTAAAAGAAAAGTGTAGTAAAAGAAAAGTAACAACACGTACATGCCGCCTTCGACACTGCTGCTAAAGGGTTAGCCTTCTGGAATTAAACGAAACATGGGGAAACATAAGCATGTAGAAAGAGTTAAATAAGACATATAAAAGACCAGGGTAGATGTCTGAATTTTAAGTTCAGAATCAAAATCAAATCCCTAAAAAATCTTGATGGACATTCATAGGTAACCATCACCATCATGTACATGAGACCCAACGTAGGGTAAAAGGCTACCAGCAAGACAATCACAGGAGGGTAACCCTCAGCCCTGTCTATGTAATTAACACATATAGTAACACTAAAAATTCTTAATTTGTCGTACTTCCAAATAATTTAAGTGATTCATTTAGCAGGAAAAATATATGTTTTATTGGAAAGTATATTTTCCTTACTATATATATATATTTTGCAAATCAGAAATTTCACAAGTCAGTCACGTCGTTGGACTAGGGCTACCAGCATCCTATTAGATTAAGGCATTTCATCTCCAAAATTTGGAGGATATTAATGTCAATTCTACACCCTCACAAAGTCCTCAAGTTTAGAAGCTATAATACTATTTCATTATGTCATGTACTTAGATGACTTTTTCATTATTACCCTTGCCACTAAAACCTCCAACTCACAAATGCCATGATGATCCATATGTTACTATTAAGATATCCCCAATGGGCATTAGGTTTTGAGTGTAATATTCAAACTCACACCCCCTAGCATTGGGCTTTTATATAAGTTAACTTGCAGCGGGATAGCCCTTATGAACATATAATAGTTCAGAGAGCAAGGTAATTGTTTTAGTTTATTTAGTAATTCATTATATTTTATCTTGGTGTTCATTGAGTTTTGAGGATGATTTCCCTTATTAAATCATATCAAACCCAAACATCTTAAAAAATATCCAAAAACATGCATTGGGGGGGGGGGGGGTGGGCGAGGGGTGACTCCAAATGAATTTTGAATCTCCTAGTTTATTTTAAGTTCATTTGGCCTTGCTATATTGTTGTGTTGATCTACCCACATTGAATGAATAGTATTATTATTATACTCTAATATATGCTCAATGTAAGCTTGCTCATGTCTTAATTAACCCATGGTTAAAGGCATAAGTCAATTTCTAACATTATTGTAAAAGTTACACAAGTGAGAACCGCAAGGGTATGTTTGCAAATATTGGGAAATTTCATATTCATTGCCTTCAATGAATTTGAGTTTTTAGTAGTTCAATTTGCTTCATTATCACTTTTATTTTCTTGAATTATTCCTTAGTGATTTTAAGTTAAACCTAGCACACTAAAAAGCTTCTTTAAGGCTTCAGGGGAAATTTCTAATTTTGAAATGTGCACAATGTGATTTTTTTATCAGAGAATTAATGAACTTCTTACAACCAATATTTGGGGTTAAAATAAGTGAATAATGAGGCTTCGAATCCATACCCCTTACCATTTGGTCATCCAAGCTTTTACATCTTCCTATATCCAATTTTTTAAGTATTTACAAATTTACCCTTTTTCTAGAAACGACCATGAAGGATTACTACCGCAATTACCCTTTTAAATTCAAACACTTCGATTAGTTTATCATCACAAATTTACCTTCATCCATCATCTGTTTTATCCTAAAAATTATTTTAATGAATGATTAGGGTGTGAATCCGAAATTTACAACTATGACCCGTTGGTTAATGACCTTATAACTCTCGCATTAGGGCTCCAATAGTTGTAAAACTTTGTTAACCACTTACCCATGTGTTAATTAAGACATCAGAGATGAAATTATATTTTTGAGATATTTAATTATATTTTGTAATTATTCAAACCCAAAATTATGAATTTTTTATGATAATTAATTTAATTATCCAAAATATGTTCTCTGTCCTCAAAAACATTTTATGTTGCAACAATGGTCTCGAGAACTAATCGCAGAAAATTTTCATGAATTTTTTTTTATATATTATAGTTTTTATAATATTTTAATCATTTTAATAAGTAAATATATGCAAAGACTATTTTTATTTTAAATTCTATTTTGATTTTTCTTTAATCCCACGTATCTTATTAAACAAACCAAACTTAATTTTTTTTTCTAACTTATATTCTTTTTTTACAATTAATTAAATTAAAAAGTTAATTATCATATAAAATTAGGGCTTTTAGGGTTAGAGGAGTTCTCGGACTTTAGAAAAATCAAAGAACCTTCCTAGGAACCTGATGAAGAAGCCTTTAAAATTTCATGCTATTTTGATAAACACTAAATTTTTTATGATTTAAATAGGGTCTAAGAAATTTAATTAATTAAAAATCAGATATTAAAAAATATTTTTTATTTTTGGTTCATTAATTTATCCTCTATTCACTGAGGACAAAAGTAATCTTCTTTTATTTTTATGATGCTTCCACACCATATATGATTTTTTAATGTTATATTTCATTTTTTGCATTTAATTAAATTCAAAAATCTTGTTTTCCCTACTTAAACCACATGGCTGTGGCGTCATCCTCGACGTATCTGAAAGCCCAAATGTCTTTCACATTTGGTTACACTTTGCACCTCAACCGCCACGTGTGTCCAAGGTCTAGGGTCTTATGTTGTTCTAATTTATCATATGAATCAATCTGCGCCGTCCATTTTAAATACACGTGAATAGAAGATATCGGTTCATCATCCCCAATGACTTATAATCCGAGAATCATCCACATTCTAGAGCTAAGATCTCCCTCGATACTTAATCAAATTAAGTGTGATTTGTTCCTAAACCTTCATCTACGTGAGGAGAACACATCCATACGGCTAAGTGGACATGAATTGTTCATCTTTTTCATAAAAGATCAAAATCAAGTGAGATTTAGGAATCTTTGAGCTATACATTTGCCCAAGAGTTGAGGCCTTGATTGAGTTTGTTTAGAAGTTTAACCTTGCATCCACGAACCTCCTTCAAGTGATATTTTACTTTGAGATGGGGTCTAGGTATGACCTAGACTAAAGGGTGGCTCGTGTGTGGTCTAGGGCTATAATTGAGACCGCAAGAGAGAGTAACTTTGATTAGGGAAGTGGGTTTAAGGTGTTGGAAAGCTTTTGTAACAATTAATTTGAAGTTTTGTGGAGTTTGGTGAATTGGCTAAAAAGGTTCTAATTTTTAATTGGAAAACTAGGGTTTCCAAGTGGGGAAAAATGGCTAGAAATGGTGGGGATGAAGATCTTATGAGTGTGGAAAGGGCTTGGAGCAATTTCGGCAGAGTTTCCCCAAAGTGTGTGCATGTTTTCTCATTTGGCCATAGGCATCCTTGATTTATAAAATTAGCCATTGGAGAAGAGCTGAGCTCCAATTGGCTATGTTAAAAGCTTAGGTGACCGCTTATGTGGATTTATAGCAAGGGAGAAGCCCAATGCGGAAGAGCCAAGTAGGATGGTTGAAATTTTGAATTTTCACCCCATGGGTGGCTCTAGGATTTGGGCTTTTCTCCGGCCATGGTGGGGTGGCGAACCTTGGGTGATCATCATCTCACTGTGGGAAGCCATTGGTGTAGATTGGAGAGTTCAATTGGATTGGAGCACGGGTAGACGTGCTTGTTGACCTCATTTTTTATGAGGTCTTCTCTTCTTCTTTTTAGTACTTAGGATCTAGCCTTAGGCTTTTCCTTTGACTATCTTAGAGGATTAGAATTGGGAACCACCACCTAGAATTTCAAACCACTTCTTAACTCCTTGCAAACTCCACAAACTTGACTGTAGACCCCTAATCACCTAGAGGGTCGAAATCGAACGTGGAAGTTTAAAGGATGAGTTCCTATGGGACTCTTTTGGCCTTAGGACCTGCCGCTGGCCGGCCGTCGAGTGAAGGTCGACTTACACACACTACACTTTCACACACCTCCTAAAACCACACCTATACCCAACTCGACCTCCGACTCATGGAGGTGATTCACATGGATGGTCCTTAACCCCTAAGCCCTTCGACTAAGAGAGTTAGGAACAACATTGTGGATGCCTCAAATGAGTCCCTTCATGGCTCATGTGGGTTTGATATGGCTTCATGGCTCAACCAAAATGATTTCATCCCACTTACATTCACCCAATCTTCAATTTTCCAAATTTTGAATTTTTGACCCCCGGGGCTCTGGACCCGCCTAACCTACCAAAACCCTTAAAATTACCCAAATTTTTCAAAATTCTACAAAATCACTAAAATTCCCACAAATCATTGCTAAACATTTCCCTCCACTCAAATTGATCATCCATATCCAAAAATACCAAAAATTCCAAAAATACCCCCCAATACCCTCCAAATACCCAAAATGCCCCTCTTGACCCAAAAATCCAAAAATCCAAAAATTCAGAAAATTCCCAGAAAATTTAATAAAATCCCAAATATTCCCAATTTTATTTTGTTCAACTACACCATGGGCCAATTTTGTCAATTTACCCCACTTTTGTCAAAATCCCCAATTTGACCCATTTTAACCCAAAATGAGCCCAATGTCAAACCAAACCTACCCAATTGACCCAAATTCTGGTCCAATTCAATTCTAAACTTCAATTCAACATTCCCCAGCACCAATCTAGACCAAATCCAAGTCCAATTTGATTGACATTTGAATCCAATTTCACTTTTGGCCTTAAAGCCCAATTTGGACCGATGACCCAAACCTAGCCCAAACCAAACCAATTTAACTCCAATTAACCCCAAATCTTTTCTAAACCTTCCCTAACATCCCCACAAACAAAACTCTAACATGATTTGCCAAAAATTTGGATCCAAACCCCACTCAAATTCAACCTAAAACCAAAAGGCCCAATTTTGACCTAAATCCACCCCTAACCCAAATGAGCCCAAATCCCAAAATCAAAATCCAACCAAAATTGGAACCTCTTTCAAACACTCCCATAAACATTTCCCAACATCAATTTTACATCAATTTCAACTCCTAGCCCAACATTGGCCCAAGTTAGCCCAATTTGACCTACATAGGCCCATTTATCAAATCAACCCAAACTCAACCCAATTCAAACCCAAATCACTCCAAACTTGTTTCAAATCAATCATGACACATCCTTAAGCCAAACCCAACAATTACTTGGCCTAAGCCTTTACCAAAATTTCATCCTAAAATCCATTTTAAAATCCAACAGCCCACTTCCCTAAACCATTTTAAAAGCCCATCTTCATTAAATTTTAAAAGCCCAAACTCATCCTAAAGCCCACATTACAATCTCATCCCATCACCACTCAATTAATATCATCCCTTAAGTCCTAAATCAATCATCAAATGGTTCCAAATCAAGCCATATGCCAAATCACCCCTAAATGCCAAAATCCCTAAAATCCATTTCCATGTAAATAAGCCAAGCCATCCCTAAGCCAAATGGAGTCCTCAAGCCATGCACAAGCCACATGAAGCCATGGGATCCACTTTACACTTCATTATACTATTAATTGCAAAAGGAGGAGCCTCTTTAAGCCCCCTTAAAAAGGTTTTAACCCTTTTAATGCTTCACCTTAATCCATGATTAATCAAAATATTCATGGATGGTGACTTCTCTACCCTTTCCTAGCCGATTCATCCGATCCTCCTCACCCAAATCGCCCATGGGGAGGTGAACCAAGCCCATTTCCATGGGTTGACCAAACCAAGTGCAAAAGAAGCCACCTCCCCATGTCATTTCGATCCAACCACTTTACACATGTAAGGCTTCAATTGAATTCACCAACTTCAACCCCCGACCTCCTCGACTTGAGGGTGACCCTTGCTCAGCCGGCCACCACTGGCCGCCGGAAAAGCCATGGTCGAGATATGGGGAGGAGCCAAACTTTGGAATTCCACCTCGTTGAGTTGCCCCATGCCCAACGGCCACCACTGGCTGTTCTTCCCTTGACCTAAGCATGCATCCCAAGTCCTAACTCCCCCGGGAGGCCCTCCAAGCCTCTCTCCTATTTAAACCCCACCTCTCTCGGCCATGGAAGAGGTGCTAAATCAACCTTAAGGAAACTCTGCCAAAATCACTCCAGACTCTCCCCACACCTAGAGCACTTGATCCCCACTGTCCTCTTGCCCTAATCCCCACTAACTGAGCTCAATTATGGAGCTCAATTCTCGTGACGTAACATGACATTCCCAAATCCCTCCACCAAAGTCAAATTAAACTCACCTACACCCGCACAAGGTCAAGAGGAGAAGTTCCTCAGCGGAAAGCCCCCTCTCCAGGCCACCCATCTCGTTCCAGACTCCAAAGGTTGAAATCGGGCTTGGTCAAAATCATACCTCGACAATTTACTGTGCCAGGAGACTTCATCCGGAGCTCGCTTGGACCCAATCGAAGGTGACACAACCCTCGCATCGAAGCCACACTTCTCTGAGCAAAGGTATGGTCTCACTCTTCTTCCCGAGCTTCTGAACATTCTCCATTTTTATTGAATTAATTTCATGCTACATAAACCGTATGGATGTGTTCGTCTCTTCAACGCGAATCCATAGAGCACAAGAACACGAAAATCCGTTGAGAAATGAGTGAGTTCTTAGGGTTTTAGTGTGGACGGTTCTCGGGCTAGGAGGCTTGGGGACGATGAACGGATGTCGTTCATTCAATACACGCGTGGATGGACGGCCCAGATCAGGTCGGATCAGTGGTTGATACGCAGAAGGCGGGACCCGGACTACTGACTCAAGTGGCGGCGTCGAATGGGAGCGCGCCGCGTGGTCGTTCAGAGATGCCGAGGATGATAGGGCGTCGCGCTGGATAAGTAGGAAAATAGGCATTTTCTTATTTATTTAATACCCTAAACTTCAAAAATACATAACTTTGTGTAGAAAAATCAGAAAAATAAAATAAAAATACCCTCTTGCTCAGTGAACAGAGGAGAATAATGTGGAAAACAAATTATTTAATTTCATTAAGTATTTTATTTTTAATGATTTATTTACTCTCTGCATTGTTTTAATTCTTCATGCATATAGGAAATTTACCATGGCATGAGACTATAGGGCTTTTGAAGTCTCTGAATTTGGGAACATTCCTTGAATTTTCCAAAGTCAGAGGCCACCCCTATGAAGAGTTATTGATTTTTCAATTCTAGGTCACTATTCTGAGTATTTTAATTCTAATAATTACCATGTTGTAAAATAAATTCTAAGAAAATTTGGTGATGTTTCTTATGACCAGAGGACCCTAGCGAAAGTAGGTCTTGAGTTAATTCACTTGTAATGACCCTAATTGGCTTAAACACCCAAAATGGAACCTTAATTAATTAGAGCTAATAATACATCAAATTGACTTGAAATCAATTCTTCACTAACCTTTAGGATCAGAGGAACCCACCATAAAAATTTGAAATCAATTGGACTTGGTTAGCCCTATCAAATGAGTTGATTAAGCCATTTAGCCAAACTAAAACTTTCAAAATTCATAACTTTCAAAATTCTTTTCAAACATTCACCAAATTGGTTTTGGAGCCTCTCTGATATCAGGGGAATTTAAGAAAATTAAAATTGTAATTTTCTAAAAAAGATTTTTTGCATTATTTTAATATTTTTAATAATTAAAAAATAATAAAAATCACAAAAAATAATACAATTCACCAAAATGTTATATTTTGAATTTTAATCACTTAGGAACAAATCCCATATTTTTCTTAAGTCTCTACGATGAGATATTAAATTTTAAAGCCCTAAGGTAATTTTAAAATTAAAAAATGTATTTTCTAGCATTTCCACTAAAATAATTCTAATAAATCAAATAAAAATCAAAAAATTATAAAAATTAGTTCTATGGTTTCATTGATATCAAAGAGATTTTTAAAAAATATAAAATTCATTTTTCAATCTTTATTTTATTTTTAAATTAATTAATACTCCAAAACTCAAAATAATTATAATAAAAATAATATAATTCAAAAATTCACTAAAATTGGTCCACGTGGTCCTCTAGTCATTAGGAATGTCCCATAATTTTATTAAGGATAGAAACTTTCCCTTGGTCCTGTTGTTGAATTTTCCTTGAAAATTCTTATTTTCCACCAAAAATAATTATATAAATAGATTAAATACAGAAAAATCACATTTTCTCCTCTAATGTCTTGATTGACATATGAGTGAAGTTACATAAAAATTTCAAATTCATTTATGCTAAATTTATTGAGTTATGAAATTAGTAAGTTAAAGGGCAAAATAGTAATTAAAATTTTAACCTATAATTAAAATTTTTTTAGGTTTAATTAAAAGGGTGGGTAAAATATTTGATACTAAGTTGATTTTGGATTTTTGAAACTTAGGTATTTAAAGGGTAGAAATCTACCAAATAATTTGAAAGTAATCAAAATAAACCTTAATTAAATAATTAATTAAATTTGGAAGAATAATGAAAAATTAGAATTATTAAAATAGGGATATTATTAGGAAGAAATTTATTCTTTAATCTAAGAATCCCTAAATTAATCACCTCAATAATATTCAATTCCTAATTAAAATGAAAATCCAAATTCAAAACTTAAAATGTTTAATCATTAAATTAAATTAAAATTAAAACATTTAAATTAAATCCTTTTTAAATTTTCAATTAAATTAATACTTTAACAATTAAAATTAAATCATCCCTAAAGCATAAAAAAAATATTAAATTAAAATTAAAAGAAAAAATAAAAAAATTAGATTGAAATTAAAAATAAAACCAAATTAAAATTTAAATTAAATTAAAATTTAAATTAAATTAAATTAAATTAAATTAAATTAAATCACATTAAATTAAATTAAATTAAAACATATTAAATTAAATTAAATTAAATTAAAAAAATTAAAATCAAGTTAAAATAAAAATTAAAATTAAATTAAATAAATAAAATTAAATTAAAATTAAAACTAAATCAAATAAAATTAAATTTAAATTTAATTTAATTGAATTAAATATAACATGACTTAAGACATAAAGAATTCAAAAATAAATCTAAAACAATTTGAACACTATTCCAAACTTGAACCCATTAATTGAAATTAAATTAATTCATAAATCACTTGAACGTTAATTTGCCCTCAAAAGCTCATGATGTCATAGCTCCTAAATGGAGTGTTAAATAAAGTATTATTTCACTCATAGGATATCCAAATGTCCTAGTTCACTGAGCAAGATAACAAAACTTGAACTCCTGGATAATTGTTTCATTATATAATTAAATTCTCTTGGACTTAAAACAATCCTAGAAGTATTGAAAAGATGTTTAAGATTCGTGCTAAGCTGACTTCCTCAATATGATAGTGATTTTTATAAAAACAATGCCGAACTTAATTGTTCTTTGATGAAAAAATCGTCCTCAAACCAAAACACAAGAACCTAGACGTCATAGGAGATGACTAGCTATAGGATTAGGAACTCGGTAGAAAACCATAACCCTTCCCTTAGCTTTACTCTGCAGGAACTTGCTTTAATTGCTTAAATATTCTAAATTGTGTTTAAGTGCGTACTAGGATGACGGGAAGACCCTCGCAGTATGCTTTTATTTTATCAGTGATTTACCTTCTTGCAATTTACTTTATTGCAAATGCACTTTACTTTTCTCGCATGATAAACAATCGTTGCATGAAAACCCACACCTTTAGGATAGTCCCTAAAACGCGAAACCAAAACTAAATTAAAATTCATTACAAGATCAAATTCACCGCCACAATATTTCGAAAATATAAAACAACTCGAAATTTAATCACGAATAAAACAACAAAACCACAACTACAACCTAAATTAAAAAGTCTCATTGGATAATCGGGAATACCTCTGATGATGTAACCTACGTGTTGCTAACGGGATTTCCACGGTCTAAATGAAAGTGTGGAACTCATTTAGTTGAGTTTAAGCAAATTCATACTGACTAAGTGAATCCGATAAAAATAACGATACCGGAAGGATGGAACCGTGGGATCTTAACCGGTGTTGTTATAATCAACTTTAAGATTTGTTTTAATTAAAACAGAAAAAATTCTTGGATTTTAAGATTTTCTCTAAACCATAACACTTTACTCATCTCTTGATTTTCACCTTCTATAACTAAACCCTCTGCAACAACAAGGAGCTCGGAGCATGGTGCGCACGGCCATCGATCATCAAGCAAAACCTAAGTCTACTTCAGAAAAACTTTCTTAGAATTAAATAACCAAGCCATAGGATTTCGAGGTAGTTTGCTTAGTGCAACATAAATCCTCAACCTTTTGTTAGGCATTTGCGTTGAAAATTAAGCCCTAACCAGTCTTAGGATTCCAAGGTAGTCATCCGATATGACATAAACCCTCACATCTTCAAGGCTATTTGTATGATCATGTCATACGAACATAAGTCCTAATTAATTAAAATTGGCAAGATCAAAACATTAAATAAACATTAGGACTTTCCTAAATTTAAGCCAAACAATAGGATAGTCAAAAAATTACCGAAGTTTGCTTCGAATCTGTAATTTATCCTACCTTTCTTCCTTTTAATTCCCAAAACAAAATGTTCCAAACTTGATCCATTCCCTATTGAAATTCTAAAATTCAATCCCTGGAAAACTTAAACTTTGAGATTCTTGAGAGTAGAACTACCGATTATTATCGAGAGTTTTCTTAAGTGATTCCCGTCACTTAAGATGTAATTAACTATGAGGGCTTGCCCTTATAGGAATTTTAAGAACCTGGGGTAATATAAACCTCGCTTAAATCATTTATATTAAGCAGGGGAATTTGTCGGCTTATAAAATTGGTTCGCAGACCAAACGGATGTCACAAATCTTCTAGTTTATTTAATCAAGCCCCATCATCAATCAGTGTGTCTATTCTTCGGGATAGATAACGATTGTTGTATGCGGTGCTCGTTTATATAAACTATCCGGGATGCGAGGTCGGCTTGATTTCATATCTTAAAATTATTTTCAAAATTAAATGCTACTTTCTAAATCATATATATATATATATATATATATTTAAATTAAAATTAAAATCTAAAATTCTCCAACAATTTCTGTAGGCGACCCCTTTTCAAAACACATAACCTAAAAATAAGCCGTACAGTGTTAAATTAAAGTAGAATGGGGGAGAGATGATTTTGGGTTCGACTTGGGTTTGAGTGATCGGAAAGGCTTGGCTCACTTCCCATGAGGGTTGGACATGGTGCATGACATTGGGGTTTGGGTGCCTATGATGGGTCTTGAAAGAGATTACACACTTCTTAGGGGATCTTGAAAGAGGGTACCCCTTTTCCCAAAAATAGTATGTTTACATGTGCATGGTTATGGTTGCTCGCATGTGACTTGAGTAAGCCTTCATGGCTTAGATGGCTTGTCATGAGAAAGGATTTAAAAATTTTTGGGGATTTTTACGTGGTGTTTCCATGGAGCCAACTTTGGGTAATTTTTTATCATAATATTTAAACTTAGGTTTTAATTTGAATCAAATGGCATCAGGGAATAATTTCATGTTATCGTGAACGGCGGGCTTCATTTAGGGTTAATTTCAATTTATTGAGTGGGTTTTTAAAATTCATGGTTATGTGCTTTTGGTATAAATGAAATAGAAAATTGGGTTTAGTTTGGATTTCCAAATTAGTATGACTTGATGGACTATTAAATGTGTCATGATTGATGGGCTTGAGTTTGAAATGTTTTGTAATTTATTTGAATTTGGATTTAGGGCTCATGGAAATTGGATTTGAATTTCAAATTGGGGGAATTTTAGTTTTAACTTTAATTTGGGATAATTTGGTAGAAATTGGGGAATTTTTGTCAACTTGATGGAAAATTGGGCATTTTGTTAATTTTGATAACTTTGGGTAAATTGGGTAGAAATTCAGTAATTTGGGAATTATGGGTGAACTTTGGTAAATTGGGTGGAAATTGGATAATTTGGGTAAATGGTCAAGGTGATGGTACCGATCTGGAGAGTGTGGTAGGTTGAGTATAGTGATGCATATCGGTGATATGAATATTGTGTAATGTTCTGAATGTGCATGAAGTGGTGATATGTGGGGCATGAGTGTGGTGAAAGAGGTGTTAGTGGCCAAGCCACATAGGGTTTTCCTAAGGCTTCATGATGTTATTTTGTGCTTCACCATGTTGATCTTAACCAACTCAACCAAGTGTTGAGGGTTTGAGAACACACATTTAAGACTTTAAAAAGAAGTCAGAAGGTGGTCTAAACTTCTAAGTAGTGATGGGTCCCATTATTAGTCTTCTAAGATAGTCAATAAGAATGTCCTACGACTAGATCCTATATTCTAGGAAAACTAAACCTCACCAAGAATGAGGTCAAAAATACTACCTAACTCTACAAAAGAATAGAGGAATTTAATAGAAAAATACTTATGCTAATATGACATATTGTTAATTCTAAGCCACCCTGCAAAACAACATCACCACACTCTAATAACATGTCAGTCAATCTAAGGTGACATTTTCTAGGTTGTCACGAGTTGTCCTGTAAAATAGAGTTAGTGTACTTCATTTTATTGTAAGGAGGGTAATGTGTTTGTTTGCATTATTACCATAATTTCATTTTTAGTTAGGGTAACCTAGTCATGATGCCTTGGCTTTCTATCGTCCTGGAATTGTCAGATTCCTTGATTTACTTAGTCCAAATAGATGATCAAGAATACTCCGACCGAAAGATTCCTGTCAACATTTATGGGTTGCATCCTCTAAAAGATCATCGTAGATCTGAATAGCAGGGTTAGAGTTACGTTCGGTGATCATTGTTCACTAGGGTTTCATTTAAGTTCATTGTCCTTTTTCGGACTTTAAGAGGTTAATAATTATAGGTTGCTTAAGACATCTTAGCCCATTAAATTTTTTGAATTTGTTTCAACTGATGTTGTCTCTTCCAGGGTCATTTTTTTAGGGTTTACTTAATCACGAACGAGTGGAAAGTACTTCATACGTGATCACAGAAAAATACATTAAGAAATTCATATCTATTTATGATGAAATTGCACTTTAAAAAAAGGTATTTCCTTTATTTTACTACAGGAATGAATATTTATAAGTGATGCAAGCAAAAAGCATGAAATGGAGCGAATTTGGATCAAAAAGGAAGAAATTCATGCAAATTGAACTAACTCGCCGACGGTGAGATCGAGGCCGCCGACGGCGAGATTATTAAGAAAATTTCTGAAGGATTTATAACTACCTCACCGACAGCGAGCCCGAGCCCGCCAACAGCGAGATCAAGCGGTTTGGAGACCTTCTAGAAGCCACGCTGATGGCGAGATCATTTCCCGCCGACGCCTAGACAGTTCAAAATGCAAATACTTTGAACCTGGACACTTTTTGAAGAGATGTTTAAGCACCCCTTGGACCTTTGCTACCTCAACAAATAGAGGCTGAATTCTAGTGTCTTAGTGTGTCTCTTTTTGGTATCTACTTATGTGTGTGTCTCTAGAGTCTTCAGTGTGTCTGTTGTTTATCATTAGTGAGTTTCTTTAGTTTATTTGAGTGCTATTTACTTAGAAGTTTGTTGTACTAGAAGGAAAAGTCAAAGGAACTTCAAGGAGTCTGCTTGGGGAGGAAATTAAGATAAGTATCTTTGTTTATTGTTGTTGTTAACTTTAAATGAAATCCATGCTTTGTTTTATTCCCATGCATTCTGAGTAGTTTTCTTAGTCATTCTCCTTATTTATGAAAATTATGTGAATTGATGAAATTAAATAGAAGTACTTAATATATTAAAATAAATTGTGATAATTTTTACTTAAAACTTAATTTACTTTCAATCTGGCCAATTGAGTTGTTAAAATATGTTGAATTTTCAACTATAGTAAAAATTACATCCAATATTCATGGAAGTCAAAAACCCTGGAAGGAGGATGCAAATAAATAGGGAAATATTAATTATTGGATGTAGAGTTGGACATTTTAGTGTGGCAGATTAAAATATTCAATTTGGTCCTATTGTTCGAGAGCTGAAGTGTAGATGTTTGCCCTCAGGTGAGGGGATCGTGGGAGCTCTGAAGTGGCGAGCGATATCCTCTCGACTAGCCGCGATTCAGTAATCAAACATATGATTAGTCAATGTTCTTTGCACCTGGACCAAAGGGTAAAGAATAGGAATGCTCCTATTTGTCACAATAAAATTTAAGAATTGTATTTAAATTCATCATTCACTTAATTTTCTAAAAACAAGGAGAAGGATACTTTTTCTCAATTATTTAAATCAACATAATTTCAAGCATTAGTTTACTTTAGATTGCTTTAGTCACTTTAAAATTCTGTTTACTTTATTAGTAAGTAATTCCTTTAAATTTAGCTGATATAAGTCTGTTAAAAACTTCCCTATGGGATCGATAACCAGGACTCCACTAGAGCCCTGCATTACTTGATACGATACGTATACTTGCGTAGTATCCACATTATACATTCCATCATAAAATCATATATATATATATTAAAGCAGGATCATGTTTTTAGTATCATTACTATAAACTTAATTTACAAACATATTAAAAGTGGGTCAAGTTTTTGGCGTCGTTGCCGGGGAAGATAAAGAAATTATTTACTAGAGTAACGGACTATTTTAAAATTTATTTTATAAAATTGTATGTGAAAATTTGGAAACGAAAATTTAATACATACGATTCAGAATTAGAGCGTACAATTAAAAGAATTAGAAAACAAAAAAAAAGAAAATATAAATTTAACACAAATGGCAAATATTCCTGAAAATGAAAATATCAATCAACAGAGACCATTAAGAGATTATGCCAACCCTACATTAGATGAAATTCATTTAACTATTCAAAACCCTGATGTAGCCGCTAATTCATTTGAACTTAAATCTGCAATTATCCGAATGGTACAAAATAACCAATTTAGTGGTTCACCTACTGAAGATCCTAATTTACATCTTGCTAGTATTTTAGAACTATGTGCTACATTCAAATATGAAGGAGTATCTAACGATGTTATTAGACTTAGACTTTTTCCTTCTTCTTTAAGGGATAAGGCTAAAATGTAGTTAAATTCGTTAGCACCTGGATCTATTAAAACTTGGGGAGAATTATCACAAAAATTTCTATCCAAATATTTTCCACCATCTAAAGCTGCTAAGCTTAGAAATGATATAACTTCTTTTAGTCAGTTTGATGGAGAGTCGATATATGAAGCTTGGGAGAGATTTAAAGAACTTCTTAGGAAATGCCCACATCATGCGTTACGAGATTGATTAATTATTCAAACTTTCTATAATGGATTAGTAGGATCTTTAAGATCAATCATCGATGCTGCTGCTGGAGGATCATTAATGTTAAAACCATTTGATGACGCATATGCACTAATCGAAGAAATGGCAACCAATAATTTTCAATGGTCTGCTGATAGAATGAATCAGAAAAAAATAGCTAGTATTCATGAAAATGATGCAATATCTATGTTAGCTGCGCAAATCACTGCTGTATCTAAAAAATTAGATCATTTTGGAATGAATTACTCTTCAAAAATATTAGAAGAAAATTCATCTGGACAACTTATAGAATCCCAATCTCAATATGAAACTATTAA